>CM077253.1:9042568-9642568 GCA_039654775.1 Spinibarbus caldwelli | reverse complement strand
CCACTAATCTCATATGGCTAAGACAAAAGCTGTTAATGAAATATATAGCCACCTTAAGTGATCATCCTTCACTGCAGTTGAAAAGTGCTGTGTTGCTGTCATCTGTAACCATCTGATTTATACTCATGGACCGTGCTGGGCGGAAATCTCTTTGTTTACTTTGGGTTAACCATGGGAATGGGTGGTGTTGTGTGGCATGTGCACATTACATTCAAATTTTGAACATAAGAAATGAGATACTCTTTAGAATGATCTTGGGTATCATGCTCTAGCTCTCAGACGAGTACATGCTCTAGAGAGAAATCAAGCATGCGCAAGAGGATGTAAGGAAATGTATGGACACAGCTTGGCTGTATTAATGCACATGACTAGCCAGGCCTCACATCTGCAAACTTTTTTCTGTACACATATATACAATAGTCAAAATTGTTTGTGAATGAAGATCAGTATAATTAATGTTTTTGTCAAACATTGTTGTTTGTGAACAAATACTTTATTTTCATCAAACTGCAATAAATTGCTAAGCCTTTGGAATTGACCTTCCTTTTTAGATGTATTTAAAATTTGGAATATTAATTATTTCAAATAAAAAATTCAGACATATAGAAAATTCAGTCATATTACATAATATATGATTATTTATGTAATTTTTTTTACTTTTATATGAACATATAAACAATGTCTGCATACATTTAAAAAAGCACTATATATGGATTTGGTGACAACTTTTGTTTTCAGAGTTGCTCCTGACTACAGATCTATAAAACTGAATGTACAGTGATTGAAAAGAATATCCCACATCTGTGAAAGAGGAAGAAAGTATTAATAATAATAATATTAAACTTTTTGTCATTTTAACCCATGAATCTGTTTTCATATTCATACAAAACAGCATAGACTGGTTAATAATGCTTGTTTACATTATTATAAATAGGATTTTTTTAAAATTAAGACAAGTTTTGCTGCTTTCCAAAATAGTCATATATCATCATTCATTATGACATATCCAGCAAAATGATTTAATCATTTTTAATCTTTTTTTTTTAATTTTTTTTAGCAACAGCAGGTTCTTCATGAAAAAAGAAAAAAGAAAAAAAAATGTACACGACATACATTGTAGGTCAGCAGATTAATGATACACAATAGTTTAATTCAATTTTAATAATTAATGCTAATAAAAAAAATGTTTATCAACTATAATTTTAAGAGATTTCAAAAAATGTTTCATTTTTACTATTGACTCTAGATAAATAAAAATGAATGTATAGCGAAAACAAAACAATAGCTGTCTGTGAGGAAGAAACTCTAAAGTATAATAATAATCATAATCATAATAATAAATATCAAATATGGTTTATTATGTCATCTTGCTTTAAACAAACAAACATCTTTAGATACTATTTATCTTACTCTTGAAACAGGTGAGAATTTTCTGTCTGATCTCTTTAGTTTTAAAACCATACACGAGTGGATTTACAAGTGGGGGAAACACAAAAACTGATATGGAAAACATCCTGCGTATGTAAGCTGGAACACTTTCAGATCGATGTGCAACAAGTGGAAAAAGAGTATTGAACTCCAAGAACAGGAAGACCACTAAATGAGTGCCACATGTCTGAAGTGCCTTATTCTTTGCATCAGACTGCTTATTAGTAATACAGGTGATTAATATGTGAATGTATGTAAAAGCCACAACAGAAAATGCAAGGATGTGGTACAAAACCAGGGTAAACAATCCATAGATATTGTTCACTTTTGTGTCTTCACACATGAGTTTCATTATAGATGGATTATAGCAGATGAGATCTGTCATGTGCGTCTGGCAAATCTTGTAATTCAGAAAAAGACAGAAAAGAACCATTATGACAGTAAAATGAAAAAGCCACATCCCAGATATGATTTTCACCAAGTTATTGGTATTCATAATGGCTCCATATCTCAGCGGGGAGCAGATAGCGATATACCTGTCAAAGGCCATTGCGGTAAGAATAACATAAGATGCACCACCATACAAGTGTACAATAAAGCCTTGAAGCAAACATGCAGGATAAGATATCGATGTGTCCTGAGACCATATACTATACAGCAGCTGAGAAAAAAGGTTTGTAGCACCCATTGCATCATTGATGGGCATGTTAAGCAACAGAATGTACATTGGTTTATGAAGATTCCTGTTCAAGCAAATGGTGACAACAATTGTTACATTGCAGAGTAAGATGAACAAGTATGCTGATAATCCAAATATGAATGCAGGATAAATGCTCGTCTCAGACAGTTCCAAAGAGTGCAAAGTCAGGACCAGTGAGAGAACAGATCCATTTGGATACATTGCAAATGTTACTTGTTAATGGCCTGTAAATAAACAATAATTAATCATTTAGATTAAATCTAAATCTCACCAAACCACTGAATCTATAATGCTGTCCAAACTTGAGCAGTCTTAATTTTTTCTTGTTGCATCTCACACGACCTGGAAAACTCAGCAGTATTTTTATCTACAGCACATTTGATTCTCCACTACATATTCTATAAGATAAAATGATTGCATAACATTCACATATCAGAAGCTAGTTAAAGGCGGCATCTTATCTTACTTCAGTGGTGTTGGAAAGCACTTTGTTATTGTCATCTGATTTATACTTGTGCTGTTTATTATAGGAATGGATTATGTCATTTAGCATACGCACATTACATTCTAATCAAGTGACATGCCCTACAGAGCAATATTTCACATGAGACAGAAGTCTAAATACATTGCCCTCTATATTGCCCCTTGAGATACAGTGCAGTTATATATCCAAAAAATTGATTAAATATTTTCTAAATTCTTGATTTGGTTTTGCTAGATGCATTATTTGCACCTATAATGATTAAGCATTTTTACATTTATTCCAAATTAATAACTATATATGCAGTAACAAATTTCTGATTTGATGAATATTTTATTTGTATCGTAACTTTTGTAACTTTTGTTTACGCAGACTGTTTAATGCTGCTCAGTGGAGGCATAAATGCATTTACACAGCAATCTTTACACAGTATTTTGATACTAGGGGCTGAGGTTTGCCAGAGCAGGCATAATTTAGTCAGGTCAAATTATGTTTTGAGTAAATATAAATTAAAAATCCACATCCCAGTTTTATTGCTTTCCAATATGGATATTATGACATTTTGGAAAAAATTCTGACATTTTTGCAAAAAAACAAAAACAAAAAAACAAAAATTAAACAACAGGTTAGATTCTCAATGACATATTCAAAAAAGAAAGAAAGAAAGAAAGAAAGAAAGAAAGAAAGAAAGAAAGAAAAGAAAAAAATAACTATATACAAAATGTACCAGACATGCATTGTAGCTGGTCAGCAGAGCAATCATCCTTATTACTTTAAAGTAATTTAATTTTAATTATTATTAATGCTCATAACAAATGTTCATCAACTAACTGTAGTTTTGCAAGATTTCAAATAATGTTGCAGTTTTGATTACTGACTATAGATTAATAAAAAATAATGTATAGTAATTGAAAACAATAACTATCTGTGAGGAAGAAACTAAAGTATAATAATAATAACAACAATTAAAATCATATCACATATTTTTTATTATGCAATCTTTACACAAGCATTTTCAGATACTATTTATCTTACTCTTGAAACAGGTGAGAATTTTCTGTCTGATCTCTTTAGTTTTAAAACCATACACGAGTGGATTTACAAGTGGGGGAAACACAAAAACTGATATGGAAAACATCCTGCGTATGTAAGCTGGAACACTTTCAGATCGATGTGCAACAAGTGGAAAAAGAGTATTGAACTCCAAGAACAGGAAGACCACTAAATGAGTGCCACATGTCTGAAGTGCCTTATTCTTTGCATCAGACTGCTTATTAGTAATACAGGTGATTAATATGTGAATGTATGTAAAAGCCACAACAGAAAATGCAAGGATGTGGTACAAAACCAGGGTAAACAATCCATAGATATTGTTCACTTTTGTGTCTTCACACATGAGTTTCATTATAGATGGATTATAGCAGATGAGATCTGTCATGTGCGTCTGGCAAATCTTGTAATTCAGAAAAAGACAGAAAAGAACCATTATGACAGTAAAATTAAAAAGCCACATACCAGATATGATTTTCACCAAGTTATTGGTATTCATAATGGCTCCATATCTCAGCGGGGAGCAGATAGCGATATACCTGTCAAAGGCCATTGCGGTAAGAATAACATAAGATGCACCACCATACAAGTGTACAATAAAGCCTTGAAGCAAACATGCAGGATAAGATATCGATGTGTCCTGAGACCATATACTATACAGCAGCTGAGAAAAAAGGTTTGTAGCACCCATTGCATCATTGATGGGCATGTTAAGCAACAGAATGTACATTGGTTTATGAAGATTCCTGTTCAAGCAAATGGTGACAACAATTGTTATATTGCAGAGTAAGATGAACAAGTATGCTGATAATCCAAATATGAATGCAGGATAAATGCTCGTCTCAGACAGTTCCAAAGAGTGCAAAGTCAGGACCAGTGAGAGGACAGATCCATTTGGATACATTGCAAATGTTACTTGTTAATGGCCTGTAAATAAACAATAATTAATCATTTAGATTAAATCTAAATCTCACCAAACCACTGAATCTATAATGCTGTCCAAACTTGAGCAGTCTTAATTTTTTCTTGTTGCATCTCACACGACCTGGAAAACTCAGCAGTATTTTTATCTACAGCACATTTGATTCTCCACTACATATTCTATAAGATAAAAAGATTGCATAACATTCACATATCAGAAGCTAGTTAAAGGCGGCATCTTATCTTACTTCAGTGGTGTTGGAAAGCACTTTGTTATTGTCATCTGATTTATACTTGTGCTGTTTATTATAGGAATGGATTATGTCATTTAGCATACGCACATTACATTCTAATCAAGTGACATGCCCTACAGAGCAATATTTCACATGAGACAGAAGTCTAAATACATTGCCCTCTATATTGCCCCTTGAGATACAGTGCAGTTATATATCCAAAAAATTTATTAAATATTTTCTACTTTCTTGATTTGGTTTTGCTAGATGCATTATTTGCACCTATAATGATTAAGCATTTTTACATTTATTCCAAATTAATACCTATATATGCAGAAACAAATTTCTGATTTGATGAATATTTTATTTGTATCGTAACTTTTGTAACTTTTGTTTACGCAGACTGTTTAATGCTGCTCAGTGGAGGCATAAATGCATTTACACAGCAATCTTTACACAGTATTTTGATACTAGGGGCTGAGGTTTGCCAGAGCAGGCATAATTTAGTCAGGTCAAATTATGTTTTGAGTAAATATAAATTAAAAATCCACATCCCAGTTTTATTGCTTTCCAATATGGATATGACATTTTGGCAAAAATTCTGACATTTTTGCAAAAAAAAAAAAAAAAAAAAAATAAAAAATTAAACAACAGGTTAGATTCTCAATGACATATTCAAAAAAGAAAGAAAGAAAGAAAAAAATAACTATATAACAAAATGTACCAGACATGCATTGTAGCTGGTCAGCAGAGCAATCATCCTTATTAAAGTCATTTAATTTTAATTATTAATGCTCATAACAAATGTTCATCAACTAACTGTAGTTTTGCAAGATTTCAAATAATGTTGCAGTTTTGACTACTGACTATAGATTAATAAAAATTAATGTATAGTAACTGAAAACAATAACTATCTGTGAGGAACAAACTAAAGTATAATAATAACAATTAAAATCATATCACATTTTTTTATTATGCAATCTTTACACAAGCATTTTCAGATACGATTTCTTACTCTTGAAACAGGTGAGAATTTTCTGTCTGATCTCTTTAGTTTTAAAACCATACACGAGTAGATTTACAAGGGGAGGAAACACAAAAACTGTTATGGAAAACATCCTGCGTATGTAAGCTGGAATAATTTCAGATCGGATTGCAACTGTCACAAAGCACGGGACACACAACTGGTGAGTAATAACAAACAGGTTTATTGAAGGGAATCGGGGAATCTGGAACGGGAGTGACCAAAAGCAGGTGAGTGAGCAAGTAGTGTGGAGTTCAGATTGCTTAGCTGTGGTTGATGTAGTGTCTCTGCTTGCAGGTTCGGATCGGTGATCAAAGGCTTCGAGGGAGAATCGGCGAGGAATCCAATGGGTAAGCTCAGGGGTAAATAGAGATCGCAGAGAGAGTCCAGAGCTGTCCATCCAGTGAACGGTAGACCGGACAATGAGAGGTATGGCAGTGTGTGTGTATATAGTGGTGTTGATTGGTGTCAGCAGGTGCGTGCAATCAGAACTCCGGTGATTGTGATCGGGTGATTGTGCTGGGTGGTGACTGTTGTGATGGTGACTGATCCCTGACATTACCCCCTCCCCCAGGGGTGGCTCCTGACGCCCTCGAACGGCGACGGGGGCGGCCACGGCCTCTGGGCGCGGGACGTTCAGGATGAGTGCGGTGGAACTCTTCAAGCAGTAAGGGGTCTAGGATGTCGTCCCTGGCCACCCAGGAGCGTTCCTCCGGTCCGTATCCTTCCCAGTCGACCAGATATTCCAATCTTCCGCCCCGTCGCCGTGAGTCCAAGATTTCCTTGACCAGATAGACGGAGGGTTGTTCGAGGATTTCTGGGGGAGGAGGTTCGTCTACTTCTGTGAGTCCTGGTGCAGAGGGAGAACAGGGTTTAAGGAGTGACACGTGGAATGAGGGATGAATTTTGTACCTGGGTGGGAGTTGGAGTTCGTAGGTGACCTCGTTGATCTGCCTCTGTATTGGGAAGGGACCAATGTAGCGGGGACTCAGCTTCTTGCACGGCAGGCGGAGGCGCAGATCCCGGGTGGACAGCCAGACCTTGTCTCCAGGATGGTAGGTGGGAGTAGGGGTTCACCGGGTATCTGCGAAGACCTTATGCCTCCGCACTGCACGTTGGAGGTGGACGTGAGCTGAGTCCCACACTCTCTCGCTTGCTCGGAACCAGTGGTCTACAGCTGGAACCTCCGACGGCTCTCCTGTCCACGGGAAGAGTGGTGGTTGGTACCAGAGTATGGACTGAAATGGTGTAAGGCCTGTGGTGTTTTGTTGCAGGGAGTTCTGTGCATACTCGGCCCATGGGAGAAAGCGGCTCCAGCTGTGCTGATCGTCGTGGCAGTATGCCCGGAGGTAACGTCCGAGTTCTTGGATCTTGCGCTCAGTCTGGCCATTTGTCTGGGGGTGATATCCTGAGGACAAGCTGACCGTGACGCCAAGCAACCTGAAGAAGGCTTTCCATATGTGGGAAATAAACTGAGGACCTCTGTCCGAGACTATGTCTTCTGGTATTCCGAAATTTCGGAACACGTGATGGAACAAGTGTTCTGCCGTTTCCATGGCAGTAGGGAGTCCTTTGAGGGGGATAAATTTGCATGCTTTGGAAAAGCGATCAACTGCCACCAGCACACAAGTATTGCCTTCGGAATTAGGGAGGTCTGTCACGAAGTCAATTCCCAAGTGTGACCAGGGTCGATGGGGAATAGGTAACGGCTTTAGCTTGCCTACTGGGAGATGCCGGGGGGTCCTGGACATGGCGCAGACTGAGCAACTGCGGACGTACCTGATGACATCCCGGGTCATACTAGGCCACCAGTACCGAGCTTGAAGGAGCGAGAGGGTCCTGTGGCTGCCTGGATGTCCAGAGCCCGGTACGTTGTGAACTGAGCCCAGAAGGGAGTGTCGTTGGGTGGTCGGTACGTAAGTCCTTCCTTCTGGGCCTCCCAGCGGAGCAGGTTCGGTGAGAGTGGCGGCTCTGATCTCCTTATCTATATTCCATCGAATGGGACTTACAATCATGGCTGGAGGGAGAATGGGTTCAGGATCTGTGGGAGTGTCAGGAGAGTGAATTCTGGAGAGGGCATCAGCCTTGTTGTTGCGACTTCCGGGGCGGTAGGTTATGGAGAACTGGAACCTGGTGAAGAACAGAGCCCAGCGGGCTTGACGTGGGTTAAGTCTTTTAGCTTCTCGAAGATACTGGAGGTTCTTATGGTCAGTGATGACTGTAAATGGGTGTTTAGCTCCCTCCAGCCAGTGCCGCCACTCTTCCAGGGCAAGTTTGATGGCCAATAACTCCTGGTTCCCGATGTCATAATTCTGCTCCGCTGAGGTCAGTTTCTTTGAATAGTATGCGCAAGGATGGAGGCTAGGAGGCTCACCGTGGTATTGGGATAGCACGGCCCCGACGCCGGTGGTGGAGGCGTCGACTTCAACAAAGGGAGCTGAAGGATCCGGGTGGTGTAGGATGGGGGCCGTGCTGAAGGCTGTCTGCAGCTTCTGGAAGGCTTCGTGGGCGATGGAGTTCCAGGACAGGGACTTGGGTTTTCCTTGGAGTAGGGACGTTAAAGGGGCTGTGAGAGTGCTGAAATTCATGATAAAGCGACGGTAAAAGTTGGCAAATCCCAGGAACTGCTGGAGCTCTTTAATGGTCTGGGGATGTGGCCAATTCCTCACAGCATCTACTTTCCCCTGGTCCATTTGAATCCCCTCTTGGCCTACGATGTAACCTAGAAATTGGACCGTGGGGCGATGGAATTCGCATTTCTCTAGCTTCAGGAAGAGATGGTGTTCTCTGAGCTTCTGGAGGACCTGCTTGACGTGTTGGCGATGTTCGGCCTGGTTCCGGGAGTAGATTAGGATGTCGTCAATGTACACAATAACGGAGCGATGGAGAAACTCCCGGAACACCTCGTTCATAAACCCCTGGAAGACTGATGGGGCGTTGGCCAGCCCATACGGCATAACCCGATATTCGTAGTGCCCCGACGGAGTGATGAATGCCGTCTTCCATTCGTCCCCTTTTCGGATACGAACGAGGTTGTACGCGCTTCGCAGGTCCAGCTTGGAGAAGATGCGGGCCCCACGGAGTTCCTCTAGGGCGGCCGGGACCAGGGGAAGAGGGTAAGGCAGCTTCACTGTTTGAGAGTTAAGAGCGCGGTAATCAATACAGGGCCGCAAGCCCCCGTCCTTCTTACCCACGAAGAAGAAACTGGAAGCCGCTGGAGAGGTGGAGGGTCGGATGAAACCTTGGTTGAGAGCCTCCTTGATGTAGTCCTCCATTGCCTTGCGCTCCGGGATGGACAGAGGGTAAACTCTACCCTTGGGGAGTTTTGTTCCAGGCAGCAAGTCGATGGCACAGTCCCATGGCCGGTGTGGTGGCAATTTAGTGGCTGCCTGCTTACTGAAGACATCCTGGAATGCCACATAATCAGATGGGAACTTGACTTCTTCCTGGGGCTCAGGACTTTCGATGAGCGTGGAGGCAACGTGAACGATGCAGGAACTCTGGGAAGGAGTGGATACTGACGAGAGGCAGTGACGCTGACAGTATTCGCTCCAGCGAGTAACTTCACATAGGTCCCATCTGATCACTGGAGAATGGAGCACGAGCCAGGGGCGTCCCAGGATGATATCCACAGTGGGTCCCTCCAGTACCAGAAAGGTGATCTCTTCCTCATGCAGTTGTCCGACCTTGAGCTTTATTGTGGGTGCTTGGTATTTAACCCTTCCATGCCCTAGCGGTTTTCCCTGGATGGTCTCGACTCGGAACTCCCGGACATGGCGCTTCCGGGGGAGTTGAAGGCGTTTCAGTAGGTCTTGGGAAGTGAAGTTGCCCGAGGAGCCCGAGTCAACGAGGGTGGATACTGCAACAGAGTGATCGTTGGTGAATAGTTGAACTGGGAGCAAAGACAGGGTTGAGACAACAGGATCCAATTGAAGGGTACTCACTGCAGGGCGTGGTGGCCGGACAGGGCAAGTCCTGATGTAATGGTCGGGATCAGCACAGTAGAGACATAATCCAGCCGCCAGACGGGCGTGCCCGTTCAGAGGGGGTGAGTCGAGTGTTATCCACTTGCATCGATTCTGGTACTGGGAAACCCAAGGCGGACGCGACAGACTGGTGGGCGGTTTCAGTGGCCTGCGAGGCAGTGAGGCGCTGGGAAATACGAGTGGCTCTCTGCATAAAACTTTCAAGTCCAACGGAGTCGTCATAGATGGCCATATGTGTTTGGATGCGGGGATCCAGGCCCTGTCGGTAGGCGCTAAGCAGAGCGGTTTCATTCCACCCGCTAGTGGCCGCTAGCGTTCGAAACTCCAACGTGTAGTCACTCGTAGAAGCAGTGCCTTGACGCAGCAACTGATCGGCTACGGAGAGTTTTCCTGTAGCATAGCCAAACACCTCCTTAAAATGGTTAGTGAACGCACTGTATGAGTTGGTTATGGCACTATTGGCGTCCCATATGGCTTTCGCCCATAACAGCGCCTTGCCACGGAGAAGAGAAATAAGGAAGGATACCTTTGACCGTTCGGTGGAGAATTGCTGGGGCTGCATCTCCAGATACAGTGCCACTTGGAGGAGGAAACCGCCACACTCAGCTGCGTCGCCCGCGAAGGTAGCAGGCATGGCCATGGGACTGACAGAGGCAGACCGCGGAGGCATTGGGGGAACCAGGGATGCCCGGAGAGTGGTGACAAGTTCCTCCAGGACCTCCGCTGGTGTGGATGGATGGGGATCCATCTATTTGTCGGTTATGGTCCGGTCTTCTGTCACAAAGCACGGGACACACAACTGGTGAGTAATAACAAACAGGTTTATTGAAGGGAATCGGGGAATCTGGAACGGGAGTGACCAAAAGCAGGTGAGTGAGCAAGTAGTGTGGAGTTCAGATTGCTTAGCTGTGGTTGATGTAGTGTCTCTGCTTGCAGGTTCGGATCGGTGATCAAAGGCTTCGAGGGAGAATCGGCGAGGAATCCAATGGGTAAGCTCAGGGGTAAATAGAGATCGCAGAGAGAGTCCAGAGCTGTCCATCCAGTGAACGGTAGACCGGACAATGAGAGGTATGGCAGTGTGTGTGTATATAGTGGTGTTGATTGGTGTCAGCAGGTGCGTGCAATCAGAACTCAGGTGATTGTGATCGGGTGATTGTGCTGGGTGGTGACTGTTGTGATGGTGACTGATCCCTGACAGCAACAAGGGGAAAAAGAATGTTGAATTCCAAGAAAAGAAAGACGACCAAATGAGTACCACATGTCTGAAGTGCCTTATTCTTTGCATCGGACTGCTTATTAGTAACACAAGTGATTAATATATGAATGTATGTAAATGCCACAACAGAAAATGCAAGGACATGGTAAAACCAAGGTAAATAGTCCATAGATATTATTCACCCTTTTGTCTTCATGAATTAATCTCATAATAGTTGGATTATAGCAGACAGGATCTGCCATGCGTGTCTGCCAAATGGTCTTATTTACAAAAAGACAGAAAATTACAATTATGAGAGTAAAAATCCACATTCCAGTTATGATTTTCAACAAGTTATTGGTATTCATCTATCTATACCTGTCACAGGCCATAGCGGTAAGAATAACATATGATGCACCACCATACAAGTGGACAATAAAGCCTTGAAGCAAACATGCAGGGTAGGATATCGATCTGTCCTGAGAACATATACTATACAACAGCTGAGAAAAAATGTTTGTAGCACCCATTGTGTCATTGATAGGCATGTTAAGCATCAGAAGTATGTTTTTAATCCAAATATGAATGCAGGGTACATGCTTGTCTAAGTCAGTTCAAAAGAGTGCAAAGTCAGGACCAGTGAGAGGACAGATCCATTCAGATACACTCTTATAAAGGTGCTTCAAACGGTTCTTCAACAATGCCATAGAAGAACCATTTTTGACTTCACAAAGAACCATTCAGTCAAAGGTTCTTTAAAGAACCGTCTCTTTCTTACCTTTTTATAATCTGAAGAACCTTATTCGAAACAATGAACCTTTTGTGAAACAGAAAGGTTCTTCAGATGTTAAAGGTTCTTTATGGAACCATTTAGACAAAAAGGTTCTTCTATGGCATCGTGAAGCACCTTTATTTTTAAGAGTGTACATGCTGAAAGTTGCCTATTGACAGCCTGTTTAAAAGGCTTTTAACTTGTGTAAAAATATAGGATAATTTGCATTTTAAACAATAATTAATCATTTTGATTAAATATAAATCTTACCAAACCATTGAATTTATGTATGTTGCTGTCCAAACTTGAGCTGTCATTTTTTCATTTTGCCTTGTTGCATCTCATACAACCTGGAAACTCAGCAGTACTTTTAACTATGATACATTCAGTTCTCCACAACATATTCAATGAGATAAAATGACTGCATAACTTTCACCTGTCAGAAGCTATTCAAAGGCGGCATCTTTTCAGTGCTGTTGGAAAGCACTTTCTTGGTGTTATCTAAAGTCATCTGATTTATACTATGGGAATAGGTGATGGCATTTAGCATGCGAACATTAGATTCTAATCAAGTGACATGCCCTACAGCTCAATAATTCAAATGACACAGAACTCACCAAGTATACTGCCCTCTGCTGCCCACTGAAATTGCTACATTTTATACCATTGTTTTATTTATAAATAAATGCTTTTATTTCTTATTCTATTGATTCAGTTTGTGTCTATGCATTATTTTCACTTCTAATGAACTTTGCAGGAGAAATAGTAGTTTTTTGTTAAATAATCTCAGCCTTATAAGTGTATAATGCTAATGTATGTAGTTTGTAATAATTATAAATGAGGCTGAAATTAGCCCCCTTCCCAAAGAGCCATTGCAGACCCCCAAGCGCTACACCTTCACCAAGCTCCAGTCCCCCATTCCCAAAGTGACATTGGATCCTGAGCTGCAGAAGCCATCCTAATGCACCAGGAGAGATGAGGAGAGTCCCACTGTGGCCAGACCTCCATCCAAGAAGTTTTGTGCTCGTCTGCCATCCAGTGTTCATTTTTGACAGCAAATTTTGATTTAGTCATAGTCTTTTGACTAAAATGCCATTTAGTTTGAGTCATATTTTAGTCATCTGAATTTTTTTCGCTTTAGACTAATTTTAGTCTACTGAATATCATGAGATTTTGGTTGACTGAATCTATAGTAGATTTAGTCAATTAAAATCTAACGGGTTTAGTTACAGTGTAATGCATTTATTAAGCATTTCTCTAAAATTTCCAAACTCATTATATATTCAAGGAAAATGAAGTTTGAATTATGGTTTGAACGTGCAATATAGACACAGATTGAACTGCTGTGACATAACATGCCTTCATAATAAATTAATAAATTAAATAAAACCACTTCTCAAATAAAGGGCTCTCCTTTCTTCTGTTGCTTGATTAATATTAATGACACAGACAAAAGCAACTAAATTAGGCTACTGTCTCTTTAAAATCGAATGCAATATAGTGATACACATACGATATCTCCAATATGTTTATGTTCACTTAAGACGTAACCAAGTTTGTTTACGTGAAATACTCATCAAAACGTACAATTTGACAACTGAATTCAGTACTCGTGCGCTGTCTGAGAGGTGTTTTTCTGCATGTGTGCCTCGGGTGTGCTAAGAAAACCGGACTGAATTGACTTCTCTTTCGCGTCGTCATGCTTTTCAAATGTATCCATGTGTCTGCTCTTCTCTTACTCCCGCTGCTGACATTTTTGAACATTTATGAGACGTGTAGAAAGTGTATGCTATCTTATATCCCGCTGGATAGATCAAATGTTCAATTGTGTGCATCTAACATTCCAACCACACAGAAGATTCATTCTGACTGGATCATTCTTTCATCATATTTTTTTTTTAATTTAAAACGAGTTTTAATTTCGTTATCGTCGGTGAAAAAATGTTGATGAACGAGACATTGCATCATGATGACACTATGGGGAAACACCATTCTCCAAGAATAGTGAAGCCTGATTGGCAAAATGACATTGCATCACAATGTCCAATGGCCCACAAAATAGAGGTGGGAACACACCATATAGAACACGGCATTTGGCGCCATTTTCTTAGAATCTTTAAGTAAGCAAAAACAAAACAAAAAAAACAAAAAAACAACAACAACAAAAAATAAAACTCAAGCATATTTATGTTGGTGCAGCCACCATTTTTTGCTCTTCTAGGATAAGCACTGGGTGTGCCACTGTTTTACATATGTGTAATGCTACTTACGTGCCCTCCAAAAGTATTGGAACAGTAAAGACAAAATTGCTCTGTTGGCTGTGGAGTCAAGATATTTGCAAATATGATTAAAATATGAATATGAGACAAAACTACAGAATGTCACATTTTATTATTAGCCGTTTCAACACATACATGTTTTACCAAATAAAAAGAACAGCACTTTTAGAGTTCATCCCACTCATTGATGTGAGCATAAGTATTGGGACAGTTGAACATAAGGCAGATATAAAAGATTAAAAGCTATTATTTAGTTGCAAATCCCTTGCACACAATCACAGCAGTGAGTCTGTGCCCCATAGACATCACCAGACTCTTGGTCTCATCCTTTGAAATGCTTTTCTCAGCCTTTAATGCAGCCAATTCCCATTGTTGCTTGTTTTGGGGAGTTTCTGCCTTTACTCTCCTCTTCAGCTGGTGAAATTCATGTTCAATCAGATTTAAATCTGGAGATTGAGTTGGGCAATTTAAGACTTTCCATTTCTTTGCCCTTATAAATTCCTTGACAGAACTGGCAGGGTGTTTTGGGTCATTGTCCTGATGCAATATGAAGCACTTCCCAGTGAATCTGGTGGCATTTTCTTGAATATTGGTCGGCAAGATGGTTTTGTACCCTTCCAAATTCATTCTGCAACTGTCATCATACATTAAGTCATCAGTAAAGTTGAGAGGGCCTGTTCCAGAGACAGCCATACATGCCCATGCCATGACACCACCTCCACCATGCTTTACAGATGAGGCTGTATGCTTGGGATCTTTTGCAGTTCCCTTTTTTTCTCCACATTTTTGCTTTCCCATCACTTAGATAAAGGTTCATCTTTGTCTCATCGGTCCATAAACACAGTTCCAAAACTCTTCTGGCTCACCTTTGTGCTTTTTTGCAAACTCTAATCTTGCCTTTCTATTTTTGGTGCTGGTCAGAGGTTTGCATCTTGCTGTGTAGCATCTGTAATTCTGTGTCGAAGTCTCCTGAGGACAGTAGATTGTCAGAGCATCACCCCAGCTTTCTGGAAGTTGTTGGTGATTTTACAGACACGTCTTTTAGGGTTCATTTTCTCAGCTTTTATGATTTGTCTGTCATCAACTACTGTTGTTTTCTCAGCCGATCAGGTAGTTGTTGGTTGCTGGTGTCGCTGGTGGTTTCCAAACTCTTGATTTCTCCATGCCCTTTGTTTTTGCTATAGCTCTAATTGACTTCCTCTTTTCTTTTAGCATCCAAATTGCTTGCTTTTCTCTCAAAGTCAGCTCCCTCATCTTCATCCTGGTTTGTGTGTGTCATCATCGAATCCAAGATTCAGAATGCAGAAGTAATGGATATAACTGATACGACACATTCCCTGCTTTTAATATCTGAAGAATGAATGCAACAGGACACAGCTGATCGCTTAGAAAGACCTTTAAGGCAACTGTTCCAATACTTATGCTCACATCAGATAGGGGGATGAAACTCTAAAAGTGCTGAACTTCTTAGCTGGTAAAACATCTATCTGTTGAATCATCCAATAATAAAATGTGACATTCTGTAGTTTGGTCTCATATTCATCTTTTAATCATATTTGTAAATGTCTTGACTCCACAGCCAACAGAGCAATTTTGTCTTTACTGTTCCAATACTTTTGGAGGGCACTGTATATCAAGTGAATGAGCAGGTGACTGGAGTGTTTTGCGCATATATAGAGTATATAGTGCATATAGTGAGCAACTGAAGATCTCTGTTTTCTGTACACAGTGGAGAGCTGCTTATATTGTGCAAATGAACAAGCAGGACTCTTTGTGCTCTGTACAAGGCAAGTCACTGCCCTGAAGCAGGGGCCTACTTATATTGTGTGAATATATTTTGTACACTCTGAGGCGAGGAGATGCACGTCCCGGCATTCATCACTTCACAGTGAGGATAGCCAAGTCCTTCCAGCGCTGAAAGAAACTGCCATACTCAGTCTCATACGTCAGTCTCACCAGAACATAAAAGGAGATCATCAAAGAATAACCCACTTATCTGCAATGACTCAATGGCGAGTATAGGCTTGAGTATCCTGCAAGGTGGATGAGAAAAATTCTGAGAAAATGGTGCCAAGTGCCGCGCTATATACAGTATGTACTCTATACTTTGCACGCTTGAATGACATTGGACATTGCGATACAACATTGTTATGCCAATCAGGCTTCAGTATTCTAGGACAGAGGTGTCAAACTCAGTTCCTGGAGGGCCGCAGCCCTGCAGAGTTTTGTTCCAACTCTGCTCCAGCACACAACATTTACATATTTAGCAGACGCTTTTATCCAAAGCGACTTACATTGCATTCAAGTTACAGTTTTACATTTTATCAGCTCTTGCTTTCCCTGGGACTTGAACCCATGATCTTGGCGTTGCTAGTGCCATTCTCTACTATTTGAGCTACAGGAAAGCCATGTAATTTTCAAATAAGCCTGAAGGACTTGATTAGCTGGATCAGGTGTGTTTAATTAGGGTTGGATCTAAACTCTGCAGGGCTCCGGCCCTCCAAGAACTGAGTTTGACACCCCCGTTCTAGGAGAAAGGTGTTTCCCCATATAGCATCATCATGACACAATGTTGAGAGATGAAAATTAAAAGGGAACTATAGTTAATGCTGCTGTGTAAATGTTTTTAATACAATGACTGAGTGGGTGATGGCAAATTTTACATCTTTGTCTCTTCTGTCCAACATAATACTTCAACATCCTCCCCCCCACCCCCTTTTGTAAAGTCATAAAAATGCTTGAGTGTATTTTTTCTTTTGCTGAGCAAAAGAAAATGCAAAAACTTTATTTGTTTTTACCTTCCATTCCAGTCTTCTGCTTCTGAGAACCCCAAAAATGTGAAACGGGTCCATACATTTTTTTTTTTATACAAAACTATTTTGAGTACAGGCAATTTATTTCTTTATTTCAATTAGTTAGATGCATTAGTTAATTTAAACTATTAAATGCACCTTTAAAAGCAACATCAAAGATTTCCAGCTATTCTTTCTATCTAGTAGAAATGGATATGATACCTGTCATGTCATACTGTACTTCAACTGAATTGACAACTTATCATGATTAATCTACCCTACAGTTACTCTTCCATTGATTGACCTGATGACAGAAATGATTTGTTGAACTTGACAATGTGATAATCATGGGGATTTCCCCTCATGAGATTTATAATCCACACAGACTAATAACTCAAAGACAGTATAAAAGGCCCAAGACGTAAGCGTACACACTAGTTAGAACAGGTCAAGTTGCTGCATGACTGCTCAGTCAATCAGACATAATAACTGCCATGTTATCGAAAGCAAATATCTGGCACCGTACCTTACAAAGAGGAACAAAGGAATGTTGTAAGTATTTTAAATGTTTCACATTTACATAGTATACTTGATCGAGCTGTAACATATTTGCTCTTTTTACGTTGTTTAGGACAATATCATGTCTTCAGCTGGCAATATCTACAATGTGTCATCTGATCTGTCTCTTCAGGGCTTTGATCTGTCTCCTGAGAAGGCCATTGTTGCGTTTGTCTTTGCTGCTCTGAATTATATAATCATATTGTTCTGCAACTCTTTCCTCCTGTTCACTGTCATAACCAATAAGGGTCTTCATGAACCAATGTATATTCTCCTGTTGAATTTGCCCATTAATGACCTCATAGGTTCTACGTGCCTGTTCCCTCATGTCATGCGGGAGCTCCTGTTTGACACCAGGACCATGCCGTTTTCCATCTGTATCACCCAGGCGTTCTTCATACATGTATATGCCGTATCAGCGGTCTTTATCTTGACCGCCATGGCATATGACAGATATGTGGCCATCTGCCAGCCGATGAGATACACTACCATTATGAGCAAACTTCACCTCACAAAGATCATCTCGATGGTTTGGCTCTCTAATTTAACACTGATGGCCATCCTTTTCATTCTCCTCCTGCGTCTGCCTCGCTGTAGGTCTTACCTTACCCATCCGTACTGTGACAACCCTTCCCTGCTTCAACTGGTCTGTGCAGACACGACCATTAATAACCTTTACGGACTTCTGATAACAGCTCTCTGTCAGGTGTTAACAGTGGGTCTGATTTTGTACACTTACCTACGGATCCTCATAGCCTGTTTCCATAACAAAAGCTCTGACACAAGGAGTAAAGCTCTGCAGACGTGTGGCACACATCTAGTTGTCTTCGTCTTGTTTGAGTGTTTGGGTCTTTTTACCATTATCTCATATAGGATAAAAGATATTTCTCCTCACTTAAGAAAATTCATTGCGGTTGGTGCTATGATATTGCCACCGACAGTGAATCCTGTTATATATGGATTGAGAACTAAGGAAATCAGGGTCAAAGGGATCAAATTTTTCCAGCAAAAGGTTTTTGCATCATAAACAAATAACACTGTGGTGTTGTGCTATATATTGTTCCTACAAAACTTACTTTGCAAAGTTTATCAGTTATATGCATTAATGTATGATATTAATCTGTCTTTGTGTCATATCTTTTTCTCTCTAACACATATATTTCAATTGTAACAGCAGTTTGCTTATTTTTCTATTCCTTTAGCAAAGTCAATTCAGAGTTTTTATTAAAATGGATCCTAAACATCTATTTTAGGTTGTTTCATCTACACTCTAAGAAAGATTTTTCTAAATTTGGGGCACAATGTACTGTATTAATTTGAGGAAATTGTCCATTTGTTTTATTTAATTATTTTTGTTTACAGGTGTTTTACCTGTATTTTTAATTTGCATTGCACATTGCATTGCTTTGTGTTTTAGAGTTAAAGAAAATGTCTGTAAGATTAATAGATAATGTCCCGGTAATGAGCTGCTAGTACTTTTTCTGTTATTTTACGTATTTATTTCTTACAGTGTACTATTATAGGCCTACTTTATATATATATTTTCTCTCAGTGACTACTGTCTTTTCTCAATACCATGTCTGTACATTTTAAATGTTTAAAATACCCATTATCTCTTTTTGATGTCAACCTGATTAGTTCCACTATATGATTCTAACGTCGACATATGTTGATTTTGCTGACATATGATTCATCTAATAAAAACCTGATTTGTTTAAAAAAAGTTAGATGAATTTTTGACTAGCATTTTAATGTTACACAGACACTGACAGAGAATACAGTGCATCCTTTGAGAATGCTTTCAGTCGACACTGTAACTGTGGGAAAACCATAAATATTCCTTTGGTTAATATGGTTTCTTAACTTTAGAACCACAAAGTACTAATTTAGTATGTTGTCACATATCCTGACATATCATTTTCTGCTGGAGTTAATTTGCTTCATATTTAAGGAAGGGCTGTGTGCAATTCTAGTTCATGACCACAAGATGGACAGCTTAACCAATTTTTGCAATGTTACCAGAATGTTATATTGTTGATTTTAAAGCTCTCTCTCTCTCTCTCTCTCTCTCTCTCTCTCTCTCTCTCTCTCTCTATCCCTAGGTTTAAGCATAATGTAACAGTATATACAATATTATGGATAATGTTCTCAATAAAATACTCACAGGCATTGTTTATTATTATTTTTCTTGATACCTCTCTAATCATTTTACCAAATCTAGTTGTTTACTGCTATAGTCTTCTAAATATGATAAGGAATTATAATTACTATATATTTACAAACACAGTATTTATTTATTTATTTATGAATGAATGAATGAATGAATGAATGAATGAATGACTGAATGACTAAGAGTTAATTATATTTTCCCCCTCTCCACCCATGTTCTGAACTACTTGTCCTATGTAGAGTCACAGGGATGCTGGAGCCTATCCCAGCATATCAGGCCATAGGCAAGGAAACACTCTGGATAGATGGCCAGTTCATCACAATGATGACACACTTACACATACAGGACATTTATAATCTCCAATTCACCTGCCCCGCATTTCTTGTGAAAGAATTCATAGCATCTGGAATAAACCCATGCCAACCATGGGAAGTAACAAAGTACAAATACTTTGTTACTGTACTTAAGTAGATTTTGCTGGTATCAGTACTTTACTCTTCTTATTTATTTTATTATTAACTTTTTACTTTCACTCCCTAAATTTTTTTTACAGAAATATCTGTACTTTCTACTTATTACATTTTCAAACTCAGGCTTGTTACATTAGTTTGAATCTGCATTTGGTGGCATGATCAATATTATTTATTGTCATTGTGTGCCTTTTTCAACCTAATGTAATACAGAAATCACTTCCCCCATTGGTGTATCATTTCCTGGCTATCACACACCACAGACCTAGGCTCTCTATTGGTATATTATTTAGCGACAGTGATTGCTGGATGCCTTTGTCCATATAATGTATATCCTGGAACGTCATGAGTTTGCTTCAGTTACTAACGTAACCTTGATTCCCTGAGATAAGGGAACAAGCATTGAGTAGCATGCTATGGGGAAACTCCTGTTTACTCTGAATACTGAAGCCTGATTTGTTCACGATTGTGAAGCTGCACGAACAAATGGCGCTTCAGCCTGCCAAAAGGTAAGTCAGCTCTGAGCGTCATTTCGTCAGAATCTTTCATCTGATAGTGTCAGTCATCTACTTGCATGCAGCCTTATAGCACGACAACTTACACAACAATCATTCTCATCTCAATGAACCTAGGTTACATTAGTAACCCGAAGAGTTCCATTTCGACCGGTCTGTCCCATTGCGTAGCATGCTATGGGGAATGCATTCAATAGAGCTGTGCTATAAACAAATGCAGAACAAAGTCGCTCAGCGAGCCCAACCCTGGAGCGGCCATAATGAAGGCTCCTTATAAGCATGAGCCAGTTATGGGACTCAAGCCACTAGGCTGAGATCTACATAACAAGACCTTCTCCATTTACAGAGGAGATAAGGTAAATTAGGCGGACAAAATCTGTGCCTGGCAGGGACATCCATATTATAAAACCTGGTGAAGGTAGATGGTGAAGACTAGCCGGCAACTGCACAGATATCACCAATAGAAACTCCGCAGGACCAAGCCCAGGAGGTGGTTATAACCCTAGTGGGATGAGCTCTCACTCCAATAGGACACTGTAAGCACACTGAGAACTCAGGGCTATAGCATCAACTATCCAGCGAGATGACCGGCAGCCTTTTAGAGAGGACTCTGAAGCAAACAAATAGGTGCTCTGAATGCTGGAAATGGCTAGAGCGTTCTACATACACTCTAAGAGCCTGAACTGGGAAAAGTAAATTCAGACCCTGCTCATCCTTAGTTAGGAAGAACCAGAAGGGTAATGACTTGAATGCTCTGAATGGAGTGGAGAGCACCTTAGGCACATAGGGCAACCCTACAGTCATTAGGCCTAAACTCAAGGCATGAAGCACTGAGTGACATTGCTTGTAAATCTCCCACTCGCTTGATCGATGCTAGAGCTAGAAGAAGGGAGGTCTTAAGCAACAGGGGCCACAAGTCGGCCGACTGTTGGCACAGTATGAGGATGAGAGCGATTCAATCTCTGAACTCCTCTCAAGAAGGAAGTGTGGAAGGGGAGCGCCCTGTAGCATTTGGACCAATCAGACACACATTTGTTCATCAGATTTAACAAATCAAATTAGTTATTACATTAACAGATAATCACAGACCCCTCACCCAACACACATTCTGGGTGTCGTATGTCTGTGGATGACTCCAGGCCCCCCCGGTTCCATAGCAACGAACCTGATAACACTAGTTTTATTGCTCTAAGGAATGCGGGCCGAGCAACACTCACCTCATTTTCCCTTAGGAAAGAGACATTAAGGCACATAAGAATGGACTCTTAATTCATTGAAAAGCCTTTCTTTGAATGAACACACACTTCCTCAGGTCATTGTGTATATTGTTACCGTTCTTGTATATTGTCTTTTGTACTGTATCCTGTTTTATGCATGCTTATGATAGATCACTAGTTAATATCACCTCACTTATATCACGTTTAATCTCTATAAATTCGTCTTCGGATGATCTAATTGAGAATGTATATTATATGTTGCTACCTATGCAACATATAAGTGTTCTAAGAATCTTTAATAGTTTTTATATCAACTATTCAATCCAACCCATGCAAATTACCATGCACAGAGACAAAGAGTCGTAAAACCTTCCCTCCAAAGAGACTGGAGCCCATTGGCTCTTTGACTCCCCAGAGGTGTGACCTCTATACCAGATAAAGCTCTCACACACAGGTCCGGCCCTCTCTTCTAAAAACCTCTCTTCTGTAAAAAGCTTCTTCTGCAAAAAGCTTTTCTGCTATCTTCTGATTGGTCCGTGAGGGACTTACGGAGAGCCTAACCGGTGAGGGCACGCCCGGTCGGCCCATCATAGAGCCGTGGGTGATCTCCCTAGCCTGGGAGATGACTCTTGACCACAAAGACCAGTCTGCGGTTCTGTTAGACCCTAAGAGGATGAGGAAGATGTGAGCTAGAACTCTTCTGGACCCTTAAGTTATTGTGCCAGGCTTCGTGGCCTTGTCTTTCCATTCAAACAAAGATTCTTGGATCTTAGCTGATGTCTCTTAACTCTTCTTCACTTTTCACCTGGGAAGAAACTCCCAATCACCATTGAGTCAAAACATTTTTGGAATTCATCACTCTTCAAACCAGGAAGAATGTGATTGCAAGTCCAAAACCTTGAAACCATCAAGACTTTCATCTGAGACTGCATTCTGGACACTCGTCAAGATCAAGGCAGTGCAAGTATAGTACATTTAACTAAACGAAACAGAGGTTTAGTATAAGTTATAGACCCCGTTATAAACGGTGCTGATGGTTTTACTCAGGTGGTTAACTGACTGTTTCCATTACTGCATTCTCTGTTTTCTCTAATGGCTTCATTCATCCACTTTGTATGTATGTGTGAGTGTATGTTATTCGTTGTTTGTTTAGATTAGTTATGTGTGTTAGTGTTTAGTTAATAAAACTCTTGTGCACAAATTACATGAGTTTCTGATTCTGCCTTGCATATTAATGTCCCTTTACAATTTTGACCCTTACTACATGCTCTAATGCATTAATAGGAAGATATTTTCTGTGGCCTCGGAAATATCTTTTCTTAGAGTTGATATGAGTTTACACTGAATGTTCGCTGGACGAACAGATAAGCTGATGGTAATTTAACTCTGCTACAGTTATTACTGTCAGCCGATATAAATAATTGTCATTAATTATAATTAATTGTAATTATTTATATACAATTCCCTTTTTGAGCTAATTTTCTACAGCCCCTTGTTCAGCAGCTTTTGCAGAAAGGTTAGCATGTATGACACGCACAAGTCAGAAAATTCTGACCATTTAAAGGCTCCACAGCTCCGTCCAGGGATGCCAGATCATGTCTCTCGCTTGAGAGAGGAGGTCCTTCTTCAAGGGAATTGGCGATGGGCTGCTGATAGCAGCTGGATCAACTCTGGGAACCATGTCTGATTCCTCCAGAGTGGGGCCCACCAAGAGGACAGAACACCCAACTTCCCTGACCCAGCTGATGACCTGAGGGAGCAGGGCAATTGGAGGGAAGGAATACAGGTGAGTGCTGGGCCATTCCTGGACCAGAGCATCCCGCTCGCTCAATAAAATATGTTGGGCAGTGAGAGTTGTCTTCTGAGGTGAAGAGGTCTACCTCTGCTCTCTCGAAGACAGACCAAATTATTTGCACCACTTGGGGATGTAGTCTCCATTCTTCTGGAGCTACATTGTCCTGGGACAGCATGTCATGTTGTCCGAACAGACCAGGACGTGGTGCCCTCTTAAGACTGGTAGGAAGGTTTTAGGGCTAGAGAAACCACCAGCATCTCTGGGCAGTTAATGTATAGGTGTTGCTCCACACTGGACCAGGAGCTGAACGCCGGCCTGTCCTTGTATAGTGCTCCCCAACTTGAGGTGGAGGCATCTGTCATGACCACCTTCCTCCTGGAGGTCAATCCCAATGGAACGCCTATCTGAAACAGGTGAGGAGCCTTCCAAGGGGACACAACTCTTGCGCGGTGGTTTACCTTGAGGCGAAGATATCCCAGGCGCCGAGCGTTCAATGGAATCACAGAGGAGGCAGCTGACATGAGGCTGAGCATCCTCTGGAAAACTCTGAGGGGATGAGAAGTCCCGAATTGGAATGATGCCGTTAGCCAGTGAATCGTCAGTGAGTAATCCATGCCTGCGTCTGGGCTGAATCGATAACAATCCCCAGGAAGACGACTCACTGACTGGGAGACAGAGAGCTCTTGGCTAAATTGATTTTCAGCCCAAGACACTCCAGGTGGTTGATCAACAGCGCCCTGTGATCAAGAAGTTCCTGCTCCGATTTGGCTAACACAAGCCAATCGTTGAGGTAATTCATAATCCAGATTCCCATCTGCCTCAGAGGGAAAAGAGCCGTGTCGGTAAAGGTGCGTGGGGCCACAGACTGCCTGAATTCCAGGACTGTGTATTGATAAGCCACCCTCTCAAACACAAATTTCAAGAACAGTCTGTGATGAGAGGCTCAGTTCAGGCACAGTTCAGGCATCTGAGATCGAGGATGAGCCTGAGCCTGCCATCTTTCTTGGTGAACTGGAGTGAGTAACCTTGTTCTATGGTCCGCAGGACCCAGCCTGACATGCCCAGGATGGCTTTCCAAGCCTGGAGCAGGGTGGCAAGCGGTCTGAGTTTTTCGAGTGGAACTGGTTGCCACAAGGAGGCATGGAACTGACATTCATGTTAATGAAAAAAGATAAACTGCTCTTTGGAGTATGTGGGTCCGTTATCACAGCAGCAGTTTGCTTGAGCATGTGCTGAGTGAGAAGGATGGGCCCAGCTTGAACAGAGCTTCCATCACCCAGAGCTAAGCAGAGCGGGGTCCCTGGCGCTCGGGAAATGGGTAGGATTTAGCTGTCTGAGGGTGCTGCTGAAGCCCACGATCAGACTTGGGCTGAGGCTGGGCTAGAGATGGCACAGGCTTTGCAGACTGCTGGGAGGATGGAGTCTTCTGGCGATTTGAACAAGCTGTCAAGCTGGAGCTCTTCGACAGGAAGTGACGCATAGCCTGCGATGACTTCTGTGCCACCCTGAAGCGCTCGGCAAAACCATCTATAGTACATCAGGGCCGACCACCCCTGTGGGGGAGACAGTGGAGTTGAGAAAGATGACCTTGTCCATGTCCTTGATCTCTGTTAAATTCAAACAAAGGTGGTGCTTCAGTACAACCAGTTTGGCCATGGCCTTGCCGATTGCCTGCACAGCTGCCTTTGTAGCGAGCAGAGCCAGGTCCAGATCCATTGTGTAAAGAAGTTTGGCCTGGAAAACTTGGAGTACTGCCATTGTGTGTAATGCTGAGCCAGCCTGGCCAGTTGCCAAATAAGCCCTGCCCGCTAGAGTGGAGATGGTCCCGCAGGGCTTAGATGGATGCACCACAAGAGCCTTTAGTCCCAGAGCCAATGGAAGGCGCAGATGCGCAATGAGGGGGGCGCTTGCTATGATCCTTTTCTTCAGCGTCGTCAACAGTGAGAGTGAGGTGAGAACGGCAGAAGTGGAGGGAAGAACACGCTCCAAGTAGGGGGTGCACCACGTCCTTGTAAGCTCGTTGTGAACCTCCGGGAAGAATGGGGCCGGCCTTTGGTGGGAGGATCTTTAACGGCATCCCGTTTGCAGGTACTACTCATCTAAGAGGCTGCGGGCAGGCTCTTCAGGAGCTGACCAGTTCAGGCCGAGATCCTCCACAGCTTTCATGTGGATGCGAATTAGCGCTCTCTGTCCATGCTGGCCCCTGTTGAATCCTTGGGAGGAAGGGTGTTGGGGTTCTCACCAGAACACACCCACTCCTCTTCATCCGAAGCTGTCAGTGACCCAAAGTTATCAGGCACCGCTTCCTCCTCAGATCCGCTGAAGGAAATCAAGCCACTTGCAGCAGACGAGGTGCGCTGATCCTCATGTGTGAAATACACCGGCGAGTCGAGGCGTTTTGCGGGGAGAATGAAGCACGTGGGACCTGTGCCGGTGTGAGTTAACTCGACCCATTGCCTTACTGTTTCTTCCTCCGAGGCTCCTGGGAGGGGAGAAATGGGAGAGCAGACGGTGGAGGACCGCCTTCATGAAAGAAGGTGATCCGCAAGTGAAGCAGGGCCAGACTCATGCTTTTGAAATGAGAGCACTCTGTCCCGGTGAGCGCAGCCTGAGCGCACACTCACTGTGCCCGTCTGGGTTCCCTGCATGAGCCACACTCACGGGGGTGCAACATTTGAAACAAAGTCACAGAGAAATTTGTTCAGGAAATGCTATTTTAAAAGGTTGCCGGATGGTCACAGGGGAAGCGCTGAGAGACAATCTTCCGCTGCCGGGGTTCTTCTATGGCGAGTAGTCTTCGAGCTTCTTGCTGCTGCTTAGTCTTCAAACGCCATTTGTTCGTGCAGCTTCATGAATGTGAACAAATCAGGCTTCACAGGGGTTCTGCAGGTATCATTAAATCTAATTTAAAGGGCACCTATTATGCCTTTTAGTTTCAGCTCAAAATCCGAACACATCTGAAGCACGCACAAAGAAACTGTCTGTTACACAGCATGTGAGTTCTAAACTTCCCCTTTACACACAAGTTCATGTTAAAAACACACCTAAGTTACAAAAACACAGTCAGTTATGACTGTGAAGTTAAACAGCTGTGAAAGAAATCGCATGTTTATATTAGATAAGTCACAGCAGCATAATATACATTATCTTTACTGCTGTTTATGCTGTTAATATGATCCAAACAATAAAATAAAAGCAGAAAATCACTCACTGCTCGTTCAGAATAATGACTATAGCTTTAATAAGAAGACATTTCTTAGTTGAATGCTGCTTTTAAATGCTCTAGCTTGAAGATAAACATGGGAGATTGTGTGCGGCTCACTCAGGGTGGGGTCTCTACTAATATGCAAGTGTCCGTCAACAGTTGTGGGTGGGACTTGTAAAATGTGACGACACCTTTTACAGATTCTGTGATCAGTAAGCCTCTGAGACACTGCTTATGTTTTATGGGGATTTAAAAAAAGGAGCGGGTGAATTTTTATCATTATAGGGTGGTTGTGTACACATACTGCCAACACACCTTTATGTTCAAACAACATGTAAAAGTGATTTTTGCATAAAATGTGCCCTTTAATGCTTTTTAATGCCTTATATATAAAGGCATTAAAAAGCATTAAAGGGCAACTATGTTTTTGAATCAAGTCTCTTCTGCTCACCAAGGCTGCAGTAATAGTAATATTAAGAAATATTATTACAGTTTAAAATAATTGTTTTCTACGTGAATATATTTTAAAATGTAATTTATTCCTGTGATTTAAAGCTGAATTTTCAGCATCATTACTCCAGACTTCAGTGTCACATGATCCTTCAGAAAATCATTCTAATATGCTCATTTGCTGCTCTGTTATGATTATTGGTGCTCAATCATTAATAATGGATTTTATTATTATCAATACTGAACATATTTTTTCTGCTTCATATTTTTGTGGAAATCATGATACATTTTACTTTTCAGGATTCTTTGATGAATAGAAAGTTCAAAATAACAGCATTTATTTGAAATAATTTTTTTTATAAATGACTTTACTGTCACTTTTGATCAACTTTATTTGTCCTTGTTGAATAAAAGTATTTGTAAAAAAAACAAAAAAACAAAAAACAAAAAATGAGTAATTGTATCTTGAATGGTAACATGAAAAAAATATGAAGAAGCACAACTGTTCAGAAATGTTTCTTGAGCAGCAAATCAGCATACTAGAGTGATTTCACTGAAGACTGGAGTAATGATGTTGAAAATTTAGCTTTGAAACACGGGGAAAAATATTTTAAAACCTATTCACATAAAAAACTTGGATGTGTGAGAAAATCTGCATAATGTAAACTGTATCACTTCTATATGAGTTTTTACTTACTGAAATCAGCATATTTTTGAAATTTGCCCCTTTAAATTGATTTCCAAGGGGTTTTTAACTAAATAAAGGGCAATTTTTTATAATCCTTATAAATCTTATAAAATGTTTGCATTATCTTTCATATCAAATTCTTAAATTTAATTAATGAATTTACATTTACATTGCAAAATTACAACTGCATGAATAATGTTCTGAGCTTAGTGTTTTAAATCATTTTTAATATGCAAATATGAAAAGTTGGAAAAAATGCAATGATAATTAAAAATATGAGAGTAAACCGCCAGTAGGTGGTGGCAAGTGACTGTGTTAATAAGGCCCTGTCCCAAATCGCTCCCTAAACCCTCATGTTCTTCCTCCGAGTCCACACTTTCGTGACGTAATGCTGCTTTTACTGTCAGGTAGAATTTTGCCATGGAGCTTGCCCCAGTGTGGGCTCAGCAGAAGTCCGCATCGAGGGCGCATAGCGGCCGCAAAGGGGGCATTCTCGAGCACCCTTCTGAATGCTAAATGAGGAATGCTAAAAGTCTTGTGGACTTAGCAGATACACTTGGCACACGGCGACCATTGTAAGTCTGCAAGACCATAAGTGCATATGAAGTATGCCATTTGGGACAGGGCCTAAGATTACCGAATGATTATTATTCGTTTATTAAATGAATAAAATCAATGTTGAATCTGTAATCATGCTGATGTTCGGCAAACAGCACTCTCTTGGTTGTCTCATGTTGCTTAACTAGGCTGCATCATATGTTATAAATATAAAAACTCAATTTTTACCACAGTATGTTTGTTCTGTGAGTTTCTTTGTGTGTGCTGTTGTGCTCATTTGTTTTGATTTCTACACGAGATTCTCTCACACACAGAGGCAGCGCAAGCCTCAACTGGTGCGATCTTGCTACTGTCAATACATTATTCATGATCAATCATCATTTACAAGGAATGTAATAAAATCAGAATCATTCTCACCGAAATTACTCAATTGCACTACAGAATTTCTTTCAGACTTTACAAAATTTACATTCTTTGCTCTTAGTTTCACTCCATGGGCCCTATCACACACTCTGCGCAATGCGACGACAGGTGCGACGGAAGTGTTTTTTACTAGTTTCAGCCCAACGCAGTTATAATTTTCATGTCCAGCGCCATGTTGTTTAAATATCAAATGCACTTGTGCCCATCTGTTCA
This sequence comes from Spinibarbus caldwelli, assembly GCA_039654775.1. Taxonomy (NCBI): domain Eukaryota; kingdom Metazoa; phylum Chordata; class Actinopteri; order Cypriniformes; family Cyprinidae; genus Spinibarbus; species Spinibarbus caldwelli. The sequence goes on along the minus strand of CM077253.1, from coordinate 9,613,445 downwards.
CCCATGGGCGTGCTGGTCTGAAAACAAGGTGTGTTTAGGCGCATTGTTAGCACGTTGCTATTTTGCACGACTGCACTATTGACCAACTAAAACCTGGTCTGAAGTCAATGGCGCAGAATTTTTTTATTTATTTAAAGGGCATGTTAGTAATACGCACCTATAGGAGGGTGCACAACACACGTACTTTCTGGTTATTACGCACAGAAGCACACAAACATGCCAAATATTAAAAATGAAAGGATTACAATGTAAAGATTATCACTCTCGTGCTCGAGCAGATCCGTTTCCTCTCTGGAGAAACATTCAGTCTTTGCTCTTGGAAATTCCGCCATGTAAATAGAGAATCTGCCATGGTGCAAGCGCAGCCTGCTTTTAAAGGGAATGGGAGATAAGACTCTGGTTGGTTTATTGCATGTGAAGCCCAAAACACACCCATGACTCGTTAGGAACATAGGTACAACCCTTTTGAACCATGCTCCTGGCGCACTGAACGTTTTTTCCGTCGTTAAACTAGCAAAAGTGGATTTGGACACGCCCTAAGTGCACCTGTGCCATGTGCTTCAGATCATTAAAATAGGGCCCCATATCCCAGTCCACTGCTGTCCAAACATCCAGCGTTACGGCAATTTCGCACCAACCGGAGGCAATTACCAAACTGGTTCCGCTTGTGTATCACACCAATGTACATATTTTGCAATAGCAAATTAAAAAGTTATTAATTATGAAAACACTATATTCAAAATAAACTGGTAATATTTTCCTTCAAAACTATCTAAAAATTTTTAATGTCTGTAGAAATATGACTTTTTAATGACATTTAATGCTTTTCAATGCCCCGCAGAAATCCTGCTTCAGTGTTCAGAGTAAACAGGAGTTTCCCCGATAGCATGCTATGCAACGGGAGAGACTGTTAGAAAGGGAACTATTACTTCTGTGAGTCTCACTTGTGGAGTTTCTGGCTATGAGTATGAATGAAAGAGATACCGCATTACGTGTGTACACACTAATGCTTACAACAACTTATTTTGGGTAAAAATAGAAAAATAACACTTTTCTTGGAAATTAGAAGTAAACATCCATATCCATACATTTTTCTCCAGTGTAGATAAGTGTACAGGAGTTATTTTTTCTCTCAGTATATGCTTAAGATTTCCTGATAAAAATTAAGAAATAACTGTCACTGATTTTTTTTTTATCATAAGAATTTAATATTTTATAATAAAACCTTTCTACATTTCTAATGATTTATAGTTATAGGCCCTCTGCATGTTAACAGGGGTAAACAAGTGTAAATCATGCTTGCACTCTGATTTGATTTCTGTTTGCATTTCAATAAAATTTACAGTATAACTCACCTCAAATTTACCATTTTAAAGCATCATAATTTTGAGTTGTTTCCAAGGACAAGAGGCAGAATCACCCTACAGTCTTGGATGTGGTGGCGAAAAGTTTTTTTTTCTTCTTGTCAGCTTAGTGTTTTCTCTGCTTGTGTTCTACATGGTATTTGTTCAGCCTGGATACATTCATTAGCTAACAAAATTTGAAATGTAAGGTCTTTTGTATTAATGTATTAATATAATGTGAGGTTCAGTTACCAGGGTGACACTGAAACAGGTAGTAGTAATGGCTATTTATGACTTAAGCACGTCAGAGCCCACACTTCTTTAACTTGAGTGAAAAAGTATAGTCAGTACTTCAAATTTGTCTTTTTAAACATTAGTATATGTACTTCTACTTAAATGAAGGATGTGTGCACTTTTGACATCTCTGATGCCAACATAGGGGGAACATGCACACAGTATGGCCTACTGACTGAGCGGGGGCCAGGGACATTCATGCTGTGATGCAACAGTGCAGTTAACTCAGCCACCATGCCATGTTTTATGTTCCCAGGCCTTAATTTATTTTTTATTTTTTTGTGGAAAGCACTTTATCTCTTCAAAGAATGTCTTACTCTTTAAACTATTTAGTGACCAATTTAAAATATGGCCTTATATTGTCCTAAGTATAGAAATAGGCCAAAGGAAGATGCAGGTGATCAGGGAATAAAGGAAGCTAAACAATAGCAGGACCATGCAGCACAGACCACAAAAACACTAATTTCTAAAACAGTGACTTATAGATTCATATTGATACAATATGTGAAATATTTTTGTAACTATCAGAGAAAATGCAAATGGACACTTTAGCCAGTTATGTTATGTCAGACAGAGCAAAGTGGTCGACAGTCTCAGAAAAAAAGGCACAAAGCTGTCACTAAGACGATACCCTAAAGTACAGAAGTGAAAAGGTACATATTTGTACGTTTACAAAAGGTACCTTTTTATTTGTACCTTTTTAAACCCTAAATTATACATATTAGTACCTTAAATGTACATATTATCATTTAAAGTACATATTAAGTACTACTACATATTAATACATATAAAATACAATATATACATACAGTGGACATATTAGTACATTTTGAAAGGGTACCACCCCGATGACAGATTTGTACTTTTTTTCCTGAGAGTGTAGTAAGTTTAAGGCAATCTGTACAGCATATTAAAATGACATTATTATTATTATTATTATTATTATCATCATTATTATTTTTACTTTAAAACAAGGTCTGTGCTTGTGATTGTAAAACTTGGCTGTAATGGTTTTGTTTTAATCATTCAGGGCAAATGTTTTACACTCATAAAAAGCAGTGAAAAATACATGTAATTAAGTAATATACATAATGCACATTTGTTACATGAAGAACTGAGTTTCAGTTCATCTGTTTTTATCATAAACAGAATTCTGGATGTAAGTGTACCAAAGCATTCAATATTACTGACAGTAATATTGACCCGCTGTAAAATATAGGCCTACTGTATGTGCACATAGATATTATTGCATTGAATTCATGGTCATACAATTTTAAAGTTCATTCAATCATTATTTGTTCATTTAATTATTGTTATTTTGGCTTTTTAATATGGGAGTTCACAGTGTACACATGAATTAAACAGCTGTTAGGGACATTTGCATGCAATGTTTCAAGAGGCCGGTGAGAGCTTGTCTAATGTGTCAAAATATATTGTATCAAACAGTGTCATGCCACAGCAGACTCGTCTCTCATTGGCTGTCAAAATACTATGTCATCATGAGCTCATCTTATTACCTGGAGACCCATTAGTTGTTAGTCTTGCATGTCAACCTTTTGTATACTTTAGCAACTGTAATTAGTCATTAGTTTAATGAATGTACTTAGTTTAAATTATTCATGTTTGTTTCTGGTACCTCTACAGGGAATAACAGTAGATTTGTCAAAACAAGATAATGAGCCTCCTAGGAATATGAATGATCAATCAAACGTTTCATAACAAAGTTACTCTATGAGGATAGAATACTTTATTACGATTAGATATTAAATTATTATCTGATATGGCTATACAAAAGTCTATTTTAATCAATATCTTAATTATATTTATATTTATATTTTAATTATATAAACTAGAAGCTTTAGATCTATAGACCAAGTGATGAAGTTTTGATGTATGAATCTGGTTTTGTGGATTTGATGTTTTTCTGGTTATAATTTGACATAAGACCTCATAACATAGTAACTTGGGCATATTTGACACTTTTTTGGTTACTTATGGCCTTTTTGTAGCTTGAAATGCCAAAATCTGCAATATACTCATACAGATACAGTGTGTAGAACATTTATTTTTACGTTCTTTAAATATTTGAAAGGTAAAGTTACAGGTGTCAAAAGCCTTTTATAGCATACAGTACTAATTCTGCACAAGAACAGGACAAGAATGTTTAAGAAAAATGAATCTTATGGATGTTTCTTTATCTATCTATCATACACACACACACACACACACACACATACATATATACAGGTGCATCTCAATGAATTAGAATGTCGTAGAAAAGTTAATTTATTTCAGTAATTCAACTCAAATTGTGAAACTCGTGTATTAAATTCAATGCACACAGACTGAAGTAGTTTAAGTCTTTGGTTATTTTAATTGTGATTATTTTGGCTCACATTTAACAAAAACCCACCAATTCACTATCTCAACAAATTAGAATACTTCATAAGACCAATAAAAAAAAAAAAAAACATTTTTAGTGAATTGTTGGCCTTCTGGAAAGTATGTTCATTTACTGTATATGTACTCAATACTTGGTAGGGGCTCCTTTTGCTTTAATTACTGCCTCAGTTCGGCGTGGCATGGAGGTGATCAGTTTGTGGCACTGGTGAGGTGGTATGGAAGCCCAGGTTTCTTTGACAGTGGCCTTCAGCTCATCTGCATTTTTTGGTCTCTTGTTTCTCATTTTCCTCTTGACAATACCCCATAGATTCTCTGTGGGGTTCAGGTCTGGTGAGTTTGCTGGCCAGTCAAGCACACCAACAACATGGTCATTTAACCAACTTTTGGTGCTTTTGGCAGTGTGGGCAGGTGCCAAATCCTGCTGGAAAATGAAATCAGCATCTTTAAAAAGCTGGTCAGCAGAAGGAAGCATGAAGTGCTCCAACATTTCTTGGTAAACGGGTTCAGTGACTTTGGTTTTCAAAAAACACAATGGACCAACACCAGCAGATGACATTGCACCCCAAATCACAGACTGTGGAAACTTAACACTGGACTTCAAGCAACTTGGGCTATGAGCTTCTCCACTCTTCCTCCAGACTCTAGGACCTTGGTTTCCAAATGAAATACAAAACTTGCTCTCATCTGAAAAGAGGACTTTGGACCACTGGGCAACAGTCCAGTTCTTCTTCTCCTTAGCCCAGGTAAGACGCCTCTGACGTTGTCTGTGGTTCAGGAGTGGCTGAACAAGAGGAATATGACAACTGTAGCCAAATTCCTTGACACGTCTGTGTGTGGTGGCTCTTGATGCCTTGACCCCAGCCTCAGTCCATTCCTTGTGAAGTTCACCCAAATTCTTGAATCGATTTTGCTTGACAATCCTCATAAGGCTGCAGTTCTCTCGGTTGATTGTGCATCTTTTTCTTCCATACTTTTTCCTTCCACTCAACTTTCTGTTAACATGCTTGGATACAGCACTCTGTGAACAGTCAGCTTCTTTGGCAATGAATGTTTGTGGCTTTCCCTCCTTGTGAAGGGTGTCAATGATTGTCTTCTGGACAACTGTCAGATCAGCAGTCTTCTCCATGATTGTGTAGCCTAGTGAACCAAACTGAGAGACCATTTTTAAGGCTCAGGAAACCTTTGCAGGTGTTTTGAGTTGATTAGCTGATTGGCATGTCACCATATTCTAATTTGTTGAGATAGTGAATTAGTGGGTTTTTTTTTAAATGTGAGCCAAAATCATCACAATTAAAATAACCAAAGACTTAAACTACTTCAGTCTGTGTGCATTGAATTTATTTAATGCACAAGTTTCACAATTTGAGTTGAATTACTGAAATAAATGAACTTTTCCACGACATTCTAATTTATTGAGATGCACCTGTATGTATATATATATATATATATATATATATATATATATATATATATATATATATATATAGAGAGAGAGAGAGAGAGAGAGAGAGAGAGAGAGAGAGAGAGAGAGAGGTTATAAGAAGATCATATTCAATCTCGGAAATGTTTACCATGCTTAATATGTTTCTTATTGTCTTGGACGGTGATGACATCTTTGTTACAGAGAGCAAAATATTTTTGTTTTGAATTTCCTCTATGGGTCAAAGTGTACAGACCAACAAAAGCTTTATTTGGACATAATTAAACTAATTAAATACTCATGAGAAACTTTTTTGTTAAACAACAAGACTTCAATCAAGGTAATTATATTTTTTGTTTGTACAACAGTGGTTAATTAGACCCATTAGACCCGGGTCATCAGTTTAGAAGCCCTTTAAAAATCAGTTTTCCTTTCACATGGCCTGATTTCAATCCAAAGCAAGATTTCAAGAGAAATCAGTAGGTATTTTATTTGTTTGATCACTTAACTTCCATTTGCAATGAACACTTCTAATGGTTTTGTCACTATTTTCTGTTACAGTAAGATACTGCACTTTTTATGATTGCACGAATATGTGGATTCAATGTGAGATTGATTTTATACCTTTGAAATGGAAAATGTAACACTTCAATGTTAATTTGCTTCTTAAATTCTCTCATACTTTGTTAATGAAAGACATCGGATTTTCAAACTGGCTTTTTCTATCATTCTGTCAGAGACTTTTTACTTGTGTAATAATCCTACTTGTTTGTTTCCCTTTTTTTTCAGATTTAGAGTTCAAATGAATTTTTCAGTTGCTTTAAGCAATGGAACGAATTCTTTCAGTGCGGGATTTTATTTAACTGCCTTTCGCACTTTGGCAAACAAAAACTACCTCATTTTGGCCTTGACGATCATCTACATCATCACCTTGCTGGGAAACCTTGTTCTTCTGACTGTCGTCCTAATGAACTCCAGCTTACAGAACCCCAAGTATCTTGCTGTATGTAATCTAGCCATTGTCGACATTTCAATGAATAGTGTTATTATCCCTCAAATGGTACCTGTTTTTGTGTTCAATCAGAATTACGTTTCTTTTGGAGCATGTTTTTCCCAAATGTTCTTCATGCATTTTTTTGGTGACATGGAATCTTTCTCTCTTGCTCTTTTGGCGTATGACCGTCTGATTGCAATCTGCTGGCCTCTGCGTTACTCTACCATAAACACCAACCTGAGGATGCTGCTCTTAATAGTAGGGATTTGGTGTCTAGTTGTTCTGCTTGAGATTTTTCCAATCATTCTTGCAGCCAGGCTCCCTTATTGTGGCTCGAGAGAGGTAAACAGCTGCTGTTGTGAACATAGTCCAGTCTATAGGTTGGCTTGTACGGACATTTCTTATAACCGACAACTGGCTACAGCTAAGACTATGATTGTTTTACTAGGCCCTTTGTCTTTTATTATTTTCACCTATGTGATTGTAGTGGTTGCTGTGACAAGGATTGCATCTGTATCACAGCGCTGGAAGGCCTTCCACACCTGTCTCACTCACCTGCTGCTGGTGCTGCTCTATTATATGCCTGTCATGGTGGCATATGTACTAGGAAACCTGCGATTAGTTCAGAATGTGGATCTTTTAACAGCAATTCTGACTGTTTCTGTTACCATCCCGCCAATGCTGAACCCCATCATCTACAGCTTAAAGACTGATGAACTCCGAGACAAGATAGTCAAGCTTCTGGGAAAGGCAAAAGTGGCACAACAGGTTATTAAAAATGAGGCCAATGGTTAACAAAAGTCTTGTTTTTCCCATAGTAGTAGATATACTTTTTAATATTTCACATCATAATCCATGTTAAGCAGAATCCACGTCTAAACTATAATTATTAAAAAATATATCTTTTAAATACTCTGGGTTAATGTAAAACCCGATATTTGCATTGTGTATGATTTTTGCTTGTATTCATGGTATGTTACTTGCAATGTTACCTCCATATGTTACACAGAATTAATGCATGTTCAGCAGATGAGGATGGCTGTTTCTCAAGCATAAAGCATCTTTTCATATTCACTTACTCAGCCCATTTGCATTTATAGATATCACATATCTAGATTTTTGATTCAGTTATTCAAAAATTGATTAAAGAGAATCAAAATAATTAGTGTTTCATAATTTCACAAAATTCACTGTCACTGTCACTTCAAAAGTCACTGTTCTTAGAAAACAGTTATGAGACTGTGACTATAATGAGATAAACACAGCAACAACAAGCACATTAAAAAATACTTCTATGCAGTAATCAAATGTTATTTTTATTCTATAATATATTTTAAAAATATAAAAAAAATATATATATATTGTTCTTTTTATTTATTTATTTATTTTTTTTGCCATTTTTGAAGTGGATTCCGAATACAATTTGCATTAAAGAACACCAGTGGCCAACAATATTCATAAAGAATTGAAAATAAAACAAATATAAGATCCACTAAAAATAAATAATAAGAGCTATTTATAAAAAAGCTATTTAATAAATATTTTACTGAAAAATCATGAAGATGCAACGCTTTCCCACTAGATGGCAGAGAAAGCACAACATTTCCAACATTAAAGCACATATGTAGTGTAACTTTTGTGTGCGTGTATTTAAACACACACGCAGTATATGACTGTAGATTGTATTAGCAAACTCCCAAAATGATATTAACAATTTTTTTTGCTGAACAATATTATCAGGGAAATTCAAATAAATAAATAAATAATGAATTAAATATGCAGCAATTGATCATTCAGCACAGCAGTGGACCCAGTACAAAAGTTCTCACTGTTACACCACAAAATACTGTTCTTGATTCTGGTTGGTCAGTCGTATAGCATTCAGCAGTCAGATGTTTCCTAACAGTGTAGTCTGGCAACTGTGTATTAGTCTGCTCATCCAGGATGAAGCTGACTGTACGTTATCCCTTATGTATGACATAACAATAATATTGTTTTCTTATAATGGTTGCCAGAGCATGGTTCACATGCTCTTCAAATATAAAGGCCGTGGTGCTTGTGCAAGGAGACCATGAATGATGTTTTGATGCCACTGCACTTTTCTGTACTATAATTGTCAATTTTCACTGTCATATATAACAAAAGGAATACATTTGAATCTGCATAAAAACACATGCAACAAAACAAACTATTTTACATAGACCTATTTAGGGCAGATGCCATAATGAAAACATGGCTGTGAAAGATAGACATACGGTTTGTTCAATGGGTCGTAGCGAAATTGAAAATGTATTCTTCCAAAACAATTCTGTGACACAAAACTATAGAAAAGATGTGTTGTGGAATTTAAACATGGACCAGCCGTAACCCTGTAAAGCTTGACATAACAGAAATAGCAGTGAATAAATCTATTTGTTTAAATGACAAATATTTTGTTTAAGTTTACTGATCCTTATATCAAAATACATAAGAAAAAAAAGTTTCCGTAAGTGCTTTATTTAAGTGTTTTGTATCACAAAACACAAAGTGTTTTGTTATTTAAGTGTTTTGTATCAGGATTTTATGACTCACATAGTATGATAGTGAGAACATGGAATGCACATTAGAGGAGGAAAAAACACATCAGTTTTATTCAGAGGCCCAAACTGAGCAAAAATATGCAATTTGGTGCATACACACACACACACACAAAAAAAATGGTTCTTCAGCAGTTCTGTGGTGTGGTTGAGGTACTATATAGCACCACTATAAAGAACCTGTTAAGCCCAGTATGGTTCTTTGGGATGGTTAAGGTGCTATATACTGTAGCTCCACTGCCATACAAAGAACCCGTTAAGCTCCTGTATAGTTCTTTAAAGGTTCTCTAACTCTCTCTTTGTCTCTTAGTTTAGTTAGGGAAAGGATTAAAAAACAACATTAAAAAACAGTGTTTTTCCTGAAGATAATGTGGTTCTCAACCTTTTTGCCCCCAAGGCCCCCCTAAAAGGAAATATTCCAGGGCCCCCACACGAGACTTTTTAACCTCAGAAAAGCATAAAAGTGATTCAAAACAGCTTTTGCCATTGTAGTAAATTCCCATTCATAGCAAACATATGAGAGTGGAGTAACATATCTAAACTCTAAGGAGGAGAATGAGGTTCCTATTATGGTTCTGCGACTACCATAGATGAGCCAATATGCGTCTAAATGACATTTTTACTTAAAAGATGAATGATAACTAATCGTTTCTTACTAAATTGCGGCTTTAAAGATTAAAAATACTTTACTAAATGCTTACTGAGAAACAAAATACATCCCACTTTCAAAATCTTTTATTTCTTTCAGCAACAAATAAAATGAGTGCTGACAAGCCAGGGAATATACATATACAGCATCACAATATACGGGGAGTTGTTGTTTTACACACATACAAAATAATGCAACAAGCTTGAAATATGTACATTTTTGAAGAAGAGAGAGTCCTGGTTTACATATATATATATACTGTAGCCCTGTAATCAGGTAACTTTTTCTCCTACAGTCTTAGGCCTACGTTAGTTCTTTACTTTATTTGGAAAATCTAGTCTTTTTAACATTAATAGTGAGTGAAATTAATGAAAATTAATAATACACAACCATGCGCAAACTAAGTTGTACACTCTGAAGTATTGCAGTACCTTTCACTCTTTCACTGTCAACAGTGTACTAACATTTCTGTAAGTCCTTCAGGATTTAAAAAACAACAGAAACTGCAACTAGACTTGGAAGAGGCCCAGAAATAGAGAATATTAACTTACAGTGACAGGAAGTAGTGTAAATCTGAATGAATGTTCCGTGTAGGGACACTGTGTATGGACCATGTCAGTCAGAGCACAGTTCATTCATGGAGCTCTTTTCTAACGAGCTCATGATCTGAATCAGGTGTGTTAAATAAGTGAGACATGCAAAACATGTGGGGGCAGGTCATCAGGACTGGAAATGAGAACCGCTGCTTTAGGATACTGAATTCCAAACACAAAATATACACACAGGAGGAGCCCCAGTGCCGTCGAGATGTCCTCGCTCTCCTCTGTGATTAACTGTTCATCCAACGTGAGCACAATGTGGTCATACTACACGAGATGACCCTCCCTACAGCCTTTAAGCTTCATCATAGGTGTTGGGATGGGCTGGTCTGAGAATGGCCCTGGGGGAGAGGGGATAATAGCATTTATTTGCAAGGCAAACCTTATGAGTTAAATTACTTTTAACTACTGTCATACAACTGCTCAAATACTTTTGGCCATGAACTGAAAATGAACTGAATTTCTCTTCAGTTTGATAGCATAGTTTGTGTAGACCAACAAACAAAAAACTAATGTTTGCATTGAAATCATCTGAATAACAAAATGTACAATAATTGTAGTGCTTTGATTAGATTGTGTTTCACACACTGTAGTCAAGTGTTCATGGCTCACCTCAACTTCAAACAGCGACCCCGGGTCCTCCTTGAACAGAGCAGGCAAGAACACAATAGCTGCTTCCAACTGTATGCCTTTAAACAAAATAACCTCATTAGATTAACATTACATAGTGGATGCTTTTACCCAATTTTTTGTTTTGTTATTTATTTATTTTTTTTTCATCCATTACTGTGTGTAAGACAGATAAATGCAGGAAAGTCAGCTATCTTCACAGTTATCAATCATGCACCTGAACTTCTCCTTCAGGGGACTCCGCAAAACTTGAAGGACTCGGGTGTCATTACAGAGAGCTGTGTGAGAATTTGTTGGTCCACATCAACATTGGCGTGGTCTCACAGATCTGAAAGGAGCTTATGTTAAGAGGAAGGCAAAGGAGAAAGACATGTATTAAAATATAATCATAACTCATACAATTAAATAAGGAGGCAATTAACACACTACTGTACTGAGCATTTTGGCCAGTTTTAAACACAGGAACTCAGAGAGTCTCCTCTGTGCTATATTTGGACACAAAATTTGTCTGATAACATTTTATCAGTGCCATCCTTTCTTTGAGGAGCTCTACGTTTGGTCTAAGCTTCTTCTGTTTCCTCCATTACACGCAGATGTTGCCTGATGCTTTGTTAATTTTCTCCAGAATCAACCTATTGGGGTAGTTAAATTGTTAAAAATGAGGGCTGTCAATAAAATGTAAAAAAACAGACAAACAAAAAAAAAAAAAACAAGAAAATCTTTAGTCGAGGGCAGCCCTACTAGACTTCTAATTATTATTAGGCAAATAACAAATATTAATGATCAAAAAGTTATGCATGACAATCAATAATCTTAAATATAGAAATGTGGCTTACCTAAAATGTTAACAAGAGCTCTTTTCATCCAACTTGACAATGTACTGATGATTTTATACTCAAACAAATTTCCTTTCGATTTTTCAGTTATTCCAGCATGAACCATCTGTAACAAAATTAGAGGGATAATTTACTCAAAAATGTAATTCCAAACCCATATAACTCACTTTTGATGAACACAAAACACATTCTTAAAAAACGTACCCACAAAAACTTAAAAAGTTAAAAGTAGCTTATGTAAGACGTGTCATATCTTATGAGGTGACAAAATCACTTTTTTTTTTTTTTTTTTAACTCACTCAATATAGAAAGTTTGAGTATAGTGTAAAGAGTTATTTCAAATGAATATTTGAAAATGGCACTCAAATCCAGTAAATCGACACATCAAAATAACTCAATGTACAAGCTTCATGATATGATATGACATTTGGTCACGAGACATGCAAGTTTACAATGGTTTGATTTGTCAATATGATGTTACAAAAAGCATTGTAAATGAGGTATAGCACTTACTTTAGGTCTCTTGTTGATAATTGTAACCTCTTTGGCTGCTCCGCATCGTGAATCAAAGCAAATGTCTCTCTGAGAAAAGTTTAGGAGCGCACATCACATAAATGTAGTTGTAAAACAATATGATGTTATAAATACATATTGTGAATGAGGTAAATCACTTACTTTTGGTGTTTTCCAAAAAGTAACATCTTCTCAGTCTTCTCAGTATCACGAGTCAAAGAAAATTATGTCTATGAGAAAAGTTTAGGACTGCACAGCACAAAAATATCGTTATAAAATAATATAACGTCATAAAATACATATGTAAATGAGACTAAACACTTACTTTCAGTGTTCTCTTTTAAAACCTGTTTACACCGCGAGTCAAAGGAAACGTCGTCTGAGAGAAAAGTTTTGGCCCGTTTAAACACGCTATAAATCTATATGTTATAAAATACATATCGTAAATGAGATAAAACACTTACTTTCAGTGTTTCCGTTAAAAAGCAACCTCCTCGTCAGCTCCGCACAGCGAGCCACACACAGCACAGAAATATCATTCTAAAACAATGTGATGTTGTAAAATTAATACTGTGTGTGAATAACATAAAACACTTAATCTCAGTATTTTCCATCCTCGTTTGCTCTGCATCGCGATTCACGGGTCAAAGAAAATGGCGACTGTGAGAAACGTTTCAGCCCGTTTTGGCGCGCAAAGTACGTAAATGTCCCGGATGTAACACCTTCTTCTTGTTTGATGGCGAATAACACCTTAAGAGCATTATCACCACCTATTATACTGGATAACTGCTTGTGGATAATTCGAGAAGGGTATAACTGCAGCCTGGAGATCTCCAAATGGGGGCGGGAACTCCAAAACGGGGTGGGAGCTCCAAAATAGGGCGTGGCTTCCTCCAATTAACAGACAGGCACATGACACGCATGCGCAATTTTTTTCTTCCAATCAACTTCAGAGCAAACTCCACCCCATAGCTGATTCTAAAGATTTTATTGGTTGTGTCAATCACAGTGTTAATTTAATTTCCTACACTATGCTACAAAATGCTAACCCCTAAACCTACCGCACACCTGACCCTAACCTTAACCAGTGAATTTGGCTGCATGGCGGGATTGGCGCTGAAAAGAAAGTTGCAGTTCAGGAGATAAGCAGTTAATAAGATTATGCGATATGAGATGGCCGAGACGGGCCGTTCTGTAACTCCCCAACCGGACCTCACCGGACAATGGCACCTTTTTAGTTACACTCAGCGTCACTACCCCCTCCTACCCTGCGATTTTCAAGCCCCGGGACGCCCCCGTAGCTTAAAACAAAGCAGTAGAGTAAAATCTTTCCCCTGCGCTGCGCTGGGACGGCTCGCAGGAGAGCTTGTGTGCGATTCCCGTTTATATCATTAAGCAGAGGTTCAAACTCCGGTCCGAACACCACTGGCCACGAGCTTTAGGCTCTGCTCTCACGGAGAATATTGATTTATATAGCATATTTTATTTTAGATAAACTAGAAACAATGTTTAATTTATAAAGTTTTATTTTGAAATGTAAGTCAATAACAATTGGCTGAAGCCAGAGCCAATGGTGAAAGTCTTTGCGTGAAGAGACCCCGCCCCATTTTGGAGGTTCTGCCCACTTTTGTAGTTCACACCCCATTTTGGAGATCTCCGGACTGCAGTTATACCTACTTGGAGAATAGAGTGGGGGAACTATGACGTCACTTTGTAGGCGAAAACCCGGAAGCGAGTTAGCATTTTAGCACTTCCGGTTCCATCGTCCCAGAGTTAATGGGTTTTTGAATGGGATTTTGGTTAAATCCCTTAAATAAGGTCTGTGGTTCACACAGGCTCAAGATACTTTCACGTTTTATTCTACGACATAAAACACACGAGTTACACCCCACGCGTGATTTTTTTAAACTGTTATGTTTCTTAAAAAAGACGGTTGCTAACAAGTTGCTAAATGGGACTACAGGCGCTGTCGGAGACATTAAACGTCATCATGCCGAACAGTTTATGAATTTTCAGAATTTTCCAACTGTAGTATAATTTGTAATACAATTAATTGTAGAATAACCAATGTTTTCCGCATTTTATATTGCTGTTTGACAATGTTTTTTTGCTTTGCCCCTAAATAAGTCTTTGGAGGGAAGAAGCTCGTTTATCGCTTTCCTACTGATACAGAGACTCTGGGTTCATACCATAAGGTAAACTCATATGATTATTCCATGTAAACACCACATTTACAGGCTTTACGTGGTGAAAGTGAAACTTTAATGATGCATAGTGCTTAAAGCCACGTTAAAATTAAATGTTTGCGGCCACATGAAGCTGTTAGAAAGCATATAGATTGAGGATTTCCTAGAAGCAAGGATAAAATTAAATTTTGTGTAACCACCCTAACAAAATGATAGCTGAAAAGTGGTACTTTGTTCACTAAAATAAATTTAATCTTACCATATCCAAAAACTCGCTCACTCTGCTGTTATTTAATAGATTAAATGCACTAGAATATTATTGAATAGTACGTGGGGATACGTTTTTAATTAAAATATTCATATTAAACAAGGATTTATTGACTTTTAATGCACCTTATTTCGAAATGTACATAAATACGTGCTTTCAAATGTTCTTTAGTTAAGATTATTTCATTTATTCACTATATTATTTATTACTAATGTCTCATTTGAGTTTTAGTTTGGCTCTAGTTTTGTATTTATTCCAGTTTATTTGAAAAGGGTCATGTAGCGTGGATTAAAATTCATATACAGAGTAAATACGTTTCACTGAACATGTTAATAATAAGTTTGAGAAAGGTGGTGACGCTAAAGGCGAGCGACCGTGGAGGTGTAGTTCGTTTATAGCCGAAGTTTAGCTTTTAAGTTCTGGCGCTTTTATTTAGGCTTCAAAATTATTAATCAAAGTTATATTATTTTGTGAAGATTATCTTGATAGATAAAACGTGTAAGTTTTATGAACTATGATGGAACACAGAGCTTATTTTTTGCGATAACCCAAAAGCCTATGGAAAAATCCTATTGGCTTTTTGTCGAGGAACCAGTTTCATGCTAACAGCCGATCCGCCTACAAAGTGACGTCATAGTTCCCCCACTCTATTAAACGCCAGAGCTTTAACTCTTTACTGATTTTACTTTTATATGGTGTGTGTAAATGAGTTACAGCAGTGTTTCCCAACCTTTTTTTCTGCCGCGGCACAGTTTTGATATGTAAAAAATCCCACGGCACACCACTAAGCATTGTAATATATATATATATATATATGAAGGGGGAAAGGTCGCGTCTTCAGAGTTGGTATTTTGGCCTTATATATGATCAGACACTTGCACTTAATTTCTTAAAATCACACTCAGATTGAGTTAACAAGGTTTTTGACGACCGAATGACACGGATCTGTGTTTTGTCCATCATTAGAACGGCCGCATCTGAGGTAACGTTAGTAAATAAATAGCATCACGTTTTCATTAGTTTGCAGGTTTAAAGTTTGTAGCTATATGGGCACTCAGTTTCTCTTGTTGTTTAATACATTTGGCCAAAATCTCACGATATAAAAGCCGAACCGCTATGCACAGGACACAAAAGTACAAAAGTGTATTGGCTACAACAACTAGACAGCAAATGCTAGACTCTGCTCTTTAAACATACAAAAACATTAGCCTTTATAGACAGCGTTTCTTGAGTAAAGGAAACGCTGCTCTTATTTAAACATCAGTTCTTTATTTACCGTTGCATTGTGAAGAAGTAGACTGCGCATCGCGGCGCTTCATTCTGAATGAAGGCGGGGCGGAGTTATGAGGTTTGACTGACAATTTGAGGATCCAATGGCGTTACGAGGTTTAGTCACAAGCTCTTTTGAATGCTTTTCATTGGTTAAATATTTGTAAACCCCACAAACAGACATAACGATGACCAATAGCACTGATTTAAAATAATAATAACGAAATATAATAGAGATATGGAAGTTTTGGATAATTTTCCACGGCACACCCACAACCTGTCACGGCAGGATTGTGTGTGTCTGTTTGTGTGTGTGTGTGTGTGTGTGTGTGTGTGTGTGTGTGTATTATAAATTAAAATCTGATGTACAATTAATCAATTAAGTTTAATTTACTGCAATTACAAAATTTGGAATATAATGAAGTGTGGTGTGGGCAAGTATTCCCATTCTTGGAATTTGTGTTCTGCATTAATCCCATCCAAGTGCAAACACAGTTAAAAAACTTTATGGCTGGCTTAATGGCTTCTTTATGTACAGCAGTGGTGCTCTATAGCACCTTAACCACCCCAAAGAACCGCTGAAGAACCACTGAAGAACCATACAGGGGCTTAACAGGTTCTTTATACGGTAGTGGTGCTATATAGCACCTCAACCTCCCCAAAGAACCACTGAAGAACCATTTTTTTTAGAGTGTAGGGTCTGGAGACATACTTGGCCACTCCATCACCTTCAGCTTCTTCAGCAAGGCAGTTGTCATCTTGGCGGTGTGTTTGGGGTCGTTATTATGTTGGAAAATTACCATTCGGCCCAGTTTCTGAAGGGAGGGCATCATGTTCTGCTTCAGAATGTCACAGTACATGTTGGCATCCATGTTTCCCTCAATGAACCGCAGCTCCCCAGTACCAGCAGCACTCATGCAGCCCCAGACCATGATGCTACCACCACCATGCTTGACTGTAGGCAAGACACAATTTTCTTGGTACTCCTCACAAGGCCGTCACCACACATGCTGGAAACCATCTGAGCCAAACAAGTTAATCTTAGTCTCATCAGACCACAGGACATGGTTCCAGTAATTCATGCTCTTGGACAGGTTGTCTTTAGCAGACTGTTTGCAGGCTTTTTTTGTGAGCCAGCTTCAGAAGAGGCTTCCTTCTGGGACGACGGCCATGCAAACCGACTTGTTGCAGTGTGTGGCGTATGGTCTGAGCACTGACAAGCTGACCTTTCACTTCTGCAACCTGTATGTTTTTTGAAGCCAGCTTCTGCACCTGACGCACAGTACAAGGACTCAACTTCTTTGATCGACCCTTGCGAGGCCTGTTCCGAGTGGAACCCGTCTTGGAAAACCTCTGTATGACACTGACCACTGTACTGTAACTCAGTTTCAGGGTGTTACTGATCTTCTTATAGCCTAGGCCATCTTTGTGGAGAGCAACAATTCTAATTCTCAAATCCTCAGAGAGTTCTTTGCCATGAGGTGCCATGTTCAACATCCAGTGGTCAGTATGAGAGAATTATACTCAAAGCACCAAATTTTAACTGCTCTAATACAAGATACACAAATTTTTATGGTCCTGTCAAGCAGACAAAAACATAAACATGATGAATAGGACATGTGGCTTTGCATGGTTAAATGACGTATAGCTGTTATCACTTAGGGTGTACTCACTTTTGTTGCCAGCTATTTTGACAATAATGTTGAGTTATTTTCAGAGGACAGTAAATCTACACTGCTATACAAGTTGCACATTGACTACTCTAAAACATATCCAAGTTTCATTTCTATAGTATTGTCCCTTGAGAAGATATAATAAAATGGTTGCTGAAATGTGAGGGGTGTACTCACTTTTGTGAGATACTGTAAATGCATATGAATATCAGCTGTAACTCTATATCTCCCAATTATATGTCTTAGCAAGATGAGATTTAAATGCTTGATTTTATTATCAAAGATCTGTAGTTTTAACTGTGGAGGGCAAATATGAACGGATTGTGCGTCTATTCCTCACATTCTCGTAAAAATTCTGTTAAGCAACTATATTGCCATTTTACTGGTTTGTGAGTTCACAGCATGAATAAATTATGCAGTTTGTTATAGTTTAATTGCTTTGGTGTTTACTGTCATTGTAAGTGGAGATGTTTAATTGAGAAGATATTAACAAAATTGTAGATAACCCATACATATTTCAACAATGTTATACAAAAGCCATCAGATTAACGAGACATGAAATTTCATTCGATAATGATGACATCTTGCCTTTGTTACATTTTGTTTTTACCTTGTTTGCCCCTGTGGGCCAAAAGTGTGAAAAACCTCTTTCATGCTAAATACACCAACAGCTTTATGGACATAATTACAACAGTAATTAAATACTCATGAGAAACGTTTTTGCTCAATAACAAGACCCTCAGTCAAGGTAATTATTTCTTTGTTTGTACACAGTGGATAATTAGACCCATTAGACCATGGTCATTAGTTTAACAGCCCTTTATTAACCCCTTTTTCCTGTAACACTGCAGGATTTCAATCCAACGCAAGATTTACAGAGCATTTGGTGGGTATTATTTGTATTTGTTTAATTTCCAGTTGAAAATGAACTTAACACTTTCAATGTTTTTTTCCCCTACTGTTTTTTTGTTGCAGTGCTTGTATTTAGTTTTACAGTTGTATGACGATTGTATGAAGATAATATGAGGCTGATTTTATAAAAATGAAATGGAACAATATAATCTGCTGCTTCAGTGTTAATTCACACATTTCCTCTTCAGTTTTTGCTCATGTTAATTGTAGAAAATGTCTTTATATTTTTTCCTATCTGCAACTGAAGAAGTGTTGAAAATGTATTAATTGTATATTTGTTTCAGATTTGCCAGAGTTCAAATGAATTTTTCAGTTGCTTTCAGCAATGGAACAAATTCTTTCAATGAGGGATTTTATTTAACTGCCTTTCGCACTTTGGCAAACAAAAACTACCTCATTTTGGCCTTGGCGATCATCTACATCATCACCTTGCTGGGAAACCTTGTTCTTCTGACTGTCGTCCTAATGAACTCCAGCTTACAGAACCCCAAGTATCTTGCTGTATGTAATCTAGCCATTGTCGACATTTCAATGAATAGTGTTATTGTTCCTCAAATGGTGCCTGCTTTTGTGTTCAATCAGAATTATGTTTCTTTTGGAGCATGTTTTTCCCAAATGTTCTTCATGCATTTTTTTGGTGACATGGAATCTTTCTCTCTTGCTCTTTTGGCGTATGACCGTCTGATTGCGATCTGTTGGCCTCTGCGTTACTCTACCATAAACACCAACCTGAGGATGCTGCTCTTAATAGCAGGGGTTTGGTCTCTGGTTATTTTGCTTGAGATTTTCCCAGTCATTTTTGCAGCCAGACTGCCTTACTGTGGCTCGAGAGAGGTAAACAGCTGCTGTTGTGAGCACGGGCCAGTCTATAGGTTGGCTTGTACAGACATTTCTTATAACCGACAACTGGCTACAGCTAAGACTCTTACGGTTTTACTAGGCCCTTTGTCTTTTATTATTTTCACCTATGTGATTGTAGTGGTTGCTGTGACAAGGATTGCATCTGTATCACAGCGCTGGAAGGCCTTCAACACCTGTCTCACTCACCTGCTGCTGGTGCTGCTCTATTATATGCCTGTCATTCTAGCATATATACTAGGGAACCTGCGATTAGTTCAGAATGTAGATCTTTTCACTGCAATTCTGACTGTTTCTGTTACCGTCCCGCCAATGCTGAACCCCATCATTTACAGCTTAAAGACTGATGAACTCCGAGACAAGATAGTCAAGCTTCTGAGAAAGCCAAAAGTGGCACAACAAATTATTAAAAATGAGGCCAATGGTTAACAACAATAACAAAAATTTTTTTTTCATTTCAAAGTACTTATAATTTGTAAACTTGTTAATTATGTTTAACATGTCCTGAATTTGTCCCAATGTTTTGACGTGTGTTATGTGCGTTATGAGTAGTGCGTTATGTATTATTATTGCATTGTATTCATGGTGATTTACTCATCTTTCAGTGCAAAGAAGAAAATAAATGATGGAAATATTTAATTGATTTAATTTTATTTGCTACTATGTCTCTAGTCCAGCATTTTTATGCACTTATCACTAGTTCTGTAATATTTATAAATATCACATTTTTAGATGTTTTATCTAGTCGTTCACAAACAGTTGAATGGAAGCAAAATTATTAGTGTTTCAAAATGTAATAAGCTCCAATGTCCATAAAAAATCTGCAAATTTGAGAGCCTGAATGACTTAAAACGAACAAAAACCTAGAATAAAACACAAACACACTAAATGACTTCTCATACAACCATTAAATGTATCTTTAGTGTATAATGTATTTTAAAAATAGGAATATATCTTGTTTGATAGTTATCACATGTTGCCATTTACTGGGGAACCAAGAGAAAGTATGTTTGGAGCTGTTTTATACTTAAGAACACTAGAGGTCAAAATAATTCATATGAACATGTCTAATATAAACCACAGTCAAGTTCTTGTGTAAGTCATTGGGTATTTCAATGTGAAATCATGAAGATTCATTCTCTCATTTACCCACTAGATGGCAGAGAAAGGAAACAATGCACTGCAGTTGACTATTAGCAATTTGAAGATTATGAAAGGCATAAATGCACTTTGAATAAAATGTAAAATAAGTTAAATAAGAAAAATAAGCAGTATCCTTATAAATCATTTGATGAGTGAGTATTTCATAACTCCAATATATAGCTTTATTAAAATGCTATATTATTTTAGAGGCACTCTTAATAGTGTGTTTTCTCCCTTTTGTATGTACTCCTAGAAAAGCATATACACTACACACCAACAATAAGGGATCTAAAGAGTGATCTGGGCTGTATTACAGAAGCATCCCAACTCAGAATCCTATTCTATCTGCTAACTGTTTAAAATCTTAAGTCAAGAATTAAGATAGGAAGTTTCTTATAAAGAAAACTATTACTTACAAGTGAGTAAAGCATGAATGAAACATTTTCTTCTTGTCGCCCTTTGAGGTCATTCTCAAAACAGCGATCACTATTCGTATATAGGACAGGCAAATGAACAAGAACGTGCCAAACAGGAGTACAAAAGTCACAGTGGATATCATATTAAAATAAGGATTTGGATTCACACAAGTGGCTCTCACAAGAGAAGCATATTCACAAAAAATTTACTGAATAGTGGAAGAACAGAAAGGCAGAGGAAGAACGGTAGCCGGGATGACAGTCAAAATAGCACTGGCCACCATCCACAGCAAAACAGCAATTACAACAGTACGGGTGGTATTTAAAATGGAGTGGTAATGTAAAGGATTGCTTATGACAATCAGACGATCCAGCGCCATTATAGCGATTGCAAACATCTCCATTACTACATGTAAATAGAAATCATACATCTGAAGAACACAAGGGATATAAGAAATGGCTTTATAAGCGACTATTAGGATGCCGATCATACTTGGACAGGTACTGCTGCTGTACAACATGTCCACTAAAGCCAAGTTGCAAAGGAAAATGTACATGGGTTGGTGCAAACACTTGTCCATAGCAACAAAACATATATTTGCAGTGTTAGCAAGCATTGCAAGCATATAAACCAGCAGCAAAACAACTCAAATGGGCAGTTTGTGCTTTACAGTGTCAAATCCTGAAATCACAAACTCAGAAATGGTTTTTGCTGAAACATTTTGAGAGAATATAGTCATTGTAACAAATTATAACGTTAGTAACCAACATAATAATCAAATAAATCAATCATTCTACAGCATATTCTCTTTAACTGATTACTTGGCATCTAATAAATAATGCCCATCATCATTTCTTTTCATTTACAAAGGTGCAAGGCTTCTCTAAAGATTTGCTTTTCTGCTCAGTCTGTCACTTGGCTTGCTTATCCATTCCTTTTTCCGGTGTGCAAATGTCAGATGTATGAGTGATATATAAATGCCTCTCTATATGTGTATATAGCTTGGCCCCATAGAAACGGGATTCATGTGTAACCCACTAGAATATAATTCTAGAATGTAGTGGGTTATATCATTTCATTTACTGTTGTTTTGTTTAGGACAGTTTTGGCCTAATGGATAGAGCGTCGGACTTATAACCCGAAGGTCGTGGGTTCGAATCTCAGGTCCTGTAGGGATTGTAGGTGGGGGGAGTGAATGACTGAGGTGAGACCCTTGAGCAAGGCACTGAACCCCCAACTGCTCCCTGGGCGCCGCAGCATTGGCTGCCCACTGCTCCAGGTGCATGTTCACTACTGTGTGTGTGCACTTGGATGGGTTAAATGCAGAACACAAATTCCGAGTATATGTCACCATACTTGGCCACACATCACTTCCCTTTCCTTTCCCCCCTTTAATTTAGTCTCTCATTCAGAACTGAAATGTTAATGGAGTCTAACACTTCATATACTGAGTCACAAAATATGTGTGCTTGTATCTTTAAGAATACCGTTACTGGTATTAAAGTTGATTGGGGTGCACAGGTGAAGAAACTTGCTTTTGCCATACGAGTTAGGTTGATCTTTATTTTCATTGGTTTGTATGTGTTAAGTCCCTCCCACCCCGGGAAAATAAAAGATGTGAGTGGTTAATAGAGGAGGACGGGGAGACAAGAGGTGCTGTTGAGGAGAGAGCTGATCGGAGTGAGCTGACAGATTGCCGAAAATACAGTAAATTAATCAATAAATCATCGTATTAATACTTTAAATGTATCTAGTTTGAGTGCATACACAAATTGTTCAGTTAATTCTGTTGCTTATGTTTGGATTCTCCGTGTTCGTTTTTTTTCGTTATTCGTTACATTCGTTATTGCGGTTACATCATTCGCTGGTCTTCAGCGTTGAAACAGACTGTGCTAAAAGTTATCTTCAAAAATAACTTACAAAATAGGACAAAAGGACTGAAATATTCGTGAATTCGTCATGTAATCGACCCGAGGGAGACCAGATAGCGCCCCAGATCACCGTGAGGTCTGGTGTTCCTCTGGCTGCCTTGGAGTGTGACCCACATCGGCCGCCGGGGACAGCGCAGGACAAGGGTCTGCAGGAGGCCTATCACGGTGTTTCGCAATCATTTCACAGTTCATAAAGGAATCCAGGTACACTTGTTTGCTTTTGTTTTGCGCTCAGGAGAGTGAAGAGGCCAGTTTTCTGTTTCCACGGCCACTACGTACTCAAGCCACGATTCAGGCCTGCTCCGGGGTGGGTTGTGAGAGTGTGTGTGGGCCACAGTGTTTAATATCAGTTCAGTGTGTAACATCAGTTCATACAGTGTTATTCAGCGCGCTTCAGAACTGTGAGTATTCAGAGTAATATTTTGACATCCGAAGTGAATTACTGTGTATGTTTAATTTCAAGTGTTTTAGTTTGCTCAATTAACTCAAAGTGTATTTGACACAAAGGTCAATTCAGTAATTCTGTCATTTGGGATATTTCCCTTATGGGGTTAAATTGTACCAAACTTGTGATCAACTTGATTGTGTGAATACTTTAGCACTTGAAATTTCAGCTATTTCTACACTTTAATTCTACTTTAATTAAATTCTTTATATTTTTTTCTACTTCAAGTGTTTTATTTATTCTAAAGAGTTTATTCTTGACCAGTGAACTTGTGTGAACATAGATTTTATTCAAAGTAACTCTCTAAAAGAGAAGTATTTCATTCAGTGACATCAGAGGGGCCTTTTAATACAACATCTCAAGGCACTAGTTTATTGAACCTGGTGCTGCCCCTTACTAAACCGTTACAAAAGGAGGTAGGGGGTGCTACACATTTTTTTTTGGCAATTTTTCCTCTAAAGCCCGGCTCACACTGTGCGATTTTGGCCACGATTTGGTCGTCTGGGACAAATTTTGAAAATCCTAAAAGATTCCTATAATCCTAGGCTAAAATCTGTAGTCTTTGATTGCTGGTTTGACATGTTCACCGACAGCCGATCAAATTTCACCTCCGACGAAATTCTGGCAGTGTCAGAAGATTTGGCGCTCAGTCCTGCAGGGTGACTTCTCCTACGACGAATGTCAAACTGTTCATTTTTCAAGACAAGCTGTGAGCAGAATTAATGATAGAGAATTATTCTATCAGCCATAAACTCCAGCGCTCCCGTCCTCCGCTCACGGAATTCATCTGATATGTTGCCTTTTCTATATAAACACTGGTTGCGCCGCTGTTTTCATGTGGGTGTGTAGAGCTGCATACAGTATTCTTCTTAAATACGCCGGTATTGCCGGCATTCATATACTTTTCATGATAGCCAACATTTCGGTCCCGCGTGCAATGCAGTTCGCACAGTGTGAGCATGACTTAATAAAAACTCTATAATAGATTGAATTATGTGTGTTTGTGTGTGAACACTGTCAAAAAGTTCAAAGTTCAATTCTGTAATGATGTGCCCTGTCCTTGGAGAACACTAAAGGGTTGTTACTTTAGGGCTTTATCCACAAAATAAAGCCCTAAAGTAACACAAGCTCATCAAGAGAAAAAAAAACAAAAAAAAAAACAAACAAGTAAATTAAGACTTTGGGGAAACAACACTCATTAGTGTTTGTTATTGTGGCAAGGTGCCTGCTTGATTGGCAGATTGTGCCATGCACTCATCCCTGCTATTCACTGTACATCAGCCTGTATGATTACAGCTAAAAGATTTAGTGACGTTCACAATAAAAATGAACAAAGAAAGGGAAATAAATTAAGTACTTTTGTTGTTTTTTTCATTACATTCTTTATCTTTACATCATTCAACCACTACATAAAATTTCCAGTTTCAAGCAGTGACCCTCCAAAATATTTCACAGTTAACATTTTCATTAATACTGTCCAGAGGTATAGGATTGTTGTTGACTTTAAAAGCACTCTAAAAAAACAAGCATGGGAAATGTGCATAATTGTATTAAATTATTAGCTGAATCATGTTTAGGGATTTGACCTGGAGACCTCTAAATAATCTCTATGGAGAATTTATTAAGAGAGTCTCCAGACCTCAGGTCCACTGTCATTTGATCTTTTGTTTCACTGGGAATATTTCATTATGCCATAGATTAACATACTTTCCTGGTTATTTATTGATTTAGTTGGTTGATTAGTTTCTGCTTCTCACTATCTTAACCCTAATGTATCACATTTGATATGCATATTTCTAAGCTCTTTAAATTATCAGCATAATCAAATCTTTGTTGAAAATCCTTCTATTACATGCCTTCTGTCATCTGATTGATATTTTATACTTTTTAGCAAGTAAAAGGCCATTTAATTCTGAAAAAGTCCTGGTTCAGGTTATGATACACGTCTATTTGCTGTGAAATCTACTTACTGGACTGTAGCAACTTGTTTACTTGATTATTCATAAATCATTTTTAGAACAATTATGGTAAATACGAGTTTCAAATATGATAAATCAGGCTTAAGGAGTGTTTATTATATCACTCAGTCATGATTGTATTATATGTTTTGCCCCACACAATAAAAATTATGCATTGAAATATCATCTAAGACTTCTTATTAGGGGATATAGAATGACAAGTAGTTTGGTAAATAAAGATCTCACTGATTTACCTTACAAGATCAGCATTTTATATTACTTTCTGGTCATAGAAATATCAGCATCTGCTCATTTTGGGCCTCTGAATAAAGTTGAGGTGTTTTTTCCCTCCTTGTATGAGATCCATATTCTCACTACATACTACATACATACTATATGGGCAATAAAGGCCTGATATATCAAATATGATGCTCAACAAAAACCATATGCAAACTTATTGTTTTTTTTTTGTTGTTGTTTTTTAAATATATTTTGTCTAAAGGTTCAATAAACTTCCATAAATGTTTTCTGACTAAAATATTCTGACTATTATTTCATTATTATATGTCTGACTTTACATAGTCAAAACCTTTTAGAATAAACCATATATCATCATATATCACACACACACATACATATATATGTGTGTGTGTGTGATATATGATGTGTGTGTGTATATATATATATATATATATATCTCATATATCTCACACACATATATATATATATATATATATATATATATATATATATATATATATATATATATATATATATATATAGTATGTGTGTGTGTGATATATATATATATATATACATACATACAGGTGCATCTCAATGAATTAGAATGTCGTGGAAAAGTTCATTTATTTCAGTAATTCAACTCAAATTGTGAAACTCGTGTATTAAATAAATTCAGTGCACACAGACTGAAGTAGTTTTAGTCTTTGGTTCTTTTAATTGTGATGATTTTGGCTCACATTTAACAAAAACCCATCAATTCACTATCTCAACAAATTAGAATACTTCATAAGACCAAAAAAAAAAAAAAAAAAAACATTTTTAGTGAATTGTTGGCCTTCTGGAAAGTATGTTCATTTACTGTATATGTACTCAATACTTGGTAGGGGCTCCTTTTGCTTTAATTACTGCCTCAATTCGGCGTGGCATGGAGGTGATCAGTTTGTGGCACTTGTTACGTCCTGTGACGTAATTTGTACTGTTCTGGGGTCAGTTAAGAGTTTTTTTGTATGTTCTGTTTTTGTTTCTCTTCTGTGCGGTTGCTTTAATAGGAGTTGATTGCTGGCACCTGATACTCGTTTGCTGATGATCAACTAACTCCTCATTCATTGGCTCCTCCAGAGAGGAAACCAGCTATAAAAGCCATCAAGAAAGCAGTTGAGGAGAGAGAGGGAAGAAGGAGACTTGAGCTATTTCTCTCTCTCCACATGGACCTTCTCTGCAGCCCCAGACAAGAGTTGCTAGTTGTTTGTTGGTGTTTGTTAATTGATACTTAATGCCAATTTGTGCTAGAGTTTAAGTTAGCATACTGTTGCTGTGCTACTGCTTAGATTGTTGACTTTTTGATAGTTCTTTACTTAATGTTAAATTGTTTATTTTATAATTTGTAGGGAGGAGGGTGCCATTTTCTTTTGTCAATCCTTTTGCCTTTGTTTTTGGGTAAGTTAGGTAGTTAAGGAAGTGTTATTGTCTTTTTGTTAATTTTATTTTCTCTTGTGTTAGGTAAGTTAGATTTAAAGTTGAGTAAGATTCTGTTTTGTTTGTTATTTTGGCCTTGCCCCCTCCTGAAGTTTTTTGCTTCTGTGATTTTTCTTTATGTAATAAATCAAATTTGTAATAGATTCATTAGTGGTTGGCAGTGTTCTTTAGGGCTGGGACTGGGATGAGAGGCTCCATGTGGACTTTCCTTTAATTTTGTTATGTATTCCTCAATTCCCCTAGATCACTCATAGAATGGGAACATAACACACTGCTGAGGTGGTATGGAAGCCCAGGTTTCTTTGACAGTGGCCTTCAGCTCATCTGCATTTTTTGGTCTCTTGTTTCTCTTGACAATACCCCATAGATTCTCTATGGGGTTCAGGTCTGGTGAGTTTGCTGGCCAGTCAAGCACACCAACACCATGGTCATTTAACCAACTTTTGGTGCTTTTGGCAGTGTGGGCAGGTGCCAAATCCTGCTGGAAAATGAAATCAGTCTCTTTAAAAAGCTGGTCAGCAGAAGGAAGCATGAAGTGCTCCAAAATTTTTTGGTATACGGGTGCAGTGACTTTGGTTTTCAAAAAACACAATGGACCAACACCAGCAGATGACATTGCACCCCAAATCATCACAGATTGTGGAAACTTAACACTGGACTTCAAGCAACTTGGGCTATGAGCTTCTCCACCCTTCTTCCAGACTCTAGGACCTTGGTTTCCAAATGAAATACAAAACTTGCTCTCATCTGAAAAGAGGACTTTGGACCACTGGGCAACAGTCCAGTTCTTCTCCTCCTTAGCCCAGGTAAGACACCTCTGACGTTGTCTGTGGTTCAGGAGTGGCTTAACGAGGAATACGACAACTGTAGCCAAATTCCTTGACACGTCTGTGTGTGGTGGCTCTTGATGCCTTGACCCCAGCCTCAGTTCATTTCTTGTGAAGTTCACCCAAATTCTTGAATCGATTTGCTTGACAATCCTCATAAGGCTGCAGTTCTCTCGGTTGGTTGTGCATCTTTTTCTTCCACACTTTTTCCTTCCACTCAAATTTCTGTTAACATGCTTGGATTCAGCACTCTGTGAACAGCCAGCTTCTTTGGCAATGAATGTTTGTGGCTTACCCTCCTTGTGAAGGGTGTCAATGATTGTCTTCTGGACAACTGTCAGATCAGCAGTCTTCCCCATGATTGTGTAGCCTAGTGAACCAAACTGAGAGACCATTTTGAAGGCTCAGGAAACCTTTGCAGGTGTTTTGAGTTGATTAGTTGATTGGCATGTCACCATATTCTAATTTGTTGAGATAGTGAATTGGTGGGTTTTTGTTAAATGTGAGCCAAAATCATCACAATTAAAAGAACCAAAGACTTAAACTACTTCAGTCTGTGTGCATTGAATTTATTTAATAAATGAGTTTCACAATTTGAGTTGAATTACAGAAATAAATGAACTTTTCCACGACATTCTAAAAGTCCACTGACAACAAGGCTGACACACTGTATTGTATTAAAGAAGTAAACAAAAAAAACATGTTTGCCAAACAAGCATTGTAGGAGATGTACTGTGACTCAAAAAGAAAAGTCTTTATCATGTTAGGAGTCAGTGCATTAGTTTCACCAATATCAGCCAAGGCCAAGTTAAACACTCCAATGTACTTTGGACTGTGCAGACTCCGATCAATAGCTATAATGAGAAGGACTATACAGTTCCCAATTACAGCAACAATATAAATGAAAAACAGGAACATATAGTAATAGCTGCTGTATGGTATACCTGAAAGTCCACTGATGAAAAAGTATTCAGGATGCACAACAGAGATATTTAGGGAAAAACTGGCATTTAAGATATACATGGCAGCCTTTTCTTTGGTGTTTTGTCTTGCTGAAATCAGAAATAACAGAAGTGTGGAAAATAATTACATTTACAAAATTATTAAAATTATCAATCTGAAGGACGTCAGAAAGATGTTACCCTACTGTTCAAGCCTACTATATAAACTCCGCTATTTTTGCACTGACGCCATTTAGTTTAGCTATAGCGTGGGCACTAAGGGCACTATAATGAGATGATATTGTACATGACTGACTTTGAATCTTTTTAAATTATTGTCGCTTATAGGCCTATTTTAAGATCAACATCACAGTAATAGCCTATATTCAGCCCGACACTGATATAGGCTAATCAGTGCACTTATCTGTATGCCCATTTTGACACTTTCTACAAATAAAATTATAGGCTAAAATAAAATAAAAAGCGAAAAAATGACCATTCTTACCAATGTGTTCAATTACTTGAATAATTTATCTGTTGCCACAGCTTAATGTAAGATATAGTCACTGAATTTTTAGTGTTTATGTATGTAAAAAAATGTAGTCATGAAAAATTAACACGTTAAAACTGAAATGAGCGTGAAATTTAAACTATAGGCATACTTTTTACGGGTTTGAACATGTAAAACCTTAGAAACGCCTGGTGCAACCCTGCCCTGCTCCTCTTTTCAGCTTTGACAGTCCAAACTTAGTTTTTAGACACAAGTAAATAAAGCCCAGAGATGCGCAGCTCTGTTTTGTCACCGTAAATGTACGTAAAACATGATTATGATGAGCTTTTTAAATATGTATGACTCCACGCAGAAAAAGACAGCAGGTAAAGTCACTGCCCTCAGTCAATAAAAGAAGTCGCAGTCGGAAAAGACAATCCTGTTTTATCATGTCTGATCCGTACGCACGAAACCCATCTGCTCCAGGTACGCTTAGTGTAGAGGCCGCATAGCAGTGCAGAAGTATGGATTTTTCTCGTTTATTATACGTGCTCTCTTAATGTCTAAGAAACCTGGCATAAAGTAGTGCTCTGTGTCCAAAGTAGGCCAACAGGTGCGGTGCCACTTTATACAAAATCAGCGGTAAGTCTGGCACAGTTCTGCTGTGCACTAGGACTTGTTGAATGAAAAGCATTGGGCATGATTGGCACATTGGGCGTGACTTCTAATTGTGACGCAGATAAGAGGGAGGGGCTTTTACATAGATCACAAATGGGTCAGTGTGGGGAAAATACAAATAAAAAAATTTGTTACATTGAATGAAATGACATTTTTGTTGCTAAGTTAATGAAGGAGATTGTATTTAAATTCTACGGTGTCGCTTCCTTTATTGTAATTGTAATAAATTTTATTATTTT
This sequence comes from Spinibarbus caldwelli, assembly GCA_039654775.1. NCBI lineage: Eukaryota > Metazoa > Chordata > Actinopteri > Cypriniformes > Cyprinidae > Spinibarbus > Spinibarbus caldwelli. The sequence goes on along the minus strand of CM077253.1, from coordinate 9,583,234 downwards.
AATAACACTGGCAAATTCTGATTTTTTTTTTTTCTGTGAAATATGAATCATAGAAATACACATACACTTTCAGCAAAAAAGCTAAAATATGTATGACAGATACAAGCCTGCATTGCTTTGAATCCAGCTATGCTTGTCCTTATTGAACTTTTGTTAGTCCTGTTCGATTGCTACCGAGATTGCTACTGACTCAGTATCACAGTGTATTCCAATTTATATCTGCTGACACATCTCATGAGAGCATGAATACAGTGATGCAATATATGTTTTGTCCTTTTATGAAATTACAATTGCAAAACAGTGAAACAAGACAAAAAGATAAAGGATAAACATTTCTAAGTAAATTCATGTTCTGTTATTTTTGCTAAAATATTAATTTCATGAGAAGTATTGATTTAATTTTTGTGAAGCAAATGATGTGAAAAAGCCTGTTTTAGTCTAAAATGTAAAAATAAAAACCTCAGTTTGGTTGGATCAAGGCTAGATTTGGAGTTTGTTTGTTTGTTTGTGTGTGTGTGTTATTGCTATTATCACTATTGGTCCCAAATGGCCATTATTATAATCTCTCTGTGCAAAATATCCTGATATATAACGTGAGATAATGAAATATTAATTTTACAATGACCTTCATTCTCAGCTGAGAATTCACTTAGTGATATAAATATCAGTTTCTTTATCTTATTTTTTGGCTTAGCCAAACTGATTTGTTTTCTGATTAATTTTACTATAAAAATAATAAAGCATCACACAGATATTCTTTTGTACCATTTCTATTTTTGCTTTGATAAAGTTTTACTATATATTTCATTGATTAGATTGTTGCATCAAAAAAGAAAAGTTATGATAATTTATAAAAAAAAAAAAAAGTCACATTTCGCAAGTGACTTTTTAATTCTGACATTAATCGTTTTATTTCTAAAACACAAGGAATAAATGGTTTTGCAGTTTGTATGTATATGTAGGGGAACTATTTTCAGTAAGAACAGAAGTTGTTGTTTATGTAAAATCATTTAATCTCTGTTACATACACACATTATCATGTAGTATACTTGATTATGCCACCAGAGTCTTTAACAAACTATGCCACCTTAGAGACTTTTGAATACGTATGTTTGCTAACGACAGCACATTCACAAAGACCTACACTGATTAGGAATAGAGAAAAAACAAGTTGCAAATGAAGACTATGGGGAAATGGCACACATCATTACGTTTTGTATAATACAATGTTTCTAAAGATAAACTGAAGATCATGCAAAAGAGTAATCACATAGCCTTTTTATGCTCTCACATAATTTGAAGGACCCTCATGCTGAACTTTGACCTCCTGGAAGTCAAAGTTCCCAGGAGGTGACAGTTTAGCGTGTGTGTATCCATATAATATGAGAGCATGTGTGCCACCAGATTAAGACTACAGTTCTGCCATGAAACAAACTATAGCCAATAAAGCATTTACATCTTGTTGTTTTCGTGCATTATTTCTTCACTCTTTATTTTTTGATTGAACTGCCAAAAGTTATAATATTTTATACAAAATTTCATTAAAAACATTCACATCAACACCAAGTGCTAAAGTAACAGCAATTTTTAAATAATCATTTATACATTTTCAGTTTAGAACCAATATTTAATACTACTACTACTACTACTACTAATTCTAATTCTAATAAATGTTTAAGAAAATGATACAAAAGCTGTCCAATTTAGTTACTAATATACGTTTAAATTAAATATGTACTTTTTTTTTACCTTTTAAATATCAGTTTCAAGAATCATTCTGATGGTACACTGACTGTAATAAGGCCAATGGCTTCTGTTTCTTTCCCACGCTCCCCCCAAAACACTTGTTATGGGAGTGTGTAAGTTTGCTGAGCAGGTACGAAATTCCATGAAATGTACCTGGATGGCCTACTGCTTCCGCACTTCAGTGGACACTTTACTATCCAATGAGGCCAGAGGAGAGGAAAACAATCACTGTCTTAGTAAGTTATAAGCCATGTTAAGCGTTTTTCACGTTTAGCATTTTGGAATGTCCCAATGTCAAGTTTCTAACTGTTTCCTTTGTTTTACTCTCATATATAATTTCTACTCACATGGCCTTTTGCTCCCTGGAAAACTGATGATAATGATATTCAAACTGTCCAGTCAAATCAAATCTGTTATCTGGCATTCAATGACATGCATTTTTAATAAGACAGATGGATAGATAGATAGATATATAGATAGATAGTAGTATAATAAAAAAAATAATCAACATTAATATGATTAATAAAGACATTTACTTTTAAAAGGGTACTGCTTTTGTACCTTTTTTTTTTTTTTTTCTGAGTGTGGAAAGAACTGATTATCCCTGGAGCCTGTGCGTCAGCTGTTTTACGTCATTCTCTTCTATATATTTATAAAATCTGTCTGTTAACCCTGCATATATTGTGTGTTTGAAGCAGAATGCACTTTATGGTATCTTGAGAAAGAGGTATGCAAGCCTTGTGTGCCTTCCTTTTTAATATTTTTAATTAGCTGATGACAGGCTGATTCCAGAATTCTCTCCATTACAATATCAAAATTGCCTTTTTTTCATATATTATCATTGAAACTGTGTCATGCTAATTGTGAATTGTGTATTTCGTACATTCAGAACTCTAAAACTGTTCTAAGGACTTTAACTCATCATGCCAGCGGGAAACGTTAGCTTTGTGAAGGATTTTGTGATAGTCGGCTTTCCTGGACTTCAGCCTCATTACTATGGCCTCATATCAGCCATTCTGTTTTTTGTTTATGTGTTTACAATAGTGGGAAATGCTGTATTTTTTGCATTGTTTGTAATGACTAGGTGTCTTCAGAAACCTGTTTATTATTGCATTATAAATCTAGTTGTGTGTGATGTACTATTTAGCACCACAACATTACCAAAGATAATAGGCAAGTACTGGTTTCAAGATGGAACCATTTCATTCTTGGGCTGCTTTCTTCAGATGTTTTTTGTGCATTATTTTGGCTCAGTCACTGCACGTTTGTTGGCAGTAATGGCTATAGATCGCTATGCAGCAATCTGTTTTCCACTTCGGTATCACAGTATCATGACAAACAGAAATGTATTCATTCTGATCCTGGGCTCTTGGTTGTTGGGTTTAATAGGCCCTCTGATGATGATCATTCGAGCTTATCCTCTCCCTTACTGTGCGAGTAATACCATTATGCACTGTTACTGTGATCATATTGCCATCACAACACTGGCATGCACTGACAGAGAAGAATATAGTTATCCAGCATTCATTCATGCTATGATAGTACTGCTGGGCTCTCTTGCTGTTATTGTTTTCTCTTACTGTGCCATCATTGTGGCAGTTCTTCGTATATCGAGCGCTCAAGGAAGGATGAAGACTTTCTCCACATGCAGTCCTCAGCTTATCATAATTGCCCTTTTTTTCCTACCCAGATGTTTTAATTATTTGTCGAGCAATATTAATATAAAATTCAGTACTGATTTGCGATTAGTCATAATTATGATGTATAGCCTTTTACCGCCCATGATAAACCCCCTCATTTATTGTTTGAGAACAGATGAGGTAAAGAAGGTTTTAATAAAAAAACTTAAAAGGAAAAAAATTGACATTAAATCAGTGAAGACCTGATTGTACCTGTAACTGTAATTTACATACATAACTGGTTTGATATTTTAAAAATTCATTTATTTTTAAATTATGCATTTCTGAAGAAATGTATTATTTTTATATATAGAAAGTGTCAACATTTGTGCATACAAACATTTGTGAGGTTCTTTTAATATATATATATATATATACATACATACATACATGCATACAGTACTGTGCAAAAGTCTTAGGCCACTAGTATTTTCACCAACAAAAAAAAAATGGTTTTAATTTGGTTATTTCTATCTTTTGCTGTAGCATGTCAGTTGGAAATATCAGTTTACATTTCCAAACATTGTTTTTGCCATTAATTGTAATAATCCAGTGAGATTTTTGTTTGCACAAGGAGTCTGACAACAGCCAGTGCTCCACACAGAGATCTGATCTCACCATCATCCAGTCCGTCTGGAGTGACGTGAAGAAACAGAACAAACTGCAACGTCTTCAAGATGCTTCAAGAAAGCTACCTGCAAAGCTACAGTACTGTTAAAAGTTTTAGGCAATTGTGTAAAAATGCTGTAAAATGAGGATGCTTTCAGAAATAATGCCGTAAATACATTTTATTTATCAATTAACTTCTATTAACTAAATCAAATCAACATTTGGTATGACCACACTTTGCGTTTAAAACAGCTTTTGTCTAAGGTACACTTGCACATAGTTTTTCAGGTAGCTTTGCTGGAAGGTTTTTTCTTCAAGCATCATGGAGACGTTACCACAGTTCTTCTGGATTTAGTCTGTCTCAGTTTGTTCTGTTTCTTCATGTCATTCCAGACGGACTGGATGAGATGATCAGATCTCTGTGTGAAGCACTGGCTGTTGTCAGACTCCTTGTGCAAACAAAAATCTCACTGGATTATTACAATTAATGGCAAAAACAATGTTTGGAAATGTAAACTGATATTTCCTACTGACACACTACAGCAAAAGATAGAAATAACTGACTTAAACCATTTTTTGTTGGTGAAAATACTAGCAGGCTAAGACTTTTGCACAGTACTGTGTGAGTGTGTATATATTTGTATGTATGTAAATGCCTGTGATGTCTAAAAATATGGTAACTATGTGTTAAATAAAATTGTGACATGAAAACTGAAACCTTTTTATTTGGCTCCATGTAATTACAATATGTAATGTTCAGTAATGAATTCTTAAACAACACTGCATTTGACCTCAGTTTTACTAAAGCAGTGAAGTCTGTACAGATATCATGACTTCATCCAGTGCATTTTAAAGAAACAATATGCACTTTGCTTTATTTATTTATATATATATATATATATATATATATATATATATATATATATACACATATTTTATATATATGTATGTATGTATGTATGTATATATGTATGTGTGACCCTGGACGACAAAACCAGTCTTAAGTGTCAATTTTTCGAAATTGAGATTTATACATCATCTGAAAGCTGAATAAATAGCTTTCCATTGATGTATGGTTTGTTAGGATCGGACAATATTTGGCTGAGATACAACTATTTGAAAATCTGGAATCTGAGGGTGCAAAAAAATCAAAATATTGAGAAAATCGCCTTTAAAGTTGTCCAAATGAAGTTCTTAATGCATATTGCTAATCAAAAATTAAGTTTTGATACATTTACGGTAAGAAATTTACAAAATATCTTCATGGAACATGATCTTTACTTAATATCCTAATGATTTTTGGCATAAAAGAAAAATCGATAATTTTGACCCATACAATGTATTTTTGGCTATTGCTACAAATATACCCATGCTACTTAAGACTGGTTTTGTGGTCCAAGGTCACATATATATATTTAATGTCACAGATAGTTTATCATTTAAAATATAGAAAATAAAATAAAGTAAAATAAAGTTATGAACCGATATTAGGCCATCCTGGTTAATGGGTCATTCTACAGAAACATCCACTTTTGGTATGGCAAAATGTCTTAATTTATTTCTTTTTTTAACATTTAAACTTAGACCACATTATTAGATTACCTTTTTACTTTATGAATACATATAAATGACAGCTTAATTAATTTTTTTTTTTTTTAGCTTTTTAGTGCAATTATTTCAAGACTACATGTATCATTTTTTTGTCACTGGTGTTACCTTCTTTAGCAAATATTAAAAGTTATGAAATATTTCTCTTTTTTTTTTCAGCACACGTAGTCAGAGTTACAGAAAAATAATGAAAATGCAAGAAATAAGTAGACTGTGTTTTATTTATTTAATGTGACAGACAAAAACAGTACAGTAACACAGTAACACCAGTCACAGTAACACCAGTGACATACATGAGACCTGATATATTGATCTTTACTGTTGTTATCCATAAGGAAGGTAACACCAGTGACAGTAACACCAGTGACAGTAACACCAGTGACATACATGAGACCTGATACACTGATCTTTACTGTTGTTATCCATAAGGAAGGTAACACCAGTGACAATTTTCATGAAAAATGCATTTTACAAAATGTCCGCTGCAAGATATCAAACCACATGTTGTCAATCATGGTATACTCACTAAATTAAGTAGTTTAATCCATTTGTATTATAGTTTTTTTTACAATTCCCTAACAATAAATAGGTCATACCAGTGACTTCAACTAAAAGCTTCATATGAAATCATGAGATAAATGAGAATTTCTGATAACTGAAAAGAAACAGTGAACTAAACATGGACCTTTTTTCATAGATCTTTAGAAAATAGGAAGGAGGAAGTCAAGTGATGTCATCTGCGTGATTTTTTTTTTATTCCAAAATAAAAGACTTTTGTTAAGCGGTAACACCAGTGACACAACTCCAGGGGACCACTGTTTTCATTATATATTTTATAATATTTATTTGGCCATTTACATCATATATTTGATAGTTATGAATAGACTTTTGTATTTTAAATCATAGAAAATCCTGTTTTTGACCTCAGAATAAAGCACTTTCCCGCTGTACATGGCTGTGGGGACAAGCAGTTTTGTGTTACTTGGAATTCTATATAATTAATAAAAAAAATAATAATAATGCCACATTGATGGCTCAGGAAGGTGTAATTGTTCAAATAACATTGTTTCATTTTGAAATTAAAAAAAAAAAATGTAACCCTAATGTGTATTTCAATTGCAATATTTCTGTAAAGTCTAGGGACAGAAAAGTGGACGTTTCTGTAGAATGACCCTAATAGTTAGATTCATACTAGCCAAAAAATATATAAATAAACATTAAATATGCAGTTACACCAACATGTTTGTGTTAGAATTAACATTTGGATTCCAAATTAGGAAGATTAGGAATACATAAGGAAGTAATATTATTTGAATTACTCTGTCCAGCTTTTGATCTCAGGGTTTCATTCACACTTAAACAACATACGCTTACTTGAATTTACCACTAGATAGCAGTAAAAGACCATTTATGCAGCTGAGATTTTACATAAATGTGTTGCATAGTTTTTCTCATGAAGTGTTACTTAAAAAGAATAAAATAAAAATAGTAAATCTCTACTTCATTTTATGTCTAAATGTTGTGTTAAATTTTTTATTGTTGTGTTTGAATCAAATCTATAAACATTTGAAAAGGGTGACACAATAAACTGAAATGTACATATATGTGTGCATATATGGGTTAATGATCATTTTCTTTATTCATTACTAAAAACTGGAAAATAACAAATGTACAAAAACAAGAGCAAAATTAGCAGATCTCAGACCAACATGCTCATGTCTAAGTGGGACCCTATACAAATTACAAACAGGAATACATTATGAAATATTATTTCATTTAGTCAGGTGTCTTAGTTGATATTGCAGAAAATCAATCAAAATATAGATGACATAGCAACAACATAGTAACAACTGCACAAGCAGCACACACTTGAAATCAGCTGAATAAAGCTTAGATAACATTAATTTTGCATATTGTAATAGATATATGCAAATATTACTCTTTTAAAAGTAAATTTGTAAAAATATGCATTTGTGAAAAGATATTGTCCAGTGGTATTATTTTTGTACTGTAAGTCATACAGACCTCTGTGAGGCCTCAGAATGTAATCTTTATATGGGTAATTTAATTCAGTCATTAAATATAAATAAACAGCCATTTCAGTCATTTAGACATGTTCTCTAATTGGTACAGATCTGTTTTTAAGCACTTTTCGAATAATGTCTTTGATTTCAGCTGTGTTTAAAACATAAATAATGGGATTTAGCATCGGTGGAACAGCATATGCCAGAGATGTGCTGATGACTCTGGCATTGGGTGTGAGAGAAAATAACAATGCAGCAATGTATGAGCAGCATATGGGCAGAAAATATATCCCTACTAACAACAGGTGAGAAACACAGGTCTTTAGAGCTTTTAAACATCCTTGCCAAGTTGTAATTTTGATTAAAGCTAGAAAAATTCCCATGTATGAAAGGGCTATAATGATCAATGGTGCTAGAATATATAAAGCTGAGACAAGAAACGCAATGGTCTTATTAATGCTATTGTCATTACATGCCAACCTAAACACTGGTCCATGATCACAAAAATAACTCTGTATCACAATAGATTCACAGAATGAAAGTCGGGTGATAAAAGACACCATCAAGGCCACAACAGAAGAATTAAATGCCCAAACCGCTGAGAAAATTAAAACCATACTCGTATTGTTTACAAGAGCATGATATCTTAATGGCAAACAAATTGCAATGAAGCGATCATATGCCAGAACAACAAGAGTGAAACTTTGTATAGAACTGAAAAAGAACACAAAAAACATGTTAGCCAAACAAGCATTGTAGGAGATGTACTGTGTGTCAATCAGAAAATTCTTCATCATGTTAGGAATCAGTGCATTAGTTTCACCAATATCAGCCAAGGCCAGGTTAAACACACCAATGTACTTTGGACTGTGCAGGCTTCGTTCAAGAGCAATAATGAGAAGCACTATAGAGTTCCCAATTACAGTTATAAAATAAACCATAAATAAGAATATATAGTAATAACTCTTGTACGGTATACCTGAAAGTCCAATGATAAAAAAGTATTCGGGACGAACAATGGAGATATTCTGGGATAAACTTGCATTTAAAGAACTCATTGCAGCTTTGTGTTTGGCGTTTTGAACAAGCTGAAAATAGAAATTACCATAACATAAGCAAAATCTAGGAAATTTACAAATTTGTCATTTCAAACCTGTAACTACAATTTAAAATTCTGAAAATATACCTTCTTGTAACTTTGCATAATATTTGAATCACATAAAGCTTTAGAGTCTGAGCAAACAATGACAATAACTGACTGAACGCTTGTGAGCTGCTTTGAATGAAATTACTCCGCTATAAATGCTGGTCCTTATTCTCTCAAGCTGCGAAGATTACTGGTTGTTTGTGTCATTGAATCTAAATATATCTTCTGATTCATCTCATGAGAGTCTTCAGACTACACTGTGATGTAATATATGCGGCAAATATTTTGGCCACTATAGTTTGGATCAATGTTTTATTTACTGGTCTGCAAACAATCCTCACAACAGTATTCTCATTTATGACATATCTATTACAATATTATAATTCTTTATGAATGAACAGCTAGCATTAGATGAATAAAGTGGAAAATCATAAAATATTTTTGAGAAAAAAAATATTTTATTAATCATTTATATATTATCAGTTGGTAACAATATCAACATTCAGACCACACAATTTAGAACAGTGGTTTTCAATCCTGGTCCTGGGGACCCTCCGCTCTTCATATTTTTTTAAATGTCTTTCTTATCTGACGCACTCAGTTCAGTATATGGAGCTCTCTCCTAATGAGCTAATGATCTGAATCAGGTGTGTTAAATAAGGGAGATAATTGTAATGTGCGTTCAAAATGAGATATATCGCCCTCAGAAGAGCACTTCGGAGTGAAAACAATCATGGCTGCCATATTGAAGGGTCGTTCCAAACCGAAGTGCTCAAAACTGGCCACTTCAAAGGGCCTTTCAGAATAAAGGATTTTGAAGGGTACAACTGATAGACATTTGGCCCCCATGATTCTTTGCGCAGATTCTTTGCATGATGACGGCGCCTCCATATGGGCACAGGATGATGACACAAAAGGGTACTTCATGAAACAGTTGTTTGGTCCCCTACACCCTTCAACCCTTCAAAGCTCGGAGGGTAAACCCTTTGAAGGGATTAGGGCATAGAGATGAGCCCTTCTGAATGTAACGCAGGGGAAATGCGCAGAGCGGTGTGTCCCCAGGACCAGGACTGAAAACCACTGATGTAGAGCAGGGGTGCCCAATCCTGTTCCTGGAGACCTACCTGCAGATTTTGGGTTCCAACCCTCATCAAACACACCATTTTTTCTTAATATGTCTTTGAATTCAGGCATGTTTAAAACAAATTATAGGTTTTATAGGATATATAGCATTGATGGAAGAGCAAATGCCAGAGATGTGCTGATGACCCTTGTATTGGGCATGAGAGAAAGCATCGGGATCATGAGAAACCGCCAAGCATGTGTTAGTCCTAAACTCTGCAGGAAAGTGGCTCTTCAGGAGGAGGACTGAACACCTCTGTGCATTTACTGGGCCTGTTGCCCCAAGACAAAGACCTATGCGTAGGGTCCATGGATGGCACACAAAATAAAGGATCTAAAAACAATTTTTTTTTTTTTTTTAAATTTTAGTAAAAGTAATTCTAGATAACAAAACAATTTGGAGTATGCATTATTTCTACCGCTACAGCTTATTCTGCTGTACTTCTGACCTGTTGACACTTATGTTGTGCTTTTGTTTCTCTTTATGATCTATAATCAATTTAGTGTCATTACAGTATCATTACAGTAATTAAAAGATGAATATTATGCTAGTCTATTATGTGACGCTGAAAACTGTAATGCAACAATGTCAAGCTTTTTGATCTCTGGGTTTTACACAAAATCAAATGACATACTCTTTTTTTTTTTTTTTTTTTTTTTTTCCTAAAATGTAGCCACTAGATGGCAGTGAAAGACTAGAATGAACAGCATTTCTTTATCTGTTGGTCACTACGAGTTATGTTGTGATGACATTAGGGGTCTCACTTGAAAATTGGCGAGTGGATTTTCCATGATATACGGGTATATAAGGCACATCCACTCATTCATATTTTTGCTTCAAGAGTCGAGTGATTGTATGAGAGTGCACACAAAACCATTTCATCTACATACAGCTGTGTCCCTTAAGGCTTTCGCGATAACCGCAATATCGCAATACCGCGATATTAACGAGCATAACCGCAGAGGAATGCAACAACCGCAGCAACCGCGATATTTCCGTGTTTTCTTTTTCGTAAGGTTACGCCCTTCTCGTTTTACACTTTGTGCATGTGTACTGAATATTAGTAATGATAACATAATGTGTACCATGCTGATTTGTACAGAGGCTCAGTAAATTTGCACTTAACAAGCCTAACAGACAGCGAATGAGAGAGAGATCGACTGAGCGCGTGCGATTACACTGCGTCTGTCCTTCAGGCTGAATCATGTATATTTGTGAAAACAGGTTATCATGTCCAAGGAAAGCGAAATCTGTCTTAGCATCGACGCATTGCTGGTCAGCTGAGCCTTTAAAAGTGGCGCTCAAAGTTAAAATGATTTCAACAGCGTTTCATTACATCTCTCTTTGAATGAATGAGGGTTTTTGAACGTGTAGTTGAATGAACGGTTTAAAGACTCACTCAAAGACAGTCCCTTGACGACACCTTGTGGCGCAACAATGAAACTGCACTGACTGACAGCCCTCTAGAACACACATGGCATAAAAGAAAAATCGATCATTTTGACCCATACAATGTATTTTTGGCTATTGCTACAAATATACCCATGCTACTTAAGACTGGTTTTGTGGTCCAAGGTCACATATATATATTTAATGTCACAGATAGTTTATCATTTAAAATATAGAAAATAAAATAAAGTAAAATAAAGTTATGAACAGATATTAGGCCATCCTGGTTAATGGGTCATTCTACAGAAACGTCCACTTTTGGTATGGCAAAATGTCTTAATTTATTTCTTTTTTTAACATTTAAACTTAGACCACATTATTAGATTACCTTTTTACTTTATGAATACATATAAATGACAGCTTAATTTATTTTATTTTTTTTTTTTTAGCTTTTTTGTGCAATTATTTCAAGACTACATGTATCATTTTTTTTGTCACTGGTGTTACCTTCTTTAGCAAATATTAAAAGTTATGAAATATTTCTCTTTTTTTTCAGCACACGTAGTCAGAGTTACAGAAAAATAATGAAAATGCAAGAAATAAGTAGACTGTGTTTTATTTATTTAATGTGACAGACAAAAACAATACAGTAACACAGTAACACCAGTCACAGTAACACCAGTGACATACATAAGACCTGATATACTGATCTTTACTGTTGTTATCCATAAGGAAGGTAACACCAGTGACAGTAACACCAGTGACAGTAACACCAGTGACATACATGAGACCTGATATATTGATCTTCACTGTTGTTATCCATAAGGAAGGTAACACCAGTGACAGTAACACCAGTGACATACATGAGACCTGATATATTGATCTTTACTGTTGTTATCCATAAGGAAGGTAACACCAGTGACAGTAACACCAGTGACAGTAACACCAGTGACATACATGAGACCTGATATATTGATCTTTACTGTTGTTATCCATAAGGAAGGTAACACCAGTGACAGTAACACCAGTGACAGTAACACCAGTGACATACATGAGACCTGATATATTGATCTTCACTGTTGTTATCCATAAGGAAGGTAACACCAGTGACAGTAACACCAGTGACATACATGAGACCTGATATATTGATCTTTACTGTTGTTATCCATAAGGAAGGTAACACCAGTGACAGTAACACCAGTGACAGTAACACCAGTGACATACATGAGACCTGATATATTGATCTTTACTGTTGTTATCCATAAGGAAGGTAACACCAGTGACAATTTTCATGAAAAATGCATTTTACAAAATGTCCGCTGCAAGATATCAAACCACATGTTGTCAATCATGGTATACTCACTAAATTAAGTAGTTTAATCCATTTGTATTATAGTTTTTTTTTTTTTTTTTTTTTTTTTTACAATTCCCTAACAATAAATAGGTCATACCAGTGACTTCAACATGGGCCTTTTTTCATAGATCTTTAGAAAATAGGAAGGAGGAAGTCAAGTGATGTCATCTGCGTGATTTTTTTTTTATTCCAAAATAAAAGACTTTTGTTAAGCGGTAACACCAGTGACACAACTCCAGGGGACCACTCTTTTCATTATATATTTTATAATATTTATTTGGCATTTAGTTTTTTTTAAGCCATTTACATCATATATTTGATAATTATGAATAAATTTTGTATTTTAAATCATAGAAAATCCTGTTTTTGACCTCAGAATAAAGCACTTTCCCGCTGTACATGGCTGTGGGGACAAGCAGTTTTGTGTTACTTGGAATTCTATATAATTAATAATAAAAATAAAAAAATAAATAAATAATGCCACATTGATGGCTCAGGAAGGTGTAATTGTTCAAATAACATATTGTTTCATTTTAAAATAAAAAAAAAATTGTAACCCTAATGTGTATTTCAATTGTAATATTTCTAGGGACAGAAAAGTGGACGTTTCTGTAGAATGACCCTAATAGTTAGATTCATACTAGCCAAAAAAAATATATAAATAAACATTAAATATGCGGTTACACCAACATGTTTGTTAGAATTGACATTTGGATTCCAAATTAGGAAGATTAGGAATACATAAGGAAGTTATATTATTTGAATTACTCTGTCCAGCTTTTGATCTCAGGGTTTCATTCACACTTAAACAACATACGCTTACTTGAATTTACCACTAGATAGCAGTAAAATACCATTTATGCAGCTGAGATTTTACATAAACGTGTTGCATAGTTTTTCTCATGAAGTGTTACTTAAAAAGAATAAAATAAAAATAGTAAATCTCTACTTTATTTTATGTCTAAATGTTGTTAAATTTTTTTATTGTGTTTGAATCAAATCTATAAACATTTGAAAAGGGTGACACAATAAACTGAAATGTACATATATGTGTGCATATATGGGTTAATGATCATTTTCTTTATTCATTACTAAAAACAGGAAAATAACAAATGTACAAAAACAAGAGCAAAATTAGCAGATCTCAGACCAACATGCTCATGTCTAAGTGGGACCCTATACAAATTACAAACAGGAATACATTATGAAATATTATTTCATTTAGTCAGGTGTCTTAGTTGATATTGCAGAAAATCAATCAAAATATAGATGACATAGCAACAACATAGTAACAACTGCACAAGCAGCACACACACTTGAAATCAGCTGAATAACATTAATTTTGCATATTGTAATACATATGCAAATATTACTCTTTTAAAAGTAAATTTGTAAAAATATGCAATTGTGAAAAGATATTGTCCACTGGTATTATTTTTGTACTGTAAGTCATACAGACCTCTGTGAGGCCTCAGAATGTAGTCTTTATATGGGTAATTTAATTCAGTCATTAAATATAAATAAACAGCCATTTCAGTCATTTAGACATGTTCTCTAATTGGTGCAGATCTGTTTTTAAGCACTTTTCGAATAATGTCTTTGATTTCAGCTGTATTTAAAACATAAATAATGGGATTTAGCATCGGTGGAACAGCATATGCCAGAGATGTGCTGATGACTCTGGCATTGGGTGTGAGAGAAAATAACAATGCAGCAATGTATGAGCAGCATATGGGCAGAAAATATATCCCTACTAACAGCAGGTGAGAAACACAGGTCTTTAGAGCTTTTAAACATCCTTGCCAAGTTGTAATTTTGATTAAAGCTAGAAAAATTCCCATATATGAAAGGGCTATAATGATCAATGGTGCTAGAATATATAAAGCTGAGACAAGAAACCCAATGATCTTATTAATGCTATTGTCATTACATGCCAACCTAAACACTGGTCCATGATCACAAAAATAACTCTGTATCACAATAGATTCACAGAATGAAAGTCGGGTGATAAAAGACACCATCAAGGCCACAACAGAAGAATTAAATGCCCAAACCGCTGAGAAAATTAAAACCATACTCGTATTGTTTACAAGAGCATGATATCTTAACGGCAAACAAATTGCAATGAAGCGATCATATGCCAGAACAACAAGAGTGAAACTTTGTATAGAACTGAAAAGGAACACAAAAAACATATTAGCCAAACAAGCATTGTAGGAGATGTACTGTGTGTCAATCAGAAAATTCTTCATCATGTTAGGAATCAGTGCATTAGTTTCACCAATATCAGCCAAGGCCAAGTTAAACACACCAATGTACTTTGGACTGTGCAGGCTTCGTTCAAGAGCAATAGTGAGAAGCACTATAGAGTTCCCAATTACAGTTATAAAATAAACCATAAATAAGAATATATAGTAATAACTCTTGTACGGTATACCTGAAAGTCCAATGATAAAAAAGTATTCGGGACGAACAATGGAGATATTCTGGGATAAACTTGCATTTAAAGAACTCATTGCAGCTTTGTGTTTGGCGTTTTGAACAAGCTGAAAATAGAAATTACCATAACATAAGCAAAATCCAGGAAATTTACAAATTTGTCATTTCAAACTTGTAACTACAATTTAAAATTCTGAAAATATACCTTCTTGTAACTTTGCATAATATTTGAATCCCATAAAGCTTTAGAGTCTGAGCAAACAATGACAATAACTGTCTGAATGCTTGTGAGCTGCTTTGAATGAAATTACTCCGCTATAAATGCTGGTCCTTATTCTCTCAAGCTGCGAAGATTACTGGTTGTTTGTGTCATTGAATCTAAATATATCTTCTGATTCATCTCATGAGTCTTCAGACTACACTGTGATGTAATATATGCGGCAAATATTTTGGCCACTATAGTTTGGATCAATGTTTTATTTACTGGTCTGCAAACAATCCTCACAACAGTATTCTCATTTATGACATATCTATTACAATATTATAATTCTTTATGAATGAACAGCTAGCATTAGATGAATAAAGTGGAAAATCATAAAATATTTTTGAGAAAAAAAATATTTTATTAATCATTTATATATTATCAGTTGGTAACAATATCAACATTCAGACCACACAATTTAGAACAGTGGCTTTCAATCCTGGTCCTGGGGACCCTCCGCTCTACATATTTTTTTTAAATGTCTTTCTTATCTGACGCACTCAGTTCAGTATATGGAGCTCTCTCCTAATGAGCTAATGATCTGAATCAGGTGTGTTAAATAAGGGAGATAATTGTAAGGTGCGTTCAAAATGAGATATATCGCCCTCAGAAGAGCACTTCGGAGTGAAAACAATCATGGCTGCCATATTGAAGGGTCGTTCCAAACCGAAGTGCTCAAAACTGGCCACTTCAAAGGGCCTTTCAGAATAAAGGATTTTGAAGGGTACAACTGATAGACATTTGGCCCCCATGATTCTTTGCGCAGATTCTTTGCATGATGACGACGCCTCCATATGGGCACAGGATGTTGCCCACAGGAAAAGTGCAACAGTGTTTGAAAAAAAAATTGCAGAAGAATTAATGAAACTCACCCTGTAAATTAACAGCAATTTCTAACAGTGTGTATGTATTATATATATATATATATATATATATATATATATATATATATATATATATATATATATATATATATATACACACACACACACATAGAAGGCCACAATGGCTGTCTTCTGTGTCCGGGCTTACAGCACGCTGAAGATGCGTTCGTGGATGGTTCATGCCTACACTGCAAGCGCATGACCATGACATCGCTGCGAACGCGTCTCTCCTTTCTGAGGAAAGGACGAGACCCCTCTGCCACTACTCGTCCCGGTTTCTCTGCTACAAGCAGTGGATTTCTGGCTAGTACTCTGGGAGATCGGAGGATCACAGTGAGAGCAAATCCGTCAGGCCAGTCCCCACGGACCTCTCACTCCCCACGCAGCGCTTGTCCCATACAGCTGCTAGATGATTCTGCTGGCCCGTCTCATTGCAGTCCCAGCGTATCATTTGGAGATCCACCAGAGGATCAGATGTCGATAGCAAGATGGGCTATCATCCTCTGAGGATGAAGATTCGGTGGGGCTGCCCCCCTCGGGTGTTGTAGCAAGATGTTGATGCAGAATCGCATCCTCAGATGCATCTAACCCCAGGATTGGTTTGCAGTGGTTGACCTGAAGGACGCATACTTTCATATCTTGATTCCTCCTCGACACAGATGTTTCTTCGGTTTGCATTCAAGGGTCGGGTGTATCAGTACAGTATTAGTCCCTTCGTGTCTTTACCAAAGTCGCGGAGGGCACCCTTGCCCTGTTACAGGAAGTGGGCATCAGGATCCTCAACTATCTTGTGGAAAAGAGCATGCTCTCCCTTGTGCAGAGAATCTCTTTTCTCGGTATGGAGTTGGACTCGGTCAGCATGTTGGCGTGTCTTACTAATGAGTGCGCCCAATCAGTGCTGAACTGCCTGAGTTCCTTCAGGGGCAGGACGGTGGTACCACTGAAACAATTTCAGAGGTTCCTGGGGCATATAGCATCCTCAGTCATGGTCACGGTGCTCGGATTGCTCCATATGAGACCACTTCAGCACTGGTTACACAACTGAGTCCCGGGATGGGCCTGGCACACATCCAGTCCCTAGTCAGACCTTGCCTTTCTACGGGCCGGGGTGCCAGCAGAAAGCACCCCGGCCCGTTAGAACAAGTGTCTCAGCATGTTGTTGTCATGACACATGCCTCCAAGACAGGCTGGGGCTCTACATGCAACAGGCAGGCAGCCTCGGGTTTGTACATCAACCGCCAGATACGTCTACAATCATTCACCCGCCATCTCCTCCTCTGGAGTCAGAGATGGCTCAAGTCACTGCGCCCTGTCCACATTCATCGAAATTGTGTCATGTAGTTGTGTGTGATGTGCTATTTGGCACCACAACATTACGGAAGATAATTGGCAGGTACTGGTTTCAAGATGGAACCATTTCATTCTTGGGCTGCTTTCTTCAGATGTTTTTTTTGTGCATTTATTTTGGCTCAGTCACTGCACTTTGTTGGCAGTAATGGTTATAGATCGCTATGCAGCAATCTGTTTTCCACTTTGGTATCTTAGTATCATGACAAACAGAAATGTATTCGTTCTGATCATGGGTTCTTGGTTGTTGGGTTTAATAGGCCCTTTGATAATGATCATTCAAGCTTATCCTCTCCCTTACTGTTCGAGTAACGCCTTTGTGCACTGATACTGTGATCATATTGCCATCACAACACTGACATGCACTGACAGAGAAGAATATACACTCACTGGCCACTTTATTAGGAACACCTGTTCAGTTGCTTAGTAACACAAATTGCTAATCAGCCAATCACATGGCAGCAACTCAATGCATTTAGGCATCTAGATGTGGTGAAGACAATTTGCTGAAGTTCAAACCGAGCATCAGAATGGGGAAGAAAGGGGATTTAAGTGACTTTGAAGTTGGAATGGTTGTTGGTGCCAGACGGGCTGGCCTGAGTATTTCAAAAACTGCTGATCTACTGGGATTTTCAGGCACAACTATCTCTAGGGTTTACAGAGAATGGTCCGAAAAAGAGAATATATCCAGTGAGCGGCAGTTGTGTGGACGAAAATGCCTTGTTGATGATAGAAAGGGAACAGTAACTCAAATAACCACTCGTTACAACCAAGGTGTGCAGAATACCATCTCTGAACGCACAACACGTCGAACCCTGAAGCAGATGGGCAGCAGAAGACCACACCGGGTGCCGCTCCTGTCAGCTTAGAACAGGAAATGGAGGCTACAATTCGCACAGGCTCACCAAAATTGGACAATAGAAGACTGGAAAAACGTTGCCTGGTCTGATGAGTCTCGATTTCTGCTGCGATGTTCAGATGGTAGGGTCAGAATTTGGCGTAAAGAACATGAAAGCATGGATCCATCCTGCCTTGTCTCAACGGTTCAGGCTGGTGGTGGTGGTGCAATGGTGTGGGGGATATTTTCTTGGCACACTTTGGGCCCCTTAGTACCAATTGAGCATCGTTTGGCTACTTCCAGCAGGATAATGCACCATGTCACAAAGCTCAAATCATCTCAGACTGGTTTCTTGAACATGACAATGAGTTCACTTTACTCAAATGGCCTCCACAGTCACCAGATCTCAATCCAATAGAGCACCTTTGGGATGTGGTGGAACGGGAGATTTGCATCATGGATGTGCAGCCGACAAATCTGCAGCAACTGCGTGATGGTATCATGTCAATATGGACCAAAATCTCTGAGGAATGTTTCCAACACCTTGTTGAATCTATGCCACGAAGAATTAAGGCAGTTCTGAAGGCAAAAGGGGGTCCAACCCGATACTAGCAAGTTGTACCTAATAAAGTGGCCAGTGAGTGTATATCCAGCATTCATTCATGCTTTGATAGTACTGCTGGGCTCTCTTGTATTGTTTTCTCTTACTGCGCAATCATTATTTCAGTTCTGCGTATATCATGCGCTCAAGGAGGGATGAAGACTTTCTCCACATGCAGTGTTTTAATTATTTAAAACATACGCAGATGTTTTAATTATTTGTCAAGCAATATTAATATAAATTCAGTACTGATTTGCGATTAGTCATTATTATGATGACATTTATAGCCATGATCTACTCCCTTATTTATTGTTTGAGAACAGATGAGGTAAAGAAGTTTTAATTAAAAAAAAAACAATTAAAAGGAATAAATGACATTAAATCTGCAAAGACCTAAGACCTGTAACTTTTTGTCTGTATTTTATTTATATACACTACATATTTTCTGAAATGTACATGCATAATATGAGCAAAAGGCAATACAAACCAAAAATTTTAATGAACTGGTTTGCTATTTTAATACAAACATTGGTGAGGACTTACACATTTAAGTCCATTTAACGTCACTGCTTTTGACATCAATTTTACTAAAGCAGTGAAGTCTGTACAGATATCATGACTTCATCCTGTGTATTATAAAGAAATAATATGTACTTTGCTTTATATATATTTATTTAATGTCACAGATAGTTTATCATTTAAAATATAGAAAATAAAATAATGTAAAATAAAGTTCTTGAGTTATGATGTCACGAGTTCTCTGTCACCAATCACCAGCTCTGGACTCCATGTCCCAGAATCCTCCCCGGCTCACATCTAGTTTCAGTCACAGTCATTATAGTCATCAGTCACGATCACATGGAATTCTGATCACTCACACCTGCAGCCACTAATCAAGCTTCCTATTTCACTGCACTCTCCCCACAGCCTGATTGTCTGGTCTACAGTTTGCATCGGAAGACAACCATTGTATATGTTACTTACCTGACTTACCCACCTTTGTTTACCTCCTAGTTGTTCCCGTGTTCCTATCTCCACCGTTCCTGTGGTCCACCGTCTCCTAGCTCTATTGTTCCCACTGGACCCCCTGGAAAAGGAATAAGGACTTGTTACACTCAGATAAGACTCTCTTGAACATTGCCATTCCCTGCACACTCACCTGGACTCTCCACCTTGCTTCACTCCACTGCCATTATCAATAAACCCACTGTTGTTTGCACTTACCTCTGTGTCCCTTGTTTATCTGCTGACATATGAACAGATATTAGGCCATCCTGGTCAATAATTAGATTCATGGTAGTCAAAAAAAACTAAACATTAAATGTGCAGTTACAATAACATTTGGCAGTTACACCAACAAATTGACATTTGGATTCCAAATTAGGAAGATATACAGGTGCATCTCAATGAATTAGAATGTCATGGAAAAGTTCATTTATTTCACTAACTCAACTCAAATTGTGAAACTTGTGTATTAAATAAATTCAGTGCACACAGACTGAAGTAGTTTAAGTCTTTGGTTCTTTTATTTGTGATGATTTTGGCTCACATTTAACAAAACCCACCAATTCATCTCAACAAATTAGAATATGGTGACATGCCAATCAGCTAATCAACTCAAAACACCTGCAAAGGTTTCCTGAACCTTCAAAATGGTTACACAATAGCCTATACAATCATGGGGAAGACTGCTGATCTGACAGTTGTCCAGAAGACAATCATTGACATCCTCCACAAAGAGGGTAAGTCACAGAAGGTCATTACTGAATGGTTGGCTGTTCACAGAGTGCTGTATCAAAGCATATTAAGTGAAAAGTTGACTGGAAGGAAGAAATGGGGTAGGAAAAGGTGCACGAGCAACAGGGATGACCACAAGCTTGAGAATACTGTCAAACAAAGCTGATTCAAACACTTGGGAGAGCTTCACAAGGAGTGGACTGAAGCTGGAGTCAGTGATCAAGAGTCACCACACTCAGACGTCTTCTGGAAAAGGGCTACCAAGCCACTTCTGAAACAGAAACAATGTCAGAAGCATCTTACCTGGGCTAAGGAGAAAAAAACTGGACTGTTGCTCAGTGGTCCAAAGTCCTCTTTTCAGATAAAAGTAAATTTTGCATTTCATTTGGAAATCAAGGTCCCAGAGTCTGGAGGAAGACTGGAGAGGCACAGAATCCAAGCTGCTTGAAGCCCAGTGTGAAGTTTCCACAGTCAGTGATGAATTGGGCTGCCATTTCATCTGCTGGTGTTGGTCCATTGTGTTTTCTGAAGTCCACAGTCAACACAGCCATCTACCAGGACATTTTAGAGCACTTCGTGCTACCTTCTGCTGACAAGGTTTATGGAGATGCTGATTTCATTTTCCAGCAGGACTTGGCACCTGCCCACACTGCCAAAAGCACCAAAAGTTGGTTAAATGACCATGGTGTTGGTGTGCTTGACTGGCCAGCAAACTCACTAGACCTGAACCTCATAGAGAATCTATGGGGTATTGTCAAGAGGAAGATGAGAGACACCAGACCCAACAATGCAGATGAGCTGAAGGCCACTGTCAAAGAAACCTGGGCTTCCATACCACCTCAGCAGTGCCACAGACTGATCACCTCCCTGCCACGCCGAATTGAGGCAGTAATTAAAGCAAAAGGAGCCCCTACCAAGTACTGAGTACATATACAGTAAATGAACATACTTTCCAGAAGGCCAACAATTCACTAAAAATGTTTTTTTTTTTTTTTATTGGTCTTATGAAGTATTCAAATTTGTTGAGATAGTGAATTGGTGGGTTTTTGTTAAATGTGAGCCAAAATCAATAACCAAAGACTTAAACTACTTCAGTCTGTGTGCATTGAATTTATTTAATACACGAGTTTCACAATTTGAGTTGAATTACTGAAATAAATGAACTTTTCCACGACATTCTAATTCATTGAGATGCACCTGTATTATTTGAATTACTCTGTCCAGCTTTTGATCTCAGGTTTTTACAACAGTTAACTATATGTATAGTCAGATAGTTAACTGTTGTATAGCTCTATTGTTTTTCCTATACTTGCATTGTTGTATGTTTATCTTAGGTTTAACTAGTATGTAGCACCGTGGTCCTGCGAGACACGACATTTCGTTCCACTATATGTCCACACATGTAGCAGAATGACAATAAAGCTCGACTTGACTTGACTTGACTTATACACTATTAACAACATATACTTACTTGAATTCACCACTAGATTGCAGTAAAAGACCATTTATTAAGCTGAGATTTTACATACAGCAAATGTGTGGCACCGATTTTCTCATGAAGTGTTTCTGAAAAAGACTTCAAAAATAGTTTGTCTCTACATTTTAATTCTAAATATTGTTACATTTTCATTGTTATCTTAGAATTAGATCTATTAGCTTCTGAATAAGGTGTGACACAATAAACTGAAACATATTTGTGTCCATATGGGTTAATGTTCATATTCTTTATTCATTACTAAAAACAGGAAAATAACAAATGTACAGAAACGAGCAACATCTGCAGACCACAGACCAATATTCTCATGTCAAAATGGACCCCTATACAAATTACAAACAGGGATACATTATGAAATATTATGTTATTTAGTCAGGTGTCTACTTGGTATTGCAGAAAATCAGTCAAAATACATTTATAGATGACAGTGAAAAATGTGTTTAAAAATTATTTTTAAACACATTTTAAACACACAAATGTGTTTGATTTCTTGAAATCAGCTGGATTAATGAATAAAGGTTATATAACTTTGCATATTCTAATACATACAAATATTACTCTTTTAAAAGTTAATTTTTAAAAATATGCATTTGTGAAAAGATATTGTTCACTGGAATTATTTTTGTACTGTAAGTCATACAGACCTCTGTGAGGCCTGAGAATATAGTCTTTAAATGGGTAATTTAATTCCCAGTCATTAAACATACAGACCTCTGTGAGGCCTGAGAATGTAGTCTTTAAACGGGTAATTTAATTCCCGGTCATTAAACATAAATAGATATTTCAGTCATTTAGACATGTTCTCTCTAATTGGTGCAGATCTGTTTTTAAGCACTTTACGAATAATGTCTTTGATTTCAGCTGTGTTTAAAACATAAATGATGGGATTTAGCATCGGCGGAACAGCATATGCCAGAGATGTGCTGATGACTCTGACATTGAGTGTAAGAGAAACCAACAATGCAGCAATGTATGAACAGCATATGGGCAGGAAATATATCCCTACTAACAACAGGTGAGAAACACAGGTCTTCAGAGCTTTTAAACGTCCTTGCCAAGTTGTAATTTTCATTAAAGAAAGAAAAATTCCCATATATGAAAGGACTATAATGATCAATGGTGCTACAATGTATAAAGCTGAGATAAGAAACCCAATGATCTTATTAATGCCATTGTCATTACATGCCAATCTATGCACTGGTCCATGATCACAAAAATAACTCTGTACCACAGTGGAGTCACAGAATGAAAGTCGGGTAATAAAAGAAACCATCAAGGCCACAATAGAGCAATTAAATGCCCAAACTGCTGAGAAAACTAAAACCATACTGGTATTGTTCACAATTGCATGATATCTTAATGGCAAACAAATTGCAATGAAGCGATCATATGCCAGGACAACAAGAGTGAAACTTTGTATAGAACTGAAAAGGAACACAAAAAACATGTTCACCAAACAAGCATTGTAGGAGATGTACCGTGAGTCAAACAGCAAAGTCTTCATCATGTTAGGAATCAGTGCATTAGTTTCACCAATATCAGCCAAGGCCAAGTTAAACACACCAATGTACTTTGGACTGTGCAGGCTTCGTTCAAGAGCAATAATGACAAGGACTATAATGTTCCCAATTATAGTAATAAAATAAACCATAAATAAGAATATATAGTAAAAACTGCTGTATGGTATACCTGAGAGTCCAATGATGAAAAAGTATTCAGGACGAACAATTGAGATATTCTGGAAAAAACTTGCATTTAATGAACTCATTGCAGCTTTGCGTTTGTTGTTTTGCACAAGCTGAAAATAGAAATGACCACAAAAACATAAGCAAAATCTATTAAAATTTACAAAACTATCATTTTAAATTTGGAATTACAATTTTAAATTCTGAAAATATACCTTAATGTAACTTTGCATAATATTTGAATCACTTATATATATATATTAAGCTTTAGATTCTGAGCGTACAAGGACAGTGACTGAACACTTGAGTTGCTTTGAATGAAATCACTCAGCTGAATGCTGGTCCTTATTCTCTCATGCTGCAAAGATCACTATCTGTATCACTGAATCCAAATATATCTTCTGATTCATCTCTTGAGAGCTTTCAGACTACACAATGATGTAATCTATGTTGCAAATGTTTTAGCCACTATAGTTTGGATGGTAACGCTTTAGATTACAACCCTGCGCAAGTAAACAGAATTTACTGTGTAACTTTTTTGTAATTATAGAGTACCTATTCAGTACTTCCGTGTAAGTATAAGGGAATAATATGTGATGTTTGGGGAATAAAGGGGTAATAACCTGTAAAATTACAAATTATTTCTACTGTAAGTATTTTGAAACTAAGTGGTAGCCTACCTATTCTAATATTACGTGGTAGGCTATACGGCAATCTTATATTTGCAATTGTGGGGATTTAGCAAAAACGTACACTGTGTAGGCCTACTTTTTAAACACGCTAGGTTATTGTTTCAATCCAAACGCTCGGTTGAGACTCTTGCGTTAGGAAGCTGACTTGATTTGACCCAATTTGGGTTGATATCTACAGTCTATGGTTGATATAATAAAAGTAACCCAACGGTCCAGAGTAGGTGTAACTGCAGACGGGAGATCTCCAAAATGGGGCGAGGTCTATCCGCGCAAAGACTTTCACCATTGGCTCTGGCTTCAGCCAATTGTTATTGACTTACATTTCAAAATAAAACTTTATAAATTAAATATTGTTTCTAGTTGATCTAAAATAAAATATCCTATATAAATCAATATACTCCGTGAGAGCAGAGACTAAAGCTCGTAGTCAGCGGTGTTCGGACCGGAGTTTGAACCTCTGCTTCATGATATAAACGGGTGTTGTGCCCAATTCTAACCCCTGCCAGATTATTACCCCCCTAGTATTAGTAGGTTTAGGGTTAGGTGTGGGGGAGGGGTTAAGATTAGGCAATCAGGTAGGTATTTCAACGAGAGGGGTAATAATTTGGCAGGGGGTCGAAAATGGGCACAACACCGGCTCGGCGATCTCATATCGCATAATCTTATTAACTGCTTATCTCCTGAACTGCAACTTTCTTTACCATGCTATTCAGCGCCAATCCCACCGTGCAGCCAAATTCACTGGTTAAGGTTAGGGTCAGGTGTGGGGTAGGTTTAGGGGTTAGCATTTTTGTAGCATTGTGTAGGAAATTAACACTGTGATTGACACAACCAATAAAATCTTTAGAATCAGCTGTGGGGCGGAGTTTGCGCTGAAGTTGATTGGGAGAAAAAAATGCGCATGCGTGTCATGTGCCTGTCTGTCAATGGGAGGAAGCCACGCTCTATTTCGGAGCTCCCACCCCGTTTTGGAGTTCCCGCCCCCATTTGGAGATCTCCAGGCAGCAGTTACTGTGTAACCTTCTCTACCTTCTTGCAAAATCAAACGACATACTCTAATGTAGCCACTAGATGACAAGGAAAGACTAGAGTGAACTTAATTTATGCAGCTGAGAGTGTGAGGTTAAAACCCATGGTTGTGACATTTTGTCCTTATGAAGTATTATTTAAATGAATTTGAAAATAATCTTTTATATATATATATATATATATATATATATATATATATATATATATATATATATATATATATATATATATATATATATATGTACATGTATATATGTATATATATCATTTTTAGGTACATTTTAGGGTACTGTTTAGGGGTGACAAAAATTAAACCATTCATGTAGAAATGGATGCCTTGATTACAAATTTAGATATATGGATATATTATTAAATAATATTATTTTACTTAAAAAAATCAAATGGTTTTACATTAACAGGAAAAGTTGATAACATTTTAGAGGGTAAAACTTTAGAGTAACATAAAATACATAGCAAAAATTATTTCATGTTCAATTAAATTATTTTATTTAAGTCATACAGACCTCTTAGGCCTAAACATGCAGTCCTCATATGGGTAAATTAATTACCAATGGTTTAAAAATGTTCAGTTTTTAATTTGAAATGTTTTCTCTAATTGGTGCAGATCTGTTTTTACACATTTTTCTTAATATGTCTTTGATTTCAGCTGTGTTTAAAACATAAATGATAGGATTTAGCATTGATGGAACAGCAAATGTCAGAGATGTGCTGATGACCCTTGCAGTAGGTGTGAGAGAAAGCAAGAGATGCAAAAAGAATGTGCAGAATATTAGGAGGAAATGTATCCCTACTAACAACAGGTGAGAAACACAGGTCTTCAGCGCTTTCAAACATCCTGCCCAATTTGTAATTTTGATTAAAGCAAGAAAAATGCCCATATATGAAAGGATTATAGTGAGCAATGGTGTTATAAAGTATAAAGATGTGATGAGAAATGCCATGAACTTAGACAGAGAGGACCAGCTGGCTGCTGCACAGATGTCACCAATGGACACTCCACTGTACCATGCCCAGGAAGAGGACATTCCCCTGGTGGAGTGGGCTCTCTTTTTGCTGTTATTGTTTTCTAATACTGTGCCATCATTGTTGCAGTTTTGCATATATCGAGCGTTCAAGGAAGGATGAAGACTTTCACCTGCAGTCCTCAGCTCATCATAATTGCCCCTTTTTCCTACCCAGGTGTTTTAATTTTGTGTCAAGCAATATTAACATAAAATTCAGAGCACTGATTTGCGATTAGTCATTGTTATGATGTATAGTCTGTTACCACTCATGATCAACCTCCTAATTTATTGTTTTAAACAGAGGTGGTAAAGGAGATTTTAATAAGAAAACTTCAAAGTAAAAAAAAAAAAAAAAAAAAAAAAAAAAAATAGACATTAATTCAGGGCAGACCTAACTGTACTTTTTTTTGTCTGTAATTTATTCATATTTTACTTATATATTGTATATATTTTCTGAATTTCATATACATAAAACTGTGAGCATGAGGCAATATAAAAAGGAATACTTAAAGTATATTACATTGAATATATTAATATATTAAAGTCCTTAAAATAAAATGAATGCGTATGACTAAATTTAATAATCACAGACAAAATTTTTTTGTTGATAACTATGTGCTAAATAATTCTCAAACAAATACATGTATATGCAAACAAATAAATGTACAGTATTATTTAAAAGACTTTGGAAAAAAGTTGATCTCTAATTCAGTTTAATACTAAATATTATGCTACATTTTCACTGTTATGTTTGAATCAGTCCTATAGGCATTATATAATTCTGATCACTTTTAAAAAGGGTGACACAATAATCTGAAATATACACATTTGTGTATATGGGTTCATGTTCATTTATTTTATTCATTACTACATAGCAAAGAAGAAAAACAGGAAAACAACAAATGCAGAGAAACAAGAGCAACATCAGCAGATCTCAGACCATTAAAAAATGTACCCCTATATTAAAATTCAAACAGAAATACATTATGAAATATCATTTGACTTAGTCACATCTCAGCAGTTTTTATTATTAAAATAACAATAGTAATAATAATAATAATAAATATAAAATAAAAAATAAATCAAAACACATTTATAGATGACCATGTACAATGTGTTTAATGTCAACGTAGTAATGACTGATCAAAAAAAGTTAAACTGCTTTTTTCCTGTTCATTTTACACGTGTGATGCATACACAAATTTCTTTCATAATTATAAACGTCCATAAGGGAATACAAAAAACAAAACAAACAAAATAACAAAAAACAAAATGAAAAGACTGCTTACTCTGTCAAAATATCATTCTTCAAAGTATACATTTCTGAAAAGATATTGTTCACTGACATTATTTTTGTACTGTAAGTCATACAGACCTATGGGAGGCCTGAGAATGTAGTCTTCATATGGGTAATTTAATTCACAATCATTAAATAAGACATTTCAGTCATTTAGCAAGGTTCTCTCTACTTGGCGCAGATCTGTTTATAAACATTTTTTGAACTATGCCTTTGATTTCAGCTGTGTTTAAAACATAAATGATGGGATTTAGCATCGGTGGAATAGCATATGCCAGAGATGTGCTGATGACCCTTGCATTGGGAGCAAGAGAAAGCAAGAGCTGTGCAAAGTACGTACAGAATAAGGGAAGGAAATATATCCCAACTAGCAACAGATGAGAAACACAGGTCTTCAGAGCTTTTAAACGTCCTTGCCAAGTTGTAATTTTCATTAAAGCAAAAAAAATGCCTAGATATGACAGGACTATTATGACCAATGGTGCTACAAGGTATAAACCTGTGGTGAGAAACGCCATGAACTTATTAATGCTAATGTCATTACATGCCAACCTATACACTGGTCCATGATCACAAAAATAACTCTGTATCACATTAGATTCACAGAATGAAAGTCGGGTGATCAAAGACACCATCAAGGCCACAATAGAAGAATTAAATGCCCAAAGTGCTAAGAAAGCTAAAACCATACTTGTATTGTTTACAAGAGCATGATATCTTAATGGCAAACAAATTGCAATGAAGCGATCATATGCCAGAACAACAAGAGTGACACTTTGTATAGAACTGAAAAGGAACACAAAAAACATGTTCACCAAACAAGCATTATAGGAGATGTACTGGGAGTCAAACAGAAAATTCTTCATCATGTTAGGAATCAGTGCATTAGTTTCACCAATATCAGCCAAGGCCAGGTTAAACACACCAATGTACTTTGGACTGTGCAGACTCCGGTCAAGAGCAATAATGAGAAGCACTATAGAGTTCCCAATTATAGTAATAAAATATGTGATAAATAAGAATATATAGTAATAATTGCTGTACGGTATACCTGAAAGTCCAATAATGAAAAAGTATTGAGGACGAACAATGGAGATATTCTGGTAAAAACTTGCATTTAAAGAACTCATGTCAGCTTTGCGTTTGATGTTTTGAACAATCTGTCAACAGAAATTACCACAAAAACATAAGCAAAATCTAAGAAATGTACAAAATTTGTCATTTCAAACCTGTAAATACAATTTTAATTCTGAAAATATACCTTCATGTAACTGCATATTATTTGAGTCACAAACCTGTATTCTCTCATGCCGCAGAGATCTGGCTATCTGTGTCACTGCATCCAAATATATCTTCTGATTCATCTCTTGAGAGCCTTCAGACAACACAATGATGTAATACTTGTATGTTGTATTAAATGTTTTGGTCACTAGTTTGGATCAATGTTTTATTCCTCACAACAACTGCTCTTTGTGTTCTCATTTGTGCATATTATGGTATTTCAATAATTTTTTTGTTTGTCTACTATGTGACGCAGCATGCCTGTGTACTTTCAACATTTGCAACTGATTTTTATCACTTAAATAGAAACACTTACTAAATTGTGTAATCTGTTATGGGATAAATGAACAGACATTTAGAAGTCTATTTTAAATGCAAAGTATTAAAATCTAATCAAAATTAAAATAAAGCTCTGTAAACACTCGCATTTTTATAACTCTATAAGCGTGTCCCATCGGGTAACAAAAAGTTCTACATACACTTGTGGTCTCCACACCCACTTGTATGGCAAGAGGTTTCAGCTTAAAATGTTCCCAGCATTACTTGTCATAATTGCATTTTTACTAGTAACAATTAAATTACAGAGCTCTGCAATTCAGTTCTTACTAGTAAAAATTACAATTAGAATTAATTAGAGAGCTCTGTAACTGCATTATTACTAGTAAGAACTGAATTTTATAGCTCTCTAATTTAATTCGTACAAGTAGGAATGCAATTGCAGAGCTCTCTAATTGAATTGTTACTAGTAAAAAATGCAATTACGACAAGTAGCGCTGGGAATATTTTAAGCTAAAATGCCTTGCCATACACTTGAACACTTGGGCCAAATATAGGAAATTTGTGATGTAATTAGACAAGTGGTCAAGTGGAAAGACCGCAAGTGTGAGTATTTGGACAAGCCCTATATGAACACGCTATCAAGGATGATAAGACGCAAAAGAAATTCAGTACTTTCGTGCTGTCATGTGAAGCAACTCTCTGTGAACAAAGACACATTTGCAAAGAAAGCCGCTTCAGACAGCGTGCCAGTAGCACATTCTCTTTCGCACTTCAGAGGACAAAAACACAAAATTGCATCAAAATTACATTTTCTCTGAAAAGCTATGGAACTGACTTCTCCATATTCCCTCCCTTGGCCTTGAACCTTCTGCATAATACCCCAGACAAGACAATGCAAGCCCCGCCTTGATGTAATGATTGACAGTGTAGGGGCGTGATCTGCTCGGAATCTATTTTCAAATCCACATAAAACTAAGCTACATTCATCGCGGGGTATTTAATGAAAATTAAATTTAAAGGCTTAAGTGTAAGTGTCAATGCTAAAAAGACATCTAAATCACCATTTTGCTACCCTTTTGCTATAGGCTACCTTTGGCTCAGAATGATTCTGAGATTCACACTGCATTTTGCTACAATTAGCAGGTGGTATTATGATGAAAATGCAATCCCAAGTGTCCTACCCATAAGTCTAAAATTGCATTTAGGAACAATAGCATTTAAATTATAATTTTGCTGCAGTTTTTGCTTGGACATGTTAAACATATCTATTCAATTTGGGTAATACATTTTCATTTTGCAACTTATAAAGCGCTATAATATGTATTCAATTTACATATTAAAACTTGTGTAGGAAACGGAAATGGAAATTATATAATTCAATTTCCATTTTCATTTTCCACCAAACTGTAACGTGGAGACAGTAACAACAGGGTTGGAGGATCCAAATGCAAGGCTTTATTTATACAGGTGGTCAAAACAGGCAGGGTCAAACACCAGCAAACAGTACAATCCAGGCAGAGGCAAAAAGAGTATTCCAATAAACAGGTGATGGTCAGGGCAGGCGGCAATCAATCAAGAAACTAGGAAAGAGTCCAAGGTCAAAACAGAGGGAAACTAGGTAACACAGAAAGGAAAACACGGGAACTAGGAACACGGAAATAGCTATACAATAATCAGCCCTCTAGAGTGTGTGAGAGAATCCTTTATAAAAGACCAGGAGAACACGTGACAAAACCAACCAATGAGAACAAGACACATGCAACCAGGGAACCAATCAGAACATGACACATGCAAACTAGGAACCAATCAGAACATAGCACATGCAAACTAGGAACCAATCAGAACATAACACACAGACGGGGAAGCACAAGACATGAACACATGAGGGGCAAGGGAGACATGGGAAATAGAGTCCAGAAACAAATGGCAAGAGTCCTGGATGGAGTGCCCTCTAATGGAGTTCATGGGCACTCCAGCTGGCGATCATCACACAAATGTTGCACATATGTGTGGGAAAATGTAAATTTAAATACAGAATTACATTTCAAAATGAATATTGCTAACCATATGCTTCCATACAAGTGTGTTTCCATCCTCTGACCTGCTGATGCTTAGACTGTGCATTTGTTTTTCTTTATGAAGAAAAAAATGTAGTGTTTTTACTTTACAACTGTGGACAAACAAGCTATATGCAGTATATTGTGATATTTATATACTGCACCTTTATAAACAACATACTCTTACTAAAATGTAGCCACTAGATGGCAGTGAAAGACTAGCGTGAACAGCATTTATGCAGCTGAGCGTGTGAGGTGAAACCCATTGTGATTTTCCCCCCATTAAATATCATTGAAATGACGTTGGAAATAATCTTTATTTTCTCACTTTTTCATTCTAAATATTTAGGTACATTTCCATTTTTATGCTCGAATTAACATTGTAGGCCTTTGGAACTGAAGTGCTACTTGTGTCATCATAGCTGTACTTTGAGTGGCATTAACAGCATGAACTGAATTAATACAATAAAGAATCATTAAATAATTTTGTGTAAATTTATTATGTATATGCTCTCAGACATCAAAAATCAGTTTAGTGGTGACTAAAACACCACTCATGTAAAAACTGACACCTCGATTACAAGTTCAAATATTAAAATATTAAAATAACTATTTTATTTAGATAGTCAACTGTTTCTTCAGATGGTTTTGCAACAAAACAACAAAACATTTATTTGGATTTACCCACTACTAACAGTGAAAATTAAACTTTAGTATCATGAAATAAGTGAACATAGTAATCATATTTCATAAATTGCTTGATAAAAGATTCTGCCTTTTTGGCTGTTTTGTCTTGGGGTAAGTAAGAACACAAGCTTTATTCACTTTTGACATCAACTGCATTCATAAAGAAGTACTGTAAATAAATAGCATATCACTGTTAAACAATGCACACATTCAGTCCCAGTTGTGATGATATTTCATGTCATATATATGAAAAAAAAAACAACAACAACAATTGCAGTCATTTTGAAATGTTCTCTCTAATTGGTACAGATCTGTTGCTAAGCATTTTTCGCAATAAGTTTTTGATTTCAGCTGTGTTCAAAACATAAATAATAGGATTTAGCATTGGTGGAACAACATATGCCAGAGATGTGCTGATGACCCTTGCGTTGGGTGTGAGAAAAAGTAAGAGCTGTGCAAGGTATGTGAAGCATATGGGGAGGAAATATATCCCTACTAATAACAGGTGAGAAATACAGGTCTTCAGAGCTTTTAAACGTCTTTCCCAAGTTGTTATTTTGCTTAAAGCAAGAAAAATGGCCAGATATGACAGAAAAATAATGATCATTGGTGCAATAAGGAATGAAGATGTGATGACAAATCCCACAGACTTATTAATGTTGTAGTCATTACATGCCAACCTATACACAGGTCCATGATCACAAAAATAACTGTGTATCACAGTGGAGTCACAGAATGAAATTCGAGTGATCAAAGACACCATCAAGGCCACCATAGAAGAATTAAATACCCATATTGCAGGAAAAACTAAAACCATACTAGTATTGCTCACTATGGCATGGTATCTTAACGGCAAACAAATTGCAATGAAGCGATCATATGCCAGAACAACAAGAGTAACACTTTGCAAACTACTAAAGAAGAACACAAAAAACATGTTAGCCAAACAAGCATTGTAGGAGATATACTGTGACTCAAACAGAAAAGTCTTCATCATGTTAGGAATCAGTGCATTAGTTTCACCAATATCAGCCAAGGCCAAGTTAAACACACCAATGTACTTTGGACTGTGCAGGCTTCGTTCAAGAGCTATAATGAGAAGTACTACAGAGTTCCCAATCATAGTAATAAAATAAATAAGAAATAAGAATATATAGAAATAACTGCTGTACGGTATACCTGAAAGTCCAATGATGAAAAAGTATTGAGGACGGAAAATGGATATATTCTGGGATAAACTTGCATTTACAGAATTCATGACAGCTTTTGCATTTGTTGTTTTGCACAAGCTGAAAATAGAAATTACCATAAGAAAAAGACTTAAGAAAAATGTAGAGAATACTCAAAACTGTTATCCCACACTTTTAACAGCAATTTTTAAATGCAAGAAATATACAGTTGTATGCATTTGCTAGATATCATTAGAAATACAGACCTGTACAAATAAACATAAAGCTTTAGAGCTAGAGCAAACAATGACTGTGACTGTCTGAACACTTGTGCGCTGCTTTGAATTACTGCATTTAAAATCCAATGCTCATCCTTATTCTCTCATGCTGCAAAGGTAAATGGCTGACTGTCACTGAATCCAAATATATCTTCTGATTCATCTCTTGGGGGCTTTCAGAAAACATAATGTAATCCTTGTATATATGTTGTAGTAAATGTTTTGGCCACTACAGTCTTCTCATTTGTGCTTATATTACAGGAATTCAAAGATAAACTTTATTCTATTATGTGCCCTGATAGCTACAGTGCAACATTGTCAAGTTATTGATCTTAGAATTTTACACAAAACTAATCAACATACTCTTACTAAAATTAAGCCATTAGAAGCTTAATTAGAAGAAAAGGTTCTATAGGCTATAGAACCTTAAAGTGACTGGGAAAGGAGACATGATTGCAACATTTATTTTGTTGTGGCCACAACATTAACTTGTGGGAATAACATGTTAAGGCCATTATTGACATGATAATCATGGCCACAAGTTCATTTTGTCAACATCCTTATGTTGTGGCCTCGAGATCATATGTTAAGTGTGATACAACAGTTTGAAAAAATATGTAAATAAATACAGAAAAAACTTACTGTGTGTGTAATTATTTCTGTCACAGATTCAAATGTGCTGTTCATAGTCTAACAGATGAGTCCTAGCCTCAAAAACTAATTTCAAATTTCCTACATTTGTCACGTTTCACCCCTAGTGGCAGTCGCATGAAACTTTTAAATTGGTCTTGAGGCAGTCGTTTTGATTAGAATCACAGATTGTAAAAAAAGATGGATGACGTATCTCCACTTCCTTCCATTATAGAAAAGTAAAGCCAAAGACTCTCAGTATGGCTGCTGTCATCTTGTGAAAAAGACATCATTTGGAGCCGGAGTCTGCTAAGTAGTGATTAATTTGGAGCATGAGTTTGCGAAGTAGTGATTGTAAGCCGTGGTATCAAAGTCCCTCCCAAACTCCCGCAGACCCAACGGCAAACTTACAATCATGAAACCATCTTTTGGAAAAGATCATTTGAAGTGTAATTTGATTATTTAGTTTGACTAATGTCCCATGGAAAGCGTTATCTTTGTCGTAGTATCCTAGCAGTTAAAGGGATTTCATGTGACCAGTGTCAGCACTGGCCAATGCATTCATCTCTATAGACCTGTAGCCCGACCCCTTTTTAGCACTGTGCTCATTGTGTTCTGCCTTCTGGTTTGTATTTAAGTTAAGTTAAGTTAAGTTAAGTGAAGGGACGTGTGGCCAAGTATGGTGACCCATACTTGGAATTTGTGCTCTGCATTTAACCCATCCAAGTGCACACACACAGTAGTGAACACACACACACTGTGAACACACCCAGAGCAGTGGGCAGCCAGTGGAGCAGGGGAGCAGTTGGGTGTTCGGTGCCTTGCTCAAGGGTCTCACCTCAGTCTTGGTATTATTGAAGGTGGAGAGAGCGCTGGTTATTCACTCTCCCCACCGACAATTCCTGCCGAACCTGAGACTCGAACCCGCAACATTTGTTATGACATCTGCTTCAAATCAAGTCAAGTCAAGTCACTATTATTTGTATAGTGCTTTTAACATTGCAAATTGTGTCAAAGCAGCTTTACATCAGCTTGATATAAAGCTGGGTGGCTTTACATCAGCTTTACAGTATTTAGACAGGGAAATAGTGTGTCGAAATAGTGTCATTCTCCTCTGGACAGACAAAATCAGCAGTTTAAATCTAGGCTGCAGCAGAGTCAGATTGTGGAAAGGACTCATCTGGTTCCTGTGGTCTTGTCCCGATGGCCGTCTAGGAGACAGGGTCTTCACTGTGTATCTGTCTCTGGAGCTCATCTAGTTGTCCTGGTCTCCGCTGACATTCAGGGCTGTAGAGATCACCTCTAGGTGCTGATCCACCATCTGATCTAGATACGGACTGGATCCGGGTGGCTGCAGTGACCACCTGATCTGGATACAGTCTGGATCTGGGTGGCTACGGTGACCTCGGAATAAGAATGAAACAGACTAATATTAGTGTAGATGTCATTCTTCTAACGATGTAACAAGTACATCGGGTGTTTTGGGAAGTGCTCCTGGTTCCGGTTGACCTAATTAATGCAGCCTAACAATCCTTTAACAGATTTGAATTATAAAAATGCGGTAGTGTATTATGTGTAAGCCAGGTTAAAGAGATGGGTCTTTTATCTAGATTTAAACTGACAAAGTGTGTCTGCTTCCCGAACAGTGTTAGGTAGATTGTTCCAGAGTTTGGGCGCTAAATAGGAAAACGATCTCCCGCCCGCAGTTAATTTTAATATTCTAGGTATTGTCAAATGGCCAGAGTTTTGAGATCGCAGCGGATGTGAAGGACTATAATGTGATAAGAGCTCACTCAAATACTGAGGTGCCAAACCATTCAGGGCCTTGTAGGTAATTAGCCAGATCTTAAAATGTATACAATGTTTAATAGGGAGCCAGTGCAGTGTTGACAGAACCGGGCTAATGTGGTCATACTTCCTGGTTCTAGTAAGAACTCTAGCTGCTGCATTTTGAACCAGCTGGAGTTTGTTTATTAAACGCGCAGAGCAACCACCCAATAAAGCATTACAATAATCTAGCCTCGAGGCCATGAACGCACGAATTATCGTTTCTGCATTTGACATTGAGAGCATATGTCGTAATTTAGATATATTTTTAAGATGAAAAAATGCAGTTTTACAAATGCTAGAAAGATGTTTTTCGAAGGAAAGATTGCTAACAAAAAGTATGCCTAGGTTCCTAACTGATGACGAAGAATTTACAGAGCAGCCATCAAGTATTAGACAGTGATCTAGGTTATTACATGCAAAGGTTTTTGGTCCAATAATTAACACCGTTTTTTTCAGAATTTTCCAGTTTTTGATATCAAAAAGTATTCCAGTTTTTGATATCAACTATACATTCCGTTAGTTTTGCAAATTGGTATGTTTCATCGGGTCGTGAAGAAATATAGAGAAATATAGAGCCAAATATAGTGTCATCAGCATAACAGTGAAAGCTAACACCATGTTTCCTAATGATATCTCCCAAGGGTAACATGTAAAGCGTGAAAAGTAAGGGGCCTAGTACTGAGCCTTGAGGTACTCCATACTGCACTTGTGATTGGTATGAAACCTGTTCATTTACTGCTACGAATTGATGGCGGTCAGATAAGTATGATTTGAACCATGCCAGTGCACTTCCTCTAATGTCAACATAATTTTCTAGTCTATTTAAAAGAATGTTGTGGTCATTAGTGTCAAATGCGGTGCTAAGATCCAGTAGCACCAATAGAGAGATACAACCACGATCAGATGATAAGAGCAGGTCGTTTGTAACTCTAATGAGAGCAGTCTCAGTACTATGATATGGTCTAAAACCTGACTGGAAATCCTCACATATAGCATTTTTCTCTTAGAAGGAACATAGTTATGAGGATACTACCTTTTCTAATATCTTAGAAAAGGTAGTATCCAGAAGAGGCAGAAAAGGGAGATTCGAGATTGGTCTGTAATTAATTAATTATTTTGGGTTAAGTAGTAGTTTTTTAATGAGAGGCTTAATAACAGCCAGTTTGAAGGTTTTTGGGACATATCCTAATGACAATAATGAGTTAATAATATTCAGAAGAGGATCTACTACTTCTGGAAGCACCTCTTTTAGGAGCTTAGATGGAACATGATCTAACATACAGGTTGTTGGTTTAGATGATTTAACAAGTTTATACAATTCTTCATTTCCAATAGAAGAGAATGAGTGGAATTGTTCCTCAGGGGATCTATAGTGCACTGATCTGTGCATCTGATGCGATACTGTGGCTGACAGCTGCATGGTTACAATTTTATCTCTAATAGTTTCGATCTCGGAAGTAAAGTAGTTCATAAAGTCATTACTACTGTGCTGCTGGGTAATGACTGCACCTGCTGATGTTATATTTTTTGTTAATTTAGCCACTGTATTGAATAAATATTTGGGGTTGTGTTTGTTTTCTTCTAAAAGAGATGTAAAGTAAGCAGATCTAGCAGTTTTTAAGGCTTTCCTATAGGAGAGAGTATTTTCCCGCCAAGCAATATGAAATACCTCTAATTTGTTTTTCTCCAGCTGCGCTCCATTTTCCGGGCTGCTCTCTTTAAGGCCCGAGTGTGCTCATTATACCACGGTGTTGGACTCTTTTCCTTAATCTTCCTTAAACGTAAAGGAGCAACCGTATCTAAAGTGCTAGAAAAGAGAGAGTCCATAGTTTCTGTTACATCATCAAGTTGTTCTGAACTATTGGATATGCTGAGGAACTGAGATAAGTCAGGAAGATTATTTATAAAGCAGTCTTTTGTGGTAGAAGTGATGGTTCTACCATATTTGTAACAAAGAGTTGGCTTGACAGCTTTAGCTATATGGAATATACGCGAAACTAGATAATGATCTGAGATATCATCGCTCTGCTGCAAAATTTCAACGCCAATGACATCAATTCCATGTGACAGTATTAAATCTCATTTCGACAATGAGTAGGTCCTGACACGTGTTGTTTAACACCAATAGAGTTTAGAATGTCTATAAATGTTGTTCCCAACAAATCTTTTTCATTATCAACATGGATATTAAAATCACCAGAAATTAGGACTTTGAACAATTGTATCAACATATGTATATATTCTATATCCTGCGATCCAACAGAGGATAAGAGGTATGGAAGATGGATGAGTTTTTATAGGGAAAGACTGCCTATTAAATGTTTAGCCGTGTCACTACTGATTTTTGAACTAATCAATCATGTTAACAACTTTACAGCACTTCTTGTGAATTTCACTGACACTGTAGTAGGGTCGCTTTGTGAAAACATCTAAATGGTTAATTATAGAGATAGTAAGACAGAAACTCACCTGTTCCTCACTCATATTGGTCTGAGGTGTTTCGGGTCTCGGGAGACTAGCGTAAATTGACCGACAGTGTCATCTGCTGTTTTTGGAAAAGAAAGTTGCTCAATTGCATTTGTGAGAAAATCTGCCCGCACGCGTGTGAGAAAATCTGCCTGCATGCATTTGTGAGAAAATCAAGGCAAGTTTCCTCATAAAAAGGCAAATGAGTCTCACAGTTGTAACACACAATATATATATTTGTCCATACCTCTGCATTTTCTCTCAAACAGAGTTTTGTATTTGCACATCACTTTGCGTTTGTTTGAAAGTCGAATTTTTCTTTGCAAAGCAGATTATGTTTATTTGCAAAACGCTGGATTTGTTTGTATAATTTTGTCACAAAATTCGCTCCATAGCAGTAGGCTATATTTACCACCGGTACAGTCTGCTCTGAGCACCGTTATGCACATGCTGTGTGTACAGACCTCACAAATAAAATGCGTGACGCAGAAAGCACTGGTCCATGCATGCAGCGTGTGCATAACAGAGTGCAGGCTGTACCGGTGGCCGATAAGAATGAGTAAGCTAAAGTGCAGAATATATGCTGTTCTGAAAGTAAATTGGGAATGGGATATTATTAGACAGCCCGCTCCCGTTCAAATTACACCAGAGTTACCGACCGCTGCTGCGGTTTATTCGGAAATTTAATCCTGCGTCGCTATCTGGTCGGATAGCCGCTGAAATGCAGAGTCCCCTGTGAAGGGAACAAGACGTTGCATTTGTGTCGTGTCACTTTCGCTCAGGTCTTATTCTGTCAAAGATTCTGAGGAAAATGGCGGCATGCGATGCATTATAAGGGGCACCACACCCTCTAATTTTTGCATGCTCGGACGCCAGTGGCCATTGCAGAGCAATGGCGCTAGGCGAATCAGGCTTCAATATTCTAAGAAGAAAGGTGTTTCCCCAA
Source organism: Spinibarbus caldwelli (assembly GCA_039654775.1). NCBI lineage: Eukaryota > Metazoa > Chordata > Actinopteri > Cypriniformes > Cyprinidae > Spinibarbus > Spinibarbus caldwelli. The sequence continues at coordinate 9,543,601 of CM077253.1, read as the reverse complement.
TGCGTCAGCAAAGCTGCTTGCAGCGTCTCTTTCTCTTCCCAGGGAACCGAGGTTACGTTCAGTAAACGGGGACATTTTCTGTATGGTCAAGTGCATCAATTGGAGTGTAAGCAGTGAGAGATCTTAAGGCAGGCTTGATGCTTAGGCACTGGGGTAAAAACGATGGAATTATTTATTGTGTAAGGTGCCAAGAATATAAGGAGACCTGGGTTGCACTGTCTGTTCGTTCACACACATCTATCAGATTGGCAGCTGCCTTTAGCGGTGCCTTTACCGATTACCATTGTTCAAATGACTCGGCACAATCGTCTGGGAGTGACGTCACCCCTCAATACAAGCACGCCCCATAGTATAGTTCCACTCCTGACATTGATTGACAGATTTCCGTGTAAGGCATTGGAAATTCAAATGCTAAAGGAATTGCGATTCCATTTGAGTTTTGGCAGGTTACATACGCGACACAGAGAGAGTGAAAAAAGCAGACGTCGTAATTAATTTTGCTATTTATATATGACAGACTTATGTCACAATTTATGTATCCACATATGGAAAATGCTGTTGAAAATACAATTTGCAATTCCTTTTGAAAATCGTTCGGAATATCCTTCCATAGTTTTGTATGTGTTTGGCCAATCAGCATACACTTACATCACTGGTAGTTCCAATAGAACTGTTTTAGACCCTACTCTGAAATAGGTGCTAATTTAGTTCCCCCAAACGGAATTCCCCTGAAAAAGTAGCCCATTCCAAATGAATATTCCAGGGAAAAAATGTACTTTTAAAACCCTCATGCATAGTAGATTTACTTTTGGAGTTATCCACAAAGACATAATCGTCCAAAGGTTGAGAAAATTCACATAACTGTTGTGCTAGATTTTTAACAGCTACTAAAATGAGGAAACATTGCAAATTCATTTGTCCTTTTCTCAGAAGTTGTGCAAACGCAAAACGGGGCATCAGTTTACTGTTGGGGATTTGTTGTGTCATATCACACTGCATCCTGTGTAGACAGCATCACTGATTATAATGGGTATATTTGTTTTTGATGCATGTGTTGCTCACGTCTGGTGTAGACATGTTGTTGTGGTAGTTGTGATGTCTGAAGTAGATTTATTGTTTGCTTTACGTTTGCCTGGCACTATTCACCTTTCACAAACTTGTCCATGCTTAGTGCAGAACCATGCATTACTAATTTATATATTTACATGCCAGTATTTAATTCATATTTGTTAACTGCACCATCTAGTGGTTTGGTCCTGCACGATAGCAACCACTATAACTACTGTGAGACCTCTTGAGGTAATAAAATATTTCTAATTAATATTTTATGCTCAATTATTTACTTATGTGGCAAGTAGCCTCATAATAAGCAGGATAATTTTGCAGTGGTGTCTGGTATCAGGCTGAAAATGTTTCTTTTGCATAACAGTCTGCTAACTACACTAGCTTCGTTGCACACACTTTTTGTGACTCTGGGCCCCCCCTGTTTGGGAACCACTGATTTAGTACATTTTGTTAACCTATACCCAAGTCACAGTAACAGTGTCCAAACTGCATTTTGAAATCTGAATAAAATTGTCATCTATTATGGGCCACTGATAACTAGTGCAATTAATGTCAGCATGACTTTGTACTTTAATTAACATTAACAGCGAACATTAGATGAATACAAGGGAAAATCATAAAACAGTTTTCTGTATGTATAATTTCAATATTTTCATTTAGTAATATCAACAATCAGTAAGTGGTGAGAAAATATATAAAAAAAAAACACCTATGCGTTCTAATGGAGAGATGTTTACCTTAAATGAGAAGACAAATTAGAGTTAGTATTTGTACAAATAAAGACTTTTCTTTATACATGAAAGAAACATTTTCATTTGCAGACCTTCTTTATCAATAATCAGAATTTTGAATCAATAGAAACAGGAAAAATGATATTTGGTTCAGATTAATAAAACAAACAACGTCAGCAGAGACATCAGAACATATAGACAGAGAATATCAAAAAAGCCATATCCGCAGATATGCATCAAGACCAACATGCATCAAAATGGACTCGTGGATTTCAAATTCAAATATATATTATAAAATAATAATACAATAAGATTTTACTTAATTAATAACTGCTTTTACTAGTTGAATTTAACTATTCCCTGTTAATAAAAACTCTCATAACAATCATTTTGAAATATTGTCTCTAGATGGTGTGGGACTGTTTTTAAACATTTTTCGCATTATTTCTTTGATTTCAGCTGTGTTTAAGACATAAATGATAGGATTTAACATTGGTGGAACAGCATATGCCAGAGACGTACTGATGACCCTTGCATTGGGAGTAAGAGAAAGCATGAATGCAGCAATGTATGCGCAGTATATGGGGAGGAAATATATCCCTACTAACAACAGGTGAGACACACAGGTCTTCAGCGCTTTTAAACGACTTTCCCAAGTTGTAATTTTTTTTAAAGCAAGAAAAATACCCAGATATGACAGAATTATAATGATCATTGGAATGAAAAGGTATAATGTTGTGATGAAGGTTCCCATAAACCTATTAACGCTATTGTCATTACATGCCAACCTGTACAGTGGTCCATGATCACAAAAATAACTCTGTATCATATTGGATTCACAGAATGAAAGTCGGGTGATCAAAGACACCATCAAGGCCACAACAGAAGAATTAAATGCCCATTTTGCTGAGAGAAGTAAAGTCATATTGGTATTGTTTACAATTGCATGATATCTTAATGGCAAACAAATTGCAACGAAGCGATCATATGCCAGAACAACAAGAGTGAAACTTTGCATAGTACTAAAGAGGAACACAAAAAACATGTTCACCAAACAAGCATTGTAGGAGATGTACCGTGAGTCAAACAGCAAAGTCTTCATCATGTTAGGAATCAGTGCATTAGTTTCACCAATATCAGCCAAGGCCAAGTTAAACACACCAATGTACTTTGGACTGTGCAGGCTTCGTTCAAGAGCAATAATGAGAAGCACTATAGAGTTCCCAATTATAGTTATAAAATATGTAACAAATAAGAAAATATAGTAATAACTGCTGTACGGTATACCTGAAAGTCCAACGATGAAAAAATATTCAGGGTGAACAATGGAGATATTCTGAGAAAAACTTGCATTTAAAGAACTCATTGCAGCTTTGTGTTAGGTGTTCTGAACAAGCTGAAAATAGAAATTACCACCAAGACATAGGCAAAATAGGAAATTTACAAAATTGTCATTATACACTTCTAACAACTATTTTCAGATATTGGAAAAATACTTTTAAACAAATTTCACAGACCAGTATAAATATAAGTTTTAAAAGTTTTCAAAGTTTTAGAGTCAGAGCAAACAATCTGAATTCTAGTGAGCTGCTTAAATTACTAAAGTGTTTGTCCTCATTCTCTCGCTGATCATTAGCTGTCTGTGTCTCTGAATCCCAATATATCTTCTGAATCGTCTCTTGAGAGCTCTCAGACAACACAGTGATGCAACATTTGTATGTTGTAGTAAATGTTAAGGCCACTATAGAAGTTTGGATAGACTTATTTTACCAGTATGCAAACAATCTTTACTACAACTGCTCTTTGTCTTCTCAATTGTGGACCATCATATTATAGCAATTCAATGATTAATGGGATTAATGTTAGTCTATTATGTGACACTGATAACTGTAATGCAATACTGGCAAGCTTTCCAGTGATCTCAGTGTTTTACATAAAATTAAACAACATATCCTTACTAAAATTTAGCCACTAGATGGTAGTGAAGGACTAGAGTGCATGGCATTTATGCAGCTGAGAGTGTGAGGTTAAAACCCATCGTGACATTTATTTTGTCATTAAATATAATTTAAATGACTTTGGAAATAGTCAGTATTTTCCAATTTTTGTTTTCAATGCAAATATTAAGGTACATTATCATTACTATGTTGGACTTCAAGCTGTAGGCCTTTATATACAGTATAATTAGCCTATGTAATTTGACCACTCTTTAATACGGCAGTAGGACTATTACTGACATTGTCTGAGCTTGCAAAGTAAATAACAAACCATCTGTTTTTTTTCATATTTGTTTACTGATTGATTGATTGATTGATTTATGGAGCAAAGAAATAAACAGGAAAACAACAGATGCACACAAAATAAAATGAGCCATATAAGCAAACTTATTTTCTTTACGAAGTCCAGTATTTTAACTGTTTTCGCAAAAACAGAAACAAAATACCTTCAACATTAGAGTACAAGTTCGGAGTAACATGAAATATGCCAACATAGTAATGATTGCTCAAAAAAATAATTCAAATTGTTGGTGACTTTTTTTCTGTTTGTTTGTTTTGTCTTGGGGTCTGACTAAGAATACAAGCATTACAATACAGACATTTGAAACCAACTGAAATAATAATAAAAAAATAAATAAATAGCATAGCACTGTGGTACAGCTGGATATATTTTATGCACATATTTCAATCAGAAATTAATCTAGTTAAAATGATAAGGAAATACAATTAAAAAGAGTTACTGGAATGTTCTTTCAAAAGGTGGTTCTTCAAAATATGCCTTTCTGAAAAGATATTGTTCATTACTTTTGTACGTTCAGACAGATCTCTGTGAGGCCTGAAAATGTAATCTTCACATGAGTAATTTAATTCCCAATAATTAAAGGAAAATAATAATAAAGACACATTTCAGTCATTTTGAAATTCTATCAATTGGCACAAATTTGTTTCTAAGTGATTTTCGAATTATGCCTTTGATTTCAGCTGTGTTTAAAACATAAATTATGGGATTTAGCATTGCTGGAACAGCATAAGCCAGAGATGTACTGATGACTCTTGAATTGGGCGTGCTATAAAGCAATAATGAAGTAAGGTATGTAAAGAATATTGGGAGGAAATATATTGCTACCAACAACAGGTGAGAAACACAGGTCTTCAGAGCTTTTATGCGTCCTTCCCAAGTTCTTATTTTCCTTACAACAAAAAAAATGCCCAGATACGACAGGCCTATGACGAGCATTGGTGCTATAAGGTATAAGGTTGTGTACAGAAATCCCATAATCTTATTAATGTAATTATCATTACATGCCAACCTATACACTGGTCCATGATCACAAAAATAACTCAGTATCACATTGGACTTACAGAATGAAATTTGGGTGATCAAAGACACCATCGAGGCCACAATAACAGAATTAAACACCCATATTGCTGAGAAAACAAAACACATATTGCTATTGTTTACAATAACATGGTATCTTAATGGCAAACAAATTGCAATCAAGCGATCATATGCCAGAACAACAAGAGTGAGACTTTGCAATGAACTGAAGAGGAACACAAAAAACATGTTCACCAAACAAGCATTGTAGGAGATGTACCGTGAGTCAAACAGCAAAGTCTTCATCATGTTAGGAATCAGTGCATTAGTTTCACCAATATCAGCCAAGGCCAAGTTAAACACACCAATGTACTTTGGACTGTGCAGACTCCGGTCAAGAGCTATAATGAGAAGCACTATAGAGTTCCCAATTACAGTAATAAAATAAATCATAAATAAGAATATATAGTAATAATTGCTGTAAGGTATACCTGAAAGTCCAGTGATGAAAAAGTATTCAGGATGAACAAGGGAAATATTCTGGGAAAAACTTGAATTTAAAGAACTCATGGTGTTTTGCACAAAATAGAAATTATCACAAAGATATTAAAAAATGTAGATAATTCACAAAACTGTCATTTCACACTTTTAACAAGTATTTTCAAATGTTCAGAATATACCTAAATACATTTACTGCATAACATTTGAATCACCTGTATATATAAACATAAAGCTTTAGTAACAAGTCTCACCCCTCGTGAACTGCCTTGAATTACTCGGCAGTCAACACTTGTCAGAGATCACTGTATAACTGCATGACTGATCCAAATATATCTTCTGATTCATCTCTTGAGAGCTTTCAGAAAACACAATGATGTAACACTTGTATTTCGCAGTACATGCTTTGGCCAGTAGTTCGTATGGATGTTTTATTAACTGATCTGTAAAAATCTCTATATGGCAGTAATATAATCGCGTTTGTCTCGTACTGTATCGCGTACCTTGTCAGTATCTGTGCTTGCTTGGCCATTTATTGTGATTTAACAGGAAAGTGTGTTCAAGCGCCAGCAGAAGACAGTGTAAGAAATACTCTTTGAGAGAAGCAGTCCATCAGTGGAAGTTAAAAGCAGCTCGTAAGTGTATTTACTTGTCTCATTAGTGTTTAGCGCAGTTGCCGTTGCTAGGAAACGCTTGTTTTGTTTACTGTGTAGAGAAGTGCTGAAATCGCGTTTGGTCTCGTACTGTATCGCGTACCTTGTCAGTATCTGTGCTTGCTTGGCCATTTATTGTGATTTAACAGGAAAGTGTGTTCAGCTGAATTCAGTTGGTGATTTGTTAGACGGATATAAATAAGCTTAGTTTACCGCGGCAGCCCTCGTGTGAAGCCCTCGTCGTGTAAAGACCATCGACTCTACCGTGCGACTCCACCAGGCAGGGACACCAGCAAGGGATATAAGTATCACTTTTTATTTATCCTCTTTCCTATTACTTGTTTCACTTTTGTTTTATAACTAATTCTTACTATGTGTTTTCAGGTCACTACTATCACTACCACTCGCAAACTTCGCATCACACACTGTAGGCAGCACAATCCTAACAACCTGCACACTTTGCCTATGTCTGCTAATACACTACTTTCTTTTTCTGTTGGTCTCTGGAATTGTCAGTCTGCTGTCAACAAAGCTGATTTCATTACTTCCATTACTAGTCATTCAAGGCTAAACCTCATGGCCCTGACAGAGACTTGGATCAAACCAGAGGACAATGCTACACCTGCAGCTCTCTCCAATAATTTCTCCTTTTCCCACACCCCCCCATTTAACTGGAAGAGGTGGAGGTACTGGTCTGCTCATTTCTAATAATAGGAAATTTACTCCTTTACCATCTCTGTGTATCAACAGCTCCTTTGAATCACATTCGGTTACTATTACCTACCCTCTAAAAATCCATTTTGTAGTTGTTTATCGACCTCCAGGACCACTAGGTAACTTCGTGGAAGAATTAGATGTGTTGCTCTCAACCTTTCCTGAGGATGGTACTCCCTTAGTTATACTTGGAGACTTCAACATCCACCTCGATAAACCTCAAGCTGCAGACTTCCACACTCTGCTTGCCTCTTTTGATCTCAAGAGAGTGTTAACTACGGCTACTCACAAATCAGGCAACCAACTGGACCTTATTTACACACGACACTGCTCCACTGATCATGTGCTGGTTACTCCACTGCACACCTCGGATCACTTCCTCCTCACTCTTAACCTCGACATGATTCCTGACACAACACATACCCCTCCACATGTCACTTTTCGACGTAACTTACGTTCACTCTCACCCTCCCGGGTTATCTGCTATGGTTTCATCTTCGCTTCCTCCCTCTATACAGTTATCATCTCTTGATGCTAACAGTGCTACTGATACTTTCTGTTCCACTCTGACATCTTGTTTAGATACTTTCTGCCCTTTATCTTCCAGGCCAGCCCGTACCACCCCTTCTGCCCCTTGGCTATCTGACGTTCTCCGCGAACATCATTCTAAGCTCAGGGCTGCAGAGAGGATATGGCGCAAATCACAAAATCCTACTGACCTAAATTTATATCGATCACTCCTCTCTGACTTTTCTGCTAATGTCTCTACTGCTAAAAGAACATACTATCACGACAAAATTAACAATTTGCCTAACTCTCGCATGCTCTTTAAAACATTCTCCTCCCTCCTTTGTCTTCCTCCTCCCCCTCTTTCATCAACTCTAACAGCTGATGACTTTGCCACATTCTTCATTAATAAAATTACTAACCTCACTGCACAATTCTCCACACCACAAACTGTCAAACACATCTTACCATCAAACATACACTCGTTCACATCCTTCTCTCCACTCTCTGAGGCAGAAGTCTCTAAACTCATCCTTTCCAGTCATCCTACTACTTGTCCGCTTGATCCTATTCCATCCCATCTCCTTCAAGCCATTTCTCCTGCAGTTGTACCTGCACTCACTCACATCGTTAACACATCCCTTCACACTGGAGTTTTTCCCTCAGCATTTAAACAGGCTCGTATAACCCCACTTCTTAAGAAACCCACTCTTAACCCAACTCTTTTAGAGAACTATAGACCGGTTTCCCTTCTACCTTTCATTGCAAAAACACTTGAACGAGTTGTTCAACCAAGTGTCTGCCTTTCTCACACAGAACAACCTCCAGGACCGTAACCAGTCTGGCTTCAGAAGTGGACATTCGACCGAAACTGCCTTGCTCTCAGTTGTTGAAGCCCTAAGACTTGCAAGAGCGACTTCCAAGTCTTCATTACTTATCTTGCTGGATCTGTCCGCTGCTTTTGATACGGTCAACCACCAGATCCTCCTGTCAACCCTATTGAGAAAGGGCATCTCAGGAACCGCTCTCCAGTGCTTTGAGTCTTACCTCTCAGATAGATCCTTCAAGGTATCTTGGAGAGGTGAAGTATCCATGTCGCAACATCTAGCTACTGGGGTGCCTCAGGGCTCAGTCCTTGGACCACTTCTCTTCTCTGTCTACATGGCATCATTAGGTTCTGTCATTCAGAAACATGGCTTTTCATATCACTGCTATGCTGATGACACTCAACTCTACCTCTCATTCCATCCTGATGATCCGATGATAACTGCTCGCATCTCAGCATGTATAACAGACATTTCTTGCTGGATGAAGGACCATCACCTTCAACTCAACCTAGCTAAGACAGAACTGCTTGTAGTTTCAGCAAACCCATCACTTCATCACAATTTCACCTTCCAGTTAGGCTCATCAACCATTACTCCTTCAAAAACAGCCAGAAACCTTGGAGTTGTGATTGATGATAAGCTGAATTTCTCAGACCACACTGCTAAAACTGCCCGGTCCTGCAGATTTGCTTTATATAATATTAGGAAGATCAGGCCCTTTCTTTCGGAATATGCAACACAACTCCTTGTTCAAGCTCTTGTTCTGTCCAGACTTGACTAATGCAATGCTCTCTTGACAGGTCTTCCAGCCAATTCCATCAAACCTCTACACTTAATCCAAAATGCCGCTGCAAGATTAATCTTTAATGAGCCGAAAAGAACGCATGTCACACCTTTGTTCATCAATTTGCACTGGCTACCAATAGCGGCTTGCATAAAATTCAAGGCATTAATGTTTGCATACAAAACCACCTTTGGCTCTGCACCCCTTTACCTAAATTCAGTACTTCAGACCTATGTGCCCTCTAGAAGCTTGCGTTCTGCAAGTGAACGCCGGATTATTGTGCCTTCCCAAAGAGGCACAAAATCACTTTCTCTGACTTTTTCATTAACTGTTCCCATCTGGTGGAATGACCTGCCCAACTCAATTCGAGCAGCTGAATCCTTAGCCATCTTCAAGAAATGGCTAAAAACCCATCTCTTCCATCTTCCATCTCCTTTCTTTTTATTAAAAAAACAAAACAAAACAAAACAAAACACACACACACACACACACACACACACACACACACTTGACCCTCTATCAATTGCATATTTATTCTCTAACTGCTAGCTTTTCTTAAAAAACTAAAACACTGGCTTTCTTTTCTATATTCTATCTACTTGTTTAAAAAAAAACAAAAAAAAAAACCTTGCTACGTGTACTGCGTTAGGCTAATCGAGACATATCACTTGCATGTTGTTGCTCTTTTGTTGGTTTTGATTGCTTCTATTGTCCTCATTTGTAAGTCGCTTTGGATAAAAGCGTCTGCTAAATGACTAAATGTAAATGTAAATATAATGCAATACATGTTATGTGGTTAGTTAACGTCAGGTAAGTAGACACAATGAATGTAGCAGCAATTACAAGTTGTGAATGATTACAGTATAAGGATAATGTTACAATATAAGGATATTATTTTTGTATGTTGATCCAAAGTTGCCCTTATCTGAGGTTTTCTCAAGTGTTGGTGTCATCTGAATACTACGGAGCCCTTAAAGGGACATAGTAGTGGAAAAAAATTTGGGGTATGTGGAAAAACTTTGGGGTGGGACGAAAAAATTCGGGGTGGGAGGATATTTGCGAATGTTTGCATTCTCTCGCAAAACCAGAGTTCGGACAAACACTTCCTGTTTACTTTACAGCTTGTAGTGGTTCATACAGCTCCATATGTTCACAATGTAGCAGTTCATAGAGTTTTATTTTGAACTTGGACTCAAGTATAAAGAAATACACTCCGTGCTTATAGTTCAAGGCCCGGTTTTGGAACATTCTAAAAAGCTTAATGTGGCTTAATGTACTAAAACAGTGACATTGGAGGCCCAAATTCGGTGTTAATAAAAATTATTAATGCTAACAACAATTTTAATATTAATAACCTTATTAATAATATTACTATTAATAAAGCAGAATAGCCATGAACGAAACATGCTAATGCATGTTAAGCTTTTTCTCCCCCATAGAAATCTGTTATAGAAAACACTTAAGGTACACGGTAATAACAAGACCAAATCTGATACACAGTATTAATAAAATATATTACACACAGGAAAGCAGATGACCCCAGAATATGAACGTGTTTTCTCCCCCGTAGAAAAACATTATAAACTCTTAACGTGGGTTAACGGATTACTGCATTGCTTGCCTGTACATATCTTTAATAAAATATAAAATTTGGGCTATTTATATAACTGTCTTCTTATAACGCTTCTTAAAACGCTTATCATGCAATTGACTGTTCGCAAAGAGCTTGATTGACAGGTGATCTGACCAATCAGAACGCAGATATTATATGCCGCCGCAGCTATCCGCCATCTTGCCCAACAGCTACAGCCGATCTCCATAGAAATACATGTTAAAACGGGGTAAAAAAAGATTGACTGAATTGAAGCTTTTTCAATATAACTAAATATAAAAATGTGCGGAGGGTTAAGCTGTGCTGTTGTTGGCTGCCACGGTAATGGCAATAAGCTAAGGAATTCCTTTAAATACTTGTTTTGCGTACCAGAAAATCTGTCATGTCCAGCGCTGTATGCATTGCTTGCAGCGCTTAATTTAAAATACTGAGTGTGAAATAATAAAATATTATGTTAAAACGTGTGCTCTTATCAATCTGTGGACAAAATCCCGTGAACTTCGCCCCGAATGGGAACTTTATGCACGTGCGCTCATCTGTTTTCAATGCAGGTTAACTAAGACGCTTCATGTCATCTTCCACTCATTAAACTATGAGAGGTCCTTTAATGCAAAAAGACGGTCACTGTGACACTGTAAAGTGATGAAACTATGGCGCTATGTACTTTTTTAAAACCAATTTTAATAGGTTTCACGTTTTATATTGTCTGCTCGGAAAATATGTAAATGCGCATGCCCAGTAGCCGCAGCTGTATCCCTTCTAGCCTTAACCACAAATCAGACAGGAGAGTACATTAACTTCGGTGGTCTTAAACTTGCAAAATGGTGTGTTCCGCGGTTGAAATAAAACACTTTCTGATGTTTATTCATGTTCATTTCGTGCTTTAAGTAAATGTGAAAAGACGATCAGTTCACGTGTTTGAACTGAGGCAATACAGTGATCTGTCACGACACACTGAAGAGCCACAAAATGGTATTTGTTTTAATTTCTTTAAAAATGACTCAGTTTAAAAGCTGAGGGTGCTGAGACCTTGTTTCATATCTGTCTTCTCTGTCGGCGTGTTGTCAGTTTCCTCTTTGCTCTGCGATGTATTTTCACTGCGTGAGAACATAAGTGTAGTGTGAGAGGGCATTGTTTGTCGGTCATAGCAACAGTTACTAAGGGTGGGCATCTGCTTGCATGTACACAGAATATATTTTTAATCATTTCTATAGCATATTTAGTCTTTTTTTATCACTGTCTTCATTAAGAAACGTTTTCTTCATGGGAAGAAAACATTTAACATGCAATTTAGTGCTTTCTGTTCATATTCTGGACTTATCTGCTTCCCTGTAGAGTATAATTTATTAATAAACTGAATAGCTGTATAGGCCTATACCATTAGGCCATTAATTAAAGGTGTCCTTTTATGCTTTTTTACAAAGTCTTGATTTTGTTTTATGGGTGTACTAGAACATGCTCTCATGCTTGGTGGTTCGAAAATCGCATTATTTTTCACATAATTTACATTATTACAATACCTTCCTCCCCAGCCTGGCACAAACGGCTCGATTAGTTCCGGGTTTGATGAAGGCCCGCCTTCCGAAATACGAAATGTGTTGTGATTAGTTAGCTGTCCCAGTGCGTTGTGATTGGCGAACATCTTACACCTTGTCCTAACTACACGCGACGCGACGCTGAGACACGCAATAAAAGGTATCTTTTCCATGTTAATCTGAGTTTTTGTCCTAACTAGCCGCGACGGTGTCACGCAAAATTTCTAATTCAGAAACGCTTTCTATTTCCGCGCCGTTGCGGCTGGAACAACAACATACAAACCATATGACAGTAGATAATCTCAGGTGATTACAGGTGCATCTCAATAAATTAGAATGTCGTGGAAAAGTTCATTTATTTCAGTAATTCAACTCAAATTGTGAAACTCGTGTATTAAATAAATTCAATGCACACAGATTGAAGTAGTTTAAGTCTTTGGTTCTTTTAATTGTGATGATTTTGGCTCACATTTAACAAAAACCCACCAATTCACTATCTCAACAAATTAGAATACTTCATAAGACCAAAAAAAAAAAAAAAAACATTTTTAGTGAATTGTTGGTCCCTTGGTAGGGGCTCCTTTTGCTTTAATTACTGCCTCAGTTCGGCGTGGCATGGAGGTGATCAGTTTGTGGCACTGGTGAGGTGGTATGGAAGCCCAGGTTTCTTTGACAGTGGCCTTCAGCTCATTTGCATTTTTTGGTCTCTTGTTTCTCATTTTCCTCTTGACAATACCCCATAGATTCTCTATGCGGTACAGGTCTGGTGAGTTTGCTGGCCAGTCAAGCACACCAACACCATGGTCATTTAACCAACTTTTGGTGCTTTTGGCAGTGTGGGCAGGTGCCAAATCCTGCTGGAAAATGAAATCAGCATCTTTAAAAAGCTGGTCAGCAGAAGGAAGCATGAAGTGCTCCAAAATTTCTTGGTAAACGGGTCCATTGACTTTGGTTTTCAAAAAACACAATGGACCATCACCAGCAGATGACATTGCACCCCAAATCATCACAGACTGTGGAAACTTAACACTGGACTTCAAGCAACTTGGGATATGAGCTTCTCCACCCTTCCTCCAGACTCTAGGACCTTGGTTTCCAAATGAAATACAAAACTTGCTCTCATCTGAAAAGAGGACTTTGGACCACTGGTCAACAGTCCAGTTCTTCTTCTCCTTAGCCCAGGTAAGACGCCTCTGACATTGTCTGTGGTTCAGGAGTGGCTCAACAAGAGGAATCCGACAACTGTAGCCAAATTCCTTGACACGTTTGTGTGTGGTGGCTCTTGATGCCTTGACCCCAGGCTCAGTCCATTCCTTGTGAAGTTCACCCAAATTCTTGAATCGATTTTGCTTGACAATCCTCATAAGGCTGCGGTTCTCTCGGTTGGTTGTGCATCTTTTTCTTCCACACTTTTCCCTTCCACTCAACTTTCTGTTAACATGCTTGGATACAGCACTCTGTGAACAGCCAGCTTCTTTGGCAACGAATGTTTGTGGTTTACCCTCCTTGTGAAGGGTGTCAATGATTGTCTTCTGAACAACTGTCAGATCAGCAGTCTTCCCCATGATTGTGTAGCCTAGTGAACCAAACTGAGAGACCATTTTGAAGGCTCAGGAAACTTTTGCAGGTGTTTTGAGTTGATTAGCTGATTGGCACGTCACCATATTCTAATTTATTGAGATAGTAAATTGGTGGGTTTTTGTTAAATGTGAGCCAAAATCATCACAATTAAAAGAACCAAAGACTTAAACTACTTCAGTCTGTGTGCACTGAATTTATTTAATACACGAGTTTCACAATTTGAGTTGAATTGCTGAAATGAATGAACTTTTCCACGACATTCTAATTTATTGAGATGCACCTGTATGTGCTTATCTAGTGAATCTGATACTTTGAAGTGCTACCTTTACAGGGTTTCCGCGGGGTCTTAAAATATCTTAAAAAGTCTTAAATTTAGTTGTATCAAATGTAAGGCCTTAAAAAGTCTTAAATTGTACAAGAAAGTCTTAATTATGATTTCAAGAGGTCTTAAATTTGGAGACGGAAAGACAAGAATTGCGATATGGCTGAATGTGACGATTAAACTTCAAAAGGCTATGATTTCATTAAATAAACATGAGCACTGTAAGTTCAAAGTCCGGTGCTGCGCTGCTTTGTGTTCTGTCTTTACCGGGAAAACTGTTATATTTCAGCCAAACGTGACACCTGCTGACAGAGAATGAATCAGTTAACATAGATTAAACTAGAGTGCGTGCGATTCAGTCTATTAAAATACATTTAGACTGATCACATAATTTAAGATATGGGGGCAGAAAATGTATAGCCTATATTTATATCATTTCATATAGTTAATATCACACAAAGACTGCCATTTTTTTTCTCCAAAAATCAGCATGATTACAAATGTGATATTGATTTTATGCAACAGTTCAATAAACAAGAAGTTAATTTTAAGAGACTTACGTTTTAGACACCATATTGGCTGTTTTTGCTCTATTTCTACAACAAAAATAATTCCAAACACAGCCACAGCACTATTTTGTGTCTCTGAGCAACATGCGGTGTTTCGTTCCTGAATGAATCAAACGTTTAAATGATTCGGTTCAGTCGCAATGACTCACTTATTAACGCTGACTTACTGCCACCTATTGGCCATTTTAATTTCACATTTAAAGTATATTCATATTTTAAAATAATTTCAAACATCAGTTTTCAACGTTTTATGTTTCAAATATCAAAACATCATTTATGCATTTGTAACTGTGCAGGTTAGCATTCTATGTCCCTCTGAGCTGCATTAAAGAGTGTGTAAATACATCTAAATGCCACTTCAGATGCATTGCAAAGATACATTTTGCTGATACTGATTTCATTTGCTTGGTAACAGCTCAAATGCAAGAATTTAACTTAAAAGATTATGCACACTTTTAGAAAAAATGGCTTAAAGGTAAAAATGCCCATAAAACTTGTTGGAAAAGACTCATTTCTATCACTGCTGTGAACTGACCACACAGAATATGAAGAATATCAAAAAAATTCAGGAGTCACCTGTCCATGGTAATCTTTAAGATACCAGCACAATAACACACTCAGCAAAATATCGTCTAATTATCGTTATCGATAAAATCCCAGAAAATATAGAAATATCATTTTTTGCCAATTTCGCACACCCCTAATTCATGTTATTTAATTTATATAATAATTTATTGATAATAATTGTTGAAATCAATATTATTAACACTTTTGACTTACCCATTTTCTTAAAAATGGTGTAAAGGCTGAAATGTAAAGTTTATCATTTTACAAAACTTTTTGTTTTTGTGAAAACTTGTATCTGAATTGTAAATTATGCTTTTTACAGTCATTTTACAATTTAATATGGTACTATAGACATTGCGCTACCCCGCTCTTATGGTATTAATTTTATTTGTGCAGGTCTTAAAAAGTCTTAAATTTGAGCTTAAAAATCCTGCAGAAACCCTGCTTTAGAGAGGCTGCCCCAAAATAAATGAGATAACAGTGGAAATAAAGATTACACGTGTAGACCTTTCGTTATCAATAAACAGAATTTTTTAAGTTTTCAGCAACAAATTGATAGTTTTTATTCTTTATTGTAAAGCGAAGACAGAGATAGCAAAACAAAAGTCAACAAAACCAAAACCTTACTAGCAGATCGCAGATCAACATGCTCATGTGAAAATGTACCATTGGATTTCATGTTCAAACAGGAATACATTACAAATTAATATTATTTGCATTATGTGAACAAACATAAGAGTTAACATGAAACTTTAGGGTAACATGAAATATGCATATATTTCAGCATAGTAATGACTACTCACAAGTCATTCAAATTGCTTGTGCATTTTGCTTGTTTTTGTTTGTTTTGTTTTTGGGTTAGTAATTAAGAATACATACAGTACAATACAGGCACATTAAATAAGATGTAATAGATACAAAAAATGTATACATTGATAAATAAAGGTATATCACTGCTTGTCTCTTCTTTATGCTTATACTGTCACAAGTTGCTGAGAAGCAAGGAGCGAGGAGATGAGGAGTACAAAACGAGAGTCTTTAATTAAACAAAAGGCAAGCACAGATCACAGGCAGGGAAGACATTCAATAACCGACAGGAAACATGTGGGCAGAAAACTCTATAAATACACAGACCTAATGAGGGGGAAAACGAGACACACCTGGAACTAAAACAAAGACGATCAGGGACAGGAACAGGAAAACCAAATAAGGACATGTGGGTAACATGAGGGAGGAAAAACACAGGACACAAGTCTGACATATACACAGTGGAACAGATAACTTATTGTACATAACCCAGTATATTTAGTTAATCTATTCCTAAATTATTTACTAATCCATAGATTTGCTATCTTTTAAAAGTATTTTTGAGAATGTATTTTAAAACAAATTTATTTTACATGAACAATTTAATTAAATAATAAAGAAGACATCAAATCAATTGTAGTTAGTTTGAAACACTCTCAATTTGTGTCGATCTCTTTTTAAGGTATTTTCGAATCAAGTCTTTGATTTCAGATGTGTTTAAAACATAAATAATGGGATTTAGCATTGGTGGAACAGCATATGCCAGAGATGTGCTGATGACCCTTGCATTGGGAGTAAGAGAAACCAGCCATATATATGCAGCCGTGTATATGCAGATTATGGGTAGAAAAAATGATCCCACTAACAACAAGTGAGAAACACAGGTCTTCAGTGCTTTTAAACGTCCTTCCCAAGTTGTGATTTTACTTAAGGCAAGAAAAATTCCCAGATATGACAGGACTATAAAGAGCAATGGTGCTACAACGTATAAAGCTGTGCAGAGTTTGGCCATGAAAGCATTAATGCTAACATCATTACATGCCAACCTAAACACTGGTCCATGATCACAGTAATAACTAGGTACAGCATTGGATTTACAGAATGAAAGCCGTGTGATTGAAGACACCACAAATGCAACCAGACCACCGTTAAATGTCCATAATCCTACAAACACTACAGACATGACAGTATTATTCACTATGGCATGATATCTTAATGGCAAACAAATTGCAATGAAGCGATCATATGCCAGAACAACAAGAGTGAGGCTCTGCATAGTACTAAAGAAATGAACAAAAAACATGTTTGCCAAACAAGCACTGAAGGAGATGTACTGTGAGTCAAAAACAAAAATCTTCATTATGTTAGGAATCAGTGCATTAGTTTCACCAAAGTCAGCCAAGGCCAAATTAAACACACCAATGTACTTTGGACTGTGCAGGTTCCGGTCAACAACTATAATAAAAAGGACTACAGAGTTCTCAATTACAGCAATAATATAAATGAAAAATAAGAAAATATAGTAATAAGTGCTGTACGGTATACCTGAAAGTCCAATGATGAAAAAGTATTCAGGATGAACAATGGAGTTATTCTCAGAAAAGCTTTGACTTACAGAACTCATGGCAGCTTTGCGTTGGGTGTTTTGTCCAAGCTGAAAAATTACCACAAAGACAAGCAATACATTTATATAAATGCAAAGAATGCACAACATTGTCTATTAACTATAATGTAAATTCATAACATCAAAAAAACCTAAATCCAGAGTAAATAATGACTGTGACTTTTTTGTCGGTGACCTACTTTGAATTACTCTGTAAATACAAAGTCCTATTATGCTGTCCTACCGCACATGTACACTATTCACTGGATATCCATGCCATTGAATTCAAATATATATTTTCTCAAAAATCTCCTGAGATCATTTTGACAACACTGATGTAACACTTGCATGTTGTAATCCATTTTCTGTCATGAAATACATTAATATTTCCTTGAACGGCATATGCTTATTAAGATGAAAAATTACTAACAAAACATGCTCAAGGGAAATAATGATAAGTTTGTAAACACACATTCAATAGCATAAGTGTGATTTGCCAGTCTAACACAGCCTTAGTGAAAAGTTATGTTTTTGTAATAAATCCATCAAGACATTTTTTTCCCTGTCCAGGAAACAGCAGAACAGACTTATGAACCAACAGCCGATAACCACTGTGTTGTTAAATTATGATATCTGAATCACAAATTGGATTCTAAGCCTTTTAGGAGGCACTTAAAAACAATTAATATTCATTACTGTACTGTTGTAATAGTATCTCAGGATACTGTTAGAATCCACAGGGAATTAATTGGATGAATTAGTGCAGCTATTCACACAAATGTAAACACACAGTTCCTAGACACACACACTTAGTTAAGTGATTAAAAAGAAAAAGAAAAAAAATGAATAAATGCCAGTTGCACTTTATCACAAGTTTGACACAAAGAAAAAATAATGAGTCAATATGTGCTAGAATTAAAGACTCATCTATCATCACTCATATAAAGATCTCATGTATCAATGAATATAAATTTAAATTCTGATGCTTAAACTTGAATGTATTTGTTGTGATTTTCCCTTTCTTATTATTTGACAGCCAGTGTGAAATTTTATCATATACAGCCTATCCTGAAAGGAGTTTATTAAACTAATTTGGATTCTTAAAATTGCTTACAAGATGTGATATACTGCCAATATTGATATAAGATGCCAATATTGGAAAATAGTAATAAGAATAATATAAGTGTATCCAAACTTTAACTAGTACTGTGAATGATATAGCTATATGTTTGTAGGCCTTCATGGTAAATAATCAGTAAATAAGGGATGGGAGATGGTCATTCTTGAGATTTTCCAAGAAATTGTGTTTCTCTGTCACCCTCTCCTGGTTATATTTGGGTTGTACAACACACTAGCAGGTGATCTGTGTTACTAAGAGGCCTTTTGCCCCTGGTTTCACATACTAAAATGCATGTTTGAGCTGTCTCAACTGAAAAATATCTTGCTCTGGCATATCTTAAAATATGTCAGTGCATTGTTCTGTCTCAAGATGCACACTTGTAACGTTTTCTACACCTGTAAAGCATTTTTATAAAAGCTGCTTGAATATCTTAAATTAACTGTCCAGTTCTCTACTAAGCTACCTGCTATAGCTCAATAAAGTCCCCACTGGAAGGGTTTCAGGACAAGCACAGCGGATACAACTCGCTTTATAAGCTTTTATTGTGCAAACATACACAATAACCATCCACAAACTAGATAGCCTAATGCTACCGCTACGCTAGCCTGTTAGCTATCTGATAGGTTAGTTAGTTAGGTTAGTTGGGTTAGGTTATAAACCTGCAATGAAAACATAAACACACACACACACACACAAAAAATCACCAGAATTAATTAATGAAGTTACACAATCATGTGATATTAATCTTTTCGATCTGAATTACTACCAATGCCAGTTTATAGTCACTCACCGGCAAGGCGTACCAGTCCTGACCATCAATTGAATGAAAATGAAACTTAAAGCCTCCAAGAGGATGGTAATCGACTAATCGACTACTCCACAAAGCTTAGTTAGAGAACTGCACCTTGTTGGATCCACTTGGCCTATGAGCATGGCTCCCCACAGTGTCTCCGTTTCCTTGGTCTCAGATAAGGTCAATTTCATCCCATTTTCTGAGGACGCTGGAGCCCCGCTAACTCCACCTGTGACTATTGGATCTTCACCACCAGGACTGTCAGGGTTTAACAACTTCTTGGCTTGAGTTCTGGTGAGGACTGATGAAAAGGCCTTTCTGTGGAGTCTACTCACCACCTCCCTAGCATCAGCTGCCACTTCTGAAGCGGACTTTATGGGCCAATCCTCGACTGGACTAGACAGGAACTCGGGACCTTTCTGCCACACAGAGTTCTCACCCAGCAGTTCAGGAGAGCACCCCCTCGTGACCAGATCAGCGATGTTGACCTCGCCTGGTATCCACCACCAGTCAGTTACGGGTCCAGCCTTCTGAATCTCTCCGACTCGGTTCGCAAAGAATGTCTGGAATCCATAGCTCTCTTTCTGGATAGCTCCCAGCACCGTCTGACTGTCAATGAAGTGGAACCACTTCTCCACGTCCAATCGTCCATGCTTCAATACGTATCCCTTCAGACGTGTGGCAAAGACAGCCCCGCATACCTCAGTCCTGACTGCGTCACCTTTCTGGTTGAGGGGGGTTAACTTGGCCTTCGACTCTACCAGCCGGGTGACCACACCATCTGACGTCTCCCATCGCAAGTACAGTACGGCGCCATAGGACTCACAGCTCCCGTCAGAAAACGTGATTCCCCAGGGTTTACTCTTCCAGTCAGAGGGTGTAAGGCTTCTGCGGAACGTGATTCTACTTAGACAAGCGTACTCCTTGAACAGCTCAATTGCCTTTCCTCTGAGCTCGTCAGACAGAGGTTCATCCCAGGTGTCTTTAGTAAGCTTACCAGCTTCCTCGAAGGCTCTTCTAACAAGGATCACTCCTTTCTGTTTCACAGGTGTTACTAGACCGATCGGGTCATACAGCCCGGCAATTTGGCTCAGTAGAACACAACGAGTCAGTGGGTTTGGTGTCTTTACTTCCACTTCTTCTTCAGTGAGGTCAGTCTCAGTTCTCATCTTCTTTTTCCTTCTGGAGAAGTTGATGGAGACCATCACAAAGAGTTTGTTCTCTTGCACGAGGTAACCCACCCCCAGGGCTTTGTTATCTTCTTCCCTTAGCTGGTTGGGCAATGTCAGAGTCACCGGCTTGGACTCTGTCCCGTCCCGCCTCCCACTTTGCCCGGACCGGACCCAAGGCTTGAGGTAGAAGCCTCCTGTTTTCAATATATACTCCACTCCCCCTAGGATCTCGTTTAGACAGTGTGGGTCATTGTGGGATGTGAGGAGGTCATCGACGCAGGAGTCTTCCTCGATGACCCTTCTTTCCTCCTTCATATCAGAGAACTGGGGCAACTTCGCAGTCTCTCGCATGGCAACTTGTGCAATGCACCCAGCCGGTTTGTCCCCCATGTTCACCCTCACGACAGCATAATCCTCAATCTCATCCTTCGGTGAGTCTCTCCATAGGAATCAATGTACATGGACCTCTTGTTCTTCCAGCCATATCGAATTGTACATCTTAGTGATGTCTCCGATGGCTGCATGTTCTCCTTCCCGGAATCTGAGGAGCACCGCTCTGATGGGATTTAGGACATCTGGGCCTTTGAGCAAAATGCTATTCATGCTCACCCCTCCGAACTCCTGACTGCTATTCCAGATGAGGCGCACTGGCGTAGTCACTGAGTGGGGATTTGGAGCGGTTAGGTGGCTCACTCACCACACAGCACCATTCCAGCTGTCCATCACGTCCTTAGTGAGCTTAACAGCAGCTCCCCTCCCCACCATCTCGTGGACTTGCTTCATGTAAGCCTCTTTCCACAGGGGGTCTTTCATGAGCCGCTTCTCAGCCCTCAGGAATGTTGCTTCCACAGCTTTTCGGTTGTTGGGAAGAGAGGCTGGGTTTTCCTTCCAGGGGTACTTCGCATCCCAGTGTGGCTGGTCGCTGTGGGCATCTCTCTCTCTGAAGGTTAGACCTGCCTTTATTATCTCCAGCTCTTTCTCATCAGCTAGGGACATCTCCTTTCCCCCCGGTGGGCACTTACCACAGCGACACCCTCCACAGGTAGGGTCACAGGCAGCACCGATGCTATCCCATTTTAGCCACTCAAGGACCTCTTTATTGCATGCTGCTGTCGTTCAAACTTCTACACTGCTTTCTTGCTCCAAATGGCTTCCTGGCCTTTCCACGAAGTGTTCTTCAACTTTGACGGCTATTGTCCTCATTGAGTGAGCGAAGTGCGTCTCCGACTGCCATGTGGTCACCTCCACTTCTTCGAAGAGGTCTGGATGCACACCACTCACGATCTTGCCCAGAGGACCATCCCACAACACCAGGTCGCCGACCCTTTGCAGTCTTTGCAGAGCTAAACCGCCTTCTTGAGTGCTGACCAATAGATCGATCTTCTTTGGGCGGGCCAGTTCACCCGGCTTAGCTTCGGGGAAAAACTGCTCTAGCCTCTTCGATCTCACCACACGATCCACTTTGGCAATGTCTTCCATCCCGTAGCAGATCATCTCGTGGAACTTCAGGGTTCCTCGTGAGGTCCACACTTTTATCGTCACGAGATACCTTTTTGTATCAACTTTCACCTTCATCGTGCCGACTCCATACACGACAAGGGTGATTGGTTCACCGGTCAGTCAGAGCCTTTCCGCAGCTTGGTGTGTAATGTAATTCGTGTCAGAAGCGAGATCGACCAAAGCTCCAAGGCTGTCTCCTCTCTTTGTCATGACAGGTACGAGCATCATGAGGACTGGATGTTCTTTCAAGCCACTCTGTTCTATCAGACCCTTGCTAGAACACACTGTCGACGATGCCTTGTTAGTACAGGCTCTGCGGACAGCCTCCAACTGGTGGGGAGTCAGTCCCAACTCGGCGAACACAGCCTCTTGCTCCTCTGTCGGACCACGAGGTCCCCTCTTTTCCTCTGCTTTGTTTTCCCTCTTAGCAGCGTCCTTCCTTGTTGATGCCTTAGGGCAGAGGAAATAGTGGTGATCCGCTGGAGTGTCGCCTTTCTTACATTCCTCTTTACGACAGAGGAACTTTGGAGTGCAGCCATTATCGACCCCGTGAACATCCAGGCACTTTGAACATGCTTTTACCTTATTCACCTGAGCTTTCTTCTCCGACAGACTGGCCTTCTTGAAAGTTTTACAGCGAAACAGTTTACCTCCATGTTCTTCATCACCGCACATAGCACATGGTAACTGCTTGGAGTCTCTTTTGACTTCACTTGCTGTAGCCTTATTGAACGACTTCTTCTCCCTCCATCTGTCACCTGGTTTCTCCCGGTAGCTTGGTCTCTCAGGAGCATTAGCAGGCCATGGCTTGATGGGCAGCAACTGCTCCAACCTCACGAGCAACGATTTTTGGTCTTTCAGGAACTGCAAGAGTCTGTCGAAACGGTTTCCTAGGTGGACGTTGTTAACAGGGTTTCTCACGCACATGAGCCACTCTCTTTTCATAACATCAGGGAGTTTACTCTCCAAAGACCGAATCACCAGCTGATTCTGTACAGCGTCTGCGCACCCCAGGTCTGTGAGGTCCAATGCAGACCTCTCCACTGCTAGAATCAACTCTAACGTCTCTCGTGGCTGGTGGTTCTTTACAGCAGGTCGTGATTGAAGCTCCAACACAATCTCTTCTGCTGTTTGTGCTTTGTCACCATAACGGTTCTCTAATTCCCTGAAGATATCGTTTGCATCTCTGCAACGTAACAGTCTGAGTTCACTTTTCACAGACTCACCTATACTGTCTAGCAAGTGAAGTTTCTTGCATTCCCTCAACCTCGTAGGTTCTGCTTGCGCTTGGATACTCTCCCATTCAGTCTTCCAGCGCCAATAGTCTCTCCTGTCCCCAGAGAACTTAGGCAAACTTATGGGTGTGAGCCTTATTTTTGGTCGAACCCACTGAGAGCTGTTATCCCCACCGGCGTATGAACCAGGACTGCCATATGGCATGCTACTACCTTGTCCCATGCTGAGATCGACAGGCGGAGCGGTACGAACACTCAACAGTTGTGGCGTGCTGGCAAGGGTTGGAGGTAGGGCGAAACTGACACCAAGTCCACCGTCAGACCGTCTTGACTGCAGGGTGGGCTGTAACGTCTGTTGGGGGGTACTGTGTGTGGTAGCTGTTACATACCTGCTCTGAGGTCGACTAGTGACTGTATCATCTTGAGCAGCACAGGTAGAGATACTTGCTTTGCCTGTGGCCATGAATGAAGGAGAGCTCGTGACATATACGTTTCCCTGCCCATTAATGGACGGATTGACAACAGCAGGCCGGTTGTTAACAGGTGGAGTAACAATAGCAAGGGTTACTGGTTGGGTAAAGGTGATGTTATCTGCAGCTGTAAGGCTGTCGATAGCCGTTGTGACATGCTCACCGACCACGTCATCGCCTCCCACATCTTCATCCTCTTCCTCCTCACCTCTGTTACCATTGCCATCGTCTTTTAGGTCTGTACTGTTCCTCTTCATGACCTCATTTTCACGTCGGTATGTCCACCCATCCATCAGTTGCTCCTTGTCCTCCCTCAGTGATAAAAAGAGCATCCATTTGTCCTTTCCATGTGGCCGATAGTCTCTCCAAGTGTACACAGCCTCCCTGAGTTCATGGAGTTTCCTATCTAGTTTACCACTTTCGACCCCTTGCTGCATCCATGACACTACTTTACTTTCCCCGAGTACCTCAGCCCGAGCAAAAGCAGACTTGAACTGTTTTACAAGAGCGTCTATGTCCGGCGCTGCAAACTTGGACCACAGCAATTCCATGATCTTACTTTCAGCTTCAAGGAACCTTTGCTCACTGGCATCTCTCCTCGCCAGGGCGTCCCGCGACTCACTGTCATCACCCGTAGGGTCTATCTGCCTCTGTGCGTCTACATATTCATTACTAACATCGAGGAGTTTGTCATAATCATCCTTCAATCTCGCTAACTCTTCTGACAACTCAACTTAACGTAAACGGCCAGCACTTACATCAAGGCGGTTTATTCGTGTTGTAAAGTTTCGTTGCGCATTTGAGCGTTTCCGCTTTAAACTCTCTAGATCTGGTTTATCATCTGCCATTTTTCTTCTTTTCCTTTTACTTTTTCCAGTGAACAGAATCACTAAAATCACCTTTTAGCAAAAAGAATCGTTCAAAAGAATCGGCTCGTCCGCGAACAACACAGGCGTCTTTGCCAGCTGTTAAAGCTGGTAGCGGCGTTGTTCACAAAGTCACTTTATTAGCCCCGCAGCTATTATTATTATCCACCCAGTCTTACTCACAGTTGTGGAAGTTATTCAGCCCTTTAACGGCTCTGTTAGCCCTTGGTTTCGGCTCATCCGTTGTAATTGTGTTGTTGACGGCCGCTTCTATCCCCAGAATCCGGGTCTCCGATCCCAGCGCCGGTCATCAACAATAGCTCTCCTCCGCTCGGGGTCCATGTTCTCTCCAGCACGGCTCCGACGGTGGTTTATAACTGTTCAGTTCTCTACTAAGCTACCTGCTATAGCTCAATAAACTCCCCACTGGAAGGGTTTCAGGACAAGCACGGCAGATACAACTCGAGTCGCTTTATAAGCTTTTATTGTGCACACATACACAATAACTATCCACAAACTAGATAGCCTAATGCTACTGCTACGCTAGTCTGTTAGCTATCTGGTAGGTTAGTTAGTTAGGTTAGTTGGGTTAGGTTATAAAAACCTGCAATGAAAACATAAACACAAAAAAAAAAAAAAAAAAAATCACCAGAATTAACTAATGAAGTTACACAATCATGTGATATCAATTTTTTCGATCTGAATTACTATCAATGCCAGTTTATAGTCACTCACCGGCAAGGCGTACCTGTCCTGACCATCAATTGAATGAAAATGAAACTTAAAGGCGACGCGCTAGCACACTGTGTCTAATTAAGCATATACAGACACACAGTGAGGGGACCAGAAATAATAATAAAACAACCCTGTAACCTAGTAAGATTATAACATATATGAAATATAACATAAATATGCCTGCTTTTGAAATAAGGCGGTAAATGTACACAATTATACCCCAGAACATAACAATAACATCCATCACTTGTTATATATATATATATATATATATATATATATATATATACACAGTGGGGCAAAAAAGTATTTAGTCAGCCACCAATTGTGCAAGTTCTCCCACTTAAAAAGATGAGAGAGGCCTGTAATTTTCATCATAGGTATACCTCAACTATGAGAGACAAAATGAGAAGAAAAAAAAATCCAGAAAATCACATTGTAGGATTTTTAAAGAATTTATTGGTAAATTCCTCGGTAAAATAAGTATTTGGTCATCTACAAACAAGCAAGATTTCTGGCTCTCACAGACCTGTAACTTCTTCTTTAAGAGGCTCCTCTGTCCTCCACTCGTTACCTGTATTAATGGTATCTGTTTGAACTCGTTATCAGTATAAAAGACACCTGTCCACAACCTCAAACAGTCCAACTCCAAACTCCACCATGGCCAAGACCAAAGAGCTGTCAAAGGACACCAGAAACAAAATTGTAGACCTGCACCAGGCTGGGAAGACTGAATCTGCAATAGGTAAGCAGCTTGGTGTGAAGAAATCAACTGTGGGAGCAATTATTAGAAAATGGAAGACATACAAGACCACTGATAATCTCCCTCGATCTGGGGCTCCACGCACGATCTCACCCCGTGGGGTCAAAATGATCACAAGAACTGTGAGCAAAAATCCCAGAACCACACGGGAGGACCTAGTGAATGACCTGCAGAGAGCTGGGACCAAAGTAACAAAGGCTACCATCAGTAACACACTGCACCGCCAGGGACTCAAATCCTGCAGTGCCAGACGTGTCCCCCTGCTTAACCCAGTACATGTCCGGGCCCGACTGAAGTTTGCTAGAGAGCATTTGGATGATCCAGAAGAGGATTGGGAGAATGATGAAACCAAAATAGAACTTTTTGGTAAAAACTCAACTTGTCGTGTTTGGAGGAGAAAGAATGCTGAGTTGCATCCAAAGAACACCATACCTACTGTGAAGCATGGGGGAGGAAACATCATGCTTTGGGGCTGTTTTTCTGCAAAGGGACCAGGACGACTGATCCGTGTAAACGAAAGAATGAATGGGGCCATGTATCGTGAGATTTTGAGTGAAAACCTCCTTCCATCAGCAAGGGCATTGAAGATGAAAAGTGGCTGGGTCTTTCAGCATGACAATGATCCCAAACACACTGCCCGGGCAACGAAGGAGTGGCTTCGTAAGAAGCATTTCAAGGTCCTGGAGTGGCCTAGCCAGTCTCCAGATCTCAACCCCATCGAAAATCTTTGGAGGGAGTTGAAAGTCCGTGTTGCCCAGCGACATTCCCCAAAACATTACTGCTCTAGAGGAGATCTGCATGGAAGAATGGGCCAAAATACCAGCAACAGTGTGTGAAAACCTTGTGAAGACTTACAGAAAACGTTTGACCTCTGTCATTGCCAACAAAGGGTATATAACAAAGTATTGAGATGAAATTTTGTTATTGACCAAATACTTATTTTCCACCATAATTTGCAAATAAATTCTTTAAAAATCCTACAATGTGATTTTCTGGATTTTTTTATCTCATTTTGTCTCTCATAGTTGAGGTATACCTATGATGAAAATTACAGGCCTCTCTCATCTTTTTAAGTGGGAGAACTTGTACAATTGGTGGCTGACTAAATACTTTTTTCCCCCACTGTATATATATATATATATATATAATAATAGTTACACCTACTGGAAAGTTCTACATGAACTAAGGCCTAGTCCTGGCTTAAGCTAAGCCCCGTCAACTATCGTGTGTTAGTTATGCACAGAGACAGAACGCAGAATATCACAAGATGTTCGCCATTTAGATAGGGAGAGAATAATGATCATATAATATCAACCCGAAAAAAACTCCAAAAACACTGAAAGATATGAAAGATTTTAGTGGTCTGCAACCTTCTGCACTGTGATGCAATTTTCTGAGCTCACTGATGTGGTCATTGCAATCTTCACAGTTTCTGGGATGCTGCTGACCTAAACTCTTACAGCCACATCAGAAATGCAGAAACTTTTTACATGACAACCTTACTGAGCAGCACCTAATTCAATATAAGATTCATGATGCCTGACAGTACAGTAGTGTTTAATACAATGATCACACAGATTTGGTTTCATATCAGGACTCTCTCTTCGGTAATCACAGAGTTAATTTCTTAGTTAATGTGATCATCTAATCGTTTACTGCTACAACACAACACACCAGAGTTCTTAATTATTCCCTCTAGATTGTAATAACAGTATCTTGAGATATGTAATATATCTAATATAATGAAACATTCATTGTTTTTAATTAATTGAGCCAGGAAAGGCAAATTATTTTTTCTAGCAAAATATAATAATTATATAATGCATATTTATATGTGTTGCAACAACTCTAAATGAGGATTAAGAAAATTACAGTATGCTTATGCTGACTTTTATTATTAAAGATGATTAAATCATTAATGACTGATATATTTTCTACTACTCTAAGAAGTTTTCTGTATTTGTTGTGAAACTTTTAGCAAGAGTTGCATCATCTTTGATTGAAAGATTAAGAGTGTTTACGTTTAACTCTGTTTGTCAAACTTTACCTGTTAATTAGCAGCACTCGTAATAGATGACTAATTATGTGTTGACCCACAGGAGACATGTACAAACAGCTCTGACGCCTGGGAGAATCTTGTCTCACATCACCTTGAGTACTGCAGATCAAAACGTCATTAAAAAGTTTTGTTTAGAAGGTCAATGGCTTTGTGACCTTACAAAACTACTTAATTAAAAAAAAAAAAAATTATATATATATGTATTTTGTACAACATTTGCAACTGCTTTTTATTACTTAATTAGATGCATCACCATTACTAAATTGTGTCATCTGTTATAGTGACTACTGAATAGACATTTAGAAGTTTATTTTAAAATAAAAAAGAACTGAAATTCAAAAAACTCTGTAAACACTTTAATAAAACTGTAAATGTGTCCCAGCAGGTAATCAAAAGTTCTACACACACTTGCAGTCTTCACATCCACTGGAAAACATGGGCCAAATATAGGAAATTCATAATCGTGCAGTGGTCATGTGCAAAGGTCACGAGTTGTGGGTATTTGGACAGGTCCTTCGACTCTCTTTCTTCTGGAACTCTTTGTTCACTCTCAGACAGCTGATTCACTACAGATATATCAATCAATATGCATGCTCATAATTCCCATTTCCGATAACGAACCTCCACTGAACTTCCGCATTCTCTTCTCAATCACCTACTCTGTTGAGTAAGTACTTATTTTGAACAAGTAATTACTTTGTGACCCCTAAAGACATAATTTTTATGTAGTATGAATGTGTGTAATATAAATGTAATCCAGACATTCTATATTCGCCATGTTGTCATTATCACGTGACCTACCAGCATCAATTGCGTCACTTCACTTCCATTCACAAATCTTCTCCCATGGCCTCATGGGATAGTAAATTGTCCATTGTTTTCTGTTTATATAGGTGTCCCAGTTAAGGCACTGCATTCTCAGAAGGGGTTGTACTCCTGTGATGCATTTGGCCTTGGAAAGATCAAAGGATGCAGATCCTGAATTGGGACACAACTATCGTGTTACTGAGACAGAACGCAGAATATCATAAGATGCTCATCATTTAAATGATCATATAATATGAGTGAAGTATCTGCAACCAATCATCTTCATAACAGCGACAGTGCTGAAAACCACTAATGCCCAACAGATGACATCATTTACTGGAAAATGAATAGAAATTATGATTCTGTCTTTACTTCTAAATATGAAGTAATCATATAAACATACCTTGACATTCACAAAGAGGCATACATGCAAAGTCAGAATTTTGTGGAGAAAAGGACACAACTGTGCCTTCGCAGGGAGCGTGACTGGCAGGCGATCTGATCAATCATAACGCAGAAACCGCCATTTTGTCCGACAAATAAATCAGACAGGAGAGTATTTTAACTTCAGTGGACTTGGAAAATGAACTAAAATACCTTCTGATGTTCATTCATGTTTATTTTGTGCTTTAAGTAAATATGAAAAGATCAGTTCACACTCCGCTTGGACTGAGGCGCTACAGTGATCTGTCACGGCACATTAAAGAGCCACTAAAAGGTATTTATTGTTTGAATTTCTTAAAAAGACAAAAGACAAAATTTGAAAGCTAAGAATTTGTTTCATACCAGAAGTAACCGGCTCTATCATGTCTGTCGGCATGTTGTCAGTTTCCTCTTTGCTCCGAAATGTATTTTTCAGTGTGTGAGAACACGATGTGTGGCATGAGAGCACCATGGCTTGTCGGACATAGCAGCAGTAGGGGCAGGGTCTTTGCGAAGGGTCAGTTTTGTGGGGTGTAATGGAAAAGTAATATAACAAATAGTGTACTTATCACTTCCTGCCCGCAGAACTTTAATTAATAATGTTACTTTTGTAAAGAGTAATGAGTAATAAATTGTATTTTTGACTACTTTGACAATGGTTGTTATATGAGGCATGCACATTTGAATTGACCCCTCAGTGGATCTCAACCACTTGCTGTTAAGTCCAATGCATGGATAAATTAAGAAGTTGTAATGCAGTTGCCAGTGTCACATTATAGACTTAACGTTATCTATATCCTTGAGGTACTGTAATATAATGCGCAATAATGAGAACACAAAGGGCAATTCTGTGGCCTGTTTACAGACTAGTGGGAAAAAAATATATATATATCTATCAAAACTAAATCAGGGGCCAGAACATTTACTTCAGCATAGTAGTATTACATCATTGTGTTGTTACCTGAAATCTCTCAAGAGATCAATCAGAAGATATATTTGGATTCAATGACGCATATGTCAAATGATCTTTGCTACATAAGAGAATAAGGATGAGCATTTACAGCTGAGCCATATTAAAAGCTGCTCACAAGTGTTCAGACATTCACAGTCATAGTTTGCTGTCTCTAAAACTTCATGTATACAGGTTTGTGATTGAAATTTTATGCAGAAACCTTAGATAAAGGTATAATTTCAGCATTTGAAAATAGTTGTTAGAAGAGTAAGATGACAATTTCATGAATTCTCTAAATTTTGTTTACATCTTCATGGTAATTTCTATTTTCAGCTTGTTCAAAACATTGAACACAAAGCTGACATGAGTTCTTTAAATTCACGTTTTGTCCAGAATATGACCATCGTTCGTCCTGAATACTTTTTCATCATTGGACTTTCAGGTATACCGTACAGCAGTTATTACTATATTTTTTTATTTATCACATATTTTATTGCTGTAATTGGGAACTCTATAGTCCTTCTCATAATAGCTCTTCAACGAAGTTTGCACAGTCCAAAGTACATTGGTGTGTTTAATTTGGCCTTGGCTGACCTTGGTGAAACTAATGCAGTGATTCCTAACATGATGAAGATTTTTTTTTCTGACTCACAGTACATCTCCTACAATGCTTGCTTGGCAAACATGTTTTTTGTGAACTTCTTTATTACTGTGCAAAGTGCAACTCTTGTTGTTCTGGCATTTGATCGGTTCATTGCAATTTGTTTGCCATTAAGATACCATGTCATAGTGAATAATACTGTCATGTCTTTAGTGTTTATAGTATTATGGGCATTTAACACTTCTATGGTGGCTCTGGCAGCGTCTTTGATGACCCGACTTTCATTCTGTAAATCTAATGTGGTACAGAGTTATTATTGTGATTATGGACCAGTGTTGAGGTTGGCATGCAACGACAACAGCATTAATATATTTCTAACAAACCTCATCGCAGCTTTGTTCCTTATAGCACCATTGTTCATTATAGTCCTGTCATATCTTGGCATTTTTTTTGCCTTAAGTAAAATAACAACTTGGGAAGCACGTTTAAAAGCACTGAAGACCTGTCTTTCTCACATTTTGTTGGTCGGAATATTTTTTCTTCCTGTAATATGCATTTTCATTGCTTCATCAATTACTTCTCTCACTCCCAATGCCAGAATCATCAGCACATCTCTTTCATTTACTCTTCCACCAATGTTAAATCCCATTATTTATGTTTTAAACACATCTGAAATCAGAGTCTTAATTCGAAAAGTGTTTAAAAACAGAATTGTGCCAATTAGAAAGAACATTTCAAAATGACTGTAATGATTGTTTGTGTTCTTCCATCATTAGGAATTAAATGACCTATATTAAAAATTAGATATATTTTTTCATAAAAGTTTTTAGATTCATTATGTGGAAAATAAAAGTGTATTAGCAGAAAATAGTTAAATTCACTCTACACTACTAACATGTAAAGTGGGCATTATGTGGAACTTAATGCATGTTTGTGAACAGCAGTGATATGCTGTTTATTTATTTATGAATGAATCCAACTGATTTTAATTGTGTGCACTGTGTTCTTAATTAATGGCCCCAAGACAAAACAACAAAATAGACTGAAAATTGTATAAGCTATTTGATTTTTTTGTGAGCAGTGCTGACATATTTCATGTTACCCTAAGGTTTCATCCACCCAAATGCTGTTAACTGTCATGTTTGTTCATATCATGTTCATATCATTCAATAATAATGGAAACCAAGGATCCATTTTCACATAAGTATGTCTGAGATCTGCTAATAAGGTTCTTTTTATTGTCCCTCTATTGTGATGTCTCAACTTTTTGTTATTTCTGTATTTGCTGTATAAAAAAGAATAAAAGCTAAACATGAACTAAGATATCAATTTACTCATGCAAGTTTAAGGTAATCCTGTTTATTGATAAAGAAGGTCTACACACAAAATCTTAATTCAATCAATCAGTGCATGCACGTGACATCACTTTTGCAGAAAGCCAGTTTAGAAGAAGGAAAAGGAAAAGGAAATTGTAGCTTTACTCTATTCAGGCACTGCATGGCTTGCCCACTCATATAGCTGCATAGACGGAGAGTGAACTAACTCCAGGGTAAGGCTAAAAGTAACCTATTATTAGTGTGATCTATTACTACACACATCATAAACCTGTCTTTTTAGGCAAGTGCCTGATGTGGCGGTCATAAAATATTTTTAATATGACTGAATCTGATTCTGGCCACAACTGAATAATAATAATAAAAAAAAAAAAATCAATGTAAGTTTCTCTCTTTTTTTTTTTTTTTTCAAATTCAAACAGAGTATAAATTATATACAGAAAGTGAACAAAGAACATATACATTATCAAAGAACATTATCACTGACTTCCAGTGCAAGTTTAAAAGGATCAGCAGTAGACAGAAACGTGAAGACAGGCAAAGGGTCAAAACCAGAGTAACGGTCCAAACAGTTGACATACACAGGGGCAATCCAAAAGACGAGAGTCAGCAGGCAGGCAGAGGGCTCATACACAAACATCAGTCCAATCAGGCAAACAGAGCAAAGGGGCAAATCCAGGTAATCAGTAGTCGCAATAATCAGGCAGAGTAATACACTAAAAGTCAGGCAGAATATAACTATGGACAAACGCTCGGTAAGGCAGGTAAACTGGCAATACTTCGCAACCTCAAAGTGTGCTCAGTATTCGGCTATAAAGGCCACCAAACAGGAAGTGTCAGTAGAGGAAGCAGAGGGAGCGGCAAGCAGTCAGTACTCGGGTGAGGGCTCCCTCTGCTGGTTTGGCGTTACACTTAGGATGGCTTGAGGGTGAGTAAATCATGTGGTAATTTTCATTTTTGGGTGAACTATCCCTTTAATAAGAAGCAACACAATTACTAAATTGTGTCATCTGTTATAGGGACTACTGAACAGACATTTAGGTTTATTTTAAAATTAAAAGAATTGAAAATCAAAAAGCTCTGTAAACATTTCAGTAACACTGTAAAAGTGCCCCATCAGGTAATCACAAGTTCTACACACTTGCAGTCTTCACATCCACTGGAACACATGGGCCAAATACAGGAAATTCATTGCCTGTAAAAAAATAAATAAATTAATTAATTAATTAATTTAGAAAAAAATACCTCTACCTATGAATTCATTAAATTCATAAGTAAGTGGTCAAGTGCAAAGGCCACAAGTGTGGGTATTTGGACAGGTCCTTCGACTCTCTTCCTTCAAGAACTGATCACTCAGCTGATTCATTGCAGATCCATCAATCAATATGCATGCTCTTTGTTGTTATATATTATAGAGTTATGCATATTTGAATTGACCCCTCAATGGATCTCAGCCATTTCTACCACTTGCTGTTAAGGCCAGTGCGTGGACAAACTCAAGTTGTACTGAAAGGAAAACGAAGAAAAGGAAAGGACGTGGCATGTGGCCAAGTATGATGACCCATACTTGGAATTTATGCTGATCCACCCATACAAGTGCACACACACAGCAGTGAACAAACACACACACACACGCCCAGAGCAGTGGGCAGCCTGGGGAGCAGTTGGGGGTTCACGCCCCCCGCCACCTACAATCCCTGCCGATACCGAGACTCGAACCCACAACCTTTGGGTTATAAGGCTGAATCTCTAACTATTAGGCCACGATGGCAGTTGCTAGTGTCACATTTTATATGATAGAATTATGCAGAGAATTATTACATCATTGTGTTGTCTGAAATCTCTCGAGATGAATCAGAAGATATATTTGGATTCAGTGACGCAAATGTCCAATGATCTTCGCTACATAAGAGAATAAGGACAAGCATTTACAGCTGAGTAATATTCAAAGCAGCTCACAAGTGTTCAGACATTCATAGTCATTGTGTGCTCTGACTCTAAAACTTCATGTATACAGGTTTGTGATTGAAATATTATGAAGAAACTTTACATAAAGGTATACTTTCAGCATTTGAAAATAGTTGTTAGAAGAGTAAGATCACAATTTTGTGAATTCTATAAATTTTGTTTACATCTTCATGGTAATCTCTATTTTCAGCTTGTTCAAAAAATCAAGCACAAAGCTGCCATGAGTTCTTTAAATGCAAGTTTTGTCCAGAATATGTCCATTGTTCGTCCAGAATACTTTTTCATCACTGGACTTTCAGGTATACCATACAGCAGTTATTACTATATTTTTTTATGCGTCACATATTTTATTGCTGTAATTGGGAACTCTGCAGTCCTCCTCATTATTGCTCTGGAACGAAGTCTGCACAGCCCAAAATACATTGGTGTGTTTAACTTGGCCTTGGCTGACCTTGGTGAAACTAATGCATGGATTCCTAACACAATGAAGATTTTTTTTTCTGACTCACAGCACATGTCCTACAATGCTTGCTTGGCTAACATGTTTTTTGTTAACCTCTTTGTTACTCTGCAAAGTGCCACTCTTGTTGTTCTGGCATTTGATCGCTACATTGCAATTTGTTTGCCATTAAGATATCATGCCATAGTGAATAATACTGTCATGTCTTTACTGTTTGTAGTAGTATGGACATTTAACACTTTTCTGGTGGCCCTGGCAGCATCTTTGATGACACAACTTTCATTCTGTAAATCTAATGTGGTACAGAGTTATTATTGTGATTATGGTGCAGTGTTGGGGATGGCATGCAACGACATCAGCATTAATATGTTTCTAACAAACCTCATCGTAGCTTTGTTCCTTGTTGCACCATTGTTCATTATAGTCCTGTCATATATGGGCATTGTTTTTGCCTTAAGTAAAATTACAACTTGGGAAGCACGTTTAAAAGCACTGAAGACCTGTGTTTCTCACCTTTTGTTGGTCATATCTTTCTTTCTTCCTGTCATATGCATTTTCATTGCTTCATTAATTACTTCTCTCTCTCCCAATGCCAGAGTCATCAGTGGATCTCTTTCATTATCTCTTCCACCAATGTTAAATCCCATTATTTATGTTTTAAACACAGCTGAAATCAGAGTCTTAATTCAAAAACTGCTTAAAAACAGAATTGTGCCAATTAGAAAGAACATTTTAAAACGACGGTAATGATTGTTTGTGTTCTTACATCATTAGGAATTAAATTACCTATATGAAAAATTAAATATATTTTTTCATAAATGTTTTTAGATATAATTCGTATAATGCAAACCAAGGATCCATTTTCACATGAGTATGTCTGAGATCTGCTGATAAGGTTCTTTTATTGTCTCTCTGTTGTGATGTCTCAACTTTTTGTTATTTCTGTATTTGCTGTACAATAAACAATAAAAGCTAAACATGAACTAAGATATCAATTTATTGATGCAAGCTTAAGGTAATCCTGTTTATTGATAAAGAAGGTCTACACATATAAAATCTTAATTTCTTAATTTTTGTTATCTAATTTATTTAGGGGCAGCCTCTCTAAAAGTAGCACTGCGAAAGTATCAGTTTTACTAGATAAATTGATACATGCAATAAGTTGCAAATAACACAATGACATTGAGCTAGGTCATTCCAATCAATACATGCACGTGGCATCACTATTGGAGAAAGCCAGCCTAGAAGCTGGAAAAATAAAAGATAGAAAAGTCAAAGGAAATTGTAGCTTTACTCTATTCAACATTGCAAGGCTTGCCCACACATATAGCTGCATAGACAGAGAGTGAACTAACTCCAAGGTAAGGCTAAAAGTAACCTAATATTAGTGTGATCTATTACTACACACATCATAAACCTGTATTTTTAGGCAAATACCTGATATGGCTGTCATAAAATAATATGTAATTTAATATGACTGAATTTGAATATGACCACAACTGAATTAAAAAAAAGAAATCAATGTAATTTACTAATTTTTTCAAATTCAAACTGAAAACAGAAAGTACAGAAGTACAGAAAGTGAACAAAGAACATTTACATTATCAAAGAACATTATCACTGACTTCTAGTGCAATTTTAAGCACTAAAAAACAAACTCCCATTATAATCAATGAAGCTGTCTACACTGTGAAATTAATCTCTCGCTGCGTCTGAAATCAAATACTTATCTACTATATAGTATGTGAAAAACAGTATGCCGAAAGAGTAGTATACTGAATTTACAGCGTTCAAATAACAGTAGCCAAAAAGTACCCGGATGACCTACTACTTCCACCCGGATTCTGAAGTGCACAGTCGATGGACACTTTACTATCCCACGAGACCACGGGAGAAGATTTATGAATGGCAGTGAAGTGATGCAACGAATGCTGGTATTCACGTGATAGTAACAACATAGCGGATGAAGTACGTCCAAATTTCATTAATACTACCCATATTGATACTATATAACATACTTTTTTAATGGTTACGAAGTAAGTTCAAATTCAAATGTAGTACCTTCTCAGACAGTATGTGATTTCAGACGCACCGTCTTAATTAGATTGTAGGTATATCTGTAGGTGTATCTTTGTTGTTTATGGTGAGAGAATTCGCAAGAGTTAAAAACTTTGTTTCGAACCAGTGCTTCGGAGTGTGTAAGGCAGAGGGGACCAAAAGTGAATCATTGCGGCACACACACTAAACAACGAGGTTTCTTGTACTCTGTCATCATCTTATCATAGCTGCGTGCATAAATAAACACAACGCCATGTGATTTCAGATCTACCGTCTTACTTACATCATACATCTGCACTTTACTGATTATGGTGAGAGAATTCACAAGAGTGCAGAATTCACCCTTCACAGGGAGTGGATAGGCAGATGATCTGATCAAACACAACACCGAATCTGCCATTTTGTCTGACAAACAAACCAGATTGGAGAGTTTGCAGATAAATGTCGGTGGACTTGAACTTAAAAAATGGTGTGTATTGACATCTTTCTGCGATTGAAACAACACACCTTCTGATGTTCATTCATGTTTATTTTGTGGTATAACTAGTAGGAAGAGATGATCGGTTCACATGCCGCTTGAACTGAGGTGCTACAGCGATCTGTCACGACACATTGAAGAGCCACTAAACAATATTTATTGTTTAAATTTCTTAAAAAATTTGAAAGCTGAGACTTTGATTCATACCAAAAGTAATCTGCTCTGTCTTGTCTGTCAGTCTATTGTCTTTGCTCCGTGTTGTATTTTTTACTGCGTGAGAACATGATGTGTTGTGTAAGAGCACCATGGCTTGTCAGACATAGAAACAGTAACTAATGGGTGCGGGTCTTTGCAAAGGGTCAATTCAGCTTCAGAGTATGGAAGGCAGAGGGGGCCAAAAGTGTTCAGTTCACACTACAGGACTGTATGACTACTTGAATCACTGTGGTGCACACACAACACAACAAGGTTTCTTGTACTCTGTCGTCGCACTTATTTTATCTGAAAAACAAAAGAAAACATCAAAAAAGAGAAGATGGCTCAGTGATTACACACTGAGGCCTATACCAATATTGATTTTCAATACTTTGCATTTTAAAATAAACTTCTAAATGTCTATTCACTAGTCAAATATGTAACAGAAGACTCAATTTCATTTAAGTAATAATAAGCAGTTTTACAAAATACACATACTCATTTTTGTAGCAATAAAATGCATCACTATACATTTTGCAGCCAAATTATATGTAATATCTAATTAAATTACACTGAAGTTTTCCTTGAATTCTCATAATTTCATAATTTCTCATAATTTAATATGACGGAGGCTTAATCTTTCACTCTGTGTCGTGTGGACAGGATATGATCACTAAATGCCACAACTAACCAAACAGAATCTGTTATTCCAGACAACTGTGTATCAAATGATGTCATGAATGTGATGATTGCAATGCTGAAATGCATAAGCTCTCTGTATTATGTTGCTGAACAGTTTTATTATTTACATATCCTGAGAAAT
Organism: Spinibarbus caldwelli; assembly: GCA_039654775.1. Classification (NCBI taxonomy): domain Eukaryota; kingdom Metazoa; phylum Chordata; class Actinopteri; order Cypriniformes; family Cyprinidae; genus Spinibarbus; species Spinibarbus caldwelli. The sequence goes on along the minus strand of CM077253.1, from coordinate 9,505,099 downwards.
GTAGCATAGTTATTCTAAAAAAGCCTTAGAATGGCTGGGAATTCCATTTCTGAAGCAAGTATTGTGGCAATAATAATCATTTATCTGTTTAGCACAAATAAATCACACACACCAGTTCCTTTCCTAATAATGATTATAATTTAGTTGTACTCAATGTAGAAAGTTTTATGTAAGTGTTTTGAAACTTGAGCAAGAGTTGCATCATCTTTGATTGAAAGGGTTTTTGCTCCAGGGTAACTTTTTGTTTTTCAAACTTCATCTTGTTAATGAGCCGTATAGAGGCACAGAGACATATAGAAACAAAATAATATTTGATAAACAAAATGTCACTCAGTGATCATGAAGGAGGACTGCCTCTTCAGGGACAAAGAACAACAAGTAGCAAATTAAGACTCTGGGGGAAAGACGCTTTTTATGGCAACTGTTTGCCTGTCACTGACTGTTTATCAGCCACAAAAATAATTGCTTTTATGATGTTTACAATTCATTTTATTGAATGTCACCTAGCGATTACATAGTAAAGGTCCAGAGAGACACTGCATACAACAAAGAGAAGAGAGAAAACAAAAGACGTAAAGACTAAGGCCTGTTATGCTGTTAAAGTTGATGGCCTTTAGCAGGTGATTCAATGACCAATGACCATCTGATGAAAGTAGGGAAAGCCATGCAAAAAAATCCTGTTTTGTTTACTGTCACCTAAGCAGACGTGAATTATTATAGTTTATTAATTCATATGCCTTAGAGATACAGTCCTGGGCAGTAGGACTTCCCAAATGTGCTAAATTATTAACTGATAAATCAATTTGTGGTATAATTGGCCTAGAGAATTCTAAATAATCCCAGTGAAGTGATTATTAAAATAAGTGTTAGAACTGTGAATCACTGTCATGTGGCCTGCTGTCAGTGGAGTATACTGGGAATTACACATTTACCAATTTCTTAACACCAATCCCTCTACACTCTTAAAAATAAAGGTGCTTCACGATGCCATAGAAGAACCTTTTTGTCTAAATGGTAGAACCTTTAACATCTGAAGAACCTTTCTGTTTCACAAAAGGTTTTTTGTGGCGAAAGAAGGTTCTTCAGATTATAAAAAGGTAAGAAAGAGATGGTTCTTTAAAGAACCTTTGACTAAATGGTTCTTTGTGGAACCAAAAATGGTTCTTTTATGGCATCGCTTGAAGAACGTTTTGAAGCACCTTTATTTTTAAGAGTGTAATACAGACTGTCTTAACTTTACGACATATTCTACATAAAGTGTATACACAAGTTTAATTTGTTTCTTTCATTATCTGATTTTCAAATAATAACTTCTCACCACTAAGCATCAATTAAAGATTAAGCCTAATGTGCAAACACATGCAACTCAAGCTAAAAATAAAGCTAACCATTGTTAATACTCAGAATACCAGGTGTCTACCTATTGTCAAAAATGGTAATTTTGTCACTGTTATTTAGACCACAGTCTTTAAAATGTACATGTCAGATATAAACCAACTGCGACTGAGACTCCTTTGCTGATATTATATTCTCTTACTGATATTTGTAGTTAAGCAGATTTCAGGTCCTCAAGGATGAAGACTTTCTCCACCTGCAGTAAGGGCCTTTCAGCAGTGTATCTCTAGGCTTAAATAAACACGTCTGAACCAGCTAATCAAGGTCATCAGGATCACTAGAAACCTTTGTGTGCTGGAGCTAAACTTTGCATCAAAGTCACTCTCCAGTAGTCACTTTCCACCACCACTTTCCAGACCATCAAGGTCAACATAAAAGAAGTAAATACCCATAATGCTGAGAAAATTAAAACCATACTGGTATTGTTCACAATAGAATGATCCCTTAATGGCAAACAAATTGCAATGAAATGATCATATGTGACTGTGCATACTTTGTTAAAGAGCAATAATGAGAAGGACTATAGAGTTCCCAATTATAGTAATAAAATACATGATAAATAAGAATAAATAGTAAAAAGTGCTGTACAGTATACCTGAAAGTCCAATGAAGAAAACGTATTCAGGACGAACAATGAAGATATTCTCAGAAAAACTTTCAGAGCAACACATTTGTATAAATGCAAAGATTACACAACATCATCTATTAACTATAAAATAAAATCACAACATAAAACTACAAAGCCAGAAAGAATAATGACTGTGAATTTTTGTCTGACCTACTTTTAATTGCTCTGTAAACACAAAGACTTATTATTAGTGTGATTTGGCACACACAGCATTAGTGAAAAGCTGTGTGTCTGCAATTAACAAAACCATCATTAAGAAATGTTTAACTTCAAGCTGTTGCTAAAAGTCCTCTATCGACAATATTGCCTTAACCAATGAAAAAGTCTTCTTGTTTGAATCAGGAAAGTAATATGCACAGATTAAGCACTGTTTACAAATAGGCCAACTGTTCTGAACAAATATGTTGGTGGATTTTAATGTGAGAGGACATCAGGTAATGGACTTTTTCACTAAAGGAAGAGCTGTTATGGATTATGGATAGATATACAGTGGTGTGAAAAATTTTTGCCCCCTTCCTGATTTTTAATTTTTTTGCATGTTTGTCACACTTTAATGTTTCAGATCATCAAACAAATTTAAATATTAATTAAAGATAACACAAGTAAACACAACATACAGTTTTTAAATGAAGTTTTTTATTATGAAGGGAAAACAAAATCCAAACCCACATGGCCCTGTGTGAAAAAGCATAACTGTAGTTTATCACACCTGAGTTCAGTTTCTCTAGCCACGCCTAGGCCTGATTACTGCCACACCTGTTCGCAATCAAGAAATCACTTAAATAGGACCTGCCTGACAAAGTGAATTAATGAATATAAATTTAAATTCTGACGCTTAATGTATTTGTTCTGTATTTGTTTTCCTTTCCTTATTATTTGATTAGATTTGGACAGCCAGTGTGAAATGTTATCACACAGAGCCCATCCTGATAGAAAGTTATTAAAATAATTTTGATTCTTAAAATTGCTTAAAAGATGTTGGAAAATTGTAATAAGAATAAAGTAAGTGCATCCAAATGTTTGACTAGTACAGTAAACAATTTAACTTTATATTTGTAGGCCTTAGTGGTAAATAATCAGAATAAGGGATGGGAGATTTAAAATAATCGTGTGTATTACTTTGTCTCTGTCACCCTCTTCTGGTTATATTTGAGATGTACAACACACTAGCAGGTTATCTGTGTTACTAAGAGGCCTTTTGAAACCCAAGTTTGTGGTGGGCGCTTTTGAATTTCAGAACTTTCAGCGAAGTATTCTGAGAATTAATGAATTAAAATACAACTAAAAAAAATTAATAGAAGTTTTGTTTGACACATTTTCAGTGGTCTGCAACTTGTAATTTTCTGAGCACACTGTCATTGCAGTCTTCACAGTTTCTGGGATGCTGCTGAACCATACTCTCACAGCCACATCAGAAGTGCAGAAACTGTTTAGTATGACCCAAACTTACTGAGCAGCACCAGATTCAGTATAGAATTCATGATGCCTCACAGTACAGCAGTGTTTAATACAATGATCACACAGATTTGTTCTCATTTCACGTCTCTCTCCTGCAGTCATGAAACACAGAGTTGATTTCTCCAAAATATTAATACATCTGATAGCTTCTATATTACTACACTGCAACACACAACATGAGGATTAATTCTTAATTATTCCATCTGGATTGTAATAATAGTATCCTGAGATATCTAAGATAATGAAATATTAAATGTTTTGGTAACACTTTACAATAAGGTGTCATTTGTTAACATTAGTTAATGTATTAACTAACATGAACGAACAATGAACAATACATTTATTACACTATTTATTAATCTTTGTTAATGTTAATAATGTTAATAAAAATACAGTTGTTCATTGATTGTTCATGTTAGTTCACAGTGCATTAACTAATGTTAACAAACACAACTTGTGATTTTAATAATGCATTAGTAAAAGCTGAAATTAACATTAACTAATATTAATAAATGCTGTAAAAAGTATTGTTCATTCTTAGTTCTTGTTAACTAATGTAGTTAAATAGTTAACTAACGAACCTTATTGTAAAGTGTTAGCAATGTTTTTTATTCATTCACCAATGAAAGGCAAGTTATTTAATTTCTGGAGCAAATAATAATAATAATAATAATAATAATAATAATAATAATAATAATAATAATAATAATAATAACAACAATAATAATAATAAATAAATAAATCACATTTATATAATGCATATCTACCGCAGCTAATCTAAATAAGGAATAAGAAAATTTATATATTTGGATGCTGACCTTTATAATCAAAAATGATTTAATCATTAATGAATATTTTCCACTACTGTAAAAAAGGTTTTCTGTATTTGTTGTGAAACTTTTGGCAAGAGTTGCATAATCTTTGATTGAAAGATTAAGAGTGTTTACGTCTCAGAATAACTTTGTTTGTCAAACTTTATCTGTTAATGAGCAGCACTCATAATAGATGCCTAATTATGTGTCGATGCACAGGAGACCATGTACAAACAGCTCTGACACCTGAGAGAATCCTGTCTCTTATCACCTTGAGTACTGTAAATCCAAACATCATTAAAAAGTTTTGTTTAGAAGGGTAATGACCTTACAGTACTTTATTAACATATATATTTTCCACTTGTTATGTCTTTTGGCATAATTGGTATAATAGTTGCATAATAATAATAATTTATGTTTTGGTGAAATGCAGTGGGCCTACATAGACTATGAAGCCTGTTAGGCTATCTCTGGCAGCTGTTAATGTAAGTTTTATAAATAATTATGAATTCTTCTTTGATTTTGAGAAAATGCGTATCATTAGGTAGATTATATAGCTTTGATATTTGACAACTGTTTATGATTATAATCAAATTGTGTTACAATGACAGTAATTTCTTAGTTTCTCTCAGGAGTGGAAAATAAATGAGTGGTTATCGATATATTTTAAACAGAATGAGACGCATACCTGAACATATTCAGTTGTGTTGGGTTTATGTGATCAGAGGGCTTCATTAAACAATGTCAATTATGGCTTTTAATCCAAAAGTGTGTATACTTGGTGAAATATCATTGTATCCACATGATTACTTCATATTTCTTTACATAAAATAGTGTCGGGTTTTTTTTTTTTTTTTTGCGTTTTTTTTTTTTTTTGGATTTTTTATGCAATCTGATGAGAATGGAGTGGCTTCAACCAATGTTTGGGCCTGTCCAAATACCTACACTTGCAGCCTTGGCCACTTGAGAGAGCGTGCACGCAACAGGAAGTCTGTGCACATTAAAACTCCAAAGCTCAATGCCCTTAATGCACACTAAACCCACACTATCTCAAATAATGCCTCAGAGTGGTAAAAATAACAAAAATAACAACTTTATTCAACAATTTCTTCTCTTCCCTGTCAGTCTTCGACGTGTGTTCACAACAGTACCACACATACGTGCGTTCTGACATAGAACGAGGATTTGGTGCACCTTGTTTGCAAGCTAAGAAATGCACGTGGTACATGTGTTGTGGTACTGTCATGAATGTGTGTCAAAGACTGACACGGAAGAGAAGAAATTGTTGAATAAAGTCATTCTTGTTTTCTTTTTGCACAAAAATTATTCTCATAGCTTCATAAAATTAAGGTTGAACCACTGATGTCACATGGACTATTTTAACGATTACTACCTTTCTAGGCCTTAAATGTGGTAGTTGCGTTGCTATGCAGGATCAGAAAGCTCTCAGATTTCATCAAAAATGTCTTAATTTGTATTTCAAAGATGAACGAAGGTCTTACGGGTTTGGAACGACATTAGGGTGAGTAATTTCATTTTTGGGTTAACTATCCCTTTAGGAGGATGTGTAGCCTACCTGTTCCTCATTTAATGCCATCCTGATGAATAATGGGTACTGTAGGCATAGTCTAAACTAGCCCGTTTGAGCATGGTGGTCAGTTGTTCATTGTGTTTTTCTTTTTTTGAATGTAGTATTAAGAAACATATTGTATCCTTCCTAAAGGACCCTTCCTTTGAAAATTTGGGTACCACTGGCTGTAGGGCCAGCAGCGGGAAAAAAACAACAACAAAACAAAACAAAGGATTCTCCACCCAGCCCTCTTCCGGGGAAGGGAGTGGTGCAGTCACCATCTCCTGAAGAGCTGTTCCCTCCATCTCTGGGTCGCCAGTCTCAGGGCCTCTTAACTTTCCACTTGCCGGCAGGTTTGGTGGGGACCTGGACAGGCTGGGTGCCCTGCCTGCAACCGGCTCCGTGACAACGCTTGGATTGAGGCTGCTGCTGCATGGGAGCGGGGGCAGACGCAGGGGGGCGCCCTCTGCGACAAGCAGACTGGGGTGTTGTGGCCGGCGGTCAGATGGAAGCAGCAGCAGTCCGCCAGGACAGGATGTATTTGATCGCCTTTGTCTGCTTCTGTGCAGCCGAGAACTGCTGGGCAAAGCTCTCGACTGCATCGCCAAAAAGGCCAGTCTGTGGTATGGGACATTTAAAAACCTGATCTTCTCAGTATCCCTCATGTCGGCCAGACACAGCCAGAGATGGCGTTCCTGGACCACCAGTGTGGACATCGCTCGACCCAAACAACGCGCAGTGACCTTTGTCACTCATAGCATGGGGTCAGTTGCTGTACGCAGTTCTTGTTGAACTGCTGGGTCGTGACCACCCTCGTGCAGGTCCTTGAGCACTTTGGCGTGATGGACCTGAAGCAACGCCATAGCATGCAGGGCGGAGGCAGCCTCCCCACAGGCTCCGTAAGCACTGCCAGTTAGACTAGACGAGTACTTACAGGCCCGTGAGGGGAGACACGGTTTCCCCCACCAGGTGGCAGCGGTGCTTGGACACAATCGCATCACAACCGACCACTCCACTCCGCGTACCCCTTGGCTGCCCCACCATCGAAGGTAGTGATGGTTTGTTTGTTTCTGGCAGTAAAAGGTGCCATCCATGACCTAGTGATCTCCTCATGCACCTCCAGGAAGAATGGGACCAATGCGGGATGCTGAGAACCAGCGCGAGCCACCCCGAGAAATCAATCATCCAACCTTGAGGGATCGGGACACAGTGGAGGTTTCCACTCAAACCCGACCCTCTCTGCGGCCTCGGCAAGCATAGCCGTCATCTCTGGGTCTGATTTGGAGAACAGTACCATTTCCAAAGGAGGCAACGCAGCCTGGATCATCATCCCTGGAGAGAGTGGGTTCGCCCTACGATGTAGCAATCGACATCTGGTCATCAGGGGGAGTGCCAAAAGGAAATGGTTGGTACACTTTGTTTGAAGGTCCAGCGCGTTCCCCGGGCAACTCCACTGGCTGCAAAGCTCTAGAGGGGCCCTGGATGGTTGGTTCCTCGGAGGGGAAGCCCTCACCCTTAGACCCAAACCCGAGGGTAGTGGGGAATGGACGGTAGGTAATTGAGGTAGTGGGGTCTCGCTTGCAAATCTGAGATGGTCATCTTCCTGCAGTGGGTATATGACTCATCCATGAACACCACCTCATTCAGATGCCCAGACACGTGAGGCAGTGATCGTGACCATCTGTCGGGTGCCAGGTAATGACCACATCCAGAAACACAGAGGTGGAATGTCATCTTTAGAAAGACGCAACATCACACCTAATGCTCTTTAGGGAAATCATTCTTTTATCAGTGCTGAAGCGCACAGGGGAAATGGCCGCTGCAACACTGGCAGGGATTAGCAGCCTGCCATGTGCACGCACTCTTGAAGAACAGCTTACGAGATCGCAATGACCGCTGCAGGTATTTCAGGTGGAGAGTTTCTGAAGTGCGCTGCAACTGCTACCACAAGCATTAGCCAAGTATTTGAATGTTGAGCAGCAAGCTCATTGGCTACTGATACAGGAAAGAACCAATTAGCTGTGACATGTGATAATAATGTCATTATGTCATATTAAGTTAATCTATCGTACTGCGCCATCTAGAGTTGCATGCCAGAACTCTGTATTTTTGTCATGACAACTCTTGGAGGGATTGGCATGGTAATGTACATGACATAGGGGTGGGCGATATGAGCTAAAATTCATATCACGATATTTTCCACTGTCCAGAAGATATCGATATTATATCGCGATATGAGAAAAAATGAAGAGCGTTCCCTTCAGATACTAATTCATATCAACCCCCTGCCCTCAATTCATTATTTATATTTTTCTTCCTATATTTCGAGCATTGTGAACAGTGATCTTGCGCTGCCTGCTACAGTATTTTCTCTCTTTGTGTCCATGTTCTGCATCTCTGTCCTGTGTTAACGGCCGTTTACAGACTTAGTAATATTACCACACGAATTACATTTTGGGAAATTATTGTAATCCAGTTTGTGTGCAGTTCCGAAGAGCCGATCGTTTGTTTGGAGCAAAAACTACCTGGTTCTGATTTATGTCCAATCAAGAGGGGGATCTCTCTCTCTGATGACGCAGTAACGACCGCGGGGGGAAAAAAATCTTTGTCTGTCCATCCAATGAAATCCATGAATATGTAACGGTATCCACGGTGTTGCAAAATCCATATCATGGCACAACATAATGCCAGTAGTCACGTTAATACCGGTATAGTGCCCACCCCTAACATGACAATGTTAATGTATTTGGTCTAGGAAGAATAGATCTGCTACGCTGCTGCTGCTGTGGCAGAGCAAATACCGAGTCTTGTTACTGCCAATATATCCACAACATGCTGCTGTTAGCATGTAAGAAATGCTGCTGCTGCACATGTAACATATATGAATAAACCCCCAACAAAACAGGAGACATAGAAATGCCAATATGTGCATGCCGCTGAGTATAAGGACATAACTGCTGCATCAGCGCACATACATGTGTCCACACACATGAAGATTAATGGACAGGATAGAACAAGACACCCCCCACAAAGCAGATCTATCGCCAAGACATATGTGCTGCTGCTGCTCCGAAGAGCCATGTGAACCTCATGTATTACTATCTCTGTGTGCCTGGGCTACCACGCCGACTGGTTTAACACTAGTGGCCTATGGCTATGTGTGCCTAGGCTACCATGCCGACCGGATAAACACTAGTGGCCTATGGGCTATGTGTGCCTGGACTACCACGCCAAACGGACAAACAAAATTAGCCTATGAATAAATGAGCCTTGGCTACCACGTTGACCGGCGTAACAATAGTGGCCTATGATTATATGAGCCTGGGCTACCATGCAAATCAGTTTAACTCTAATCAGACGCGCACTGTGTGTAATGTTCACGAGTGTTAACAACAATATGCATTGCAATCCGATAGACCCCAGCACCCACCTGAATATCATATATACATATAATATCACCCACCAAATATCATAAATATTTGTCATTTGATAACTGTCATTAATATAACAATATTCTCTAATTGTATAGAGCCATTAGGATAGATAAAAGCACATGCTTTTTGACACTGCGTGCAGCTAAAATCAGCACACTTAGCACAGCTATTGAAAAATCAACCTTAGATTTAAATAACCATGACACTGAGATTACGTCGCTGAATATGGCAAACCCCGGTTAAAATGCATACACAAGAATGCTTATTTCATTTAACCTTTTATCATGTCCATTACTGTAGGCGTGTCCTCGGAGCAATTACATGCTCTAGACTGTGTTTGCTTCAGCTAAATAAACAAAGATGCGTAAATGCTGCTGCTAATATGCTTAATATTCGCTCATACGATGCAAACTGCTAACATGACACTTAGTTTAAACTTGTTTGTGGTCGCTCACTTTTAAATGCAATTAGGCAGAGCATGCAATATACACAGCGAAATGGATTAAAAGAGCATTCACTAATTTTAGATGTTGATTTCAGCTGTTTCTGAAGTGCGCTGCAACTGCTACCACAAAAATTAGCCAAGTATTTGAATGTTGAGCAGCGAGCTCATTGGCTACTGACATGTGATAATGATATCATTATGTCATATTGAGTTAGGTCTATCGGACTGCACCATCTAGAGTTTCATGCCAGAACTTTGTATTTACATAAAAAATTCAGATGTCTCCCCACTATGTGATGAGTGTCAGATTGAGGAAGCCACTCTCCTGCACAGTTATGTTCTTTGCCCCAGGTTAATTCCATTTGAAACTAATGTATTTCAAATTTTATCTGATATGTTTCATGCTGAATTGGCGCCTGACCCACTCTTGGTGACACTCAGAATCTCAGAAAAACTTACTTCATTTAAAAAATGTCAACAACAGTTATTGTCCTATGGGCTTATTGTAGCAAAAAAAAACAAACAAACTTGCATTAAGGTTTTGAAAAAAAACAAAAACAACAAAAAAAAAAAAACGAATCCTCATCTGTTAAAACGTGGTTGGAAGAAATGAAGTTATTACATTGGGAAAGAGTTCAGTTTATTTTGTCAAACAAATTGGACTCTCTTAATAATATTTGCTTTCCCCTTCTCCATTTTCTGGATAGCACATTTTGAGTAATTTTGTGGTGTTGAATGTCTCATTAATGTGGTATGGTTTAAGTTCCTAGGGCAGGGAGGGTGTTAAGGTAAAAGTGTTTTTTTCTACCTTGTTGTTCTGGTCCTTTGTATGTTGGTCTTCTTTCTTATTATCTCTTTTTGTTTGTAATGTGGAATCATAAGATGTATGTTACAATGTGAATTGGAATGTTGGATTCCCTAATAAAAATTTAAACACAGAAACTAGATCAATCTTCGTAGAGCAGAACAGATAAATGCTGCTCGACTCCAAAGCGAAAAGCTGATTAAGCGTTGGACCTGCTGCCTATTTATACCCACGCTGCAGGGCGCGGCAGTCAGATGCAAATATCAGATGCCAATGTGCATTGGCTCGTTTAGTTTACACTCAAAATAGACTGGTCTCTCTAACAACATTTACAATTAGTCAGTCACGAGGTAACATCGAAAGTGACCGACTGAAAGGGAACTGAAAATCAAAAAGCTCTGTAAACACTTTAATAACACTGTAAGTGTGTCCCACTTACTTTCTATATATGAAAGCATATGAATGCTTGTAGTATGAATGCAATCCAGACATTACTACATATGCCATGTTGTCGTTATCATGTGATCTACCAGCATTATTTGCGTCCATTCCCAAATCCTCTCCCATGGCCTCATGGGATAGTAAATTGTCCATCGTATTTTCTTTCTGTAGCTGTGTCCCAATTCAGGCACTGCATTCTTAGAAGGGGCTGTACTCCTGTGACACATTCAGCCTTGGAAGTATCAAAGGTTGGAGATCCTGAATTGGGACACAACTATCGTGAGTTATGCACTGAGACAGAATGCAGAATATCATAAGATGTTCATCATCTAGATAGGGAGGGAATAATAATCATATAATATGAGTGAAGTATCTGTAGCCAATCATCTTCATAACAGCGATCTCGGATGTGAAATCACAGGGAGATGCGTTTTGAGTGGAAAATGAATAGAAATCATGATTCTGTCTTTGACATTCACAAAGAGGCAGTTGGTCGCACCAGCACATCATTTGTTTTTTGTTCTCATTCAGTATCCGTTTTAAAAACTATCGGTTGATTAATCGGTATTGGCCAGTGTGGTCCAACCTAGCTATTGGTATCAGTAAAACCCACTATTGGTTGACCTCTAGTTGAAACGATGACCTATACAAAAAAAGTACATAAATAAGCTGATCTATAGCATGTTAAATGATGGTAGCCTAGTCTATGAATGGTAGGCACCCCCCTAAGCTCATAGAAATGGTTTGACCCAAGACTTCAGCAACCAATGACAATGACCTACTCAAAACGGACAAGTGGAGATATTTCATGCGTATTTAACGCATATTATATGCGTATTTCATGCGTTAAATATGTGTTGTTTGTGCATATTTAACCCTCTGGTTCTCCTCATTTGGGAGTCACACTTACGGTCTTCACGGTCAAAAGTGACCGGACACCTAAAAAACTTTTTTTCCTAAAAGCATATTTTTGTTCAATAATATTTTGTTTTGTCTTTTTTCTTTTATATTTTGAGATAATTTCATGGTACTAATTAATATTTATGCAATAATTATGATCAGTTTTTTCCCAGTGAAAATAAGTTGTTTTGTTTGTTTTTAAATATTTTTATATTACTTTTCAATTAATGCAGTATTTCATGTTAAAATACAGTCAATGCCTTTAAAATCCAATATCTGAAGCCAGATTAGTGCCATCTGGTGGGAGTAAAATAAGAAAAACATCTGCAATTCCGTGGTTTAGCCCATAGATTCCTATATAGCTCTATTTAAAAGGCCTATAAATTCTCTAATTGTTTTTAGACAGTTATTATTGCTACAGTATATACAGGTGCATCTAAAAAAATTAGAATATCGTGAAAAAGTTCATTTTTTTCTGTCACATTTCAAAACGTGAAACTTTCATATATTCTAGATTCATTACATGTAAAGTAAAACATTTCAAAAGTTATTTTGTTTTAATTTTGATGATTAGAGCTTACAGCTTATGAAAGTCAAAAATCTGGTATCTCAAAATATTAGAATATTTTCTAAGATCAATCAAAAAAAAAGGATTTGCAAAACAGAAAAGTTCAAGTTCTTTAAAATATGTTCATTTACGCACTCAATACTTGGTCGGGGCTCCTTTAGCACAAAAACTCCAGCATCAGTGAGGTGTGGCATGGAAGCGATCAGCCTGTGGCACTGCTGAGGGACTATTGAGCCTTAGGCATTATTGAGCTAGAGGCATTAGAAGTCAGAAGACACATAAGTTAATTTATGATTTGCTGTCTGTCTGAACCAAAGAAATAAAAGTAATCATTTTTTTTCATTGCATCGAATTGCATTGTGTTGAATCGAATCGAATCGAAATTGGATCGCACTGCATCGTAACGGGTGAATCGTATCGCATCGCTAGCTGCGTCATATGTATCTTCAATGTATCTTATCGTTGGCTATGCATCGAGACGCATATCGCATCGGCCTCAGTTATGGAGATGCACATCACTAATGCAAATACACCAGGGACAAATGTCTTGCTACACTGTACCATAGTAAAATGATTCTCACACTCCAGTTTATGTTCTGTGATTTGTTTTTTTATTCATCTTGAAATTGTTCCTTTGTTTTTGTCTTATGTCCAAGTTTTCGCAGTTTAATTTTGCCTATGCAAATTGGTGTAATCTGTCCGTGCTGACGTCCAAACTCAGGGCATAGGCTATTACTGTTTCCATATACAGCAACAATACATTTTAATTAATATTCTATTTGATTAATCTGTTTACCTTCTTACTGATACAGTGGAATATATTTAATCTGAACACTTATCCAAATGTTATTGTTTTCACAAGAAAGCCTTGCATACAAGATGCAAGTGTGGAAAATAATGTTGTAATTGTAATTGACATACAATCTCAGAGTGCACCAGATAAATCAATCGATCAATCATTCAAAATAGCTCAGTTATAAATTAGCGAGATGACCACAAAATGTTGTCACCTGAATGACTGTTCTTGTTGGCATATGGAAGCAATGGATCCAAACCTATATGAGGAAATTCTAAATTACAAAACTTGAGGTGTATCCATTTGTCATAAAAAAAGAGCAGAAATATTTCATTTTCAGATGTTCCTCCATTTTCCAAGTTGATGGTAAGCAAACTACTTTAAGTGATAACTCCTCTACACTGACAAGTTTTCTCATAGTGAAGTGAGGTATAGTGATACACCAAGACTTGATACTAACAAAAAGTCAATGCTTGTCAAGGAACTATACTTAACTGACTTGAAGCAACTAGCACATTGACAGTCACCTGTTTTACCATTTCAGTTTAAATGGGTTTGAAGTTCCTTCGATTGGGCCTTTAGAACCTCATTGCAGGTTATTTGTTTAAATTTTAACAATAAAGCTATTTTAATAGATGGCAAACTATATCACATCTCCTCAAAAAACAATTTAAAGTTAAGAAGAAAAGTGGTTGCTGGACAAAAAGAGGCCAGTCAATTTTTATTTTAGAATTAGAACATTGTGCAACCAAAAAACAAAAAACAAAAAAACAAAACAAAAAACAAAACAAAAACAAGCTTGCCATTTCAGCTAGATTCAACTGGCCCATAATGGGGGTGGACATTGATAAATGGGTAAATAGGCTACAGTGTGCCCAGTGCCAGTTTAGCAGGAGCCCAAATACATCCCAATATGTGTATGTAAGCTTGTGGTCCATAGATGTGCATGGATTTTGAGATAGGGAAGTCATGAGGTCACAAAATGTAAATGTATTAATGTTGCTATTTTAATTTTAAGGTGGACAAGCCTCTAGAACTGCTAGGCATGGATTTAGTGGGGAAAGTCACCAGGACCAACAATGGAAATGAGTACATTTGTGTCCTGGTTGACTATTACACAAAATAGCCTATGCTATTCTGAATAAATCTGAAGCAGTTGTCTCTCACTGCATTAATTTATTTTACAGGTTCGGGGCACCAAAGGGAATTCTTACTGACCAAGGCACAGAGTCTGTTAACCAGCTTTGTAGTTTATTGAATGAAGGAAAGAAAGAAAAAATCAGTATCCATGAAAATTTTCATGTGTGCATAGGATTCTGATTTGTACACAACATTTATGGTTCATTGTATATTTATTTTAATGTAGCCTATGTTTTGCACAAACCACACACAAGAATTTTTTTAAGCTTTCAGTGCACACACAACAACAGCAAGATGTAGGCCTATAATAAAAAAAACAAAAATAAATTAGCATAAATGAATAAGTATAAGACAGTATAAAACAATAACCAAAGCATCACATTGAAATCGGTAATAAATTTGATTGTAAAAAATAAGCGGAATTAAATTTAAAATTGAAAAACCTCTCTTAAAACTATTTTCAAGTTTCGGATTAAAGACGGTATTTTGAACCATTTGACTTGCCGTACATCCAGTTGTGCTTCTTGCGCATGCTAGTTCTGATCGTACGTATGGTAAATAGGCAACTACGCAAAAATTGCAGTATGGTTGCGTAAAGGGAAACAGACATTCCGAAGGGAACAGAATCGACTGCTACACCGGAAGATACTGTCCTATTTCTTGTTAGGAAACCTGTGGACTCGATGTCCAGACAGGCTAGAGTCAGTGCAACCTCCACAAACACAATAATTTACCATGACGATGATAAATTGACAAAAATAACTACCAAAAACTCACTCACTCACGCCCGCTCCCACTGAATACCAACAGAGCGCGGCACACGACTCCCTCTTGTGACATATGACGCGATGTTGAATAAAAAGGTTATTGAGAACTGTCAAGGAAAGCATCACTTATTCTTCTAAATTTGTGCCCTCACGTCTTGTAAAACATTTTCAAATCCTGCATTAATGGTTCATATGCTATTTTCATACAAGTTTACATATTCATTTGAAAAAAGTTTTAACCTGCAATATGCACTTTAACATTGATTTTTCATATGTAAACAACACTTATTTAACGTGTGAAATACGCGTATAATACGCGTTAAATACACATATTTTACAGGGATGTAACGATCGATCGATATGGATCGATATATTGATCAAATGTCTGATGATATGATGTGTTGATGCCACGCATAAAATATCGATACATGTAGTATAAATAGGCACCTTTATTTTGGCACTGTCCACATTTTCACACAATGTCAGTCTATGCATTGCCGTCAATGCCTGCATTCTCATTCAAACTCATGTATCAGGATCTATATCTATATAAGGACTGCCCGAAGGCACAAGGCGAGCGTAAAATATGCTCCGGATAGTTGACGAAATTGTTGAGTATTGTGTAAGAAGTTTTCTGTGCACACACATCTGAAGCACGCACACACAGACAACCACATCGACTACTGAATTGAGTTCTCTTCCGCTTTTTTTTTGTGCATGGATGAACAAATACAGACAAAATTATCAAATTATCAAAATGGAAAATATCGTAGTAAACACATTCGGTTAGGCCTATGTCTTAACCATAGACTGTAAAAAAACATGGGCGTAGAGACTGTGACATTACCCGTAGGTTTCTGAAGAGCATTTTTGAAGCTCAAAGTGGGCGGACCTGGCTGTCGCCATCAAGGCAGCGCATCACTCCCGGATAATAGAAAATGGGCAAAGAGGCGGAACTTGGGTGGAACCATAGGCGTAAATCCCGGGGGGAAATGGGGGGACAGGACCCCCCCCGATCCCCCCCCCCCCATCTGAGGGTTGTCCCCCCTAAAAACATTACAAGTGACTCTGTGTACTGTAAATAATATAATGTACATCTACTTAAAATAATTGTGTAAGTAGTAAAACAAAATAAACGCAAAAAGCATTTTAAGTTCAGAAATGTTTTGAGTCCCCCTCCCTTGCCTCACAGTGGTCACACCCTTTACAGATACACATCTATGATACACGCACACGGCCCGAGCCTGGTAGGAGAGAGAAAAGTTCTTCAATAGTTATGTGTAAGTAACTTAGGCTGTCAATGCTATTTTATTGTCTTTAAACATCGTGTGAAATGATTCTTTCTATTTAATACAGATGATGCAAGAGCATTAATAAATTAGTCATGACAAAAAAATGATGATATCCGATGTATTTTTCTGTGAGCGATTATAAGGTTACCAAGTTTAAAACCATAGCTTGTCACCCACTATAACTAACACGGCGATAACTGATATTAGGCAAATATTGTAGACCTACCGATGTGTTGGATTTTGCTCAAAATGATGTTAAGTGGCAGATCAGTGGGCTTGCTACAGTTTAATATCTAAAGAGAAGTCCACAGTCCTAGACTAAACCTAAAATACCATGTGGAGGACACAAAATAATAATTATAATATGACCGCGTGGTGAACCATATGAACCGAACTCATATTTAAACACAGTCTCCATGCTATGTACACATGCTGTGTACACATATCTATCGTCACAAGTACAATTTTGGCTGTATTATGTGTGTCCGCTTAAAAAATTGCTCTTGAGAGATTTTGTGTTTATATGATTTTATGCTACTGTTAGATGAAATTTACGCCCCTGGGTGGAACGCCCGCCTAGCTCGACGGTGGTGACAGCAGCAGCAATCCATCTGTCACTCAAGTGGCCACGCTCTTAATTATGCAGTATTTTAAGGCTTCATATAATTTAAACAGATGAGTTTAAAAAAAAAATAATAAATCACCCCCTCACAGTTGTCATGAAGGGCAAAATTAGCTATATAGACCAAAACCACTTTTTGTACCAGGCATTTCTGCTGTAAAGTTTGGCATTTTAACATGGGGTGTCTATGGGATTGACTCCCTTTTGGAGCCAGTCTCTAGCAGCCAGGCAATGAATTGCAGTTTAAGTCACTTCCATGTTGGTTTCAAGAGAGACTGGAAGGTTGCCACTTGGTCTTAACGTAAACAGTTGAGAAAGAAGACGCATGTCTATCAGTATATTGGATCCGTACCTTAGTTCTTAAAGTGAAAGCAGACTAAAAATCTGCTGCTGTCAAAGAAAAATGTCAAAGAAAAAGTATTTCTCACTGCTCCTGACTAAATAACTTTTGTAACATTAATAATGATTAATCTATATTTCATTTATACAGTAAAGACTATGCAGTTATTTTACATTTGATTATTGCATTTCTGTACCTGAAAATTTCTTTTAGACCTACCTGAAAAACCTGAAAAGCACTGTTTATTGAATTTGTGTCTTTGTTCTGTATTTATTTTCTGCTCTTGCTTGTAATTTGGTTATCTGTACAAAAGATTTTTAGCACTAAGCCCATAGCCCATTTTGTTGACTCTTGTCATGTCATAAGATTACTGATGTTTTGTGTGTGTTTTTTTTTTTTTTTCAATTATTTTTTTTCTTTATCATTTAAAAAAAAAAAAAAAAAAAAACAGTGTAGGCCTATTTTTTGTTGTGAATGTCCCAATTGAGGTACTGGATGTGAAAAATTAAGGTAAATGTTCATGTTATATATTTTGGTTGCATTTGTGAGTTAATAAAAATGTATATGGTTGTTTAAAATAGGTATATAATATCATAATATAAATAAATCGATCAATATACTCCTGTATCGAATCGTATCGGAGAATTTTTTGAGGTATCTGCAAATATTGTATCGCTGGTTATGAGAATCGATATCGTATCCTATCGTGATGAACCATCCCCGTGATTTACACCCCTAGTATTTTACGTGTTGTTGACGTGTTAAAATTCACGAGTTTTTAAACCATTTGGCCTTCCATAGCTGATGAAGCGCTTGTACTGAAAGCGCTTCTCTCAGTCTCTTCATGCCATCAGTGAAATCTGACTCCTGCTATGCTCCGACTCTGCAGCACATGCTTTATAAAAAATAGCAGATGCTTTGGAGAAGAGAAGACCATGCACTTGCACAAATGCGATCACGTCAAATTTGAACTCATACATTCTGAAAAAATGTTTGCATTTTGGTCACAGTCTAGAGCCCTGGACTAGTGAAAGAATCTATCAAAACTAAAGAAGTAGCTACATATTTACTTCAGCATAATAGTATTACATCATTGTGTTGTCTGAAATCTCTCAAGAGATGAATCAGAAGATATAATCGGATTCAATGACTCAAATGTTCAATGATCTGTGCTACATAAGAGAATAAGGAAGAGCATTTACAGCTGAGCAATTTCATTCAAAGCAGCTCACAAGTGTTCAGACATTGTTTGCTCTGGCTCTAAAACTTCATGTATACAGGTGTGTGATTTAAATATTATGCAGAAACTTTATGTATATATGTATAATCTTAAGCGTTATGTATAATCTTATGTATAAAATTGTTAGAACATTAAGATGACAATTTTGTGAATTCCCTAAATTTTGTTTATGTCTTCATGGTCATTTCTATTTTCAGCTTGTTCAAAAAAAAAAATAAAACACAAAGCTGCCATGAGTTCTTCAAATACAAATTTTTTCCAGAATATGTCTATTGTTCGTCCTGAATACTTTTTCATCATTGGGCTTTCAGGTATACCGTACAGCAGTTATTACTGTATTTTTTTATTGATCGCATATTTTATTGCTGTAATTGGGAACTCTATAGTCCTTCTCATTATAGCTCTAGAACGAAGTCTGCACAGTCCAAAGTACATTGGTGTGTTTAATTTGGCCTTGGCTGACCTTGGAGAAACTAATGCAGTGATTCCTAACATGATGAAAACTTTTTTTTCTGACTCACAGTACATGTCCTACAATGCTTGCTTGACAAACATGTTTTTTGTGAACTTCTTTATTACTGTGCAAAGTGCCACTCTTGTTGTTCTGGCATTTGATCGCTTCATTGCAATTTGTTTGCCATTAAGATATCATGCAATAGTGAATAATACTGTCATGTGTTTAGTGTTTATAGTATTATGGACATTTAACACTTCTCTGGTAGCTCTGTCAACATCTTTGATGACCCAACTTTCATTCTGTAAATCTAATGTGGTACAGAGTTTTTATTGTGATTATGGACCAGTGTCGAGGTTGGCATGCAACAACAACAGCCTTAATATTTTTTTATCAAACCTTACTGCAGCTTTGTTCCTTATAGCACCATTGTTCATTATAGTCCTGTCATATCTGGGCATTTTTTTTGCCTTAAGTAAAATTACAACTTGGGAAGCACGTTTAAAAGCACTGAAGACCTGTGTTTCTCACCTTTTGTTGGTCGTAATATTTTTTCTTCCTGTAATATGCCTTTTCATTGCTTCATCAGTTACTTCTCTCACTCCCAATGCCAGAATCATCAGCATATCTCTTTCATTTACTCTTCCACCAATGTTAAATCCCATTATTTATGTTTTAAACACAGCTGAAATCAGAGTCTTAATTCGAAAACTGCTTAAAAACAGAATTGTGCCAATTAGAAAGAACATTTCAAAATGACTGTAATGATTGTTTGTGTTCATCCATCATTAGGAATTAAATTACCTAAACGAAAAATTAACATATTTTTTCATAAATGTTTATAGATTCATTATGTGGAAAATAAAAGTGTATGAGCAGAAAATAGTTAAATTCACTCTGCTACACTCCTAACATGTAGAGTGGGCATTTGAGAGTTAATGTGTTGGTGAACAGCAGTGATAAGGCGTTTATTTTTTTATGAATGAATCCATCAGATTTTAAGTGTGTATGTACTGTGTTCTTAATTACTGACCCCAAGACTAAACAACAAAGACTAAAAATTGTACAAGCTATTTGAATGCATTTTTGTGAGCAGTCAGTATTATGCTCACATATTTCATGTTACCCTGGTTTCATCCATCCAAATGCTGTTAACTGTCATGTTTGTTCATATCATGTTCATATAATGAAAATAATCCAAACCAAGGACCCATTTTCACACAAGTATGCCTGAGATCTGCTTCTTTCTCTCTGTTGTGACATCTCAACTTTTTGTTATTTCTGTATTTGCTGTACAATAAAGAATGAAAGCTAAGCATGAACTAAGATATCAATTTATTGATGCAAGCTTAATTGAATCCTGTTTATTGATAAAGAAGGTCTACACATGTAAATCTTAATTTCTTAATTTTTGTTATTATCACATTTATTTAGGGACAACATCTCTAAAAGTAGCACATCAAAGTATCAGATTCACTAGATAAACTGATACATGAATAAGGGACTATGTTGCAGATAACACAATGAGATTGAGCTGGGTCAGTTTTTCAGAGAAACTGTAGAAATAACAACAACAACAACAACAACACTCCAAATGTCATGATTCATCATTAACAGCTTTTCAGCTAGGCCCCTATAGTCTAAATAGGCATTGTCATAGTTTAACTCAACTACTCAACTTTTTTAACTGTGTCATAAGGAAAACCACTACTAGCACAACAGATCCACAATAGGATTCAAGATAAAGTTGTTGTGGCATCGTTGCAAGCCTCTGGGCCCTATGCACTTTTGCCCCCATTGTGACACCCCTGGTCTCAACCCCTACTGATTAGAAATTTAACAATCCAATCATCCAATCAATGCACGGACATGACATCACTATCGCAGAAAGCCTGCTTAGAAGATGGAATAGTAAATGATGGAAAAGTCAAATGAAATTGTAGTTCCCTATCAAAAGCTACTCTCGATGCTGCGTATCAAACGCTAATGAGAACATGCTTTGTTCGACCGGTTGTGAAGCACGTGTGTCAAACACGCCAAGAATTGGCTTAAATAACCTCGGTAGGTGACGTAACTGATTACACACACCTGGAGGTTATAAATAGACGTGACACGGAAACATCCTCAGGTTTCTTTGTCTTCAAGGACCACACTGTGTGTGTGTGTGTTGTGAGAAAGCAGAGAGGGGAAAAAAAAGATATATATAAGTGAAGTACTTACATTATCATGGCAGAGTCTGATAAGAGATGCGTGTCTCCGTGTCAGAGGCTCATCTCGGAGGACGATCCTCACAGACTCTGTTTTGAGTGTTTGGGGGATGAGCACGCTGCCCTCGGGCTCGAGGGAGAATGCGAGCACTGCGATGTTTTGCCTATCAAAGTGCTTCGCGTACGGCTCGCTTTTTTCAAAGACGAGCGAGCCGCTGCTCCCTTGGTAAGATCCTGGGGATCGCGTGTTGATCTGGTTGAGGCGCATGAGATGGGTCCGCCCCTTTCTCTCACGCTCTCGCCGGATCACGAGGTCCTCGCGTCCGTTTCTGAAGCGCGCTTCGGCGCTTCTTCTGAACGGGCCGAGGATACTTCATCTCATGCTTCTGCGGAGATGGAGAGTGCCACTTCAGAGTGCACCGCTCGCGATGATAGAGCGTATGAGGAGTTACTCGAGGTGGTAACTCGAGCAGTCGATCGTTTAAAACTAGACTGGCCGCAGGAGCAGGAGACCCCCAAACGCTCAAAGTTAGATGATAGGTTTCTGTCAGGTGGCCGAGGGGAGGAGCCTCAGCGACGGTCTCTCCCCTTCTTTGATGATCTCCATGACGAGCTGGTTCGTTCATGGAGTAAGCCCTATTCGTCCCGTGTCTTCGTGCCATCGACGTCGATTTATTCGACTATCGTGGATGCAAAGGCGCGGGGCTACAGCATGATGCCCCAGGTGGAAGAGACGCTTGCGGGCTATCTCTCCCCTGGGACTTCATCCTCCCTGAAAAAGCCTATGCTCCCCACCAAGCCTTGTAGAATGACATCCTCGCTGGTGGGGAAAGCTATTCAGGCAGCGGGTCAGGCTGGTGCTGCCCTGCACACCATGGCTGTTCTGCAGGCGTACCAGGCTAACCTGCTCAAAGACTTGAGCACAGGTGGGACCATCAGTGAAGAGAAGTTTTCTGAACTTCGCCCGGGCCACAGATCTGTCTCTCCGTGCGACTAAGCAGACGGCCCGTGCCATCGGCCATTCTATGGCTGCTATGGTCTCCACAGAGAGACATCTGTGGCTGAACCTCACGGGCATCAAGGAGAGGGATCGATCTTTCCTTCTTGATGCCCCCGTCTCGCCTTCCGGCCTATTCGGCGATGCTGTCAACTTAGTCGCCACTAGGTTTCGGGAGGCGAAGCGCTACGAAGAAGCGTTCATGAGGTTTCTCCCCCGCCATGCTCAAGCGTCGGGACTGTCAGCCACCCAGTCCCGACCAGGTTCGGTTCCTCTGAGGCGAGAAGCCCAGAAGGAGAGTGTGGCGAGTCGTGCACCCCCTCAAAGAGACTGGGGAGCGGCTCGCCACACTTCTCAATCCGCATCGAAGAGACCGGACCTGTGGAGCATCATCTCCGCTAAGAAAAAGTCCTGACGCTGGTGCACCCAGGACCGTGGGGGTCTGCCCCCCCGGGGAGGGGCGCGTAAAATTCCAACAGAGAGTAGAGGCTCCTTCCTACAGTCTCCGCCACCACTGGTGTTTCGGAGACCAGCGGTCTCCAGTGAAATGTTAGGTGTTCGGTTGCCTCCTGCCACATTTCAGGACACCAGACATCTAACATCCCCCCATCAAAGCGAAGTGTCAAAACCACTGCCCCTTTCAGAGAGGCTGGCAGTGTGGAAGCTACTGCCAAATATCTCTCCGTGGGTAGAAAGGACTGTAGAGAAAGGCTACAGGATTCAGTTTGCATATCGGCCTCCGCGTTTCAATGGTGTGGTCTCCACATCCGTGAAACTGGAACGAGTGCATTTGTTGCCACAGGAATTACAAGCTCTGTTGGACAAAGGGGCCATAGAACGTGTTCCCCTGCCAGACAGAGACTCAGGCTATTACAGCCAGTATTTTCTGGTTCCCAAGAAAGATGGGGGGGTTGCGTCCGATTTTAGATCTTCGCGGTTTGAACCGCTACCTCAGAACATACAAGTTCAAAATGTTGACAATCAAGATGATTGTGTCTCAGATTCAAATGGAGGATTGGTTCGTGACAATCGATCTCAAGGATGCATATATTCATGTAGAAATCTTGCCACAACACAGGAAGTTCCTGAGGTTCGCTTTTGGGGGTGAAGCTTACCAGTATCGGGTTCTTCCATTCGGCCTAGCTTTGTCACCCCGCACGTACACAAAATGCATGGATGCAGCACTGGCTCCTTTGCGACTCCAGGGCATCCGCATTTTAAATTACATAGACGACTGGCTGATTCTGGCTCAGTCTCAAGAGCTTGCGCTTCAACATCAGGATTGTCTGTTTGTCATCCTAGCTCATCTTGAATCTCTGGGGTTGAGACTCAACGCCAAGAAAAGCGTTCTCTCTCCTGCTCAGAGGACAACGTATTTGGGGGTTGTATGGGATTCGATCACGATGCAGGCACAGCTGTCTCCTGCACGCGTCGAATCCATTCTAAACGCCCTAAAGAACATCAAGCTAGGCCAGAGGATTACTGTTCATTACCTTCAGAGGGTTCTAGGTCTCATGGCAGCTGCATCCACGGTGATACCCTTGGGTCTCCTGCACATGAGATCGTTTCAGTTGTGGCTCAGAGCCAGTAAGGGTTACACGCCAGGGGCTTCGTACCCTTTCTATGTGGTTCAGACCCCGGTTTCTGACTTTGGGTCCCACTCTAGGTCCGTGTTGTTGTCGCAAGATGCTAACGACAGACACTTCCCTCACGGGCTGGGGTGCGGTCTTGGATGGCCGTCCAGCCCAAGGGATCTGGAGAGGCCATCTTCTCGATTGGCACATCAATTGCCTCGAAATGATGGCTCTATTTCGGGCCCTGAAATACTTCCTCCAGCAGTTGACAGGCTACCATGTCCTAGTGCGGGTGGACAACACGGCGGTAGTCTCTTACATAAATCACCAGGGCGGACTGCGTTCACGCCGCCTGAACAGGCTAGCGCAGCAGGTTCTGCTTTGGGCACAGGACAAGTTCCTGTCCCTCAGGGCGATTTACATCCCCGGGCATATGAACGTAGGAGCAGACTTGCTGTCCAGACAAGCTGTGACACATGGGGAATGGAAACTCCACCCCGAAGTAGTCAGTCAAGTCTGGGAAAGATTTTACCTTCATGGGACTTAGCTATTGTGCTCGAGGGTCTGGTGCTGACCCCTTTCGAACCACTGGAGTCAGCGCCTGTCAGGTTTCTGACTCTAAAGATGTTTTTTTTAATGGCCATTACTTCTCTTAAGAGAATTTGGGATTTGCAGGCTCTGTCAATCTCGCCATCCTGCCTAGACTTTGCCAATGGGCTGGTCAAAGTTATTTTGCATCCTCACCTGAATTATCTTCCGAAAGTTTCATTCTTGACCATGAATCCAGTCGTCCTTGAAGCCTTCTGTCCTCCGCCGTTCACGACACCGGAGCAGGAAAGACTTCACTTACTGTGTCCAGTACATGCTCTTCAGATCTACGTACACCGCACTAGCCAGTGGCATAAGTTGCAGAGCAACTTTTCATATGCTATGGGGGCCGTAACCGGGGGGCGGCTGCCACAAAGCATTTGATACGCAGCATCGAGAGTAGCTTTTGATAGGGAACACCTCGGGTTACTTGACTGTAACCCTGTTCCCTGAAAAAGCGGGAACGAGATGCTCCGCCTCAATGCTGCACTGTAGGCATGCCTGGATGTCCTTTCAGACCAAGGTGTAACTTGAGGATGTTTCCGTGTCACGTCTATTTATAACCTCCAGGTGCGTGTAATCAGTTACGTCACCTACCGAGGTTATTTAAGCCAATTCTTGGCGTGTTTGACACATGTGCTTCACAACCGGTCGAACAAAGAATGTTCTCATTAGCGTTTGATACACAGCATCTCGTTCCCGCTTTTTCAGGGAACAGGGTTACAGTCAAGTAACCCGAGACACTTTATTCTATTCAGGCATTATGGCTTGCCCACTCATATAGCTGCATAGACGGAGGGTGAACTAACTCCAGGCTAAGACTAAAAGTAGCCTAATGTTAAAGGAACACTCCACTTTTTTTGAAAATAGGCTCATTTTACAACTCCCCTAGAGTTAAACAGTTGAGTTTTACTGTTTTTGAATCCATTCAGCTGATAATGCACTTTAATAACCGGAAAAGCGTCTCGGTTACATATGTAACCCTTGTTCCCTGAAGGAGGGAACGGAGACGTAATTGGGATCTCGCCTGAGAGCCCAATCACCTTCGAGTGTTAACAAAACAAGCCAATGACAGTTTGCGTGCGTGCTTTGCATCGCGCACCGCGCCCCGCAGCATGGGTATAAAAGGAGAGTGCATGCAGACGCACATCAGTTTTTCGCTGAGGAGCCAAGACGGTGTGCCTCGGCCGTACAGTGGTGGTACAGCAACTGTGGCTACGGGACGTAACATCTCCGTTCCCTCCTTCAGGGAACGAGGGTTACATAAGTAACCAAGATGTTCCCTATCAGTCAGTCACGTTCGACGTTACTTCAGAGTGACTGACGCAATTGGGATCCCTATGAAAGCGCCACTATTGCTGACCCCCTCCTGTGCCCTGCGGAAGCTGGCAAGTCCCCCCACGCCAGCTGGGACGGAAGATAGGACAGGGCTTAGGCAGAGATGCAGCCACTGCTGTTCCATACAGTGGTTATGGATAACACTGGGAAAGTGTACCTAAGTAAGGGAACGCTACGGAAGCCACATCCTGCACGTAGGAGGTATCATGTGGAAATTACACATATGGACAGGCCATCGGCAGTACTACATATGGAAGTCCCTGTGGTAGACTCAGCCAGCCTGGGGTGAGACCAGGGTGCGAACTACGGGGGAGCTAGGGGGAGCTCGGCTCCCCTTAATAAGACATGGGCTCCCCTGAAAATTTGTGAATTTTTCGTGATTTGTGAAATTTTGGGGGGTCTCAAAAAATATTGACAATGTTATTTTGACGTGCAATTTCAGTTTTGTGTAATGTGATCATCATGTGTAAAATTGCAAAAATATTCATTATGCATGACGGCTATTTAAACCTAATTCGCTTCAATAAAGATAACTATACTTGCTATTCTTGTCATGAGCATCAAGGTGTGGGGGCGCTGCGGTGCAAATTCCACTCATGTTTAGTACGTTAACTCAAAAGATTCGTAGAAAAAGTATAAACGTTGGAGGCCATTGATCTGCGCGTGGAGTCCTTGAAATTCATTCAGGCCTCTGTGGTCGATTCTGTGTTAAGGTAAGGCATGTTATTCGCAATTATGTGTTGTGGCTGGGTTGTTATAGGTCTGCGTGACTCTCGATGTCTTAGGCCTAATTGAACGGAGGAATTATGGTATTCTTCTGTAGCCTGACGAGTAACTTTAACCGTTGTTCGTGTGAACTCAAAGACAACCTGATGCTTTGTTTATAGACTATTTGTGGGTGGCTGTTTGTTGTTTCACCTATCAATTCGTGTCGATAAAGTATAATAGGGTAAATCTTGTATAGTGATTTATCCTATATAGTGCAAGCAAGTAGTGCATACACTTGTATCTGTTATGTATCTTTCTGTTAGCTGTTATGCATTACCCCCCTCCAACAAAAACAAGTGGGCTCCACCAAAGTCCACGGTATAGTTCGAACACTGGGTGAGATCAATACACAGCAGAAACGGCAGAAGGTCTCTGCCAGGGAAAGACACGGGCTCACCGTGAGGGGAGCCATACCGTGGAAGAATACACATGTGGGATCACCCGAAGGGGGAATCACTACACACGGGCACCTAGCCCAGCACAAGGGCTGACCTTGGGCAGAGTGCTGGACCTGGCACCTGGCGTTCCGCCATGCCTGGCCGCTGATGGTGTGGGAGGAACTTCAACAGGGTTCGCCAAGGGGAACTGAACTGAGAAGCAATAAGGCGCACGTATCCGGTCCTTAGAGGGGAATGGCCCAGCAAGCGTGATTGACACAGAGTGGGTCCGGTGTTACTGGCGACCTGAGGCAAGTACACGGGAGGACACGGGCACTACACGGAGATTATAGAATCTCGCAAACATGTTAGGTGTCGCCCAGCCGGCAGCTCTACAGATGTCTGCTATTGAGGCATCATGTGCCAATGCCCAAGAAGAAGCAATGCCTCTCGTAGAGTGTGCTCTTACTCCGAGGGGGCACGGCAACCGTTGGGCCTGGTAAGCTAGCACTATAGCCTCCACTATCCAGTGGGCAACTCTTTGTTTATAGACAGCCTTTCCCTTCTGCTGTCCTCCAAAGCAGACAAAGAGCTGGTCTGAGGTCCTGAAGCTCTGCGTGCGGTCCACGTAAATGCGTAAAACACGGACGGGGCAGAGCAGAGCAATGGCTGGGTCTGCCTCCTCCCGGGGCAGCACTTGCAAGTTCACCACCTGATCCCTGAAAGGCATGGTGGGAATTTTGGGCACATATCCGGGCCGGGTCTCAGGACAACATGAGAGTCGGCCGGTCCAAATTCTAGGCATGAATCGTCGACCAAAAATGCCTGCAGGTCCCCTACCCTCTTGACCGAGGCCAAAGCAGTGAGGAGTACTGTCTTTAATGACAGAAACTTTAGCTCTACTGAATGCAGAAGCTTGAAGGGCTCCTCCTTCAAGGCCGTCAGGACCGAGGTGAGATCCCAAGAGGGTACCAGGTGAGGGCGTGGAGGATTTAACCTCCTCGCCCCCCTGAGGAAACTGATGACCAAGTTGTGCTTCCTGACAGACTTACTGTTTACTGCATCGTGATGTGCGGCAATAGTGGCAACATACACTTTGAGAGTGGAGGGAGACAGCCTTCGCTCTAGCCCTTCTTGCAGAAAAGAGAGCACGACCGTGATCGGGCATCTACGGGGCTCTTCCCGTCTTGTAGATGGAGCCCTGGCTGAAGTGATGGTGTTCACAACCGCTGGAGGTAGCCCATGTAGAACCTCCGCGTCCCGTCCAGAGACTATACATGGAGATTCAAAGGTCTGGACACGGGTGCCAGAGGGCGACCCATCTCTGAGAAAGGAGATCCCTCCTCAGAGGAATTTGCCAAGGAGGGGCTGTCGCGAGGAGCATCATTTCTGGGAACAAAGTCCGATTGGGCCAGTATGGCGCCACTAAAAGAATCTGTTCCTCGTCCTCCCTGACCTTGCACAGAGACTGTGCGAGAAGGCTCACTGGGGGAAACGCATATTTGCGTAGGCCCCAAGACCAGCTGTGTGCCAGCGCGTCCGTGCCGAGGGTCCCCTCGGACAGGGTGAAAAACACCTGGCAGTGGGACGTGTCCAGGGAGGCAAACAGGTCTACCTGAGCGTCCCCGAAGCATCTCCAAATCAGTTGGACTGTCTCGGGGTGAAGTCACCATTCTCCCAGAAGGGCGGGCTGACGTGAGAGCTCGTCGGCTGCACGATTGAGCTCGCCTGGGACATGAACGGCACAAAGCGACCTCAGATGCTTCTGACTCCAAAGGAGGAGATGGCGGGCGAGTTGTGACATGCAACGGGAGCGTAGACTGCCTCGGTGGTTGATGTACGCAACGGTCGCAGTGTTGTCCGTATGAACCAGCACATGCTTGTCGTTTAGCAGCGATTTGAAGCGGCGCAGAGCAAGCCATACTGCTAGCAACTCGAGGCAGTTGATATGCTACTGCAATCGGGCCTTGTCCAGAGCCCCGATGCTGCATGCCCGTTGCATATGGCACCCCAGCCCATGGCAGAGGCATCTGTTGATACAACAACATGCCTTGACACTTGCACTAGGGGAACTCCTGTCTGAAGAAAGGCAAGGTCCGACCACAGGCTGAAGGTCTGGCGCCAAGACGGGGTGACTGGGACACGGTAAGTGCCGCGTTGCCATGCCCATCTCGGGACCCGGTTGTGAAGCCAACGCTGAAGTGGTCTCATATGAAGCAACCCGAGTGGCGTAACAGCGGCTGCGGATGCCATATGCCCCAGGAGCCTCTGAAATAGTTTCAGTGGAACTGCCCTCTTGCGCTGGAAAGACTCCAGGCAATTCAGCATCGACTGAGCACGTTCTATTGAGAGACGTGCTGTGAGGTTGACCGAGTCCAGCTCCATAATGAGAAAAGAGATCCTCTGCTCAGGGGAGAGTTTGTTCTTTTCCCAGTTGACCCAAAGCCCCAACTGGCTGAGGTGCCTGAGCACTGTGTCCCTATATTCGTATAACAGTATGAGCCAGTCGTCGAGGTAGTTGAGAATGCGAATACCTCTTTTCCTCAATGGAACAAGGGCTGCCTCCATGACCTTGGTGAAAACACAAGGTGACAGGGACAGCCCGAAGGGGAGGACTTTGTACTGATATGCCTGCCCTTTGAACGCAAAGCGGAGAAACGGCCTGTGTCGGGGGAGGTTTGAGACATGAAAGTATGCGTCCTTCATGTCGATTGCTGCGAACCAATTGAGAGGACGGATGCATTGAAAAATGCATCTCTGTGTCAACATCCTGAACAGAAGCTTATGAAGGACCCGGTTCAGAACACGCAGGTCCAAGATTGGTCGTAACCCACCGCCTTTCTTGGGTACGATGAAGTAAGGGCTGTAAAACCCCGACTTCATCTCGGCTGGAGGGACCTGGCTCTATCGCGTACTTCGCCAGTAGGACCGCAATTTCTGCACGCAAGACAGGAGCATCTTTGTTCAGCACAGAGATGAACCAAATGCCCCTGAACTTGGAAGGACGCCGGGTGAATTGAATCGCATAGCCGAGTCTGATGGTTCTCAAGAGCCAGCGAGACGTTCTGGGGAGTGCTAGCCAGTCCCCCAGAGACCGAACAAGCGGGACTAGGGGAACCACCGACGTACCCACTGTGGGGCAGCGAGGTGGCGCACAGGGACCCGACCCGGAAGGCAGCGCGTCCCGGAGTGGGGTCGTGAGTGCGCGGTGCGACACTTACCTGGCTCCATGGTTGGGCAGGGGGCGTGTGAGGAGGCATACTGTCCACGAGCCGGGCCCTGCTGCCCGCTGACGAAGGGAGAGGGGGACGGGAGTGTCGAGGCTGCGCCTCGTGCACCGCCATCCTCGCCCTCTTGAGACCTGGAGAAAAAGGAAACTGCTCTTTTTTTGAGGTTTTGGGAACAAAATGGAAACAAAAGATTCTCCACCTGACCCTCCTCCGGGAGAAGGAGTGGTGCGGTCACCATCTCCTGAAGAGCAGAATCCAGAAGCTCCGGGTCGCCCGTCTCAGGAACGACGCTTGCCCTGGTGCTTTACGGGCTTGGCAGGGGCGGAGACGGGCTGCGCCGCTTTCCTGCCACCAGCTCCACGCTGCGGCCGGTGTGAAGGCTGCTGCTGAGGCCGAGCTGGAGCAGAGGTGGAGGCAACAAGAGGGCGCCCTCGGCGACGAGCAGACGGAGGGTCTGCGGCTGGCGGTGGGGTGGAGACAGCAGCAGACCGCCGGGGCAGGATATGTCGGAATGCCTTCATCTGCTTCTGTGTGGCGGAAAACTGTTGGGCAAAGCTCTCCACTGCTTTGCTGAATAGGCCGGCCTTGGAGATAGGGGAGTCCAAGAAGCGATGCTTGTCGGCCTCTCTCATATCCGCCAGGGTCAGCCATAGGTGGTGCTTCTGGACCACTAAAGTGGACATCATCTGACCCAGGGACCGCGCTGTGACTTTCGTCACCCTCAGGGTGAGGTTCGTCGCTATGCGCAGCTCCTGCAACACACCTGGGTCAGCACCACCCTCATGCAGCTGCTTTAACGCCTTGGCCTGGTGGACCTGCAGGAGGGCCATGGCGTGCAGGGCGGAAGCGGCCTGTCCAGCAGCTCTGTAAGCCTTGGCCGTTAAAACAGACGAGAACTTACAGGCCCTGGATGGAAGGCGTGGATTACCCCGCCAGGCAGCGGTGTTTTGCGGGCAGAGCTGCATCGCAATAGCGTTCTCGACTGGGGGATCTCCACATACCCTTGGGCCACCCCGCCATCGAGGGTGGTGAGGATGGAGGAGGCGCTAGCTCTGTTTCGGGTAGAAAAAGGTGCCCTCCAAGACTTAGTCACCTCCTCATGCACCTCCGGGAAGAATCTAACTGGAGGTGGCTGCCGGCGATCGGCCTGTGCCCCCAGGAACCAATCATCCAGCCTCGAGCATTCGGGAGAAGGAGGAGGTCTCCAGTGCAGCCCAATGCTTTCGGCGGCCCGGGAAAGCATAGCGGTCAGCTCTGGATCTGACTCAGGCAACGCCACTCTTCCTGACAGAGGTAGCGCAGCCGAATCATCATCTCCAGAGCCTAGCTCGTCCTCCGATGCAGCAATCGACATTGTCTGCTGGCACTCTGAACGAGATGCTGGGCCATGCCCTGTCCGAGGACCCGGCCACCTCATCCGAGAACACCAGAGGGTGCGAAGTGCTAGAGGAGTGAGAGGCCCGCGGAGACGCATTCGATGGGGAAGCTCTCGCTGTTATCCTCAGATCACCCTGACCACAAGCCGAAGTAGTCCTCCGCTGCTGAGAGACAGAGGAACTAGAACGGGGCATGGCAAGGGGGGCACCCCCTCGTTTGATGAGGAGGTATCTGGATCGCAACATCGCGATGGTCATATTCCCGCAATGAGAACATGACTCATCCACGTGCTGCTTCAGCGTGCTGAACGCCCAAGCACGAGACACAGCGTTTGTGACCGTCAGACGGAGCCAGGAAGCGACCACATCCAGAAACACATGAGCGGAAGGCCATCTTTAAAAAGACGCCACGTCACTCGTGGAACTCTTTTAGATTGCTCTTTTAGAAAAAGTGCTGAAGCGCCCAGGAGAGGTCGCAGCGCGACCGCACAATGAAGAGCTGCAGCACACCGTCAGAAGTAGCAGCACTGGACAGCAACCCCCGCTGACGCGCCGTAACACCAACACTGTTGTTTGCTGTCTTGCAGACACTCTCGGAGATTCGCGCTGAACGGCTCGGCTCCGAAACGAAAAACTGATGTGCGTCTGCGGGTTGCGCGATGCAAAGCATGCACGCCAACTGTCATTGGCTTGTTTTGTTAACACTCAAAGGTGACTGGGCTCTCGGGCGAGATCCCAATTGCGTCAGTTACTCTGGCATGACGTCGAACGTGACTGACTGATAGGGAACTAAGTGTGGAATGTTGGACACTTCATGCACTCAACTGTTGCAGCTTTAATTACGTCGCGAAGGGGGAGGGGCTATCAGACTCCTATTATTAATGACAAAATCAACTTATAAAATTCATACACTACACGGTTGAGTGCATAGTGTATAAGTGCATAGTACAGAGTGCGTCATTTGGGATGCAACTCATGATGTGGACTAGTGATGGCCGCTTTGGAAACACTGCTTTGAAAGCTTCAAAAACTTAGTTTTTTTAACCAGTGCTTCGGAGTATGGAAGGCAGAGGGGGCCAAAAGTGTTTTGTGTTTATTCTGACACCTTTAGTTTCACTAAGGGCAAGTTGACACTACAGGATTGTAAAAATGATACAGTGTAATAGAGCTGTGCAATTAATCGAAATACAATTTCAGTTTCGATTTCCACTTCCAATGATTATGAAAATACAATGATCGAGATAAATGATTATTGTGCCCCATTCCGCCCCTTTCCAGCAGTGCACTTTCGCTCCTCCATAAAAGCCCAAACTTCACATGCAAATCAATAAAATCATGTAACGTGACTTTTGAAAAATGGGACGTGGTTAATTTATTAAAGTTTATTAGATTTATTAGTGTTTTTAAAAGCGCAAAAGAGAACTTGCGCTGTTCCTCAGGAGGCTTTCTGGAGTACTTCCACCTTGTCACTGCATCACTGACACTACAAGATCACGTGGCATTAATATCAAACAGGTTTGAAAATATTGTTGCACCTGTGACTGCTTGAGATCGGATCACATTGCTGGCCCACTAATACTTAAGCTTTGGTGACTACAAAAAGTGATTTGGCCGCAATCCTGGGGTTTTGTCGCAGACCTTAGAAATCTGTCTGCAACAGCAAAATCCAGCCAAAAGTCCTGAAGTGTGAGCTTGCCATACTGCTTACAAATCCATGTTTTTGCAACAGTAAAAAACTCTTTTCATGTAATATTAATGTTATGTTGTGTCGTGTTTATCAAAATAATTTGATTAAAAAAATACAGACCCCACTTTATTCGCAGTATGTGTTTACATTGAACTTGTACAAACAGATGCTGCATTAAGCAATTCATAAAATACACATACTTATTTCTTCACCAATAAAATGCATCACTATACATTTTGCTACAAAATTGTATATCTAATTAATTTAAATTACACTGAAGTTTTCCTTGAATTCACATGATTTTGGAAGAAACATGAGTTCCTGAACATGATGAAGGGGACTGATCTTTCACTCACGTCAAGTGTAGACAGGATATGATCACTAAATATCACGACTAACCAATCAGAATCAGTTATTCCAGACAGCTGTGTATCAAATGATGTAATGAATGATAAATAAACACATACTGTATACACAGAATTACAGTATTTATGTTGGCTATTCACACAAACATAATCAGTTATGTCTTAAGTGAATGTCTGAGGAACTGTTAGGGAAAAAACATCTGATGTGTAACATTATATTAGATCCGTACAGTACAGTAGGTCTTAATATACAGGCCGCCTGTCTTTTTCATCCGATTCCAACAAACCATACATCATTTGACGGTCTTTTAATGGAGAATTCCATTTCTGAAGCAAATATTGTGACAATAATCATTTATCTGTTTAGCACAAATAAATGAAAGTAAATCACATAAACCAGTTCCTTTCCTAATAATGATTAATAATTTAGTTGTGCTCAATGTAGAAAGTTTTAGAAGAGTAGAAGAGTGTTTCAAAACTTTTGAGCAGGAGTTGCACCATCTTTGATTGATAGTGTTTTTGCTCCAGGGTAACTTTTTGTTTTTCAAACTTCACCTATTAATGAGCCACATAGAGGCACAGAGACATAGAAACAAAATAATGTTTCATAAACAAAATGTCACTCAGTGATCATGAAGGAAGCCTGCCTCTTCAGGGACAAAAACAATAAGTTGCAAATTAAGACTTTGGGGAAAAAACACTTTATGGCAACTGTTTGCATGTTACTTACTGTTCATCAGCAACAAAACAGTTGCTATTATGATATTTACAATTCATTTCATTGAATGTCACCTAGCAATTACAAAGTAAAGGTCCAGAGAGACACTGCATACA
Source organism: Spinibarbus caldwelli (assembly GCA_039654775.1). NCBI lineage: Eukaryota > Metazoa > Chordata > Actinopteri > Cypriniformes > Cyprinidae > Spinibarbus > Spinibarbus caldwelli. The sequence goes on along the minus strand of CM077253.1, from coordinate 9,470,651 downwards.
TTTCAATAATAATCAACAAAGAGATGAGACAGAAAGACTAAGGCCTGTTTTGCTGTTAAAGCAAAATGTCACTGATGGCCTTTGGTGACCATCTGATGCAAGTAGGGGAAACCATGCAAGAAAATCATACTTTGTTTACTGTCACCTAAGCTGAAGCTAATTATTAAGTTAATTATTATAGGTTATTAATTCATGTGCCTTAGAGATACAGTCCTGGGCAGTCAGACTCCCCCCAAATGTGCTAAATTATTAAATGATTAATCAATTTGTGGTATAATTGGCCTAGAGACTTCCAAATAATCCCAGTGGAGAGATTATTTAAATAAGTGTTAGAACTGTGATTCACCATCATGTGGCCTGCTGTCTGTGGAGTATACTGAAACTACTGTACAAATTTATCTGTTTTCTTAACACTAATCACTTTAAAAGTACAGATTGTCTTAAAGTAAACATACAGGTTTACTTTACCACATATTCTACATAAAGTATGCACAAGATTAATTAGTTTCTTTCATTATTCGGTTTTCAAATTATAACGTCTCACCTCTAAGCACGACTTAAAAAATTAAGTCTAATGTGCAAACACATGCAACTCAAGCTAGAAATAAAGCTAACCATTTTTAATACATAGAATACCCGGTGTCTACCTAATATCTGTTATAGTTCAGAGCGCATATAAAATTGCCAGTCACGTGACATATATTTGTATACATTTTTAATGACACATTTATATAATTAAAAGGAAGCGTAATACCACGCTCATAAAACAAACAAGATATTTTTTAAATTATACACAATTGTGCAGAAACTTAACACTTCATACTTGATGTTTTGTTAATTGCATTTAATTAATTATACTTTTAATAAAACATTCGCAATTGGTTTGTAAAAGCTACCTTTGTCATTAAAATAACATAGTCTCAGTATCAGTTACTGAAAGCAGTAGAAAAATAGATAAGTTAGTTCATCCCTTTGGTCACTGGTTAGTAGCCTATAAGAAACGCAAGAGGTATATGGTCAGTGTCATTGGCCAACCACAAAATTCCCCGCCTTATTAAGAGGGAAAAAATGTGCCTTAAATATCTTTGACTTTGACATATTTTTGGAGAGTGTAAAAAGACATACTGTGTACTGTAAGTAAATTATTTTACAGGTATATAAATCAAACCAGATGCTTTTCCAATTCATTGAAAAACTTGAAAAATTAGATTATAATGTGATCATTTTTGTCCCTTCTTGTATTTTTTTTAAAAATGATAAAATGCAACTGAATATTTAACTGTCTGTTATGGTTCTGTGATCCAATGTTGTATGTTAATGTTGTAATATTTTAAAATGTTGTACACTGATCTAATTTTTCATCTTTTTCATTCAACCATCAGATCATCATGTCAGCAGGAAACATCAGCTTTGTTAAGGACTTTTTTATTGTTGGTTTTCCTGGGCTTCAACCAGAATACTATAGCACAGTGGCTACACTGCTGTTTTGTGTCTATGTGTGTATTTTAGTGGGGAATGGAATATTTATGGCACTTTTTACTCTAGAAAAATGCCTTCATAAACCTATGTATTATATCATCTTAAACCTGGTTGTAAGTGACTTATTATTCAGCACCACTACCTTACCAAAAATTATTTCTAGATACTGGTTCCAAGCTGGTAGTATTTCATTTGCTGGTTGCTTCATTCAAATGTATTTTGTGCATTATTTTGGTTCAGTCAGTTCTGTTATCCTGGCAGTAATGGCCTTTGATAGGTATGTAGCCATCTGTAATCCCCTACGATATCCTAATATAGTCACAAATTTGAACATTTTCTGTCTTTGTCTGGCTGCATGGGTGCTAGCACACGCGTGCCCTTTAATGATGGCAATAAGGGCTTACCCTCTGCCTTACTGTGCAGGAAACACAATTACACACTGTTACTGTGATCACATTTCTATCACATCACTTGCATGCACTAACAGGGCACTGTACGGTGTTCCAGCCTTTGCATTTGCTATGGTTGTGTTGCTCAGTCCTTTGGCCTTCATTGTTTTCTCTTACTGCGCCATCATTGTAGCAGTTCTGCGTATATCGAGCACTCAAGGAAGGATGAAGACTTTCTCCACCTGCAGCCCTCAGCTCATCATAATTGCTCTCTATTTTCTACCCAGGTGTTTTATTTATTTGTCTAGCAACATTGGTATCAACTTCAGCACTGATTTGCGATTAGTCATTATTATGCTGTATAGTCTGTTTCCACCCATGATCAACCCCCTCATTTACTGTTTAAGGACAAAAGACGTGAAGGAAATCTTACTCAAAAAGATAAAAGTTTCAATGAATCCTCTATTTATTCCAACAAAAGTGAATGTATCCACTGTATGTGTGTAAATTATTACAGCAGTCATTAGAAGAATTAGAGGAAACATTAGAAGAAACAACAAAAACAAAATAGTATTCTGTAGATGTAAGCATGCTAAATTAGTAGAGTAACTGAGAAAATATAAGATTTCATCAGTTTTATAAATTTGTATCATAGGAGTCTGATATATATTTTTGAAATGATAAACTTGCTATATTTCAACTAATTTATATTTCAAAAACAAAGTCAAAAAGAAAAAAAAAACCATTAGATATGTTTAAAAAAGAACTGTGTATATGAAACATCTGTTCCCAGTGGAAGTAACATCATTTGCACACCCTTATTTATTTATTTATTTATTTATTTTTAAGACAAGTCAATAACTGTACTTTTGTACAACCGATGTACGTTTTGTTGTCTTAAATGTGATGTTTTAGAGGTTAAGAACTACATGGTAATTTTGTCACGGTCCTTCAGGCCATGGTCATGCTTACATGTCAGATATAAACAACCTGAGACTGTTTCTGTGATCATGTTTCCATTACAACACTGGCATGCACTGACAGATCACTGTATAGTATTCCAGCACTCATCTATGCCTTTGCAATACTACTGGGGTCTTTTACTGTTATTATATTCTTTTACTGCTCCATCTTTGTAGCAGTTATGCATATTTAAGGTACTCAAGGAAGGATGAAGTCTTTCTCCACCTGTGTTAAGGGCCTTTCAGCAGTGTATCTCTAGGCCAAAATAAACACACCTGAACCAGCTAATCAAGGTCATCAAGATCACTAGAAATCTTTGTGTACTGGAGCTAAACTCTGCAACCAAGTCACTCTCTACCATCACTTTCCACACCATTAGGGACACCAGAGATGTAAATACTCAAAATACTGAGAAAATTAAAACCATACTCGTATTGTTCACAAATTGGCAAGCAAATTGCAATGAAGCGTTCATATTTGAGATCAACAAAAGGTGACACTTTTGAATAGAACTGAAGAGCACAAAAAGCATGTTTGCCAAACAAGCATTGTAGGAGATGTACTGTACCATGCGTCAAACAGAAAATTCTTCATCATGGTTGGAATCAATGCATTAGTTTCACCAATATCAGCCAAGGCCAAGTTAAACACACCAATGTACTTTGCACTAATGAGGAGGACTACAAAATTCCCAATTATAGTATTAAAATACATGCTAAGTATAGTATAGATATATAGTATAGTATAAAATATAGTAATAACTGCTGTACAGTACCTGAAAGCCCAATGATGAAAAAGTATTGAGGACGAACAATATTCTCAAAAAACAATAACAACAACAACAACACACTTTGACTTACAGAACTCATGGTAACTTTGCATTTGGTGTTTTGTCCAAGCTGACAATACAAATTACCACAAAGACATAAGTAACACATTTGTATAAATGCAAAGATTACACAACATTTTCTATTAATTTTAACATAAAATCATAACATAAAACTACAAAGCCAGAGCAAACATGATTTAGAATTTTTGTCTGTCACTTCCATTGAATTATTCTGTAAATACAAAGACCTATTTTTAGTGTGATTTAGCACACTTACACAGCATTAGTGAAAAGCTGCGTTTCCAATTAACAAAACCATCATTAAGACACTTTTAACTTTAATATAGTTTAAGACATTTTTAACAGTCTGTTGCTAAAATACAAGTCCTCTATCCATAATATTGCCTGTCCCAATTAAAAAAATCTTCTTGTTTGAATCAAGAAAGAAATATACACAGATCAAGCACTGTTTACAAGCGAAAATAAGCCAAAACTGTTCTGAACAATATCCGGTAATGGGCTTTTTCACTAAAGGAAGAGCTATTATGGATTATGGATTGATATCTTGGCCAGAAGCAATGATTCAAATTTAAAAACTTTAAGGGGAGACACTGCAGGCAAAAACACTGTTTTTTCATGCACCTGTCAATTTGGAGATTTTGGGCTTTTTGGTTTTTCATAAAGTGTTTTTTCAGACTAGTGGAAAGAAAACATCCTAAAGACACTGTTTCTTTTATAGCACTTTATCTATTTGTGTCAATAGATTTCAATTACAATACATATTTTTAAAGGCCATTTTCTCAAAATGAGTTTTTTCTCCTACACTGAGCCATAAATCTCCACTTCAGTAGTACCTACACACACCAAACTTTACATTTTTATTCTTGTCTATATCTTGAAGGTTTTTACAGAGGGATTTGTTCATATATAATTTGTTTGATTATATACAACATTTTATTCCCCCCAAAATTGTGAAAATATACTGTCTAAGTATTTTCTGAATTATGGAGTGACAAAATGAGATTCCCTCTGTAAAAACTTTTGACTCTAATATGTCAAAAAAAATTAAACAAGAATTTTGAAACTGACTTCATCCAGTGTTTAGATTTTTGTTCTAGAAATGTATGCAAATTAGCGCATATTTCATTAAATAATGCCTCATTTGTATATTTAAACCTAACATTTTAGAAAGCTTGTAATACAAAAAATGTTTGCAATTATCAGTGTAATTAATCAACAAGGTAAGGCGATAACTATTAGTTTTTTTTTTGTTTGTTTTTTTTTAATTTTTTTTACCCTATTCACCTGCAGTGTCTCGCCTTAATGATGGATTCGTTTCTTACAGACACACAGCTTCTTGCTTCACAAGATGCTAACTAATGGACTGGATTATGCATGTTGTAGATTATTGTGATGTTTTTATCAGCAAATTTTAATTTTTGGGTGAACTATTCCTTTAACAAGCAGTGTTTTCACTTCCCTTTTAAAGGTTGATAATCCTATTCATTTTGCTATTTTCATGATTACAGAGTAGCATTGTTTGATTTGCCATATCTTTTTCTTTACTGTCCAGGGAACAGCAGCTGAGAACCACTGCGTTTTTAAATTATAATATTTGAATCACAAATTGAATTCTCAGCCTTTTAGGAGCCACTTAAAAACAATTAATATATTATTACCATACTGTTCTAACAGTATCTCAAGATCTCACAATCCAGAGTACAGTAAAAAATTTAAATATATATTTATAGGCCTTAGTGGTTAGAGATTTAAAACAATCGTGTGTGTTACTTTGTCTCTGTCACCCTCTTCTGGTTAAATTTGGGATGTACAACACACTAGCAGGTTATCTGTGTTACTAAGAGGCCTTTTGAAACCCACGTTTGTGGTGGGCCTTTTTCAATTTCGTAATTTTCTCAGAAGAGTCTATTCTGAGAACTTATTAATTAAAAAATATAACCAAAAAATATACAGATGTTTTGTTGGACACATTTTCAGTGGTCTGCAACTTGTAATTGTCATTGCAATCTTCACATTTTCTGGGATGCTGCTGAACCGAACTCTTACAGCCACATAAGAAGTGCAGAAACTGTTTATATGACACAACCTTACTGAGCAGCACGAATTTCAATATAAGATTCATGATGCCTGACAGTACAGCAGTGTTTAATACAATGATCAATGAAATATTAATTGTTTTTTATTCATTCACAAATGAAAGGTAAGTTATTTAATTTCTGGAGCAAAAAAAAATAAAAAATCTGCAGCTAATCTAAATAAGGAATAAGAAATTTACTGTATTCTGATGCTGACTTTTATTAAAGATGATTAAATCATGACTGATATATTTTCTACTACTGTAAAAAAGCTTTCTGTATTTGTTGTGAAACTTTTAGCATTGTTGCATCATTTCTGATTGAAAGACTAGGAGTGTTTACATCTCAGAATAACTCTGATTGTCAAACTTTTGCTGTTGATGAAGTGCACTCATAATAGATGGCTAATTAGATGTGACGATACACAAGAGACCATGTACAAACAGCTAGGACACTTGGGAGAATCCTGTCTCACATCACCTTGAGTACTGTAGATCAAAACATCATTAGTTTTGTTTAGAAAGGCAATGGTTTTGTGACCTTACAAAAACTTTATTAACACTTTTTTCTCACTTGTTATATCTTTTGACATAATAAGTATAATAGTTGCATAATAAAACTGGAGAAAGTCAACATCAATGCATGCATACACACACTGCTCCCTTCATTCCTCCCTTCAAGATGAAACTCTTTTCAAAAGATGAAAGATTTTTTTTCTTTGTCAACAGATAATCAAAATGTCATCTTTCTAACTTTGTTTGCTAAAAGTAAATATACACCTCTACAGTGTTTTTTTATATATAATTTTATATATATATATATATATATATTGGTGGACCTATGTAGACTATGAAGCCTGTTAGGCCTTTTTCTGGCAGCTGTTAAAAAAATAACATTTAAAGAGTAATTATTAATTCTTACTTATCACTGTTTGTGATTCTGATCTTAACAATGACAGCAATTTCTGTCAGGAGTACAGAATCATCTAGTCATCAAAATTTCAAATAGAATAACGAGACACATACCTGATATTCAGTTGTGTTTTGCTCCTGTTTATGTGATCACAGGGCTTACGTCCATTATGGCTTTTAGTTCCAAAGTGTGTACATTTAGTGAAACATCGATGTATTCACACGACTATTTAGTATTTCTTTACATAAAACTGGTCATCAAAATGGTTTCAAATACCGGAATCGATAGCTCACAGACAATTCTCTGCAGATCCCTCAATCAAACTACAAGCTCATAACTCCCACTTTCCAATGACGCCATACGGATATCATCACAAATGAAAAATTCTTTAAAACAGACTCAAGAATGTTATATGTTCTCTAAGCCTTTTAATTGAAATCTACCATAAATAAACTTACACTAATAAACATGAAGCTAATGAATATACAATTACTATAGCTGTTTGGGTTCTTTAAAAAAAAAATAGCTTACAAGAAATACTAAACCAGTGTAGAGTTCAGCATAAAAGGTACAAATAATACATTTATAGCTTATATGGCTAAAATCAACATTAGACTGCAACAGGAAGTTATTACAAACACCTGAAGTGACATTTTGAAACAGCAACAATATTATAAAACAGTATTAATCTCATAAACTGTTGTGTAGCTTTCTGACATTTTGAAAAGGCGTGCATGATTAATGTGCCAGGATCAAGCGCTGACAGTGAAAGGACATTTCTGATTTTACTGTTTAATTATTTATTTTTATTTTTTATTTTTATTTTTTTAGTGATTTGTCCTGTTCCTCTTCTAGTGTTTTTTTGCACTTGACAACTTGTCTACTTACATGACGTAAGTAGTTAAGTAGGCATGAAATGTGTAGAACCTTTTGTTACACTAAGGCCTATATAGTGTTGTAAAAAATTTTTTTACAGAGATTTATTTACACATCTTGATTTTCAGTACTTTGCACTTTAAAATAAACTTTTTATTGTCTGTTTACTACTTATGTAAGGGACAACACAATTTAATTAATTTAAATAAGTGATAAGCAGTTTTACAAAATACACATACTCATTTCTGCACCAATAAAATGCATTATTTCACATTAATATCTAACTAATATAAATTACACTTAAGTTTTCCTCAAATTTTCGTGATTTCGTGGAACATGAGTTCCAGAACATGATGAAGGGCACTGATCTTTCACTCATGTCTAATCTAGACAGAATATGACCACTAATTGCCACGATTAACCAATCAGAATCAGTTATTCCAGACAGCTGTGTAACAGTTGATGGTATGAATATGATGACTGATTGCTATTCTAAACTGTGTCAGCTATATTATGATTTAACAACCATGTTGCATGGTTTTAGTGGCACTTCATAATTATTTACATATCTTAAAAATGCATTATTCTAAAGGAGCCTTTGAATGGCTGAGAATTGAATTTCTGGTGCAAATATTGTGACAACAATACTGATTTATCTGTTTAGCACAAGTAAATGAAAAGTAAATCGAACACATGTCAGTTCCTTTCCTATTAATGACTAATAATTTAGTTGTGATCAATGTGTTTTCAAACTTCTGAACAAGGGTTGCATCAGCTTTGATTGAAAGTGTTTTTGCTCTAGGGTAACTTCTTTGTTTGTCACACCTCACATGATAATGAGCCGTGTAGAGAGACATGTAGAAACAAAATAATGTTTGATAAACAAAATGTCACTCAGTGATCATGAAAGAGGATTGCCTCTTCAGGGACCAAGGACAACAAGTAGCAAATTAAGACTCTGGGGGAAAGACACTTTTTATGGCAACTGTTTGCATGTTACTTACTGTTCAGCAGCAACAAAATAATTGCTTTTATGATGTTTACTATTCATTTCATTGAATGTCACCTAGCAATTGCACAGTAAAGGTCCAGAGAGACACTGCCTACATCTACATAATGATCAACAAAGACAAGAGTGAGAGAAAAAAAAATTGACACACAGACTTAGGCCTGTTAAAGCAAGATGTCATTAATGGCCTGCTTTGACAGGTGATCCATGACCAATGACCATCTGATGCAACCATGCAAGAAAATCCTGCTTTGTTTACTGTCACCTAAGCAGAAGTTAACTATTATAGGTTATTAATTCATATGCCTTAGAGATGTGCTAAATTATTAACAGATAAATCAATTCGTGGTATAATTGGCCGAGAGACTTCCAAATAATCCCAGTGGAGAGATTGTTAAAATAAGTGTTAAAACTGTGAATCACTGGCATGTGGCCTGCTGTCTGCGGAGTATATGGGATTACATATTTACCAATTTTCTTTACACCAATCCCTCTAATAATACAGACTGTCTTTACTTTATCACATAAAATGTATACACATTTGTTTCCTTCATCCTATTTTCATGTTTTACCTTCTCACTCTAAGCATGTCTTATATATAAGCCTAATGTACAAACACACGCAGCAAAGCTAGAAAAAAAGCAGACTATAAGTGATGGAGTCTGTATACATTTTAATGACATTTGTATACTTAAAAGGAAGTGTAATAGTGCCAAGCCCTCCTTAAAACTAAACAAGCCCTGTAAATTAAATTAAAAGAACACACATTATACAGAAACTTCATACTTGATGTTTTGTTAATTGCATTTAATAGATTGTACTTTCAATAAAACATTTGCAGTGTGTTTGTTAAAGCTGTTTCATGGATGTTTGGCCTGGGTTTTTGTTGCATTTACATAGTTTTGACCAAGCATCACCAGCTTGTGGTGTTTTGAGCACTTTGAAACAGTGTTTTCAGCAAATATATGTAATTTTTTTTTTGTTGTTGTTTTTTGTGAATTAGCACAAAGGGTTATGGATGATTGAAGGATGAGAAGGATACAGCCTATGCATTGTTCATAACAAGCAGAATGAAGGACACGAAACGAAGGGTGTTTCTCAAATTGCCTTTAACACTGGACTTCAAGCAACTTGGGCTATGAGCTTCTCCACCCTTCCTCCAGACTCTAGGACCTTGGTTTCCAAATGAAATACAAAACTTGCTCTCATTCGAAAAGAGGACTTTGGACCACTGGGCAACAGTTCAGTTCTTCTTCTCCTTAGCCCAGGTAAGACGCCTCTGATGAATCAAGAGGAATACGACAACTGTAGCCAAATTCCTTGACACGTCTGTGTGTGGTGGCTCTTGATACCTTGACCCCAGCCTCAGTCCATTCCTTGTGAAGTTCACCCAAATTCTTGAATTGATTTTGCTTGACAATCCTCATAAGGCTGCGGTTCTCTTGGTTGGTTGTGCATCTTTTTCTTCCACACTTTTCCCTTCCACTCAACTTTCTGTTAACATGCTTGGATACAGCACTCTGTGAACAGCCAGCTTCTTTGGCAATGAATGTTTGTGGCTTACCCTCCTTGTGAAGGGTGTCAATGATTGTCTTCTGGACAACTGTCAGATCAGCAGTCTTCCCCATGATTGTGTAGTCTAGTGAACCAAACTGAGAGACCATTTTGAAGGCTCAGGAAACCTTTGCAGGTGTTTTGAGTTGATTAGTTGATTGGCATGTCACCATATTCTAATTTGTTGAGATAGTGTATTGGTGGGTTTTTGTTAAATGTGAGCCAAAATCATCACAATTAAAAGAACCAAAGACTTAAACTACTTCAGTCTGTGTGCATTGAATTTATTTAATACACGAGTTTCACAATTTGAGTTGAATTACTGAAATAAATGAACTTTTTCACGACATTCTAATTTATTGAGATGTACCTGTATGTAATGACAATTCAAAATCAATCAAAATTTATTTATAAAGCACAATAAAAACAACAGTAGTTGACCACTTTTCTGTACAAACCTTGCTAAAAAGACACAGAAAAAAGACAGAAATAAATATAAACTGTTTTGACCGCAATACACTAAAGAGGAGAAAAATCACTGATAGGTGACAAATCCTTTTACTCTAAGCACCGTTATAAGCCCTGGAAAAAAGGTAAGTTTTTAACTTAGATTTAAATTCAGATTCTGAAGAAACTAATAGGAGGGAGACTGGAAGACTATTCCATAATTTTGGCCCGGCAATTGAAAAGGCACGGTCACCCCTCAACTTCAATCTAGATCTAGGGACCATCAGCACTCTTTTCTCAGAAGACCTCAGCAGTCTAGCAAATGTATTTGGGTTTAAAAGATCACTGAGATATTCAGCAGCCGTTCCTCTCAGAGCTTTAAAAACAAACAATACAAATTTAAACTCGATTCTGTAACAGACCGGCAACCAGTGCAAAGAGCATAATACGGGGGAGATATGATCAAATCTGCGGGTGCCAGTTAAAAGTCTGGCAGCAGCATTTTGAACCATCTGGAGTCGATTTATGTTTGATTTGACTTATTGCCATATAAAAGGAATTACAATAATCAAGCCGTGATGACACAAAAGCATGGATCACTCTCTCTAACTCTTGAAACGATAAAAACTCTTGGCTTTTGATAGCAATCTTAATTGAAAGAAACTGGACAACAGAATTTATCTGTTTATCGAACTTGAGTGCAGAATCAAAGGTAACACCCAGATTTCTCACAGACAGTTTTCTGGAGGAATCCAGATCTCCCAAATCACAATTGGGGGCTCCCGAAGACCCAAACACAATGGCCTCTGTTTTGCCCTCATTTAGATGTAAAAAAATTGAAGAGAACCAAGACTTAATATCAGACAAACACGTATTCAGTGATCCCAAGCCTCTTTTATCATTTTTCCTCAAGGGCAGATAGATTTGGGTGTCATCAGCATAAAAATGAAATGACACCCCATGCTTGGTAAGAATGGACCCCAGAGGAAGCACATGTAATGAGAACAGAACAGGGGCCAAAATGGAGCCCTGAGGAACTCCAAAATGCAAGATGGAGCTAGATGAAGAAAAACCATCAAGATAAACAGAAAACATTCTGTCTTCAAGATAGGATTTAAACCAGTCAAGCGCACAACCTGTAATGCCCACACATTTTTAAAGGCTTGATATAAGGATTCTATGATCGATGGTATCAAACGCCAGAACTTAAATCTAATAGTAAAAGTATCACAGAGTCCCCCGAATCTACAGATAATAAAATATCATTCAACACTTTTAAAAGTGCAGTCTCAGTGCTATGATGTTTCCTAAAACCAGATTGAAATTTTTCAAAAATATTATTTGACTCTAAGAATTTCTGCAGTTGTAGTAAAACAGCCTTTTCTAAAGCTTTTGAAAGAAAAGATAAATTTGAAATGGGTCTATAATTTGATAGGACAGTGGGGTCAAGATTTGATTTTTTAAGCAGGGGTTTAACAATTGCATGCTTTAAGTATTTTGGGACAGTCGCTGTAAGAAGAGACTTGTTTATTATAGCTAAAATACTTGGCCCAACAACATCGAAAACCTGGAGCAAGAACCATGTGGGAATGATGTCTTGCGAACATGTAGTAGGTTTTAACTGCTTAATAATGTCTTGAAAGGAGTTTAAAGAAATTGTCTGAAATTCATTTAAGGTAGAAGTACGAAGAGAGGGGACAGACCAGTCACAATTTGAAGGTATAATATGCTGTCTTATGTCAACTATTTTATCTGTAAAAAACTTCAGAAAACTATCACATACTGCTGGTGATGCATTTAAACAGACATTACTAGTTGGATTTACAACAGAATCCAAAATAGTAAAAAGGGTTTGAGGTTTGTGACAGTTTTTAGCTATCTGAAAAATATTGACATTTAGCAGCTTTAACAGATTTTTGATACCTGATAAATGATTCATAGTATTTGAAAAGATACTTATAATTTATCTTTTTTCCACTTCCGTTCAGCTCTACGACATGCACGTCTAAGTTCTTGAGTGGTGCTATTTAACCAGGGTCAGATTTAAATTTTTGTCGTTTTTCTCTCAATGGAGCCAAAGAATTTAAAATGTCATTACAGACTGAGTTTAACAACATGAGATGTTCATCTACATTTGAGATGTTTGAGGGGGAATCAAGATTGTATAATATAAGACAAGCCTCCTCAAAAAGCACAGAAAAGTCAGCACTAGATGAAGAGCTGAAAAAATTAGTCTGCTGTGGTAACCTCTTAGTTTTTGAAACCTCATTAGGAAGTAACTAAGTAAATATAACAGGCATATGATCAGAAAAACTTAGCTCAAGGATTTCAAGTTCACGGATTGAAATACCATGCAGCAATACAAGATCTAAGGTATGTCCTTGTTTGTGAGTTGCACCATTTACCGCTTGAGTAAAATCAAAAGAGTCAACCAAACTAATAAAATCCTTGACCAGGAGATTTGACTCACAGCAAACATGATTATTGAAATCCCCCACAATCAAAAGTCTATCACATTTAAGAACAACATCTCCTAAGAAGTTTTATCTTTTAAAAAGTCCTTATTTGGTTTTGGAGGACGAAGGACTGAAATAGAGGTACTTAAAAACTTGAAAAAGATTCAGTCTTACGAGTTCTACAACAAAAGCTTCTTTTGAACACCGATGCAAGTCCACCATCCCTGCCACAAAGTCTAGGGCGGTTCAAAAAAGAACAATTTTAGTTCAGAGAACGGACTTGTATCTCCCGCATTCAGCCAGGTCTCTGTGACTAGCAGAAAATCCAGTTCATTTGAGATAAAAAAGGGAAGAATTGGAAAGATGATCCTGAGTCACAGGTAAAATCCACTGATATGCCACCTTGAGCGAGCGCCACAAGACAAAATGGCCACATCCAAGCCCATGTTGAAAGCAATCCAAGCCACGTCGTGATGGAGATAAAGGTGATAAACCTAGCTTAAGTTTAACCGCAATACCCCCTCATTTTCCTCTTCTTTTGCGTGCTTTCATCCATGGCAGCCGGCTTTGACAGGCCGGGACAATCGTCAAGAAAGTAGGGGGTGAGTTATTTGAGTATGGAAGTCTCAAATCAGTGTTTGATAAAACCTCAACAGAGTCTCTGATATTAAGGAGCGCTTGACGGTCATAAACAATCAATGTAAAAATATTTTGAGTTAAAAAAGAAATTAAAAACAAAACAGTCACATCAAACAACAGACGAGCAGCCATGCACACCGGCGCCATCTTGCATTTTGAATCTCCCTCTCACAGACAATTGTCTGTGGTCTCCCAGTGGTTTACATTATGCACAGTTTAGCTTTATGCAATTCATTTACAACAAAATAACAGAAAACATATGCCTTCATCTCCAAAATCTTCTTGCATTACAAAAGAAATTGGATGAGCTCAGTGCCGATTTATTTTCAGCTAATTATTTTTTGTAAATTGTAATGTGTGCAAAATATTGTGGATGATTGTCCCAAATGGCACACATCATGTGCACTTGCAGTCTTGCAGACTTACAATAGCCACTGCACACACATGTCTGTTAAGTCCATGAGACCATAGGATGTCCCATGCATCATTTTCGCTTTCAGAAGTGTGGCCACAAGCGTCTCCTTTGATGCCACTATGTGCCCTCTGTGCGCACGTCTGCAGAACTCACATCAGTGGAGACTTCCACCTGACAGTCAAAGCACCGTTACATCAAGAAAGTGTGGACTCAGAGGAAAATCTCAACAGTTTACAGTGCCATTTGGGACAGAACCTAAGGATTCTTCAAATGGAGACGAGCTTCAACAGAGCTTGATGACATGGCAGCCGAGATATGCAGCCTTACTAATTACGACAGCGATATATTTATAACAGTGAATTATACTTGATGTGAATTATACGGTGATGTGTTATTCCAACTTTATTTTCTTAAATGTCTTTATAAAGTCTATAGAATGAATGAATTTGCAACATACTGTCTGCAACATACTTTGGGTAATACTCTTCAATTGTCGTGTAAAACAACACCATTTTTACCTCAAAAACAGCTCTGTTCACAGCGACCCATTTCGGTGCATGTCTCTTTAAATGCTAATGAGCTATTGTTCACCCCACCCCTCTCTTCCGTTTTTGGTGTATTCGATGGCACGTTACCAACAAAAACAAATCTAATCCACTACTTTCTCAGGGGCTCTGGGGGTATTCCAAAAAGCAGATTATGTGACATACCCGGATATGTTTGAGGATAAGCAAGCGAATAACCTCAGCTTTCGGTTCCAAAATCGGAGGTATCTTTCAGGGTATGTAAGTAACCATAGCTCCAGAGCAGGTTATGTTCCAGGGTTAGTTCACTTCAGTGCTATCAGCGCATGCGTAATCTGCTGACAAGCCTTCAGTGGGCATGACAGATAGCGCACAACATTATATACTATTACAATATAGTTATGTAATATAGCCTACTATATATATATACTTGTATGATATGTTAATGACACAGCGCTAATATATGTAATAAATAAGGTATATTAGGTAATTATATTTATTTTATTGGCATATATAACAGTTATCTGTATAAATTATAAAACACTATTATGACAAGGTAATGTTTAATTTATTATATTATACACTCTAAAAAAAATGGTTCTTCAGCGGTTCTTTGGGGAGGTTGAGGTGATATATAGCACCGCTACCGTATAAAGAAACTGTTAAGCACCTGTATGGTTCTTCAATGGTTCTTCAGTGGTTCTTTGGGGTGGTTAAGGTGCTATAGAGCACCACTGCTGTACATAAAGAAGCCATTAAGCCAGCCATAAAGTTTTTTAACTGTGTTTGCACTTGGATGGGATTAATGCAGAACACAAATTCCAAGTAGGAGTTACCATACTTGCCCACACCTCACTTCATTATACTGCAAATTTTTTAATTGCAGTAAATTAAACTTAATTTACTAATTGTACATCAGATTTTAATTTATAATATATATATATATATATATATATATATATATATATATATATATATATACACACACACACACACACACACACACACATATTTTTTTATTTAATGAACACACACAAAATAAAATGTCTCTGTAACTCATTTACACATACCATATAAAAGTAAAATCAGTAAAGAGTTAAAGCTCTGTTGTTGAATTATCCACAACCAGTTCTCCAGTACAATAGGTGGCGATAATGCTCTTAAGGAATTATTCGCCATCAAACAAGAAGAAGATGGTACATCCGGGATATTTACATACTTTGCATAAACGGGCTGACAGTCGCCATTTTCTTTGACCCGCGAATCGCGACGCGGAGCAAGTGAGGACGGAAAATACAGAGATTAAGTGTTTTATGTTATTCACACAGTATTAATTTTATAACATCACATAGTTTTAGAATGATATTTCTGTGCTGTGTCTGCGGCTCGCGGTGCGGAGCTGATGAGGAGGTTGCTTTTATAACAGGAAAACACTGAAAGTAACGTAAGTGTTTCATCTCATTTACAATATGTATTTTATAACACATTGATTTATAGTGATATTTATATGCTGTGCACATTTAAACGGCTGAAACTTTTCTCTCAGACGACATTTCCTTTGACTCGCGGTGTAGACAGAGGCTTTAAAAGAGTACACTGAAAGTAAGTGTTTAGTCTCATTTACATATGTATTTTATGACGTTATATTATTTTATAACGATATTTTTGTGCTGTGCAGTCCTAAACTTTTCTCATAGACAATTTTCTTTGACTCGTGATACTGAGAATACGTGACAGTCTGTCAGCGGTTGTGGGCGGAGCCTGAGCATTATGATGTCATACTGCTCAGAAAATCAAAACAGCTTTATAATTAAGACTATTTAGGATTTATTGGGGATTAAAAAAAGGATTGAATGGATTTTTATCATTGTAGAGTGGTTGTGTCCACACTCTGCACTTTTATATGCAAACATCATGTAAAAGTGAATTTTGCATCTGATGTCACCTTTAAAAAAACGTTTGTGTTAGAAGCTTCCTTCCGCCACAATTATGAATCTCAAATTGACAGTTTAAAGATGAGCCCAAGCCTCT
Source organism: Spinibarbus caldwelli (assembly GCA_039654775.1). Taxonomy (NCBI): domain Eukaryota; kingdom Metazoa; phylum Chordata; class Actinopteri; order Cypriniformes; family Cyprinidae; genus Spinibarbus; species Spinibarbus caldwelli. The sequence continues at coordinate 9,454,032 of CM077253.1, read as the reverse complement.
ATTACTAATTTGAAAACGTCACTTAAGAGCTAGTGACTGCATTTGTTGGTTACGTCTTATGCTGCCTTCACACAGGGGCACCTGCAGGTGTTCGGCACTGTGCGTACCATGAGCGCTGAATGACCTGAGAAAAATTTTCCCTGCAAATATATCAGCAGTTATTATTTGTGGACTGTATTTCTGTCGAATGAACCAGACATGCCAGTCATTCATGATTTAATCATTCTTTTGAGTCAGTTCTCTCTTTTCGGTGAACTGGCAGACACGTTTGGACTTCTCTCGCTGAATAACATATAGGCGGAGACTTCCCCTGGTCACGGGTCTGAAATTAACAGGGGCTTGAAGCAAAAATCCAACCAAATTGGACAAAAATGCCCCTGCACAATTAAATTAAATCTATTACGGCTGTCGTGAATAAAGTGAAAATGAAAAGTGTTGATTGTGGAATTACATTTAGATCTGCTCATGTCGCATCATATTTCTTTTTACGCATTTTACAGCGTTGTGCAGTATAACTAATCACACAGGTTCCTGATGAGATTATGAATGCAGTGACCAATCAGGAGCATTCAGATTAGTCATCGCTGAAACGTCAGAGTTTTGTTCAGTGCACGTGCTCTCTGACTGAATTCTGCATTGTCGCGAATTCTTTCATCATAAACAATAAAGTGCAGATGTACATATGATGTGAATAAGAGATTTATTTGACAGTTTCATTGATAGAGTTTTTTGAGACTTGCTGGCTATATCTTGTTTAAACTTGCGCTAGACTTAAGTCAGTAATGTGACAATGTAAATGTTCTTTGCTTGCAATTGGTGTATAACATTTATTTGCTATTTGAATAACCATGTAAATTAAATAAAATAATGAAATAATTAGTAGCTCACAATGTTTTTATTAAACACATTAAATACAAATTCAGCCGTATTAAAATATTTTATGACATGACACCCATATCTGGTACTTTCCTTAAAAAGACTGGTTCATGGGTTTGAAACCTATAGACCTATAGTCCTGAAACAAGGTTTTCCAGGGTCTTCTGATTGGTCCACTGTTTTGGAACTGACATTGATGAGCGGTGCTGCATGTAAAAGTTGAAATTCTTATAACTTGACACGGCATCTTAAAAATGCAGCACTCATGTGTGAGATGCTTCAAAAGACACGAGACGCAAGTGCAATGGTCATACAGTACATGTCCGTCTAGTGCAGGGGTCCTCAACTCTGGACCTCGAATCCACTGTCCTACAAAGGTGCAGGTAGGTGTGTTTAAACCAGGTTGGAGCTAATCTCTGCAGGTAATTGAGGTCTAGTGCATGTTTACATAGAAAAACAATGGAAAAGTAGTGTCTCTGATGTCAGGAGAAAATGAAGACTCTTATATTCACTTTTAAATCCAAAACACCTGCATTGCTTTATGAGACATGTCGCTATAGCTGCTCGAGCATGGAGAAAATGATGGACAGTGTACAAATGACTGCTAATACAGGACTGTCCATCATTGACCATGGGCAAGGCCTGAGATGTATGAGGAAAGTTCTCTCTTTTCGGTGAACTGGCTGAACACATTTGGACCACTCTCTCACTGAATAAAATATAGGTGGAGCCATCCACTGATCACAGGTCTGAAATTAACACGGGTCTGAAAAGTAGCATACTTGAATGGAAAAACACATTCTGTGTGAATGGCCCTCAAGGCTGTTCTTGGTGGGTTCAAGAGCACTGAACGGCCGCTGACGCCCTGGAGCTCACATTTCCGACAATATCAAAGCAAATTTACAAATAGGTGCTATCTGTATAAACAAACAGCATATTTGAAGTTTAACAACTACATTCTTGCTTAAAAACTTTTAAAAGTGGCATAACAAAAGTATTATTGGGTTTGGTCCTTTGCCATGATGCTCACTATCAGAAATGCTGCAAGAGAAATAATACAAACAGGGCAACAGTTCCCATGGTGATACTGGTAGAAAATTGCATGGCTGGAAATACCGCTCAGCCAATAAGATTTGAAGACCAGAAGTAAGTGTTTTATTTTATTTTATTTTATTTTAGTGAAAACAATTAGAAGTGTTTTTAAAAATTATAAATCAAATGTCCCAGTGGAATATTATTTGCACCCCTTTATATTTATGTTTTTATTATTATTATTATTATTATTTAGAAGAAGACAAATCAATAGCTGTACTTTTGCATCTGGTTTACATTATGTTGTCCTAATGTAATGATTTAGAGTTAGAGAACTACATGGTAATTTTGTCAATGTCCCTGAAGGAACTACGTCATTTGTGTTTCAGCCCATTGTCTTCATAATTTGTCAGATATAAACAGACACATCACCAGCACATCTCATTGTAAAGGGACAGAATGTACTTTAACAGTAGCCTGTGAAACAAGTGTGGTAGGTTTGCTTTTCTTTATTCATAATATTTTTTTAAACTATCCAGTTATTGCTATTATTATAGGTATAGTATATTCTTATAATATTAAATTGAATATTTTCTACATACAGAAAAAAGACCCATATTGAAGGATTGATATTCATCATGTCAGTGGGAAACGTCAGCTTTATAAAGGATTTTGTGATAGTCGGCTTTCCTGGACTTCAGCCTCATTACTATAGACTTGTATCAGCACTTCTATTTTTTGTTTATGTTTTTACATTGGTGGGAAATGCTGTATTTTTTACATTGTTTGTAACGACTAAGAGCCTTCAGAAACCTGTTTACTATTTCATTATAAATCTAGTCGTGTGTGATGTACTATTCAGCACTACAACATCATCGAAAATAATCAGCAGGTACTGGTTTCAAGATGGAACCATTTCATTCTTGGGTTGTTTTGTTCAGATGTTCTTTGTGCATTATTTCGGCAGTGTCTGTTCAGTTGCTCTGGCAGTAATTGCTATAGACCGCTATGCAGCAATTTGTTACCCGCTTCAGTACCATAGCATCATGACAAACCGAAATGTATTCATTCTGATCTTTGGCTCTTGGATTTTGGGTTTGTTAGGCCCGATGGCAATGGTCATTCGAGCTTATCCTCTCCCTTACTGTGCAGAAAACACCATTATACACTGTTACTGTGATCATGTTTCCATTACAACACTGGCATGCACTGACAGATCACTGTATAGTATTCCAGCACTCATCTATGCCTTTGCAATACTGTTGGTGCCCTTTGCTGTTATTATATTCTCTTACTGCTCCATCTTTGTAGCAGTTATGCAGATTTCAGGCACCCAAGGAAGGATGAAGACTTTCTCCACCTGCAGTCCTCAGCTCATTATAATTACCCTGTTTTTCCTACCCAGGTTATTTAATTATTTGTCTAGCAACATTGGTATAAAATTTAGCACTGATTTGCGATTAGTCATTATTATGATGTATAGCCTGTTGCCGCCCATGATCAATCCCCTCATTTATTGTTTGAGAACAGAAGAGGTCAAAAAGATACTAAGAAGACAATTTCAAAAGAAACAAATTGGTATTCCTTTATGGTCAATCTGATGTGCTTAATTTAATGAGGTGGCCAAACTGTTGCCGTTGTCATAAGGTCCTCAACTCTACAGATCTCTATATTACAAAACATTCAACATATTCCAGTAGGAGTTGCTGGACTAGACTGAATGTCAGGAACACTAATATAAGCCTTTTGAAGTGCTCCTGAAAATTTATTTTATTTTGTGGAAATATTCTGGAGATTTTTTTTGCCCCCTCTTCTGTAACATTATTTAAGGTGGTAATAACATATTATAGACAATATGGTAGATATGCAATAGGTAGGCCTATGTTGGCACTTCGAATTGGATTTTTTCCCACTCTGCTGCTCAAATATACTTTAATTAATCATATACATAATATACATGCATATAAATTCATTATGTAATATTTTACAAATCTAAAAATAAAAAATGTGAATGCTATGCCATCATGATTTAAGATGACCTCTCTGAGTAGGTCTAATTTTCTTTGAACACCCCGTTTTTGTCACAAATGGAACACAAAACACAAATGATTTTATCTTAAGTTTCTTTTAGTGTTGCAGAGAAAACTGCCTTTTGTTGTTGAACATGTTGTAATTGTTGATTATATTCTGTATAATATTGTTATAGTTTAGGAAATTCTATGTGCACATGACACCGGAAAACTTTATGTAAATAAACCAGAAAATGGTAAAGAGTGAGAATGCCAGCATTTTCTCATGCACTGGAAAAGTTTTTCATTTGCAAGTTTTTTTCTTTTCTTTTTTCGGTGAATGTCACTTTAACGACTCTATACTTTCATTCTTCACATGATAAAGCACTGTCACAGTTATACTGATGGATGAAGTTGGATGATAGACATAGCCAGCTAATGAAAATAGTATTTTACATAACAGGGGTCCTTGCCAACTGTGCTAATAAAAAGATTCAAAATCTCTTGTAACAACCTGAATCATTTGTGTGTTCTGCCCAGTGTTGTCAGAAAATATGGCATGTGGCAATTCTGATACAGTGAGAAAGACTATAAATCCAGAGGTGAATGGAATACATTATTATTCAATATTATTCAACAAAATAATCTAGAAAAGCAACTCATTTTAAACACAACATCTGATCCCACCTCGACTGCTTTCAACAACAAAAATGCCATATTTTTAATGTAATCTTTTCAAATGATATTCCATGAGCACACTTCAAAGCTAGACTGTTGACCACTCTTTTTTTGAACCTGTATGCTGATATTTTTTATAGTTGTATGGGCCTTTATGATTCCTCTATGGTGTGTTTGGTTTGTTTGTTTTGTTTTGTTTTTTCAGCTCAGCAGCCTAGCCACTATAAACTTTGTGGAGGTAAAAAATGGGTAAAAATGATTCAAGAATATTCCTTCGTGTTCCATGTTAAAAAATTATAGCATATGGGTTTGGAATGACATGAGGGTAAGCAAATAATGACAGAACTAGTTCCTGCTGTCACTGCCTCTGAAGGAACTACGTCTTCATAATTTGCATGTCAGAAATAAACAAACTGACACCAGCACATCTCAGTGTAAGGAGCAGAATGTACTTGTTTCAGTAGCCGTGAAACAAGTGTAGCAGGTTGTTTCTCTTCTTCCTTTATTATTATTTGTTAAACTATCTAGCTATTATTATATAGTTATAGTGTATTTTTTCAGTATTCTAAGTGGGATTATAAAATCAAAATACTGTTTTTTTTTTGTGTATTTTTTGTGACGTAAATATTGTACTACTGTTTTTTTTTTTTTCAAACAGAAGATGAAAACACACTTAAAATATTTCTCTAAGGACTAGGTGTTACGGAGCCGACGAGACAAGAAGCGTGTGGATCCATGTGCAAGCTTTATTAAACAAAGGTGTGGTCAGGAAACAAGCAAGGGTCAAACAATGGCAAACAGGTATATCGTGGGCAAGACACAAGAGCAGTCCAGTAAACAAGCGTGGGTCGATCAGCGGTGAACAATATCCATTAGGGCAAGGCAGAGAGAGAGAATCCAGGTACACAACAATAATCCAGGCAGGGGCAAACAGAGTCCGAACGGCAAGACGAAAGAGGTTATCCGAAATACAAGGCGAGAATCAGAACACGGGAAACAGGCAAGGCAAGACTATAATTAAACTAGGAACACTGGCTCCGTAAAGTAGCTATTAGCAACGACTCTGATAAACACTCAACAATACTCGGCACAGAAGGGCATGTGAATGGCTGTTATATAGGCAGTGTGATTGATATCAGGTGTGAGTTTAATTTGTGAGATGGAACATGGGAAATGTAGTCCGGGGTGACATGTGACAGTCTGTGAAGTGTGAGAGTCAATGTAGTGAGAAGGCGACATCTGGCGATGAGCAAACGGAAGTGCATGGACAGGATTCGTGACACTAGGGGTGGAACGGTACACAGATGTCACGGTTCGGTACGTACCTCGGTTCGGGAGTCATGGTTCGATACGATTTCGGTACAACAGGAAAAAAAACAAATCTACTATGCTCATTTTCTTTTCATTTATTTTGAACAGACAGTAGTACAAATTACAAATTTTTCCACCTAGATGTGAAAATACTAAATATTATTACATTGTTATATAATATATATATATAAAATCTGTAGTACATGTATACTGTCACGGTACACACAGCGGGGAAGAACGAGGAACACGGAGACGAGGAATTACTCAAAATAAACAGTCTTCAATCCAGTTCAACAGGGCAATACAATGCAGGGCTGAGACACACAGGAACACAGGGAGTGTAACAAGTAGACCAGACGAAAAAGAACTGAACAGGCAGGAACTATATACACAGGATAATTACAAACACAGGTGCGAGGAATCGTAATTAAACTAAAGGACGAAACATCAATTAACTAAACAAGAAAAGGAAAAAGACCATATAAGGAAAAACAGGAAGAACTCGTGACAAAAACGTGACATATACATACAAGGAATAAATTCTTTAAATATATTTGATTTAGTTTACAGATAAACAAGGGGAAAAACAGTGTGACACGTAACGTAGCCTATATATGCTGAGTTTCAGTTAATTTTTGTGACATGCTTAATTTGTTCACAGAAAGGAAACTCAAATGGCAGAAAGCAACATCTTATTTGTTTTCTTTATTTTTCTGCTTTCTGATTCTGCTGGTATAAGGAAACAGTTGAAGTGATCGCGCCAGAGCGTGCGCACACACACACACACACACACACACACACACAAAACACATCAGTTACAGCATTGCTAACTTGAAAGCACGGTTGGTACTTTATCAAAATAAAACACAGTGAACCAAACATCAGCGCGCGCGCCTCTGTGTCACTGTTGGAACGCGACTGAAGTACAAAGCCTATAATTTACATAATAAATAATAGTTTAGCATTCAGATACGTTATATCGCAAATATGGAAATATTATGGAATATTTGGATTTGTGCTGAATGAGAGAAGTAGGATACACGAGCACAAAGCTCCATTTCGCAAACAGTTGAGTGCGCAAGCCTTTAAAGTATACTCCTTTGTCAGTCTGTGTGAGAGACGCATTCAGAATCAGCACATAGTCACTGTCTGGGGTCTTTGTTTATAAGTGCGCAACTCATGGCATTTGCTGTTCTTCTGCTGGCGGTTATCAAACCGCGTTGCATTATTGCGGGCGCCCCCTTCTGGATTGGGGGTGAATTGCCTGTATTCGTTGTAAGGCCTCATGCACCGAACCAAGATGTCCGTACCGTGACGGTTCGGTACGAATACATATATTGTTCCACCCCTACTAAGGACTAATATTCATCATGCTAGTGGGAAACATCAGCTTTGTAAAGGATTTTGTCATAGTCAGCTTTCCTGGACTTCAGCCTCATTATTATGGCACTTCTGTTTTTCTCTTGTATCAGCACTTCTGTTTTTTGTTTATGTTTGTACATTGGCTGGAAATGCTATATTTTTTATTTTGTTTGTGATGACTAAGAGCCTTCAGAAACCTGTATATTATTTCATTATAAATCTAGTTGTATATGATGTACTATTCAGCACCACAACATTACCAAAAATAATCAGCAGGTACTGGTTATTTAGGTGGTGTTGGTTCTTATGTTCTGGCTGTAATGGCTATAGATCGCTATGCAGCAATTTGTTACCCACTTCAATATCATAGTCTCATGACAAACCAAACTGTACTCAATCTGATTAGGCTGTTGGATTTTGGACTTTAATGATGTCCATTCAGGCTTATCCTCTACCTTTATTGAGCAGAAAACACCATTATACACTGTTACTGTGATCATGTTTCCATCACAACACTGGCATGCGCTGACAGATCACTGTGTAGTATTCCAGCCCTCATCAATGCTCTTGTAGTACTGCTGAGCTCTCTTGCTGTTATCATTTACTCTTACTGCTGCATCTGTGTGGTAGTTATGTGAATTTCAAGCACTCGAGGAAGGATGAAGACTTTCTCCACCTGCAGTCCTCAGCTCATCATAATTGCTCTCTTTTTCTTACCCAGGTATTTTATTTATTTGTCTGGTAACAGTGGTATTCAGTTCAGCACTGATTTGCGATTAGTTATTGTCATAATGTATAGCTTGTTGCCGCCCATGATCAACCCCCTCATTTACTGTTTAAGAACAGATGAGATAAAAAAGATTTTAAGACGTCAATTTCAGAAGAGGAAGATTGTCATTTCTTTACATTTGCTCTGATCTGCTATATTTAATAAGTTAGACCACAATGTTGCAGAAAAAATGGCTTATGCTGAACATACTGTAGTTATATACATATAATATTTATACACTGTAAATGAACTTTTGCTGGGAAAAAAGAGATTTTTTCTGAATGCTGATGAAAAAGTTCTGAATGTGCACCAGACAACTACATATACTTTTTTTTGTATGCATGTGAAAGTCTCACTTTTTTTTCTCTGCAAATCTAACTTTAGGAACTCTGTACTTATAGTACGTACTTTATTCAATAATGCTTCCATTGTCACCATTTTATTGATAGATAAAGTTGGATTCACTGTTGTTCTCAATGCAGCTCCCACAATTGATAACATCAACAGCAAAAGCAGGACAGGGAATATTTTTCGCATTGTTATGTGATTCAATTAGGGGTAGGAGTTTATATGAACGTATGTCTGAGGGGAACTTACTGTCTTTATAAAAGTTTAGATGGTATTTTTTTTCTTTTCATCTTGCCTCTGTATAATGCATATTAAAGTTCATAAGTGCAGCGCTGCTTTATTTACAGCGGAAACCAAGGAAACTCTTTAAGCGCCACCTGCTGGCAGAGAGTGAATCTGCGTCTAATTCAGCTCCTCTGCTGTTTCTGTTTCATGCAGATATTTTTTATGTATAGTTTCACAAAACTGAAGTCAAACCATTCTGTTTTTGCTTCAAATTTTGAAATTATGCAACCTAATTTAGATTAAAAACTGCTCATGCTGCATGTATGCTGCATCTTTGTTTGGATCATGATTAAAACGCAGTGGTTGCCTCTAGTTTTTAATGGAAAGAGCTCAGACAAAGCCTTATTTTGTTTATATGAAGAGATTTCTCTTACTATTACTTATTTATTTGATGGGGCTTGTTTTAAAATTTCAATTTAGTTTTGTTATTTACATTTACATTATATTTAAATTTTGTTATTTAGCAGACGCTTTTATCCAAAGCGACTTACAAATGAGGACAATAGAAGCAATCAAAATCAACAAAATAGCAATAATATGCAAGTCCTATATTAGTATATAATTATAGTGTTATATTTCAATTTCACAAAGAAACATGCAGCATTTTGTCCAAGCAATGTTAAAAGGACACATTTAATTAATAATTTGTCTTAAATGTCATTTTGTTAAAAAAATCGTGAATCGAATCGAATCGTGAGCTGAGTGAATCATTACATCCCTGTGCAATACATCACACATTTGCTGCCATATGCACCAGAATGAAATTATCTAATTTTATCTGACATTAAATTAATCTAGCATTAAATGTAGCTCCTATTAAATGCATAAAAGATGTGGTCCCACCTCAGAGGTCTCGACCTTCTTGACCTTTTTCCAAAAATTAAAATAAAGTCATTATTTTGATGTAATGTATTGAATTGTATGTATACTGTTATTTTTGTAGCTGCAGAGCACAAGCTGTATGGGCTACTTTATGAAGTGTTTGGTTCTTTTTAGAGCTTTATAGCCTTTGAACTATTATTATGGAATAGACTTAGGTGAACAATATTCAAGAATTTCCCTTTGTATTCCATGTTAAAAAATTATATCACATGGATTTGGAATGTCATGAGGGTGAGTAAATAATGCCAGAAGTATAATTTGGGTGAACCATTTCTTTATGTAGCCTAATTGACAGTAACTGCTGGATTTGCTACAGTAATGCTCATCAAACTATCAGGTTCAGTTGGTAAAAAAAAAAAAAAAATCTATAGCAGTAGAATCAGTAAGGGTATCAATTTTTTTTTTTTTTTTTTTTTGAATTTTGAATTTTGATTAAGAATGACATTTTAGAGATTAGGAACTTCATGGTAATTTTGTCACTGTCCCTGGAGGAACTGCATCATCTGCGTAACAGGCTATGGGATTCATAATTCACGTCAGACATAAATAAACTGAGACCAGCATATCACAGTGTAGGGAGAAGAATGTACTTCAACAGTAGCCTGTGAAACAAGTGTGGCAGGTTTGCTTCTCTTTATCCTTCATTATAATAGACAATTGCTATTATTATGTGTAATGTATGACAAGTACATTATAAAATCAAGACACATTTGTTTGTATTTTTCAAGTTGTAAATTTTTGTGCTGCATTTTCTTCAGACAGAAGATGAAAAGACTGGACTGATATTCATCATGTCAGTGGGAAACATTAGTTCTGTGAAGGATTTTGTAATAGTCGGCTTTCCTGGACTTCAGCCTCATTACTATGGGCTCGTATCAGCCGTTCTGTTTCTTGTTTATGTGTTTACATTGGTAGGAAATGTTGTATTTTTTACAGCGTTTGTAATGACTAAGAGCCTTCAGAGGCCTGTGTATTATTTCATTATAAATCTAGTCGTGTGTGATCTACTATTCAGCACTACAACATTACCGAAAATAATCAGCAGGTACTGGTTTCAGGATGGAACCATTTCATTCTTGGGTTGTTTTGTTCAGATGTTCTTTGTGCATTATTTAGGAGGTGTTTGTTCAAATGTTTTGGTAGTAATGGCTATGGATCGCTACGCAGCAATTTGTTATCCACTTCAATATCACAGTATCATGACAAACCGAAATGTATTCATTTTGATCCTTGGCTCTTGGATTTTGAGTTTAGCAGGACCCTTAATGATAGTCATTCGAGCTTATCCTCTCCCTTACTGTGCAGAAAACACCATTATACACTGTTACTGTGATCATGTGTCCGTTACAACACTGACATGCACTGACAGATCACTGTATAGTATTCCAGCCCTTATTTATGCCCTTGTAGTACTAGTAGGTTCCTTTGCTGTTATTATATTCTCTTACTGCTCCATCTTAGTGGCAGTTATGCGAATTTCAAACACTCAAGGAAGGATGAAGACTTTCTCCACCTGCAGTCCTCAGCTCATCATAATTGCTCTCTATTTTCTACCCAGGTGTCTTATTTATTTGTTTGGCAACATTGGTGTAAAGTACAGTACTGATTTGCGATTACTCATTGTTATGATGTATAACCTACTACCACCTATGATCAACCCCCTCATTTATTGTTTGAGAACAGAAGAGGTAAAAAATATTTTAAAAAGACCATTTCAAAAGAAACAAATTGGCATTCCTTTACAGTCACTCTAACATGCTTTATCAATCGAGTTGGACAAACTGTAGTCAAGATCTAGATTATACCCCCATCTTTATAAACATGAAACAGATTATAGTATGTGTCAAAATGCATTTGACAGTTCTGTTTTGGGTACTCATATCATATTAATTGCATCAACCCAATGGTTTACAAACTAAAGAAATTAAAGATGTATTCACAGAAAAAAAGGTATAAGAATAATATAGTGCACGTATATTGTAGTTGCTTTTTTTTTTTTTTCTATTGCTCCCTACTTTATTTCCTGGTAAATGTTTGATGTGAGATTATGGATGATATCCAGTACTGCTTGTTCTTATGTTTCAGTCAATTCTTTTCACAATCTTCCTTCTTCATATTATTGTTGCAAAATGCTAACATAAGGCCATATAAGGCATAGATATGTTAAATCCCTCATTAGTGACTGTTTCTATTGGCCGCTATATGTTAGTCATCCACAATATTGGAATGGTCAAAGCCATTCTATGAGCACTTGATATCAAATTGACTGTGCATCTGCAAGCTACAGTTATTCACATGGATGATCTGCAAAAGACTTTAAAAAGAATAGAAAATAACCATTTTCACACACTCAGAAAAAAAGGTAGAAAGCTGTTACTGGGGCAATACCCTAAGATACAAAAGCTACAAAAGCTTATTTGCCTATAAATGATAGCTACATAATAATACCTTAAATGTATATATTAGTACTTTAAAAATACATATTAATACATAGTGTACATAGTACCTTTTGAAAAAGTACCACCACAGTGAAAGTTTTGTGCTTAATTTTCCTCAGAGTGTAGTACTTGATTATCATTAACATTAGATAATTCTGCATAAGAAATCAAAGCTCTTATTATTGGCCATTAAAGAACCTTACAGGCATTACCTTCTAATGAAAGCAGAGAACTTTTATAAAACTTTTATAAAAAAGGTTTATAAACCTGCTGTCCCAGAAACTTTTAGTGTTCCGCCACAATAAAAGCTCAAATGTTTAACAGTTGTAATTGAACAGTTTAAGTCATTTACTTATTATAACTTTGACTATGGTCACAAGTAAAATATACTGTAACTTAGGCCTAATGTTCACATTGCAGTTTAACCTGTGGTACTGAAAACTTTTAGCGTTCCACCAAAATAAAAGCTAGAGGGTTTAACACTTGCAAGTGAAAAAATTAATAAATGTGTTTATAAACCTGCTGTCCCAGAAACTTTTAGTGTTCCACCACAATAAAAGCTTAAATGTTTAATGGTTGTAACTGAAAAATTTAAGTCATTTACTTATAACTTTGACTATTGTCAAAAGTGAAATATACCGTAACTTAGGCCTAATGTTCACAATGCAGTTTAACCTGTGGTACTGAAAATGGTATTGAATATTGACATTTTTCAGTGTATTGTATTACAAAGTTACAAATTCCAGTTTCTTGACAATACTAATGGCAAGAAGTCAAGCATGTTAGTGTCAAAGAAACTAAAATGTTCATAAGATAATTATGCATTAATGAGACAGCAGAAACTCCAAACAACACGTCAAATTGTGGGAGGTGCCTTTAGTTTTTAGTCTTGATAAATGGTGACTGTGTATAGCACTGTTAGATAGACACAGAGAGAAAGGCATTTTTTGTTTGTGCATTAATACAATTAGTGATTATGTGAATCTTCTCCAGTTTGGTGGTCAGAGTCCATCAAACTCAAAATAATGAAATTTTAATAGATTATGCTATTTATATCTGAATAGTTTCCATAGAGGTAATGTATGTGAATGATTATCAATATAATCTGTAAAGAACTTTATAACAACAGTAATTGTTTTAAACGTTGAAATGTAAACTTTTATATGTTGTTTTATTTTGCCTTGACAATCAAATGCTTGTGTAATTGTCATTGCTTTTTTACATTCTTTTTATATTTCAGTGAATTTGAATCAGGTAACTCCAAAGCAATTCCAGAGTCATGACTCCCACAAATGTCACTGTCTATACTGAATTCTACCTGCTGGGATTTCCGGGACTCCATTCACAGTATTATGGAGCTGTGGGAACCCTTTTGTTCTTTGTCTACTTGACACTAGCAGGAGGAAATATCTTTATTATTTCATTTATTACTTATGAGAGAAGCCTTCAGAAACCCACCTATTTAATCTTCTGTAATCTTGCAGTGTCTGATCTTGCTTTTGGAACCGTCACGCTGCCTAAAGCCATAGCAAAATACTTTTTCAATAGCAGTGAGATATCATTTTATAGCTGTTTTGTGCAGATGTTTTTTGTTCACTACTTAGGGAGTATTAACTCTTTCCTAATGCTATTAATGGCCATTGATCGGTTTGTTGCAGTGTGTAACCCACTGAGATACTGTGTCCTTATTACAAACAAAACTATTTTATTGACATGTGCAGCGATTTGGATCATCTGTATTTCGTGGCTGACTGTCATTGTTTATCATGCCTTTGATGAGCCCTACTGTGCTTCTAATGTAATAACCCAAAATTATTGTGACCAGAATTCAATAATTAAACTCTCTTGTGGAGATGTAAGGCAGAAAAAGTTTTTTTCATTTTCGTGTGCCATGTTTGTTCTTTTGGGCCCTTTGATTTTTATTATATTTTCTTTTATTGCCATCATCACATCTGTTTTCAAAATCTCAGATGTTCAGGCTCGATATAAAACGTTCTCAACTTGCACTCCTCAACTTCTTATCATTTGTCTGTACTATGTGCCCAGATGTGTTGTTTATGTGCATGATGTGACAATAGCGATCTCACCTGGCATTCGGGTTATGTTAATCATGTGGTACAGTCTTCTCCCACCTGTTGTCAATCCAATGATTTACTGCTTCAGAACCAAAGAAATCAAAGATGCATTAAAGAAAAAATTTAGAGATAGGAAAGTGAACATGCAGATATGATATGCTAAAAATACTGAAATTGCTTAAATACAGTAGAGTGGATTGTTTACACTTTGCACTGTTTATGTATTTACATGATTGTAATTCTGGCTGTTCTTACACTTACAATGAGAATCATTGACATATTTGTGAAATAATTAATATTTTAATCCTCGTGTATGAACTAATTTTTTCAGCAAGTATGTCTTATTGCCCTCCTTTTTTTTTTCTTTTTTTTTTTGCATATAAGGTTTAGATACACACAGAACTCACTCAGTTGTACAGTTTAGTTATGATCTACATTTAATCCAAAGGTATCTTTCATTCATGGAATGTTCTACACATACGTGAAATAACAAAAATGTTAACTTAACTTTTAATAGTTCTCATGTCATTATCAGGTATTATATTGTACAATATAGTGAAAAAGAGGGTGAACATGTGGAAATTAGAATGAAATGTAAATTTATAACTAATGCAATTTCTGTTCCTGCCTTGGAATATGCCTATAAATAAAGTGTACTGCTTCTGTAAATATATTCTTCTATCATGTGACATGCATATATGCATTCAACACATTAAGTGTATGTACACTGTAGGTACAGGTTTTTATTAAAAAAATATATATATATAAATAAAAAATAAAAAATAAATAAATAAAACAGTAAAAATGTATTTGCCATAATTTCTGATCCAAACAATGTAGAAAATCTTGAGATTTGTATACAGAAGAGAAAGTGGAGGAGGGAGAGAAAAGCCAAATCCTTCATAACCAAATTAGTCACACATATTCATACTTTAATATGCACATATTATACACTACTTGGCATTAAGAAGCTAATAACTTTTTTTTTTAAAATCTGTTTAAACTGGTTTTCTATTTCAGTATGGCTTTTCTTACAATCAACCAACATGACAGGAAGATTGTAAGAATGAAAGAAGCTGTAATTTATTTATTTATTTTAGCCTGGCAGGACTGAAGAAGTATATTAACACATTTATATTCAATACCTCCGCCTAGTGTAGTTGCAAACAATAACAATAAATTTGCTACGTTCAGGGCCCTCTGGAGGCTTTCTGAATTTACATGTGAGAGTTATATTACGTCAAGAGCTTAAGTGTATCTCGAGTTTGAGCATTTAAAAGCTGAAGCCAAAGTACCCATAACGTAACAGAGGACACTCTGACTTGTGCAATAAGTATGTTCATGTAAACTATCATTATTTGAAAAAGATCACGTCCATGTGTTTGGTCTTATTCTTTGCCTTTTTTCCCCCTTCTTTCTCACCTCACTCATTTGTAAATGTTGTGTTTGCTTGTAAAAACATTGTCTGTGCTAAAACCATTCATGTCTATGCTGAAATCACAGTGCAGTGTGCTTTAATTGTACACTGTTTGTGTATTATCTTTTGTACATACATATTGTATTCATGCAGATTGTATTTCACTTTTTAGTTCTCCACATGGGGCCAGGCAGCAATGATGGAACCTACCCAAACACAAACAGCACAACGGTCTTCACCGAGTTTGTTCTACGAGGTTTTCCTGGACTCCCTCTTCAATATTACGGACTTGTAGGAGCCTTGTTTTTCATCTTATACCTTCTTCTTGCACCTGGGAATATTTTCATTATTGTCTTTGTGATGTACGAGAAAACCATTCAGAAACCAACCTACCTAATCTTCTGTAACCTCGCAATGGCAGATCTCGCACTTGGAACGACGACCTACCCAAGAGTCATTGCAATGTTCTGGATGTCTGACAAAATCATATCGTTCAACGCCTGCTTCATACAGATGTATTTTGTCCATTTTCTAGGAGCTACGAATTCATTTCTCATGGCACTGATGGCTCTCGATCGATTCATAGCTATTTGCAATCCTCTCAGATATCATACCCTGATTAAAAATTCAACTGTTGCCATTATGTGTGCATGTGTTTGGATAGCAAACATGCTGCAGTTAGTTGGAGTCACTTTCTTGGCCCTCAGTGTGAAATACTGTGGGTCAAATGTCATTCCTCATTGCTACTGTGATCATGTCGCTTTAAGCAAACTGACATGTGGAGATGTAACTACCATGAAAGTCACAACGGCAGCCATCGCCATGTTTGTGCTGTGGGGTCCTTTATGTTTCATCGTATTTTCTTATGTCGCTATCATCATCTCTGTCTCAAAAATTTCCAATTCTGAGGGACGTTATAAAATGTTCTCCACATGCACCCCACAGTTGCTGATCATATGTCTTTATTATTTACCCAGAACCTTTGTCTATATGACACACGTTGCTGGTTATGAGTTTAGCACTGATATCCGCATTGTGGTTTCCATGATGTACAGTCTCGTCCCTGCTGTTATCAACCCATTTATATATTGTTTCAGGACTAAAGAGATCAAAGAGGCAATAACTAAAAAATGTTAGAAAAAAACAGGTTGGAGGTAATGGAAAGCTTACTCTTGGTTAAAAAGAAATTAACTGGTCCAGTGTTGTTGCATACTAAAAAAAATACATAATATTTAAAAACACAAGATATTTTATGAACACTGATGTATAGAAATAATTATTCAGCTATACAAATATGATTTAATTTGACTGATACTCTCTATTTACCTCTTTAATATGACATTATTGATAAATTGCTTTTATTTAAATGTAATGCTCTGTGTAATTACACAAGCCTATCTTTGGTCCTTCAATATTATGTTAACATTAATATAAAACATTAGTATAAGAGAACTGACCCCAAAATTAAGTGTTTCATATAGTTAAGAAAAAAAAAAAAATCTGTCCATATGTGCATTATACTGCCCAGAGATTACATACACCACAAGACTAACAATCTATCTTTATTTCTATAATATATTTTCTTCCTCATTTCAGAACACCACTGCACACAACTGAGATAGTTTTGGGCCCACTGATCCAGGCCAAATATAGAGCCTCCAAGCATGCAAGAGATGTCATGATTTTGGTATATCGTTGTTAGATATTCAGATATTCATATCTTCTACATCTAGGCAGGTCCATCTACTTTCTACTTTATTTACATTTACATTTATTCATTTAGCAGACACTTTTATCCAAAGTGACTTACAATTAGGGATTTTAATACTTTAATATTAGGCTACAATTCAGCAACAAATTGTAATTAAGAGAACTTTTAGCAGTTTTGTTATATTTGTTATTTTAATTTCTTAAAATCATGATAATCACCTCTGAATGATTTCCATAGAAGTGGTGCTCACTAATGGCCAAATTCATGTTCACAAAATACTGATTCAGAAAACTAAGCACAGCGATGAGAAATAGGGGTCATTAGATTCATTATACTTTTTAAAAAATATTTTGATTTTACACGTATACTCGGAAAGCACCCAATCATGGTGGCTGCTGAAAATTGTGTAATTGTGATATTAGCTAGATTGAACCTGGGCTGGACAACAAGCTAATTACAAGTTTAAATCACAATAATATCAGGTAGAACCAATGAAGTTAGTAGGGAAGACACTTCCTGTTAGTGAAAATGGCAAAGTAAAAAAAAAAAAAAAATCCATATGCACATTTGTTCACTTATTATTGATTCTAAACCTGCAAGAAAAAAAAAATACAATAATATTAGAATGGAAAATTAAGTAAGATACATATCTTCTTAGTCTTAGAATATCTGTTTCACAACTTTTTTTGCATGTTTTCTTAGTTGCAGACATGTTACCAGAACATGGTTCAAGGTTTTAACCAAAAAACATTTTAAGTCATCAATTCATTTAGCTTTTAATGATTATTGGAGATAATTCCACATATTTTGCATTATATGAAATATATATGCAGCTAATGGACACAATCAAACACAAAAAACGTTTTGTCAGAAACAAAGCTCATGTGGTCACACACGAGAACCGCCAAACATTATGTCACTGTGTGACACATACTTTCGTCTTAAGAGAGAAATGAAAAGCGGCGACTTTAGTGTGTCATTATCTGATGGACATTGATACAGAAGGTATCATTTCATTTCTTCTATATCTACAGTAAATGCTTAAATGGTTAGAATCCAGAAAATACAGGATTAAACAATTATAGGCTACTATTTATGTTTTGAATTATACAGTTATGCTAATCACATCTGGTTTTCTATGGAAGTAATTTTAATTAATGGCCTAAAATTTTTCAGCTTGACAATATATTCCTTAATATTTTGTATATATTTACATTTTTGATATGTCATTATATATGCTTTCCACTTCAGCTTTGTTGTCCTATATTTTTTTTTTTCTTGTATTACAGTGAACACAAGCTGGTAACTGCAAAGCCGTTGTAGAGTCATGACCCTCACTAATTTCACTGTCTATGCTAAACTCTACCTGCTGGGATTTCCGGGACTCCATCCACAGTATTATGGAGCCATAGGAACCCTTTTGTTCTTTGTCTACTTAACACTAGCAGGAGGAAATATCTTTATTATTGCATTTATTGCTTATGAAAGAAGCCTTCAGAAGCCGCCTATTTGATCTACTGTATGTGATCTTGCATTTGGAACTGTCATGCTGCCTAAAGCCATTGCAAAATATCTTTTCAGTATCAACACTATATCATTTCATAGTTGCTTTGTGCAGATGTTTCTTGTTCGTTATTTAGGGAGTATTAATGCTTTTGTTATACTGTTAGTTTCCATTGATCGGTTTGTTGCAGTATGTAACCCACTGAGATACTATGTCCTTATTATAAACAAGACCATTTTCATTGTATGTAGCATGATTTGGACAATGCTGATACCTCTGATAACAATCGTTGTTTATCGTGCTTTTGATGAGCCCTACTGCAATTCTAACATAATAACCCAAAATTATTGTGAAAAAAAAAATGCAGTAAGTAAACTCTCCTGTCGAGATATAAAACAGAAAAGGCTGTTTGCATTTTCATGTGCCATGTTTATTCTTTTGGGCCTTTTGACTTTTATTATATTTTCTTTTATTGCCATCTTCACATCTGTTTTCAAAATATCAGACATTCAGTCTCAATATAAAACATTTTGCACTCCTCAGTTTTTTATCATTTTTCTGTATTATGTCCCCAGATGTGTTGTCTATACATTTGATTTGACAGCTGCATTGACTCCTGATGTTCGAATTATGTTAACTATGTGGTACAATCTGCTTCCACCCTTTGTCAATCCAATGATATACTGCTTCAGAACCAAAGAAATCAAAGATGCATTAAGGAGGAAAATGAGACAGAGAAAAGTTAGCATGCATATGTCCCTGCTGTTGGGCAGACCCTAAAATATTTCAGTGTTGTGTAGTTTACACTATACACACTCAAAAAAAAAAAAGAAAAGAAAAAGGTACAAAATCTGTCACTGTGACAGTACCCTTTCACAGGTTTCACCTTTGTAACTTATTTCACCCTAAAATATGCATATTAGTACTTTATAAGGTAAAGGCCTATAATACTACATATTAGTATCTAAATTGTACATATTAGTACCTTTTGAAAGGGTACTACCCCAGTCACAACTTTTGACTATTTTTTCTGAGACTATACCATTTTTATTTTACAAATATTTCCTATTTCCTTGTTATTATGTCTAATTTTCTTAATGATGAGCAAACATTCTTTTTACAAAGGCATGCATGATATAAGTAATGTTAAAGTCCTGGACTGTTTCTTTTGTCTGTGGTGATGAATCTCTGAACTATATAAAAGTATATAAAAGATTTATACTTCACATTTAATTGAAATTTCCTGTTTCTTGCCATTCATTTGAACCTGGGAATAATCAGAAAGTTTATTTCTTTAGTTTATTAAAACATAACTAAGAAAATACATGTTAATAAATGTTAAATATTAGACTACTGTGTGTTTCAGTAGACTAAGATGCAGCTAAAAAGTATAGATAATAGACAAAGTGAAAATCGAATATAACCACATAATGTCCTAAAGGCCCTTGCCCTGTTTTTTCTTTCTTTTTTTCTTTTTTTTTAACTATCATTTTATGGATATTAATACTTGAAAATCCACCAGAATTCTATTTTAACAGAAAACCATTGTTATCAGTGTGGTAATTGCCGCTAATTGCCGCTAGATGGCAAAATCTTCTTTGTTTTCCTCATTAGTGTCTGCTAGACATTTTGTGTTCCTCTTCAGGAACTCGAGCTGCGTCAGAGAACGCTTTGGGAACACCTTCAGCGTGACCGGCTCTGAATCACATGTGTAATCAGTCCAATGGATGGGCGAGACATCACGGGCGGGGTGATGTAGCGACCAGGAGGCTTAAAAGCATGTGCGGTGAAACCGGCGTCAACTTTCTGTCATTCAGCAAGACTGATACTGATACAGCAGACTGTGTGTCAGTCTGATATTTTGTGATTTGTGATTTGTGAGTCTTATTTTGTGTTGTCTGTCATTCCAAGCAATGTCCAAAACACACGATAAGACCGGACATGTTAAAGGCGAGGGCAGTCAGCGTTTCAGGCTGTGTGTTCCTCCCTGCCCGCGTTATATTACGGGTGGGGATACACAATAGCTTGTGCGTTGTCTGCCTGGGAGCGGAGCATGCCGAGTTGGCTCTCTCGAGAGCCGACTGCCCCCATTGCGAGTGTCTCTCGCTGCATGTACTCTGCTCCCGGAAGGCTCTCTTTGCGGAGGGAGCCTTCTCTAGCATTCCCCGCGGTGCTGGTCTCGCTTCCTCCAAGGCAGAGCCGCGATTAAGCTCATGGGGTTCGCAAATGGATCTGGTGGAGGGAATGGAGATGGGCAAGTCCCTATCTTCTTCCTCACACACCAGATCCAGTGCCCATTCTCTGGGATCGGAAGTCCGCTCCGCGGTTTCTTCCCCCCAGGGAACGGGCTCGGCGCTCTGCCTGTCTTCCTCCGAGGAGGTTGACGTGGAGAGCGTCGATGAGGATTCGCCCCCTCAATCCCCCCAGTATGAGGAGCTTTTGGAGGTGGTTATTTGTGCTGTGGCCAACCTGAACATCCAGTGGCCCGCCGAGAAAAAGGCTGAACCGCAGAAAAGTAAATTAGCCTTCTGGCCTGTTTGGCGATGCCGTCAATTCCGTCGTTGACAGGTACCAGGAGGCTCGTAAACAGGTGGCGGGGTTCCAGCGTTTCCTCCCTCACCGCTTTCTAGCTCTGGGGGCTTCAGGGCTGGAGCAGCCCCCTCCGAGTACCAGCTCCTCATACAGGGTGGCACAAAAACAGAGCGTCGCCTCACACGCTCCCCCGCGTCAGGATCGTGAGTCAAAGACGCTCTGGGTCGGGGGCCTCGAAGTCTAAGCCGGATCTGCGGACCGTACTTAAGACTAAGAGGTCCTCGACCAAGAAGTCCTTACGCCACTGGCCCAGGACTTATGAGGGCAGGCCCCTCTGGGGTAGAGCGGGTTACACCGCATTACACGGTGTCCGTCTCGCCTCAGTGCCCTCAGGAGATCGGTCTGCCAACCCTGCCAGAGTTACAGGGCACAGCGGTCTCCCGCGAGCGCTACTCTCAGTCACCGCCCAGAAACGTAGCGGTGCTAAGAGGCTCGCCATCTCTGCGGAGGTCTCTAGAGCAATTAGTTCGGCCATTCCATGCCAGTCCACTGTTACAGGGCACCGAGCTAGCTGCTCTGATTACACCAGAGATCAGTCTCAAGAGACTGATTCCCTTAGTAGACTATTTGGCAGTGTTGAAAAACTACTGCCAAATGTGTCTCAGTGGGTCCTGCACACTGTAGAGAGAGGCTACAGAATTCAGTTCGGTTCTCCTCCGCCTCATTTCAATGGGGTGATTCCCACGCTGGTGGGCCCCGAGCAGGCTCAGGTCATGGAACAGGAAATGGATACTCTCTTGAGGAAGGAGGCCATCGAGGTGGTCCCTCCTCACGAAAGAGAGTCCGGGTTCTAAAGCTGGTACTTCATAGTTCTAAAGAAGGATGGAGGGTTGCATCCCATTTTAGATCTGCGTCAGTTGAAACGCTCAGTAATGCGACTGAAGTTCAGGATGCTCACACTCAAACAGGTTGTGTCTCAGATCAGGTCCGAGGACTGGTTTGTCACAGTGTTAATTTTGACAGGCATTTTTGATTTAGTCTTAGTCTTAGTCTTGAGACGAAAATGCTTAATAGTCTTAGTCACATTTTAGTCATTTGAGTCTTTCATAGTTTTAGTCGACGAAAAGTCATTACATTTTTGGTCAACTTTTAGTCATTACTTTTAGTCAACTTGCAGTTACCAACATTTATTTAGGTAGCTATTTTATATGTAGTCTTCTAACAGAATTAGTCATTAATTCTTCTCTCTTTAGACCAAATCAATTAAGCTCATGAGAAATTTTAATCAAGGATTGAATTTGGAAAAACTGGAATAAATGATGACAATTTTCATTTTTGGATTGAGATACAAATTAAACTAATTTTTAAGATACAGTAGGTTTACTTAACATGTTTACATTTATTTAACATCTTTTGTTGGTTAACGTTAATGACACAGATAGGTATTTAATTAGGAATGCTGTCCCTTTAAGACGGAAGGCATGCATGTAATACTGATACACATTCAGTTTTCACCCACCTGTTTACGTTCACTTAAGCCATAACTGACTGTATTTATGTGAGATACTCTACACGATGGACATTTGGACTGCTGTGTATGTATTTGAGCACCGTGAACTGATCGCGCGCTGTGTGAGAACTGAAGAAGTGGAGCATGCGCGAGAGAGAGCACTTCTATCAGCGCGATTCCGCCTCTTCCGCTTTCAATAACTTTAAGTTAATCAACAAAGAACTCCCGGGAAAAACGGGACGTCAGGGCACCCTATCTCTAACCTGAGGCCATTGTTTCAGATCGCTAGTTCGCGTTTTGGTAGGCTGTCCATCCACTGTGGCTGCCATACTGAGACTAGATATGCAAACGCCCCTTATTCCATTGTAATCCAATGACAGGGACGCACATTTTGAAAGACAGTTAACTTATCATGCTTTAGACATGTGGAGGAAACCTTGGTTCTTGTCTCAGGGCCCGGTGCTAGGAGCTACTTGTCGCCATGTAAAGCTAGCGATGGATGCGTCCCTCACCGGTTGGGGTGCGGTCATGAGTGGCTACCCTGCCCGCGGTCTGTGGAGTGGTTGCCATCTCACGTGGCACATCAACTGCCTGGAGGTGCTGGCCTTGTTTTGAGCTCTGAGACACTTCTTCCCGGACCTAAGAGATCGCCATGTGTTGGTGTGCACTGACAACACAGCGGTGGTCTCTTACATCAACCACCAAGGAGGTCTGCCATTGCAGCCTACCACGCCCCTCTCGGTGGCCATTCAGTGGGAAGACACCCCCTTGTTACACGTAACCTCCACGGTGCACTCCTCCTTGGGACCTGGCTGTGGTGCTAGAAGCTCTCTGTAGGCCTCCCTTCGAGCCTATTGAGGAGATTTCAAATCGCCACCTCACTATCAAGACTACTTTTCTTCTGACGATATCTTCTCTAAAGAGAGTTGGGGATCTGCAGGCCCTCTCTGTGGCCCCTTCCTATCTCAACTTTGCACCCGGTCTAGCCAAAGCTTTTTTGTACCCTTGAGTGGGGTATGTTCCTAAGGTCCCCTCCTCTACACCATGGCCTGTCGCACTCCAGGCCTACAGTCCTCCTCCCTTCAGGGAGCCAGACCAGCAGAAGCTTAATTGTATGTGTCCAGTGCGAGCACTGGACGCATACGTCCACAGAGCTGCCCTGTGGAGAAGGGTGGACCAACTGCTTGTGTGCTATGGTCCCCCTAAGAGAGCTCTGCCAGCTACAAAGCAGACCCTCAGTCGGTGGACAGTAGATGCCATCTCTATCGCTTATAAGTCCTCTGATCTCCCTTCGCCTCTAGGGGTCAAGGCTCACTTAACGAGAAGTGTGGCGGCCTCCAAGGCCTTCTTGGCAGGTGTCTTTATGCAGGACATCTGCAACGCTGCAGGATGGTCCACGCCCCTAACCTTTGTGAGGTTCTATGGCCTAGATATGCGAGCCAGTCCGGGCTCTTCTGTTCTCTCGCCCTAGCTGTGCAGGCTTCCACACTTGGCAAAGATTTGAAAGTCTAGCAGTGTGGGCATACTCATTCCCAAAGCGTTCTCCGACGCAGCTCGAGTTCCTGAAGAGGAACGTCTCAGGTTACGCATGTAACCATGGTTCCTCGAGGGAACGAGACGCTGCGTCGTGGGGCCATAATTCTGGCATCTCTGCTGGCGCTTGCTTCACTCCTAGAAGCTGACGCCGGTTTCACCGCACGTTCTTTTAAGCTTCCTGGTCGCTACGTCACCCCGTCCGTGACGTCTCGCCCATCCATTGGACTGATTACACACGTGATTCAGAGCCGGTCACGCTGAAGGCGTTCCCAAAGCGTTCTCCGATGCAGCATCTTGTTCCCTCGAGGAACCATGGTTTCATGCGTAACCTGAGACGTTTTCTGACATCAAAGTATGTACAGGAAGGTAGCAAGGCTACCATTGCATGTTGTGCCCCAAATTATCATGTCATATAAACTGTCATTTTGGAGTCGATTCAAACAAACCAAATATTTTGGAATGATTCATAGTTATTGCATTTGAATATTGGCAAAACACAGGACTGTAGGCTACACTGGCAGTCTCAAAGATGGAAGTTTGAATTAACATAGACCTATATTTATTAGTGATCCAATTCAAATTATAATAATAATAATATCATGTTAGCAAACTAAACTAATGTGATGGTAATGCATATTTCAAAATTTACTGAAACAGTAATTAAAATATAGCCTAAATAAAGCCTGTCATCTACTGGAAACACATTTCATAAGCATATTTGTTGAGTTTTATGGAATATGCATAAAAATAGAAAAAAATTAATTACCCTTGTTTTTTTACAATGAAAGACAAAATCACATGATCATGACAACTTCCTAAAAGTGATGGCAATTTGCAGATATTCAGTTGCTACATTTCACTTGGAACAACCCTTGGATTGTCCCTTGGCCTTCAATGGTGCACAAATGGTTTTTGCCTTTCATTGAAAGCTTTTGTCTGGTATAGGCAACACAACCAAAATCATCACTGATGTTATTTGGAAAGTCATAGAGCCTTTGCTTACAAATAAATATAATTGCATAGTCTATTTTACAAAGTAACAAAGAAAATAAGACTGAATATCTGAAGAGCGTATCTAAGCGCATCTATCTGAAGAGCGCATCTAAGCACCAAACATCAGTATGACGTCTCTCATGATGTGTCTCTCGTGACCGAGGGAAGAGTTCATAAACTGATGATTCAGTGAAGTTCTGTCAGTATAGAGGTGCATTGGATAGAAGAGTTTCATTCCTTCCTAATGTAAGGCCTACTTATTGTTACTGTGCAATGTTAATGAAGCCATGCAGGCTAAAGAATTAATTTAACTTATTTCTTTATTTTATGAAAAATGACGCACATTCTGCTTGACTACCCATATCATGGCCTTATGTATGAATTAATTATCTTTGCATATGATATATGTTACTTTACTATAATATTTAAAAGTTGATAAACATTTTTTTTTAATCTTGTTTTTGCTTTTTTTCTGTTTATAGTCAAAGTCTAGGTGGTTTCTGCAGGATTTTGGAGCAATGGCAGTCACCAACTTCTCTCAGATCACTGAATTCTACTTGCTGGGATTTCCAGGTCTTCATCCACAGTATTATGGGGCTGTGGGGACCTTTTTATTCTTTGTCTATGTAGTACTGGTGAGCGGAAACATTTTAATCATTTCATTTATTGTTTATGAGAGAAGACTTCATAAACCCACCTACGTGATCTTCTGTAATCTCGCCGTGTGTGATCTTTTGTTTGGAACAATCATTCTGCCCAGAGCAGCTGCAAAGTATCTTGCTAACTATGATTATGTACCATTTCATTTATGTTTAGTGCAGATGTTTTTTGCTCATTACTTAGGGACAGTTAATTCTTTTATTTTACTATTAATGGCCCTGGATCGGTTTATTGCAGTATGCTACCCTCTTCGATATCCTGCTGTTATCACAAACCAGCATATTGCATATGCGTGCACACTGTGTTGGTTATTTATTTTAGGATTTTTACCATTACTTACTTACCAAACTGAAAAACTTCCCTTTTGTACTACGAACTTAATAAATCAATGTTTCTGTGATTTCAATTCATTAGCTAAAATTGGCTGTGGAGATAAGACTGAGCTGAGGAGAAATGCTCTAGCCGTATCCCTGTTTGTTCTTTTAGGCCCTTTAATATTCATCATATTTTCATACATTGCCATCATCAGATCTGTTTTCAAACTCACAAATGTTCAGGCCCGATTTAAAACATTTTCCACATGCACACCTCAGCTTTCAATCATATGCCTTTACTTTTTGCCTAGATGTACTGTGTATGTATGTGATGTAACCACTGAAATACCTACAGGTGTTCGGATTATGCTTGTTATGTGGTACAGTATTCTCCCACCTGTTGTTAACCCAATGATTTACTGTTTGAGAACTCAGGAAATCAAGGCTGTCTTCATGAAGAGAATGACAGGGAAAAAAGTCACCCTTCAGCTGAAAGCATCATCACGCTGAGACAAAGATACATGCTTAATGAACCTGTATAACTCATATGTTGTATATAATGCTTATTGTGATCAAATGTTGCAGAGTAAGGACATATTAAATACTTTGTTGCCTTTTTAACCATTTATTGACCTTTTTAT
This sequence comes from Spinibarbus caldwelli, assembly GCA_039654775.1. Classification (NCBI taxonomy): domain Eukaryota; kingdom Metazoa; phylum Chordata; class Actinopteri; order Cypriniformes; family Cyprinidae; genus Spinibarbus; species Spinibarbus caldwelli. The sequence continues at coordinate 9,427,149 of CM077253.1, read as the reverse complement.
TGCCTAATAAGAAACCAAAAACCTATTTAGCCATGACATCTCAAAAATCACTCTTTACTGTCACTTTTCCAAAGCATCATATTCTATTTATTAATAGACATCTGTTGATTAAATAAATCTATTTTCTTTATAAAAAAAAAAAAAAAACATCTTTGAGCATAGCTTCTTACTGTGTCCTAAACTGTAGCAACAAAAATTACATTCTGCTTTTAAAATGTAAATAGCAAATTAAAACGATATATTTATTTTTATCTAGCATGTAAATATAATTATTAGTCTATTTTTTTTTTCAATATGTTTATGGGACAAATTAATAACCATTTCTCATTGTTTTTTTTTTTTTTATTTTTTTATTTTTTTATTTTAGCAGACACAAAATGTTCTCAGTCCAAAAGTTCTGTTTTAAGACTAAAAGTTGGAATTGGACATGGCTTGTTAATTTCAACATCTGTTTGCCAAAATGTAATTTATATTTTATATTTTTTTGCTATTTTTCCAGCTTTTGTTTCTTAAGTGTTTTGCTGTTTAGATTTTACTGAAGACGTCACTGAATAGCCAATAATATTTTCAACACAGATCGGAAGATCTCTGTTTAAATGTATAATATAATATGGTTCTAAAACTCTCAAATTATTGTAAAGAAACAGCAGGTTGCCATTATTATTATTATTCTTTTTTTTTTACAGTCAATAATGTTATGAGATTGTACAGAAATTGATTTTCAAAAATAAATTAGAATTGAAAAATGTTTTGCTGAAGTTAAAAGTGTAACATCTAGACCTTGTCTTCATTTTCAAAATACTGTATATGCATTAGCATGTACATAAAATGTATTGCAAACATTACCCAGCTACAACATACGGATCATCTCAAGATTGAAATCATTTTTGTCTTTTAATGACCTGGAGAAGGTCATTCATGCTTTTATTACCTCCCGCCTCGATTACTGTAATTCATTATATTTGGGTCTTCCTCAGTCATCCATTGCACACTTACAGATGGTACAAAATGCTGCTGCAAGGTTGTTGACTAGGGCAAAGAAAACTGATCATGTTACACCAATTTTAGCCTCTCTTCACTGGCTTCCTGTCCATTTTAGAATTCAATTTAAAATTTTGTTGTTTGTTTTTAAAGCTCTTAATGGTCAAGCTCCATCTTATCTCACAGATCATCTTACTCACATTCATCCTCCAGATCTCTAAGATCTTCTGACAGAGCTTTCTTAGCTGTCCCTCGTTCATGCTTAAAAACAAAGGGTGATAGGGCTTTTTTCAATTGCTGCCCCCCATCTTTGGAATCAACTGCCACTGGACATCCGCCTTGCACCTTCTATTACAACTTTTAAAACGAAGTTGAAAACATATCTTTATTCCCAAGCATTTTAATTGGATTTTATCTATGTTGTATTGTTTTCCTGTATCAACTGTCTTGCTTATTTTATGTTTATCTTTGACTTTGTTCAGCACTTTGGTCAGCTTTTCTGAGATAAATGTGATATATAAATAAACTTTACTTACTTACTTACAGTTATTTCTTTCAGTATAAACACACAATTTTCCTCATCTTTGATATTTTAATGATTACAAAATTCATAGTTCTGCTCCATAAAACATGTACGTAGAATCAGTCATGACCTGAAAGTGCAGTAGGATATAAGCCAAAGTAATATTAAATATTTGACAAGATGGCGCCAATGTATCAAGATTATTATTCTCCTCAAACAATTAGTGTATTCCAAACACTGCCTCTGAACTGGGCACTTCGGAGTGAAAACAATCATGGTCGCCATATTGAAATGTCGTTCCAAACGGAAGTGCTCAAAACTAGCCACTTCAAAGGGCCATTCGGAATAAAGGATTTTGAAGGGTACAACTGATGGACACTTCGGGCCCCCATGATCCTTTGCGCAGATTCTTTGTATGATGACAGCGCCTCCGTATGGGCACGGGATGGTGACACAGAAGGGCACTTCAACAAACAGTTGTTTGGTCCCCTACACATTTCATAAACAGGCATTACTTGCATGGTCATTCATTTTTAAGCACAATTTCTCTCCTCACCGGTACTTTATTCGGAACAATCAAGACATTGTATATAAGAGAAAATCTTTGTTTTTTAGTAATTGGTTTGAGAAAAACATTTTGATTGTTTCCCAGTTAACTCAGAAGGTCTTATTTTAAGTTATGAAGAATTCTTATGTAAATTTAATTTTCCAGTAACTCAAAGAATTCTCCATGGACGCTATTCCTAAAGGAGCTGTTATGCTTTTAATCAGAATCAGAATCAGAATTAGCTTTATTGCCAGGTATGTTTACACATACAAGGAATTTGTTTTAGTGACAGAAGCTCCACAGTGCAACAGAATGACAGTGACAGGACAGGACACAGATAAAAAAAATAATAATAATATAAAAATATACAAAATAGACAATGTACAAAATAGCAAAATCACAATATATAATATAGACAATTATGTATGTACAGGTATGATATGTACAAATTTGAAATGTAAATAAGTATGTGTGTTAAAAAAAATAATGTATAATAGTGTTGTGTGTTTCGTGTTTATTGTCAAGTGTTCATGAGATGGATTGCCTGAGGGAAGAAACTGTTTCTGTGCCTGGTCGTTCTGGTGCTCAGTGCTCTGTAGCGTCGACCAGATGGCAACAGCTCAAAGAGGGAGTGTGCTGGATGTGAGGGGTCCAGAGTGATTTTGCCAGCCCTTTTGCTCACTCTGGATGAGTACAGTTCTTGGAGAGTGGGGAGGGTTGTACCAATGATTCGCTCAGCAGTCCAGACTACCCTATGTAGTCTTCTGAGGTCAGATTTGGTAGCTGAGCTGAACCAGACAGTTATTGAAGTGCAGAGGATGGATTCAGTGATGGCAGAGTAGAACTGTTTCAGCAGCTCCTGTGGCAGTTTGAACTTTCTCAGCTGATAAAGGAAGTACAAACTCTGCTAGGCCTTTTTCACAATGGACTCAATGTGAGGGTCCCACTTCAGGTCCTGGGAAATTGTGGTGCCCAGGAACCTGAATGTCTCCACTGCAGCCACAGTGCTGTTCATGATGGTGAGTGGGGGAAGTGCAGAGGGTTTCTCCTGAAGTCCACGATCATCTCCACCGTTTTGAGCGTGTTGAGCTCCAGGTTGTTATAACAGCACCAGATAGCCAGTTTTTTAACCTCCTGTCTGTAAGCAGACTCGTCACCGTCCTGGATGAGACCGATGACTGTAGTGTCATCCACAAACTTCAGGAGCTTAACAGAGGGGTCTTTAGAGGTGCAGTCGCTGGTGCACAGGGAGAAGAGCAGTGGGGAGAGAACGCAGCCCTGGGGAGCTCCAGTGCTGTTGGTGCAGGAGTTGGATGTGCATTTACCAATTCTCACTAGCTGTTGCCTATCTGTCAGAAAGCTGGTGATCCACTGACAGATAGACCTAGGGACAGAGAGCTGGGCTAGTTTGGTCTGGAGAAGTGTTGGGATGATGGTATTGAAAGCGGAGCTAAAGTCCACGAACAGGATCCTCACATAAGTCCCTTGTCTGTCCAGGTGTTGAAGGATGAAGTGCAGTCCCATGCTGACTGCATCATCCACGGACCTGTTTGCTCGATAAGCAAACTGCAGGGGGTCCAGGAAGGGTCCAGTGATGTCCTTCATATAAGCCAACACCAACTTCTCAAAAGACTTCATGACCACAGACGTTAAACCCAGTGTTATCTTGGGTTTCTTTAGGACAGGGATGATGGTGGAGGGTTTGAAGCAGGATGGGACTTCACACAGCTCCAGTGATTTGTTGAAGTTCATTGAGAAGATGGGGGCCAGCTGGTCAGCACAGGTTTTCAGACAGGCTGGTGTGACACCGTCTGGGCCTGGTGCCTTTCTTCTCTTGTTCTTTCTGAAAACCTGGAGCACATCATCTTCACTAAACTGAAATACAGGAGTGGGGGAGAAGGAGGTTGCTGGAGATGTTAATGGTTGTGTGGAGAGATGTTCGGAGTGGGTGTAGGGTGTTAGACTGGGAGTTTCAAATCTACAGTAAAACTCATTCTTCAGGTCTGCAGCAAGTTGTTGATTGGCCTCAGTGCTGGGGGATGGTGTCTTGTAGTTGGTGATGGCTTTCAGACCTTTCCACACTGAAGCTGGGTCATTGGAAGTGAACTGATCATCCAACTTTTTAGCATAGCTCCTCTTAGCTGCTCTAATCTCCTTATTCAGTGTGTTCCTGGCCTGATTGTACAAGACTCTGTCTCCCTTCCTGTAGGCATCCTCTTTGGCCTGAGTTTTTCTGTGAACCATGGCTTGTCATTGTTGAATGTTAAGTGAGTCCTGGTAGGGATGCATACACTGCTCTCCAAAAGTATTGGAACAGTAAAGACAAAATTGCTGTGTTGGCTGTGGAGTCAAGACATTTACAAATATGATTAAAAGATGAATATGAGACAAAACTACAGAATGTCACATTTTATTATTGGGTGATTCAACACATAGATGTTTTACCAGCTAAGAAGTTCAGCACTTTTTGAGTTTCATCCCCCTATCTGGTGTGAGCATAAGTATTGGAACAGTTGCCTCACAGGTCTTTCTAAGTGATCAGCTGTGTCCTGTTGCATTCATTCTTCAGATATTAAAATCAGGGAATGTGTCGTATCAGTTATATCCATTACTTATGCATTCTGAATCTTGCATTCGATGATGACACACATAAACCAGGATGAAGATGAGGGAGCTGACTTTGAAAGAAAAGCAAGCAATTTGGATGCTAAAAGAAAAGAGGAAGTCAATTAGAGCTATAGCAAAAACAAAAGGCATGGAGAAATCAAGAGTTTGGAAACCACCAGCGACACCAGCAACCAACATTGACCTGATCAGCTGAGAAAACAACAGTAGTTGATGACAGACAAATCATAAAAGCTGTGAAAATTAACCCTAAAAGAATTGTCTGTAAAATCACCAACAACTTCCAGAAAGCTGGGGTGATGCTCTGACAATCTACTGTCCTCAGGAGACTTTTACACAGAATTACAGATGCTACACAGCAAGATGCAAACCTCTGGCCAGCACCAAAAATAGAAAGGCAAAATTAGAGTTTGCAAAAAAGCACAAAGGTGAGCCAGAAGAGTTTTGGAACTGTGTTTATGGACCTATGAGACAATGATGAACCTTTATCTAAGTGATGGGAAAGCAAAAATGTGGAGAAAAAAAGGGAACTGTAAAAGATCCCAAGCATACAGCCTCATCTGTAAAGCATGGTGGAGGTGGTGTCATGGCATGGGCATGAATGGCTGTCTCTGGAACAGGCCCTCTCAACTTTACTGATGACTTAATGTATGATGACAGTAGCAGAATGAATTTGGAAGGGTACAAAACCATCTTGCCTACCAATATTCAAGAAAATGGCACCAGATTCATTGGGAAGTGCTTCATATTGCATCAGGACAATGACCCAAAACACCCTGCCAGTTCAGTCAAGGAATTTATAAGGGCAAAGAAATGGAATGTCTTAGATTGCCCAAGTCAATCTCCAGATTTAAATCTGATTGAACATGAATTTCACCAGCTGAAGAGGAGAGTAAAGGCAGAAACTCCCTAAAACAAGCAACAATTGGAATTGGCTGCATTAAAGGCTGGGAAAAGTATTTCAAAGGATGAGACCAAGAGTCTGGTGATGTCTATGGGGCACAGACTCACTGCTGTGATTGTGCGCAAGGGATCTGCAACTAAATAATAGCTTTTAATATTTTATATCTGCCTTATGTTCAACTGTCCCAATACTTATGCTCACATCAATGAGTGGGATGAACTCTAAAAATGCTGTTCTTTTTATTTGGTAAAACATGTATGTGTTGAAATGTCTAATAATAAAATTTGACATTCTGGAATTTGGTCTCATATTCATTTTTTAATCATATTTGCAAATGTCTTGACTCCACAGCCAACAGAGCAATTTTGTCTTTACTGCTCCAATACTTTTGGAGGGCACTGTATATCCTCACAGAAGCTGATATATGAAGTTACAGTCTCTGTGAGCTCATCCAGATCGTTGGTGGCAGCTTCAAAAACACTGCAATCAGTGAGGTCGAAACAGGCTTGTAATGCCCACTCTGTTTTGTTGGTCCATCTCTTTACAGTCTTTACTGCAGGTTTAGCAGATTTAAGTTTATGCCTGTAAGTTGGTATAAGATGAACCAGGCAGTGATCAGAGAGCCCCAAAGGGATGGAGTGATATGCATTCTTTATTGCTGTGTAACAGTGATCCAATATATTACTGTCTCTGGTGGGACATGTAACATGCTGCCTGTATTTTGGCAGTTCACGGGAGAGATTTGCTTTATTAAAGTCCCCGAGAATGATAATAACAGAGTCCGGGTGCTGTAGTTCTGTCTCTGTGATCTGATCAGCGGGTTTCTGTAAAGCTGAGCTCACGTGCGCTTGCAGATGAATGTAAACACTTACGAGAATGAATGACCAAAACTCCCGCGGCGATTAGAACGACTTACAGTTGATGAAAAGCGCTTCTAGATCTGGACAGCACATCTTCTTTAACACTGTAATATCTGTACACCACCTTTTGTTGATATAGAAACGTCCCGCCGCCGCGCGATTTCCACATTGATTCTGCGTCGCGATCCGCTCTGAACAGCTGAAAGCCCGGCAGATGAAGCGTGCTGTCCGGAATGGCGTCATTCAGCCAGGTTTCCGTGAAACACAGAGCAGCAGAGTTTGAGAAATCCTTATTTGTCCGGGAGAGCAGAAGGAGTTCGTCCATTTGACGAGGCTGCCTTCTGTGGCGCCATCTTATACTTATTATATGATGTTACAGTCTCTGTGAGCTCGTCCAGATCGGTGGCAGCAGCTTCAAAAACACTCCAATTAGTGAGTGAGAAACAGGCTTGTAAATCCCGCTCTGTTTCATTAGTCCATCTTTTTACAGTTCTTATTACAGGTTTAGTTGATTTCAGTTTCTGCCTGTAGGTCGGTATGAGATGAACTAAACAGTGATCAGAGAGCCCCAAAGCTGCCCATGGGACAGAGTGATATGCATCCTTTATTACTGTGTAACAGTGATCCAGTATATTACTGTCTCTGGTGGGACATGTAACTTGCTGTCTGTATTTTGGCATTTCACGTGAGAGATTTGCTTGATTAAAGTCCCCAAGAATGATTATAACAGAGTCTGGGTGTTGTTGTTCTGTCTCTGTGATTTGACCAGCAAGTTTCTGTAAAGCTGAGCTCACGTGCGCTTGCAGAGGAATGTAAACACTCACGAGAATGAACGAGTGAAACTCCCGCGGTGAATAGAATGGTTTGCAGTTAACGAAGAGCGCTTCTAGATCAGGACAGCACATCTTCTTTAACACAGTTACATCTGTACACCACCTTTCGTTGATGTAAAAGCATGTCCCTCTGCCGCACGATTTCCCCATTTATTCAGCGTCGTGATCCGCTCTAAACAGCTGAAAGCCCGGCAGATGTAGCGCGCTGTCCGGAATGGTGTCATTTAGCCAGGTTTCCGTGAAACACAGAGCAGCAGAATGTGAAAAATCCTTGTTTATCTGGGAGAGCAGAAGGAGTTTGTCGGTTTTGTTGGGTAGAGTGCGGAGATTCGCCAGATGGATGCTAGGCAACGGCGTTCTAAATCCACGCTGTTTGAGCTTCACGAGCATGCAGGCGCGCTTCCCCCGTCTGTGCGTCCTGAAATGTTTGACTAGCGCTACTGCTCTGCCAACTACAACGTTCAGCAAAACGTCCGAATAATCGAAATCCGGTAAAAGATTTTGTGGTGTGTTCTGCTTGAATGTTCATCAGTTCATCCCTGGTAAAACTGATCGTGTTTGTGAAACAAAAAACAGGAAAAACTAACAAAAACAGTACACTGGAGAGCTAAGCACTGTGGCTGCCATGTGCGGCGCCATCTTGAATTTAAGGGGCTCTGGTAGATCATCCAGCACTTTACCTATTTCTTTAGACCCATTTGAAATCCCAGTAGGAAAACTATGCTTTTTGTCACATCCTTCATTGTGTAACTATAAGATTAGATCGCTCTTTCAAAAGGAGCTTGTAACAACTCCATATGTGGTGTCTTATTGGAAAAATGTAGTTGATCATATTGATTGGAAAAAAGTATGGACTCTGTCTTCAAAATACATAATAGCTAACAACGTTAGAGAAATCTCATTCAAATTGTTACACAGATTTTACTAAGCTAAAGCGTTTTTGAAAAGGTTTAAATCAGACATAGATACAAGCTGTTCTTTTTGTGGTGACCCTAATGAAACTGATATACATATTTTCAGGGGATTGTCCTCACACACAGCTATTTTGGATTGAATTCTCAAGAGAAAAAAGATGAAACAAAATAAGTCTATACAAAAAGATGAAATTAATGAATATTTTATAATTAACCTATTATTATTTCTTGCAAAATTTCATATTCACCACAGTAAATTCTCTCATCAAAATCCTTTATTTATTGTTTTTAAAAAAGAGATACAACAGTATATCCGAACTATTTCATCTTCCAAGAATCTTTAAGCTCTTAAAACAGTTAATTTATTTCATCTTTTTAATTTATTTTGTTAAAGCTTTCGTTTTGTATTATTTATTTATTGTTACATATGTGTATAAATGGTGCTTTGCATGTAATGTCACCTCTTTGTACGCAGAGATGGGCACAAATACATCAAAATGTATTTAAAATAAAAATACAAAATACTGTGTGGAAAAATGTATTTAAATACAAATACAAAATACCTTATGGGAAAATGTAATTAAATACAAATACAGTATTTTGTATTTTGAAAATACACAAAATACATTTGAAATTGGCCATCCAGTGAAGTAACACTATTAAGGCCTGTTTACACCAAGAAAGACAATTATAAAGATAACTATATTAGTGTATTCTGAGTATACAATGCCATCTGTCACTTTAAATGCTCAAGCTCTTTAAAGCAGAAATGATTCCGATTGGCTGTCAATGTTTTTATCATTCATCATATTTTGTGCTGTTATGGTTATAGTTGTGGTGTGCTATCTTCTGTTCACTTAGATTTAGGATGTACTCACACTAGGGGATCTGATCCATGCTTGAGCATGATTGACCCCCAAAGTCCAGTTCATTTCACAAGTGTGACTGCTCTGTACTGTGTCCAGTGCGGTTTGTTTAACCATGCCCTGGCCCGCTTGAAGAGGTGGCTCTGGTAAGGTACGCATGTAGTGTGATCGCTAACTGCGCCAGAGCATGGAACAGTTAATGTATTATTTTTGTATGCACTATTGTTATCATTATGACAGCAAAAATCTTTATTACTACTTGGATATCACACTTTTCAGTTAATTTATTTTCGAGTATATTTAAATTTATAATGGGTCTGGTTCTCATCTTATTGATGAACATGTTTTGTAGTTTGTGAGCAAAGCTGCAAATTTCACCATTAACCTCAGCTGCTTCTGTAATAATCCTCTGTTAGTGAAAGTCTTTTTATTTATTTTAATTTATATCTTTATTATTAGCATTATAGTTATCTTTGTCTTGGGGTACACACACAGAGAAAGCTGCTTATTACTCATTTATCCATGTTTCTTTATCGCTCTGACGTGTCAATAACTCCTGCTCACTAGAAGCTCCACAGATATATTTTGCATACTGTGACAATATATAAATGATATAGAAAAAGTTCAATCGATTTACACTTTATCTCATCACCGACATATATACATATTGTCATATCGCCATAGCAAGCAGTAATGATTAAAGTTTAATGATGAACACATTTGACTAGCTAGTTGATAAAACCAAAATCTGACCAAAAAAAAACTAATGAGACCGACTAGTGCTAATGCTATGTTCCCCTTGCTAGTACACTTTTTTTTTCTTTTTCTTTTTTTCCTTCATGCTATTGGTAAATGCAAATCTGAATGTTTGAACTAGTAGATACAGGAAATCAGCAGTCTAATTAAGAGGTTGATTGGCAAAAAGTATTTTGCAGTGATCCTCCATTGGGGGCCCAAGATAATTTAAGACTATAAGTATATATATATATATATATATATATATATATATATATATATATATATATATATATACTCAATTCACTAATTTTATGATTAATGTGTTAAAGAAATTAAAAATTAAAATTAAAAATAACAGCACCACCTCTCTTGTACGTAGGCTATACTGTGATATTATTCAGTTTTGGAGCAGCTCAAGCCGTTTCTCATCACGCTGTGTGAAATACAGACTGAACAGCAGCTCAAAACATCCAACTGCTGCATGAGCATATGATACGCAAACTACAGCTCTCTGTTGGATAAAAGAAGCCAGTGTTGCACTAGCAAGGTTTTGATGAATGATGATTGTAACCAAGGTAAAGGCGATTATAGTGACATACAGGAGTCGTGCATTAGGCGTGTGTTTATCCGTTATTATTGACAAACAAACGTGTATGTGCACTCTTGGCACATCTAAAACATCGTATTTCTGCTTGAACACAATTCAGTAAATTAACATTGCTGTCAAAGTAATGTACAGGGAGTGTTTTATAACGGATGCTCACCAAAGAAGAGTGTTTTGGAGAAGTTTGTGAGGATCAGTGGTGTTTATGTACATATGGGTATCAGACGCTCCAAAAACCTTGTTCTGACAGAGGACCTGGCTGTTGACTGATGACATCGAGCCGCCTTCAGATCGCTGAGTTTCCACACATTTAGAATGGTTTCATTTTTCATTTGTATTTTGGTCTGTTTAGTGATTCTGAATAGATCCGTACAGTGGCTATATGCAGTCCTTTGGCATCTCCCTGTGGACTTTTTTTGTATGGCAGGTTGACTTATGCTTATTTGTTATACTGTATAATCTAGCTTCACATACTTTTAAGTACTTTTAAGTAGTAAAGAATATCTGCAGTGACATTTATTTTTGCTAAGTAGTGACATTCTTGGTAAGTATTTAGTATTGTGTTCTAAATATAGAACACTATGTTTAAGTCTATCTTGAATTTGTTTAGTTTAATAATAATTACATGGAATGAAAAAATAATAACACTAGAATACAATATACATATTTTTTTTAAATAGAAAAGGGGGGGGGGGGGGGGGGGGGGGGGAGCTTGAAGGATTGACTCGGAGAGGAGGGGTGGCTTGGAGTAAAAAAGGTTGAGAACCACTGCCCTAAATCTTTTGAAGGGATTAGGTCATAGGGATGAGCCCTTCCGAAAGGAACGTAGGGAATGTTTTACATATAGGTAAAACAATATTGATGATTAAGTCTATTGGTAAATTTACTATGTGCTTGAACATTTGCCTTCCATATATTATAAATAGTAGGGACTATATTTACACTTTTATTAATGTCCTTATTAACGGAATTACCAGTATTTCACTTGTCCAGTTTTAGTCAGTGATTTAAAGTACATGAATGATAAATTAACTGTGTACCATGTTTTTAACATTCTTCAAATGATTTCCTCTTGATTGCTCTGAAAATCACAGTCATTTGATGAACATGGAGAAACTTTTGAATTGCCATTCACCTGTTCTCCACGTTCATCCTCCTAGGGTCTTCACATCTGAGTATGTGCTGTCAATCTCATAGTACTCCATTTCACTCCCTCCAAAACCTGAAACATGACAAGATGGCCCACTTCCAGTATAGCTTTCCACTACTTGCGTAGAATCCCTTGGTTTTATCAGATCCGGTTGATTTCTGGCTTCAGAAGTAAAGTCTCTGAGCAGGTAAAAGGTCACTTAATGGTAAGTGTTTCCAAATTGGTAAAACATACCATTGAGATTAGCTTTGTATCCGTGCACCACCACTGATTTACACAAAAACACGTCTCTGCCTTTACTCATCAGTGTGCTTGAAGTATGATCCACTCGGAAAAGGAAGAATATTGAATACTGACAAAATGTAACACCGGAATGTACATTCGCAGTCTCAAAAATGGAACTTTGAATTAACGTAGGTCAAAGGTTATTACTGATCCAATAAAAAAATAATATCATGCTAGCAATCTAAGCTCAATATGCATTATAAATTTATATCATATGACAGTCATGTGCATTTCAGCCTAAATAAAGCATGTACTGGGGGAGCACATTTCACAAACATATTCTTCAAGTTCTGTCAAACATGCATAAAACTAAGAAAAAATAAATTAGCCCAGGTTTTTAAAACGAATGATGAAATCATGTGATCATGAATACTTTCTTGAAGTGTTGGCATTGGCATATCTCTGTGAAGACACCAGGCACCCCTGGTTGCTCCCTTCAAGAGCACACAAATGGCATTGATATTGTAGCATTTCATTTATGTTTAGTGCAGATGTTTTTTGCTCATTACTTAGGGACAGTTAATTCTGTTATTTTACTATTAATGGCCTTAGATTGATTTGTTGCAGTATGCTACCCTCTTCGATATCCTGCTGTTATCACAAACCAACATATTGCATATGCGTGCACACTGTGTTGGTTATTTATTTTAGGATTTTTACCATTAATTACTTACCAAATTGAAAAACTTCCCTTTTGTACTACAAACATTATAAATCAGTGTTTCTGAGATTTCAATTCATTAGTTAAAAGTGGCTGTGGAGATAAGACTGAGCTGAGGAGAAATGCTGTAGCCATATCCTTGTTTTTACTTTTAGGCCCTTTAATATTCATCATATTTTCATACATTGCCATCATCAGATCTGTTTTCAAACTCTCAAAGTGTCCAGGCCCGATTTAAAACATTTTCCACATGCACCCCTCAGCTTTCAATCATATGCCTTTACTTTTTGCCTAGATGTACTGTGCATATATGTGACATAACCACTGAAATACCTACAGGTGTTCGGATTATGCTTGTTATGTGTTGCAGTATTCTCCCACCTGTTGTTAACCCAGTGATTTACTGTTTGAGAACTCAGGAAATCAAGGCCGTCTTCATGAAGAGAATGACAGGGAAAAAAGGCAAACTTCAGCTGAAAGCATCTTCATGTTGACACAAAGATATATGCTTAATAAACCTGTATATCTAATATGTTGTACATAATGCTTATTATGATCAAATATTGCAAAGTAAGGACGTAAAATACTTTGTTGTATTTTTAACCAAAAACATATTTAGCAATGACATCTCAATTGCTAAACATCTCTTTACTGTCACTTTTCCAAAACATCATATTCTATTCATTAATACTGTCATCTGTTGATTAAATAAATTCATTTTTGTTTTAAAAAGCATCTTTAATCATAGCTGATTACTGTCCTAAATGTTAAGCAACAAAAAATCCTCTGAATTATTACAATGTGCCTTAAAATGTAAATAGTAAATTAAAATTATATATATATAAATATATATATATATATATATATATATATATATATATATATATATATATATATATATTTTTTTTTTTTTTTTTTTTTTTTTTTTTTTTGCTTGTATTTATAATTATTAATCCATTTAATGTGTTTATGGGGCACATTAATAACCCTTTCTCATTCATTTTTATTTTAGCAGACACAAAATGTTCTCAGTCCAAAAGTTCTGCTTTAAAACTAAAGGCTAAAAGTTGGACTTGTACATGGTTTGTTAATTTTAACTTCTGTTTGCAAAAATGTGATTTTATATTTTAGTGTTATTTTTTCTCTCTTTTGTTTTTCAAGTGTTTTACTGTTTAGATTTTGCTGAGGATATCACTAAATAGCTAATAATATTTTCAGCACAGATCGGAAGATCTCTTTTTAAAAGTAAAATAGTATATTTCCAAAACTATCAAATTATTGTCAAGAAACAGAATGTTGCCATTGTGACAACTTTCCCCAAAAATCATGTTACAAAAAAAAAGGTCTTTATGTGTGTGTGTAATGTAATGTGGGGTTTTTTTTCTTCTTCTTCTACGTAGCCAAGAATGTTATAAGCCTGTACAGAAACTGATTTTCAAAAATAAAGTAACACTGAAAAAATATTTTGCTGGAGTTAAAAGTGTGATAACTAGGACTTGTCTTCATTTTTCAAAATACTTTATATGCATTAGCATGTACATAAAATGTATTGCAAACAAATACCCAGCTACAACAGTTATTTCATTCAGTATAAAAACACAATTTATCTCATCTTTGACATTTTAATGAAATCATAGTTCAGCTCCATAAAACATGCAGAATCAGTGCTGACCTGAAAGTGTAGTAGGATATAAGCCAATGTAATTTTAAAGATTTAACAACAGATGGCGCTAATGTAACAAGATTATTATGATCCTCAAACGCTGTTTTACATATAGATATAAACAATTACTGATGATTAAGTCACTATTGGTAAATTTACATATGCCTTCCATATATTATAAATAGCAGGGCCTATATTTACTCTTTTATTAATGTTCTTATGAAAGGAATGACTCATCAGTATTTAAGTGGTCCAATTTTAGTCTGATTTTTAAAGTATATAAATGATAAATGAACTGTGTACCTTGTTTTTAACATTATTTTCAAATTACTTCCTCTTGATCGCTCTGAAAATCACAGTCATTTGGCTGATGGTTTGGTAAACTGGCAATGTCCTCAAACACATTCGCATAGGTGTTAAAATGCACTCCTAGACCTAGATTTAGGAGGTTCTCAAGCTGCTGGATCCCGCCGGAGACAGAGGTGTTTGAGAGACTCTGGACGGAGGGGGATGTGACCACATCTCTGAACAGTGAAGGGGCCGTCAGAATAAACTGTCCTCTGGACCAATCTGCAGCTGAAACAGTGAATATTGAGAATATTAGCTTCTTAATATTTCCACTGAATAGTCAACGGTATCAAAAGGAATGAAAGTAAAGGCCTTATTTCCTAAAGCACAGTTTTGGTGGTGGATGGATATTAAATGACCACTAGATGGCGCCCAAACTCCAGAAGAGTTGTTTAGTGGAGTGAAGTTTTTTTTTGTTTTTTTCCCCCTCATTTGATCAAACCACAAGATGTCACTATTAGTTTGGTGCAGGGCTGTGATTAAGTAGATGAAAAAGCTAACTTTTTAAAATAAGTGCATGTTTAGTTATATTTTTGGGATTTCTGAATAAAAAGTAACTAAAGGGCCAAACCAGTATTCACCCTATTTTTATAAACATCTTTAATTTAGGTGTCAGATAAATGAAACTGCACGTGTCCTTGCCTTCAGGTGGATGTTCATCTTTGTCATGTGAGCTGATGAGTGACAGTTCTCTCTCACAGTCAAACTCTGAGCCGGTGAAGGAGCAGTGACTTTCACTCTCTGATGATGTCTCTACCTGCCTGTCTCTGCATGGCTTCATGGGACATTCTCTGAAATCCTGATAAGGGTATCCCTTGTGGTCCTGTAGGGTGTTCAGTTTCTCAACCTCATCTACTGAGAGCTGTTGTGGAGGGCCTGTCAGATCAGGAGCCAACTTTCTCTTGAAGAACAGTTGGGATTGACGTTGCCACTGGTGAAAATCACCTCCAGATGTTCTCTGATGAAGTTTAGGAGATGGATTATGATTAGTTTGAGGTTGAGAAGCTTTCGAATTCCCATTCACCTGTTCTCCACGTTTATCCTCCTTCTTTAGCTGTAGGGTCTTCACAACTGAGTATGTGCTGTCAATCTCATAGTACTCCAGTTCACTCCCTGAAAGACCTGAGACATGACAAGAAGGCCCACTTTCAGTATAGCTTTCCACTCCTTGAGTAGAATCCCTTGGTTTTATCAGATCTGGTTGCTTGCTGGCTTCATTTGACACATTCCGAGGAGACTCATCAGCAGGACCTAAACTAAATCCCAGGTTATCCGTGCCATGCTGTTTGCTTGGTGGCATGAGGTAGATTTGATTTCTCTTTTCGCCCTCACAGAGTTTGCCTTGTCTTCTGAGGACAACACAGAGAACTAGGATCAGAAGAATGAGGACAATGGGAAGAATGACTGCTACAATCCATAAGTGGACACTCTTTTGGGTTTGAGAACAGGCCTCGCTGTGGACGGCGTCAGATGAGCAAGATCCACACGAAGACACATTGTGCAGACAGATGCACCAGTAGTCATCTTTGGAAGAAGATCCACAGTCACTGTCATTCCAGCAGGGCTCGGATAGACAGGAATCCTTTAGACATGGAGTCAGAACACAGTGGTTTGGAGAAACGCAGAAGGTTTGGAAGACAGGTGGGCTGGAGTTGGCATTGACTATTTCATTGTAGCCATTGTACGACAGGAGGTGGCCGTTGAATTTGATGTATTCCACACATCCTCTGAAACCTGGAAAACCAAGAAAAGTAACATAACCAACAAAATATAAAGGTTTTATGATCATTGGCAATTTTAATAAATGGTTAAATAGGTTATGAAAAGAAATTAAAAGAGATGCTTACAGCTGAATCAAATTAGTTTCATAATTGATACATTTTGCAACATTGACATTATTATTAACATCTGAAAAAAATAACCAATGTTCAAATTGTATTCTATAATAGCCCTGTTTTTGACAATAAAACGTGCAGTATTGTATAACCAACTAAGCAACAAATCGGAGGCAATCTAACCTAAGTTTTGAATCATCTCTGGGACATCTCTAGACTCTTTCAGTGGAGTAGAGCCCAGAAAAATGGTCTCCACTAAGAATGTGGGGTGAGTTATGGTGCCATTGGTGGTGTTCACAACAGGCCGTTCATCCAGAAACAGAGAGATGTATGAGCCTCTTCTGCGCAGCTGAAGAACATGCCACTGTCCATCGGACACATTTCCCTCCATTGAGAACTCTAGCCGCTGACCAGATGTGACATTGGTGAACACATACAGAGGTTTTCCATCTAATAACTGAGGAGGCAAGAGAAAATGTGATGAACTGAACTGGCAGATTTATCAGACAACACTGATAACGTAGTTCAGATATTGTAGATTCGAGTTTATCATGGGTGTTTAGTGGGTATTTACTGTTGTAATAAATAAGAAACAGGGATCATAAGTTATTAAAAAATAAATTATTAAAGGAACATTCAGAGTTCAATAAAAACTAGGCACACTCGACAGCATTTGTGGCATAATGTTACAGTTTATTGGCTGTTACCACAAAAAAAAAAAAAAAAAAAAAAAAAATCTTAACTGGTCCCAAAACAAAGGCATTTACAATGGAAGTAAATAGACTTGACTTGGCTAAATGTATATTCAGTTTTACAATTTTGTTGCCAGGACAATATAGCTAAAATTTTAATGACTTCAAAAAAATTAACGTGTTAATTGACATTACCCTGCAGATGCTATCAGTTGAGATTTATTTGTATAAATATTCTTAAAACTCTCCCAGAGCTCACCTTTAGTTTTAGATGAGCGGTTTGACACCAGCACACAACCAAAACACCATTTCTTCTGACAGTCCTCATCTTGATCTCAACACTGTCAAATCCCTGAGAATCTCCTTCCTTCCCATCCAGAATGGCCTGCAGAAGCTGGTTTCTTCTGTAGCTTTCCTTGACAGCAAACTCGATGTAGGCCTCGCCGTTGAGAAACAATACATGCTGCTCAGCCAAATCTATCAGAAACAGAATTACATTCACTGTAAGATTTTAAACGTTGAACTATAACAGAAAAACAACAGATATGAATGAATGAAATTACTCATGGCACAGTTGGGTCCTGTGAAATGGTCTCTACACTGGCAGTGGTGGTGTGACCATCGGTCTTGACAAACTCCTTCATTCAAACACATTGCGGTTTCACAAGGAGGAATATCTGCTCGTGGACATCTGATCATCAAAAAGAAATGAACTGAAATAGTGCATTATAATAGAAAAAAGTGTACAGTTGCAAAGATTCTTTTGAAACTGACCGATCAAGAACATTCTGGGATGCCAGAGATTTTAAGGAATCTGGACTGAAGTTGTTCACTTGCATGTTTCTCATACAGCCAACAAAGTCATGAGTCCTGATTTGCCTCTGTAAAATGACATCAATGGACTTCACGCCACCAAACGTCATATTATTTGAGCTCACTTCCAGAGTCCTGTTTATAAATGTGATTTAAAGGTTCAGTTACATGAAATCAGTTACATAAACAAATAATAGCAGTTTGTAATTATGTTTACTACTATGTTTAATCTACAACAAAATGGCGAGATTAAACTAAATACTACCTTTGGGTTTCAGAGGCACCATTTTGAGACAAGCAAAAGCCTTCCGGTTCATGGGGAGAGCAGTTGTCTATTTCTAGAGAGGCTATCTGAGAGAAAAAAAAGCATATGTACCTGCAAAATATCTCAGAAATCTTTCACAAAAATGGTTTGATTGATTTCTAAGACTGAAAAATATCCAAGTATGGGAATCACGTACATTTCCAGTTCTTCTTACGGTGATGTTGTGAAAACTTCCATCAGCCACTGTCTTCCCTGTTTCCAATCTTATCACTCCAGCTCCAAGATCATAAGACAGACACAGTCTTCCACTCACAATTTCAAGGGCCAGAAATTCTGGAGTTGATGGGTCACCATGGTTGTACAAAAGCAAAGCATTTTGCTGCACAGTTGCAAATTCTAAATAGAGGAAGTTATACTGTGGATCCAATGGAGGAAATTCTATATAAGAAAGTTCCTGAAAGCCATAACTGTGCTCTTCACAACTGACTCCACTCACGCCTAATAAAAAAAAAAAAAGGAATGTCAGACATAATCAGAAATATATCTATTCAAATTAATTTAACAATTAATAAACTAAATTCAATAATAAATAATACACTATTCATAATTTTCTAAATAAAAATACATATATAATAAAATCAATAAATTGTATTATAGTATTTTATTTAGTGCTATATACATTTATCACTTCAAATAATATACAACAAATAATAGTTTAATAATACATTATTAATTGTATTATTAACAATAATATAATATAACAGTATATAAATAAATAAATTGAATTTAATTATAATTAATACATTTGATTCGTTTTACCATTTGAAATGATATAAAAATAATAGATTGAATTCAAAAATATGAATTTAACATATTTTTTACATTTTTAAAAAATATGTGATACAATAAATACAAAACTGAATTTAACAATTAAAAAAAAAAAATTAAATATTTCAAATATGTGCCTACGGGCATTATCACAAAATCAGGTCAAAAACTAAAGCATATGAGAATATATCAATGATACATGTAAACAGAAATGTTTCTCTTACCAAATGGACACTGGCAAGAATAACCAGTTAAAAAACTGGAGCAGTTGCCATACACACATGGGGTGGAAGCACAGTGGTCAACAATACGATCACAAAATGTTCCTGTGACAAAAATAAGTGGTTAAATAATTTACAACAAATCAATTAATATTAGATAGACACAAAAAGTTATATGACCATACCTTCAAAGCCTGGGCTGCAATCACAGATGAACCCTCCCTGTCTGTTCCAGCATGTTCCTCCATTTAAACAAATCACCGTTTGACATTCATTATCAACTATAGTGCAGTGCGGTCCTGAGAATCCATCTTTGCATTGACAAAAATAAGTTCCGGGATTGTTATAGCAGTTTCCCCCATTTTCACAAGGTTCCTTTGTGCATTCATCAAAGTCTAGCTCACATGCATCACCTGTAAAGCCTGCTGGACAAGAGCAGTTAAAGATTTCCACAAAATATGGAGACACAAATATAAGACTAGAGCTTTCCAACACAGCAACTTCCTGACTGATGTGAATGTTTCTGTTGCAGGTGGCACCATTATGGCAAGGACGGAGCATACAGGGGTCACTGGTTATTTGGGATATAGTCACATTGCTTTGTGCTTCCAGTAACTTTTTATGCATGCTTGATATTCCACTTGCCACCTCTCCAGTTAGATACTGACCATTGTAGCTTTTCACTGCAGCCAGAAGCAGCATTTTATCTCCTTGCAACTTCATTCCAAACACATGCGTTTTGGATGCTTGTAGGTTAAATAGGCTATCCAAAGATTTGACAAATTTTAAATACTTTAAAGAGAGAAATTCCTCGAGAGTAGATATAGAGATGTAGAACAACACACAGTTGTCTAGAGAGACATTGGTAAAGCCTTTGTAATTGACGTAGATGCTGTTGTTGACTGAAGGGTGGAGCTGGTCACTCGCTACAACTGAAATATTATAGGTTGCCTCTCCTTGGTATGGGGAGGACCACAAATTACACATCCCGAATGGGAAACTAAACATCCTAAGTGGGCCATTTTTGATTGTGCAATTGAACACATCCAGTTCGTCCTGATCAGTTGGTCTAACATTTCCGATTAGTCCTCCTGGGAAGGAACTTCCATAATATTTCACCAATATATTAATGTTTCTCTGGAGGGGTGCATTGTCATTTTCATCAAGAACTTTAATATGAAACAAAGTGGTGGAGGACATTGGAGGTTTACCAGCATCTTGAACCACAATATGTATATGAAAAAGAGGGTTGCGCTCCCGATCAAAGGGTCTTGAGGTGAAGAGAACACCATCAGATGTAAGTGAAAAACCCTCAGCGGGTCTCATCATCCAGTATGTGAAAGGACCTTGATTTGGAGGAAGATCATCATCTGTGGCCGCTAAAGTGGAGACCAGAGTGCCAGCAGGTTGGTTTTCTCGGATAAACCCTTCTGTGGTCAAGAGTTTGGGAGGATTGTCATTGACATCAGTGATGGTGATTGCTACCTTTGTGCTTCCGGTTACAGCAGGAGAGCCCTCATCAACAGCAATGACCGTCAGGTTATAGATGGCCCACATCTCTCTATCCAGGTGACTGTTAACCGAAATTACCCCACTGACTGGATCTATAATGAAGGAACTATTGATATTTCCATGTTCAATGCTATAAGAGAACCTGCTCCACTCTAGGATCACATCCCGGTCCACTGCTTTGACTTTAGTTATGGAGGTCCCAATCGAGATGTTCTCTGATACTGCTGCGGTGTAAAGCATCGACTCAAACTCAGGGGGATCGTTTACATCTAGTATGTGTAGATGTATCAATGCCTCATCAACATTAATTCCTGTAATGGCCCCTCTGTTTTTTGCCAGCACTCGTAGGACTTCATCATTTTGGAGGCGATTTTTCAAATCTTTCGAGATATATATTATTCCCGTATGCTGGTCCACCACAAAATTAGCTTTTTTACTTTGCCCCGCAAGTACGTAATACACTTCTCCATCAGGCCCTTGGTCATAGTCTATGGCAAAAACCCTTCCTATTTCAGTTTGTGGTGGCAAAGCCTCCGACACCGTGAAGTTGTATAGACGTTTTTGAAAAGCAGGGATGAATTCATTGAGCCCAGCGATCTGGATGTGTATACGGGCAATATCAAACAAATACGGAAAGCCGATGTTGGTGGCCTTGACTGTAAGTTCAAAATGCTGATTTTGCTCATAATCAAATATCTCTAAAGTGGTGATAGTGCCATTTTTGGTGTCCAAATAGAACAGATGGATGTCTCCTGCAATAAGCGAATATGTGATTTGGGAGTGAATTCCAGTGTCAGCGTCCTTCGCCCAAACCTGCAAAACTGAGGTACCAATTAAAGCATTTTCTGAAACGGTGGCAATGTAATTAGTAGATGTAAATACAGGAGGGTTATCGTTTACATCGGTCACATATACTATGATATTAAGTCTCTCCATCTTGGGACGCCAGCCTCCATCCTCAGCAATGACATTTAGATGGTGAGTTTCGAATTCCTCGAAGTCAAGCGTTTTAACCAGCATGATCAATCCTGAAGATAGTCCTATTGAAAACAATCCATTTTCATTCCCACCATCAAAAGAATAGGAAATAACACCATTGATGCCAACATCTTTATCTTTGCCTTGGATTTTCCCAATAACTGAACCAATGGACAAATCTTCTGGAACAAAAAACTCCACTTTGCTGTTAAGAAAATGTGGTGCAAACAAGTTCTCATGTGTAACTTCAAAACTGATTTCAGTCTGTGCAGAAAGAGGAGGAAGGCCTTTATCTTTGGCAGTGATTTGAAGTGTTAGGGTGGTGTTAAGGCTATTTGCTAAAGTTTTATTTACCAGCACTCTTCCGCTGTTATGTTCTACCTCAAAATAAAGAGATCCATTGCCACCACTATTGAAGTACTCAACATTGTTGTTCATTTCAAGAGAATCTTGATCTACTGCAGATATCTGGATCACCTCTGTTCCCACATCCAGGATTAAAGGGACTGGTACTAAAGATCTGAAGGGTAAAAACGATGGTGAGAATTGATTATGTCGTACTAACGTCACTGAAACAATGCTAGAGCTGTTCAAAGGAACACTTCCGCAGTCAGACGCCACAACTGTGAAAGTAAAATTTACAGATTCAGATTCATGGAGAACAATGGGCTGTTTGGTTGAAATTTCCCCAGTTGATGCATTTACCAAAAAAAGTTCATTTGGTGGATCAATGAAGTAGAGGATTTGGGCATTCTCACCAAGATCCCTGTCAGCAGCACTAATTTGTAGAAGGAAAACTTCATGCATCTTCATCTCAGGAACAGTGAGAGTGTAAAGTGGTTGATAGAAGATCGGTGTATTGTCGTTGACATCTGTAATGTCTATGGTGACATCTGTGCTGATGCTCCAAGCAGAATCATTTGCGTTAACCTTCACTATATAATGATCTTGATCTTCTCTGTCCAAAGGATGCAGAACCAATAAAGTGCCAGTGGTTTTATCAATACTGAATGGGAATTCACTATTTTGGCCGATGATTGTATATTCAATGACAGCATTTAGGCCAACATCTTCATCTGTAGCAGTTATGCGAATGACTGAAAATCCAACAGGAGCATCCTCAGGAACCTCTGTGATGAAAATCTGCGAGAAGCGAGGCGCGTGATCATTTGTGTCAAGAACTACAATGATAACTGCTGCAGTGGCTGAAAGACTGTTGTTTTCTTTATCAACGGCCTTAAGGGTAAGATTATAATACGGTATTTTTTCTCGATCCAAACGTTTTGTTGTGAAAAGACTGCCATGAATTTTGTCTATCTTAAATGCACCCTCAGTGTTACCAGCCAAAATGAAGTACTCCACCTCTGCAAACACTCCAGAGTCTGCATCAGTTGCTAACACGTTACACACCATACTTGAAGCCAAGTTCTCATACACTTCACATTTATAAATGTTTTGTGAGAACAACGGTGGGTTATCATTCACATCACTGATGTTCAAATTAAGTTCAGCAAATGATGAAAAAGGCGGTATCCCTGAGTCTCTGGCTTCAACTATTAGATGAAAATACAAATTGGTTTCAAAATCTAAGGGATCCTTGACAGTCAGCTCACCAGTGCTGTGATGAAGCTCAAAAACCTCCTCAAAGTTTCCAGAGGCCAGATAGAAAGACACTGGTGCATTTCTTTGTGTTTCTGCAGTGATAACAGCCACCAGGGTCCCTGTGGGCACATCCTCAGAAAGGACATCCTTATAAACTTGAACTGCAATATGAGGAAAGTATGTATCATTCTGGAATCTGACAGTCAAGGTTGTTGTGTCCATTTTTGGCAGATCTGCTCCATCCTGCACATGAACTTCAACTGTGATATCATTTCTTCTCTTCACAGAATCTGTCATGAACACTGTTCCTGTGTGAGAGTTAATGGAGAAGAGATGGGCATGTTGGCCACGTAGAGAAAAATTTAGTTTTGCATTCAATCCAGTATCTGCATCTTCTGCCATCACTGTGCAGACAACTGATCCTGTAAAATACAGGAAACAAGTTTACTGAAACTAAAAGGCAATGGTCTAAAAACACTGGATAACTACTACTAAAGTGATCACAATAATGTACTGTACATTCACCTTTGGTTATCCCAGCAGGAACATTAGCCACATATGGTCCATAAAAAAAGGAAGGGAAGTGATCATTCACATCCTCAACTGTTACTGAAACAACAGCTGAACTGGAAAGAGGCTTCGTAGGATGTCCGTCAGTGACAGTCACCAAAAATTGGTAAAAAGCTGCTGTCTCTCTGTCCAAGGCACTTACGGTGAATAAATCTCCAGATGTTTTATTGATGGAAAAAGGAAAATCTAGGCCCTCTAAAGAATAACTGCAAGTTGAAAATAAATGAAATATTTACACTCAATTTTATTACACAGGCTCATATCTGTGTTGTGAAATAAAATTATTAAAAATTGCTTAACATATATATTTAAATGTAAACATATATATTCTAAATGCATATAAACAATACTAAAATAATGCTAGCTCATAAAAAAACATAAGTGATTTTTACTGAAAATGCTAATATTATGGCCATATTATAGTGTAATTATCATATTACCTTAACTGTCCATTGGTACCATCATCTACATCTGAAGCTGTAACTCTGAGAAAAACAGTCCCAACAGGAGAATCCTCCAATATGTGAGTACTGAATGACTCACTGTCAAATATTGGAATGTTGTCATTGACATCATCAACAACAATAACCAAGGTGCCTGTGCCTGTCAGTGATGGAAATCCTAGAAAGAATGGACAAAGAAATTAGAATATGTATGTAAATTTGAAAGGCACCAATTAAAAATCTGACACCAATAAATCAATAATTCTTTCCCTTTTAATGTTGATAACTGGTATATGGCAGATGCTAAAATTAGATATATTTAAATAATATTAAAAAAAACACTAAAAACATATCTAATAAGACATTGGGGTAAACGAGACAAGTGATTACCTGAATCAACAGCAATAACTTTTAACATGTATTGACTTTTCAGTTCCCTATCAAGATCTTCAAAGATTTGGAATGTTCCATTGGGATGAAGTGAGAAGAGACTCTCATCATTCCCTGACTCTATAGAATATGTCAGCTGACCGTTAACTTCATCAGAGTCTTCATCAGACGCATGTATCTACAAAAGACATATTTCACATCTTCATGAATAACTGAACAATATATTAAAATTCTAAGACAGATTCAGATTCAACTAAAGTGAGTTAACTAAATCAGGAGTCCATTTGATATTAAGTACCTGATGGGAGTGCTGAGAAGAGTCTTCTCCATTTTCAAAGACGTGTAATGTCAGTGATTCGGATGAAAAAATAGGAACACAGTCATTAACATCCAGGACTGTGACGTTAATGGTTGCTGTGGCGGACCTTTGAATATCTCCCTGGTCTTCTGCTATGACAAAAAAGCTGTAGAAAGACTTCTTTTCACAGTCCATCTTATCTATCACCGAGACCACACCTAGAACAGAGTCCACCATGAACCCACTCTCTGAGACAGAGAACCGCACCTGCCCATTTGACCCAATATCTTGATCAATTGCGCTAACTCTGAGCAGGCTTGTTCCACGAGGTACATCCTCATATACTGAAAGACTGTAGAAGCTTTGAGTGAACTCTGGATTGTGATCGTTCACATCCTCAATAAGCACTGTGAGGTTCACTGAGCTAAACAACGAAGGAACACCTTTATCTTTCACGTTCAATGTGACTGTGAGAACATCCTTGGTTTCCCTATCCAATGGCTTTTGCAGGTACACAACCCCAGTCAAACTATTTATACCGAACGGTTGTTCTTCTGCACTTTCAAAACTGAAAACAACTTCACCATTGGATCCAGCATCAGCATCTGTGGCCTGTATAACCGTAACGACAGAATGAAGAGGTGCGTTCTCTGGAAAACTAATTGTACTGGGGGTCGTGATGAGAGGGGAGTTGTCATTGACATCCAGAAGATAGATGGTAACATCCACTGAGGTTGTGAGTCGAGCCTCTAGGGGTAGAGCACGATCATTAGCCTGGACAATGAGACTATACATTGCATTTGTCTCTCTGTCTAACTCCCCTATTAGACATAGAGCTTGATGCTGGTTTATAGAGAACTTGCTCTCAAGATTTCCAGATGTCACCATCAAATCCACTTCTCCATATATACCTGTTAGATTCAAGAAAAAGAGCACCTGACTTAAAATATATTTGTAATACAATGACTGAGCAGGTGATATTAGTAATCACTGGATTTACATACAAAAGCTTAGTATTCTAGAAAAGGTCATAACGTAGGCCAATTATAGGAAATAAACTTTGGTCAACTGTTTGAAATCAACTGTTTTTTGCTATAAAGTCTGCTCCTATCAGTGATGAGAATCCTAGAGAGGAAGACAAAAAGAAATTTGAAAAATAATCTGCTAAATATGTAGAGAATAAACTAGGGATGATGCACTGATTAAAATTCTGGCTGATACGAATACATTTATAATTATTTTCATGTTGTGGCTAAGCAATAAATGGCTAATATTAAAATCCTATACTATTTTGTCTGAATAACTTAAAAATAAAACACTAAAATATAAAATGCTACACGTGAACATAGGCATCACAGCATTATTACATACAATATGAAAAACTGATATTAATTTTAAGATTTGCTAAAGATTACATTTAACAGCCTTACTGAATTATCAGTGTTTTTAAGATTATATTATATTAATAATCACCAGATTTACATCCAAAAAGCTTGCCAATTTAATAAAAGGCTTGATACAAATCCAAAAAGGACATCAACATTTTGGTATAACATCTCTAGACAACATATTTCCAGAACAAATGTACAGAACAAAACAAATCTCTATAATCTTGATCACTCTTGTTGCTAAGCTTGTGTGTAATCCTGAATAACCTCATCAAAAAAAAATCTCAAATGGGTCAAAAGGAACCGCGAATTTCACTGTGTACAGAATATGTGGAACACACAATATGCTTTATCCTGAACCTGAAATAAGAGACACCAAGACAGGGGGTTCTCCATTATTAGCAGTAGCTAGCATCCCCAAGAGAGAAAACCCTATTCATCATCCTGAGACTGAAGGAGAACAAAGGAGAAATGACGTAAGATTTAATGAGACCTCTTCAGCCAGTTCTGCATTTCCCAAAGCTTTTCAAACGTGTGAACTTTGAGGTTGTGCTTGAAGGCAAATAAAAGCTATGACCTGTACCGCCCATTGTGCTAATTCTGTATTGAATAGACTTACATATCTCAATTTGGGTAAGGAGTTGTAAAAACCAAAAACAAAGACAAAATATTTTCAAAAACCAGGCTTAAGCAAGAAGATACAAGACGTATGAACACATGATCACATACTCTACCATTCAAAAGTTTAGGGGCGGCAAGATTTTTTAAAATGTTTTTAAAAGAGGTCTCTTCACCAAATATAGTGAAATATTAATACAATTTAAAATAATTGTTTTCTATTTTAATATTTTATTTTTGTCATGCAAAGTGGAATTTTTAGCAGCTATTACTCCAGACTTCAGTGTCACATGATTCCTCAGAAATCATTCTAATATGCTGATGTGGTGCTTTAATTTTTTTATTATTATTATTATTATCAATGTTGAAAAAAAATGGTAGTGTATGTAGTGCAATGTTACCCTCGTCTGGATCTGAAACATTCAGATTTAGGAAGCACATTCCAACAGGTGAGTCTTCTGGTATGGAGGCAGAAAAGGCATTCTGGCTGAACACTGGTGGGTTGTCATTGACATCGATCACGCTGAAGTACACTCTGACCCTGGTGAGTTCACTGTCCCCTTGCTGAGCTGCTGCTGTCAGTATGTAGTAGCGCTCCACCTCAAAATCCAGAGCACGGGACAGAAGGAATTCGCCAGAATGTGGATTGAGAAGGAAAAGGCCATCACCATCATCCTCCTGAACAGAGTACACTGAGGTTTCATTCTCCTCACTATATACCGTCTCCACATGTCCCACGATTGTCCCTATGAAGGTGACAGACGAGGCTGAATTTAAGTATTTTAGCAAATGCTATCCAACAAAGTGTGCACAACAAAGATTAGACAACATAGAAATAATATAATATATAAAAAAGCAATGCTCACCAGGTGGCGTATCTTCCCTCACTTCAAATGAATATACAGATTTGGAAAAGGATAGTTGTGTAGACCTTCTCTTACTAAGTGGAGCTAAGCCTGATTTGCTTGCTGATGGCAGAGCTGATATGTTGAACCACTTCTTTTCATTACTGTTCTCCCACTGTGTCTGTGGTGAACTGTTACAGCAAACACCATAGAAGAATATCTGTGTGAACAAAAGAAGAAAATCTTTACTTATAAATTAAATTAACCACTGCTGGGAAAAATATCATAGAAAAGGTGTGGAGCAAGAAACATGGAACAGTTAATGATAACATTAAATCCCACATGACATACAGGAAAGGGCTCTTTGTGAGAGACCTTTTCTAAAAGCGGCAACAGTACACCTTGATTTGTGTAAGGTCTGAGCTTTGAAAGCTCTCCCCTTACCACAGTATCCCACACCAACCTGAATATGTTTCTTTATTTGGGTTCCCCAGGTACCCGCTTTTGTTAAGCTCTAAAATGTCAACTTAGATCTGGACAATCTGGTATCCAAAGAGAGGCTCGGGGAATAAAATAGAATGTTCTAATCCTGTTCAGCTGAACGCACCATAAACCTTTCCTTCATTACCATTTATTTTTAAATAAAAAAGATGTTTTTTGATTTCTTGTACTGGTCAGCTTACTATACATCAAGTAAATCACACTTGTTTATTTATATTTGTGTTATACATAAATTTAATTATAGACAATTTAAAGTATTATGATATTTTTTATAGTTTAATATGATTTATATAACACTTTTTATAACATTTACCTATATCTATTAAAACCCTACTAATATATATATATAATCAAATATTAAATATTTCCTTTATGTATTTAACGTGTAATTAAATATTGCAAAGAAAATGAATGTGTTCACAGATTTTAGCAAGCATATGCAGATCATGATATTCAGGAAACTGTACAAATCTAGAGCACTGTCACAGATTCACAGTCTTTCACAAAATCATTAAAAACTTTTTTATATGTATAAAAAAAAATACTCACCGTCGCGTGCATGAGAAATATATAGAAGTGTAGTAATCCAAACTTGTTCATTTTTTCTCATATCCATTTACCTCTCTACACAAATAAGAACTTTTCTCGAGCATAACACATATTTGAAGATCCACTGGTGCACCATCTCTCTGTCCAGTGTGCAGTGGTGGGCAGGCTTTTATTGTGACGATTTTATTGGCGCTTTTTGTTACACCGCCTCTCCTGTAACGCCAAAACGCGCAGGTAACGTTATAATGACTTATAATTATATTGTCGAATATAGTTTTTCTGGTACATGAGATATTTTATGATAGTTAATGACTATATTATCTAACTTGAGTATTAAGTTGTTACGCCAGTAGTGTTTACAAGTCGTCTCTGGTTTTCCAGTGGCTTGATATCGGTCTGTCTACATTTAATGTGAACTGGCAATGATCTATTTAAATGTTTTCCTCTCTCATATGGCAGCCAAGTGATCCTGTGGCCTCAATCTTTCTCTGTTTGAATTCAGAGGATGCCAGCATGGCACTTGCCCAAAAGGTGAATGAATGGAGAGAAGCTGTAAAACAAAAGCCACCAGACAACCGTTGAACAGTACAATAAAAGAAAAGAACTGCGAGAATCTTGAAGCAGCTCTGAATAAAATACTTCCAGACTGGTTTGTAATACTGTTTTTATCCTAATGTATTTTTATATACGAACAGTCGAGTAAATATTTAACAAAAGGGTTGAGTACTTACCAGTGAATCCATAGTGACACCTATCGGCCTGATTGCATGAAATTACCGAACTGTCTGGTTTTTTTTTCCCCCTTTATTTAATACATCGAATTCAGTACAAACAAATTTGTCTTGCGTTGTTGGTGTCACTGCGACCGAACTGACGCGAGGTGTGGGTTCGTCATGCTGATATACCGCGATGAGTAGCGTGTTATCGCGGTTTATTTCATCACTCCAACTGCTGCTGCTGACTCTGGCTTTGTTGTTTCTAAAGCAAGTGTTTTGCCTTTGTTTTTTGTTTTTTTCTTTATACATGTCAGGCAGGTGCCTTCCTCCAAATATATATAAAAAAAATAAAAAATAAGTCTCAAGAAAGACCTAGTATTTTTTTTTATTGAAAAACTTGTAGAAACATACAAGAACAGGGAAACGAGACATGAATATATTCCTACAAAAAACAATCATAAAAATAAGGACAAGTAATATTAGCAGCAGCAGCTCACCTCAGCAGGTGATGACATCAACCCGCTCCCTGAATTAAACATCTTTTTAAGACGATATGTCTAGAGTGCGCATTGCAAAAGTGGTATTAATTTGTTTGTGTACCTAAATTTATTTTAATAAGCAAAAATAGTGCAGCTTTAAAGAATCCAACACAAATTTGGCTACAGAAATGTTTGTGCATTCAGCAAAGCAAAAGCTGGTGTTTTTCTGCTAAATCAGTATAGCCTAAAGCAAGTGAGACGCAGATCAAACATGTCTTTTTAAACATGTTAAAAGCTTTAAAAATAATTAAAAGAAAATGCCATTGCGAAATCGTGTGTAATCCCAACCATACATTTTTAAAGGTTTGTACAAGAGCATTGTACAAGACGTTTTCTTTAAAGTAGTTTCAGATCTAATTTAAAATCCAGAGGGACTTTCTTGGCTTCACTGCTTTGTCAATTGCAATCAAAAGGCCCCATTAACCACATTATTCAAACTGATTAGGGTTTAAATTAACTATCAACTGCACCCCTTAAGCGCCCTCTGGCGGATCTAGAAACAGTCTGCCTTATTTTACTAGCCCTGGGGTGTTTGTCTTTTCTCATCTTCCAGGTATTTGCTTACTACGGAGCCCTGCACGACATGCAAGAAAAAAATAAATAAATCGTGTGCACGATTACTATTTCGTTCCCTCGATTTATAAATCGTGCACACGATTTAACCTACTGTTTTTTTTTCCTGCATGTCATGTGCGGGGCTCCATAGGGCCTTCAGATCAAGTAATCAATGGTAAATTAGGTACTTGGTTTACAATTGAGCTATGGTAAATATGAAAGTTAAGAGCTTTTCTGTTGTGGATTTGTCATTTCCCCTTGAATAATCATTATAGCAACAGATAAATTAATTTACAAGCATAAATATTAGAAGTCATTTAACCCCAAAACTGCAGTTAGAATGCTTTGAATAGGTGCTTTAGAATATGCTGCCATTTTTATTTTGTCTTTCCTTGCAGTGTTGGTCCTTGTAGAGGACATCAAGGTGAAACCTGAATAAGATGACATCATCGATGCGTGTGTAGTAATAGTAAACAAAAGTTACACATTACTGCCACAGGGTGTCGCTCTATTTACATATCCCATAATATATATGCTTTGCTCTTGTTTAGTCACATTTATTATTTCAGGTCATTAACCAAAATATTTTGATTTTCAGGTTACGTTTATGCTGTCTGATAAGAGACTGTCTTAATTTTTGACGACATGCTATATTACACAACATTAATTCGTATGCCAGAGCTTAATGAAAATACACTGAAGATCTTTGTGTGAAGCAACATTCTGAATTTTATCTATATTGCACATAACTAGATAATTCAAAAACTTTTAGAGTCCCAAAAGTGCTAAAATGTTTAATTGGCTGATGCAGATAATTTCTTTTTTGATACTGCAATATTAAAGAACCAGTTCATAGTACAACGCATACATGGACCGATTACATTTCTTAGATGAGGAAGAATCGCTCATCATTGATACAATCACTGCAGATATTAAGTAGCTACAGAAGAAAAAAACAGGACAATTTTCTAAAAAAAAGAAATGTTTACTTCAGACACATTCTTGAATGTCAAACAAAGCTGCATTCTTGTAATTAGAGTGGTATTCAAAGTACAGTTAAAGGACCTTATGACGGCAAATACGAAAAATATTTTTAAAAACTAATATGATAGTGCACTACACATCTACATAAACCAGATAATTGTGCTATGCACCTTCAGAGAAACAGTTCATATCATTCAACCTTAAACTGTTCCTGGCAAGAACTACCACTAACGAAAACAAAGATAAAAAAAATCATAAGACTGAAGACACAGTGTTAACTTTACAAAAGGAGAATAACACTGTACATCTTAAAAACGTCGCATATACACAGCCTAACAATTCTTGTTTCTGCTGTATTACGCTTGAAGATGTGAATCGTGTACAATTGGGTTTATGGCAAGAACAAGAACCTAGGCTACATCAGTAGCTAATCTACTCATCATCTTCGTCCTCTTCGTCTTCTTCCTCATCCTCCTCATCTTCATTTTCATCCTCATCATCATCCTCCCCACCATCTTTTTTGGACAAGCCTGCAATTCCCTTTGTGCGATATAGGGCAATATCCTACAGAAGACAAAAAACATTAATAGGGCAGGGTGCATCTACAATGTAGCAAGTTTGAGAGTATCCAAAACTGTTCAGGAAAGAAAGACAAAAGAAACTTTACCTTGTCGTACTTCTCCTTAAGCTTTGCTGCTTTCTTCTCATAGGGCTGTTTCACCTCAGCCGATGAGCTATTCCACATTTCTCCAAGCTTCTTGGCAATGTCTCCGATGGACAGACCTGGGTTCTCCCCCTTAATCTTAGGGCGGTAGTCACCACAGAAAATGAAGAATGCTGACCTTGAGGGAAAAAACATGCATTAAACCAAACCACCTTGTAAAATGTTACATTTTCAATAGGAGTGCAAAGCACGAACATACGGTGGTCTCTTGGGTGCGTTGGGATCCTTAAATCGCCTCTTCTTCTCACCCTTCGGTGGGATGTAGTTCTTCATTTCTTTCTCATAGCGAAGCTTATCTTGCTTGGCCATATCCTCAAACTTACCCTTCTCTTTGGCAGACATTGTCTGTTCAGAATGAGAAAAGGCTGTATCAAAAAGTGCAAGGTACATTAAAAAGCAGATTTTTGCACAGATTTTTCCAAATAAGCCTAAAAGCACAACATTTCTATAATATAACGGCATAATATTTATCAGCGTTTTTCAGAACAGTACCTTCCATCGCTCTGAACACTTCTTGGAGAATTCAGAGAAGTTTACACTGGCTTCAGGGTGCTTCTTTTTGTGTTCTTCGCGGCAGGTTTGCACAAAGTAGGCATAAGAGGACATCTTGCCTCTGGGCTTTCTTGGATCTTTCCCCATCTTTACCCTCTGGGAAAAAAAGATATTCTCACATAAATGAAAGTGACATGCTATAATCTTTTATAATATGGATTCTTTTACAGTTATGATGTGTATGTATATATATATATATGTATATGTATATGTGTGTGTGTGTGTGTGTATATATATATATGTATGTGTGTGTGTGTATACATACAATAGGAGGAAAAAAACAGATATGAATTTATATATATATATATATATATATATATATATATATATATATATATATTATATTTATGCACTATGCCATTTATTTTATGTTATATATATATATATATATATATATATATGGCATAGTGCACACATACACATTGAATTTTTTGTTTTATATTTTATTTCTATATATCATTATTATATACTGTGAGGCACATAACGACTCTAAAAGAAAAAAATCAGCATGATAAAATGTGCAGTGAAATCATATTGAGATGAACAGGGAGATGCACAAAGACTGCCTCAAGTTCACGGTGAAAGGCAAGGACATCCTCCATTTCGTGAATAAAAACACATATTTAATGGGTTAATATTCATTCCCACATTTTTTCCTTCTTTTTTCCCTTTATGTGTATTTTACATCAACTGAACATTCATAGCAGCATCGCTCAAGAGCGGGCAGATATGTTACATAGGGCCCGCCTTAAAATGCCTAAACGGTGCAACAATAATATTTCTTCTTCCATTTTGAAAAATCCGTCTTCATGAGAGAAAGTCCCCCTCAATTGTCTCCTCCCACATTCCTGGGTAATTTCGAGGACCCAAAATCACCGCACTTCGTCCGTTTCTCGCCCCTGGCCCGCCGCTTTCCGATGTTATCGCCTCCCCTATGGAAGAAGTCGCTCTGTATGGACACAGTGTCTGAAACTATAAGCGCTATGCAATGGGAGTTTCGCTCTCGTAAGTCCGCCGTTCAACTGGAGCCACATGAGCACAGCTAGCAGAGCCAACATGGCTTCCTCACTCTCTCCCTTTATGTCTGCCAGCCAGAGCCGCATACGGCGGTGGGAAACAACATAAATACAATTTTGCCCCCTCTTTCTTGCTCGCTTCTGCTCGGAAAACACCAGAGTTCACTAAAATAGACCCTCGGGCTTTCGTACGAGTTTAAAAAACAGTGCAAACGAGCTTGGCTGAATTTTATTTTATTAGTTAAGTTGAATGGCGCTTACACCCCGTCAGTCTCCATCCCCCGCCACTCAACGCACTGAGTATCCTCCGCAAGCCAGCCATATTATATTACTGAACACGGCCGCACAACGTCCCGTTCTGAAGGACCAGGGTGTAAAATGCACAAAATGACTAGTACATTCCCTCGGGACTGGTAAATTTATCCGAGGTGTTATTTTAGTCTGTATGTGAGAATGCCACGCGCGTCACACAATAACAGCTTTAACTGAGACCCCAAAAAGCTAACTGCTTTAGCTGGGATGGCTACCTGACAAATATTACAACCAATCCCATTAAAGACTATTAGAATCCTGTCATTGCAAAAGGAAAAAGCAATATTTTTTTTATCTTCAGAAGATATTTTCAGTCAGGACATTTCACCCGCACTGACTGAATGACTGGAGAATAGATTCTGACAAAGATTTGTCGCTCTGCTTTCACCAAATACGCAACTACCAAAAGAGAAAATGTGTTGTAATATACGATGTTTTTTGAAAAATAGTTAATTAAGGCCTTGACAAGCATATTTTGGCAAAACTCACCAGCCTTCTCTGTCTGCAGCTTGTGTGGATGCCTAGATAATGGGGCTTTGAAGTACAATAACACCGATGCGCGCTCTTCCAAGTGCGTGCAGAACCCTCCGCTCACGAGAGACACAGTATACAGTCACGAATCCTATTGGCTACCGCCAAGTCTTGAGCTCCTGTGATTGGCTGTCGGCACACTACAGCCCTTACGAGAGCTGAGGTGTGATTGGCTGTTCATCGGCGAAACGTCATATTTTTTCAACGGCGCGTGAATATGAAAAAACATCCATTGATACAAGCGTAATAGTCTCAGACACCGTTTTGTACTGCTGGGTATTACTGTAGTACATTTAAACACACCTTTGTCGTTTCAGTAAAGGTTTCAAAGTGTATGACGAAAATTTGCTTTGAATACATTATATTTCAAGGATTTCACCGCACAGCTGCGCGTTGATTACTGTCGGAAGAAAAAGGAAGAAGAGTGTATACTTACTACTAGGCTGTGAATTACAGCGCTTTTTGAAGGCTTTAACCCCTTTTAAAGTATATCAAAACAAATAGATGTGAGTTTTGCAAAGTACATTAAACAAATGTCATTCTACATATTAGATAAGGAACGTTTCTATAGCATTTCAGTGAAGAAAAAGCATGCAACCAAAAGTACGCCGCTCGAGCATTTTCTGGTGGGTACACAAGTACTGTCAATATTTATAATTTAATTGCATAGTCACATGTACATCACAACAAAAATTAAACACGTGAAGGTCTACGCCTACAAACAGGATGGTTTGCCGGTTAATGCGCGTGTCTGTTTTGAAATCGTGCAAATGCAATTTGATTCATGCACTAATTGTCCATTCAATAAACTAGTGACCAATTCAATAATTATAAATTAATGAATTAATCCATTGATTTAAAAAAATAGTATAACACAAGGATTTAATAAACATGAATCACCTGAAATTTATGGCTTTATAATTTAATGAATTATCCTGAAAGAACAAAACAGAAAAGTATGACTAGGCATGTTATTAATCTTTTATTACTCCTTGACAACATTCATCTTAGCGAAGATATCAAAGCCCGTTTTTATTGGTTTTAATATAGGAATCTAACGATACATACAAGCTATTTTATTCTTTATAATTAGTGCATTATTTTCCTTGTTATATGTACTATATTTCATATAAAATTTGCATTTTTTCTTATGTATGTTTTTGTGATAGACCTACCTTGGCAATAAAAAATGTAAATCTTGAAATGCACCATACAATGTTTTCCACTGAGCGGCGCTACGTCCTAATAAAATCGCCCTAACTTTCCTGTAGTTTGGAAAGAAATCTTAAGGAATTTTGCCGATTCTGTTTATTTAACGTTAATGATTCTTTTAGTACTTTTAACTAAGAAACATGTGAGAAAATAAATACAGCTCTCATAACTATTATAATCCTATTGTTTTGCATTTTCTATTGTTTTTCAATGCATATAGGGCTATTTCGCTCAAAATGCATTGCATACGTGGAACCTTGATTTCAGTGTGCCGTTTACAACCTTTTTGGCTGCTTAACATTGTCAGACTCAGAGGGTCTTTGGGTTTGAGTGCGGTCGCGTGCGTCATTGCACCTGCTAAAAGACCCCCTCTGAGAGTCAGTTAACGCTCGCTGGCGCGCTTGTTGTTGTGCGTTTCCTAAAACAACATCAGATAGGCATGAGCTATTCAGATCAACAGGTGAAAACTTTTCGAAAGAATTTCAGGAACATCACAAGAAGAGGTGCGTCAAAAGTAAAAGTCAGCACAGGATTATTGCAAATATTCCGATTCTCTTCTTGCAACACACTGATGTGTAAAACGACGGAGCTCCCAGTGAACAGCGCGTGAAACATCAGATAAGCAGATCCTGGACACTTCATTGTCGTTTGGACAACAGTAGCAGAGGCAGATAATTTCCTATCTTTCAAGACAACCATGGCAAATTATGGTTAGACAAGTTTATTGTTATTTTAACATTTAGTATGTTACTTGATTCATTTTTTTTTTTTTTCACTGTACGTTTTATTCTAGATGTTAACAAAAGGTGGGAAGCATATGAGACCTCTCATAAAAGAGATTTCATCTATAGACCCATCTCATCTCTTCCAACTCTAAAGTGAGATTTTTCAAAAAAAAAAAAAAATACCTGATGCAAATGTCAGAGGTAGGATTCTTCTAACTTTGTCTAAATTGTTTCAAGCACAAGGCCGAAAACATGTGGCAATATCTACAGAAATTCATACGCACTGAATGATCCAGTGGGCGCAACGGCATACAGTGAAGATTTCTACTGGAAGCCTGTGTCAAAGACTGCTTTAAGGTCTGCCACAGCATCAGGAAACCGAAGGAACAATCCACACCCAAGCCAGGTACATAGCACATTTTGTCATTTGCTGTGTTTGTTAGTGTTGATATATAAAAAGTCTGCTCGCACTAATGCTTGTGTGAATGTGTGTACTGGGACTGGTAAGCTTCAAAAAAGCGCACCAGTAGCACTATATTTGTGTTCGGTGGGGAAAAAAACAAGTTTGTAAAAACATAAGGGTGAGTAAATGATGGTTATAATGTACCATTCTTGTTCTTTCTTTTAACACAAAGGCATTCATGGTATGGAGGCATTCTGTAGATCAAATGAAACACTTTGATGGTAGTTCCCCTCTTCAGCACCCTTTGACTGAGAAGGAAATCCAAAAGGCTCTGAGTGCTCAATACAGGTCGACCTACAGGACTGACTTTCTTGGATTACCTCAAGGTGAATTTTAGGAATTATTGCACAGATATTTGCTTTATAGGTTTATACAATTTAAAGCCATTTGAATCTTATTTAATATCAAGATCTTGTGGTTCCAAAGATTATTGTATGTCATATTATGACAACTTTTTATGTTCTGTCTAAATCGCGGGAATTATGAAGAACCATGCAATCTTTAGACCTTTTAACCACAGCCATGCTGTCCACTACTATACCCAGACTGAAATGAGACACAATTACCGCCCACCCAAACTGAAACTTGAGCTTCTGGGGAACAACTCTCGCTATGGGTGCAATAAGTTGCATGATGTAGCAGCGAGGGATATTGGTAAGCTTCCACTAAACTGTTACATTTTTATTTGTGTGCACTGGAGATGAAAGACTAAACTACTTTGTTTGAAACTGATATAACAACCATCCCTAACAATAGCCTAGACACAATGTAAACACAAAGGAGGAGACTAGACACACAATGATCAGATTTAAAGGAATAGTTCACCAAAAAATGTAAGTTCGCTTAAAATTCACTCACCCTCAGGCCATCCAAGATGAGTTTGTTACTTCATCAGAACAGATTTGGAGAAATTTAGCATTACATCACTTGCTCACAAATGGATCCTCTGTAGTGAATGGGTGCCGTCAGAATGAGAGTCCAAACAGCCGATTAAAACATCACAATAATCCTTTATTTATAAGAGCTAATCACTCAGTTAACAATTACAAAGGAACACGTGATAATTATTCATTTATTGCTAACAAAACAGTAATATACAAGTATGTCACACAGATTAGTGAAGAATAACACGCTTTCCTTTTACATTTTAGTTCCTACATTGATTCACAGTCACATCAATAACCAGAAAAACAGCAAACTGGAGACCACCTACAATATACATTTTGGAGGTAAACATACTGATGTCTCCTCAATGCTAAAAACAAACCCAAGTTTCAACAGTTTTGTAAGAAATTGGCTGATAAAGGAGAGAAAGAGTGATTCTGTGTGGTCTGACTGAGATGTTAGAATACTTTTAGGTTTAAATGCATTAAATTACATTTTATACACATTTTTTATTCCTTATTTTAAGATTTAGATCAGCAATAGCAAGAGTTGTGTTATTTCATTAGAGTACTATGATCTTGCTTTAGAAACAAATTAAATACAATTCCTAAAGTGTAGCATTTTATTGTGTTAAACATTTATTTTTTATTTTACCTTTTACCAGAAAAGAAGGACGTGAAGGCATTGCACATAACCAGGCACTCTGCTGATGGATGGAAGGGGAAGAAGAATACTGGTGCATTCGTGCAAACCCCTTCCACACTGGAGAGGATGTCAGCCTGGCCTGGACCTTTATAAAGATGCCATTTTGTATCATGAAATGCTATATGAATATGTGTGTTTTTAGGCTTCTGATTTTCTTTCAGAAGAAAGAACATTGCTACTTTTTTGAAACTGCCTTTATGCATCTTAGAATGGTGTGCTTAATAAAACACTGAAAGTAAACTGATAATAGGCATAAATCATTTTTTTACTGTACACAGCTAATTTTTGAGAGATTTGTTCAAGCCTCATTTGGCAAAAACAGATACATAAAATTGTTCATGGTTTGTCTCTTGGGAATTGTAAACCTCTTAAGGCTCTATTAGTTCTGAGAACTGATATTTTAAGTATCTTGACATTATAGAATAATAGTAAAGGCATTAAATATAATGTCAGTGGAGCTACTGATTCGAGACATTAATTTCCTTCAAAGTAAATACCACAGATATCTCTCTGATTAAGTCTAAATTTACTGAAAAACTAAGACTTGAAGAGTTTTGAAGAAAATCAGTTTATGGCAAACTGACACTTCTGCTTAAACATTTTATAACATGATCAAATTTGGTATTAAATGTGGTTCTCGGCACCATTATATACGTAGCCACACGACTCTGTTTTGTGTATGAGTTAACCTGAGACTCAGGTGTGCTGTGTCTCTAAGCTCGGGGAGATCTGTACGCAGCCATAGCTCGTGCAGCAAAACAAGAAAGCAGCCTCTAAGGAGAACGAAAGCCAAACCAAGAAGATGATAGACTCTCTCAGATCTCTCCAGATATGCCGCTAGGCAATAAAATTCAGGCCTCATCTGCTGGAGCCCAACTTGAGACCCATAACAAGCCAGGTATTCTGCTTTATTCTTTTTTATTGATCTGTATCTTGACAAGGCTTCCCGTTCCCACATTTAAGCGTTTAATCTGCTCAGTGCTACTTTAAAACAGCCACTGATACAGAGACTAATTTGTTCTGCTTCATGACTTTCATCTCAGTATGAGGACTATGTTTCGTACCACATTGGTATTCAGCCATTTTCCAGCTTCTGATCTTGAGTATCACTCCTGTTGTTCATAGTGTTTACTGTTGCCAGGGAATAAGGAAGATGGTTAACGCTGGTGCCATGCTGGAACACTGTACCAGTTTTTGTCCTTGAGGATTAATTCATTTTTGTTTTGACAGACAAATATGCAGATTTTTCTTGACTCTAATTTGATTTGACTTAACTCACCCTTGGCTTTCACTTTACAAAATGAAATTTAGGGGGTGTAAAGTTCTCCCTCCAGGGAGAAGTAAACATGTGAACGTAAACGCCTTTGTTTATTCAGAATAGCATGGCATAAAACACCATATATGATATCCAAGATATATTATCTTTTTTTTTTTTTAGTCATAACAGAACTGATGTTTTATTTAATTTCATGATATCAAACTGTACACTATCATAATCCATACATAAACACAAAATAGTTAAATCTTTTTAGTCTGATTATTTATCTGAAAATATTTGATTTATTTGTTTTTGCTCATGGCCAAATAATTAAGATATAAATTTACACATTTAAATGTGTGATATATATATGTATATATATATATATCTGTGTGTGTGTGTGTGTGTGTGTGTGTGTATATATATATATGTATATATATAAGGAAACTAATACAAAGTAAATAATAATTAAAATAAAAAATATATATTTATTCACATGTGCAACACTCTTATGCAGTATTTCAACAGAGTCTGGAGCTGCTGGACAGAAGCGGGGCACAGGGTACAGACAGCAGACTGACAGGGTGCTTCATTCTAGTGGGTCTGTCTTCAGTTATTTAGACTCTACAGAGAGGAGCCAATAGCTTCCCGATTGGCTGGAGAGAGAGCTTTTGAGGCAAGAACCCAGACGACACTCTCTTACCCTGGGAGATGTTGCTAAACTCAGCATGCGACAACGCTACAGAGTAGATCCTGCCGGCACCCTCTATGAGCTCAAGGTAAAAGTCAAAGGGTTACGCTTGTGCAGCATCTGCTGCTTGGCTGCATTTCCCAACAATTATATTCCACCTAGATTGAATGGCAACTTGCCCCAGAATCATCTTTCACTGGCCAAGGTATGCAAATTAAATGTTATAATGATGTATGAGGTGGTTGGGCAGCTGGACTGAGGTGCTCCTTAAATCAATAATATTGTGTTTGAAATTAAAGTCTAATATAATGTTTTAATATAATGTTTTAATATTTAAAATATAAACTCATTTTTAACCCCGCCCCCTCCTCAACAGACTCTGCCCCTCCTATAATTCTAATCTTGTTGTTTAGCATTTTTCAAACCCGTTGTTCTAACTGACCCATAAACAGACCATAGTGTATCAACTTTAGGTATGTTACAAGGTGTACATGTATCTTGTAATATCTTTTTAATATCTGCTCTTAACCATATCATATGTTGTGTAGACAAGCCATTTATTCTTCAATAGGCAATGTTTTTATATCTCAGGTTTTGATGTGGATGTAACCATATTACAACTGCCATTTTAGTCAGACTCCTTTCAATCTCCTGACCTCAGGGTGTCAGTGGAGTATAATGGATTACTCTTCCTATATTAAACATTCATTAAATATGCCAAAACCAAATCATGAACCTTTGCCTGAAATGACATTTTGAATCTAGTACAGAATCCATTAATTCATTAGCTGGATGACCTTTGGATGGACAACCATTGCAGAGTAATCTGTCATGACTACCGATTGGATGAAATGACACAGTAGAGATGCATCATTTATTTCAACAGAGTGCTTGAACTTGCACCCCAGTAGGCAAATCAATTACTTTTTCCTTATCAAGCCCAAAATTGTTTGTGCTGGAGGTAATTTGCCATCTGACTGCACATTGAAATAGGCATGAAAGTTATAATCTGTATTTATCAGTGTAGGAGAGCGACTAACGACAAGAAGGGACACTGCTAACTACATTTTTCAGTTGTATGACAGTAGCTCAGCTGTTTTTAGTAAATTGAAATGTTCATGTTGCTGTTTAATGCTGTCAGCCTAATTGTTTTTGTGGCAAATGCATTACTTATTATCAATTCCAAGGCCAACCAGGAAGGCTAATTTACTTTGGGATCCCTCTGCAATGTCTTATGGGTTTTTAGAATGGCGATTTTTAATTTGTGAATAAATTGAGGTCTGTGATTACTTGAAGAGACTTTTCAGTCTCAAACTTAAATTTTGAAGCTGCTGTTTAAAAAAAAAAAAAAAACAAAGAAATGGTTCACACAAAAAATTAAATTTGCTAAAAATGTAGTCACTCTAAGGCCATCCAAGATTGTTTCTTCATAAGAACAGATTTAGAGAAATTTAGCATTAT
Source organism: Spinibarbus caldwelli (assembly GCA_039654775.1). NCBI lineage: Eukaryota > Metazoa > Chordata > Actinopteri > Cypriniformes > Cyprinidae > Spinibarbus > Spinibarbus caldwelli. Next base: position 9,384,970 of record CM077253.1, on the reverse strand, counting down.
GTCACTCGCACACCAATGAATAATTTAATTTAATATAATAATTGTAATATAATTTTGTATATTATAAATAATAAAAATAAAAAGGCTGTTCTAAAAATCCATTGGAAATTCCAGCAGAAAACTAAATATATGTATCTTTTGTGTATATCTTTATATCATTTCTTTATTTATTCATGGTGGATGGTTTGACTGGCATGGCATTACTTGATTTCATGTAGACAGCAAACCGATGAAGCAATTGGCTTTTGATCCACAACATAATTAAAGGGCATCATGTTGCAACAAAGTCATTTCAGTTTCAAGTGAATTCATTAATGTAAGGAGGAGAACATGTGACAGCAGCCTGTCGAAAAGCAGCAGGTTTCATTTTTTTGACATGATGAAAGGTGCTGTTTGATCATCCAACAACACGTCAAACAAACGTCGATTTATTCTATTTTGAATTATCATCCACCATAGAGTAACTCTATGATGTTCATCTCTGTTTATCTTCTCAGTAGTTCTCAAATTGAGAATTGTGCATTTAATACATGCTCCTTTAAATTCACATGTTGTATGATGGTTTGAGATTTTATCATTTTTGTTTAATTTATTTTTACTGTCCAATATAGATTGAGCAGATGGTGTCCATTCATGATCTAAAGCACATTAAACTGGCCTATGATGTAAGTATTCATTTAGATTACTTGAAAATCTTACTTAAAAAAAAAAGTGGTTTTCCTAATTATGTTCTCCTGTGCAGGAGTTTGCAAAGGCTGGCATCTATATGCTGGATTATGAAGAATTCCAGTCTGCTTGTGAAAAAATGCCCAGGATTGAAATCAGTTGTAAGTAAGATTGCAACCACTACCTTTCCATGAAGATATGATGAATTACTCTTTCTCTCTGTCTGTAAAAATACTGTACTGAGAGATGTAGATATTCAGTTATATCCTGTTGCTTGTGTAAATGGATTAATGGAGGCCCAAGGCCTAAAATCTTCATCATATGATTGTACAATCTTTCCTCTCTTGCTGTCTTCCCACCCATTTCCTTGGCCTAACACTTTTTGAAATGTCACAGAAAGATTCTCAAATTCAGCAGCTATTCATGAAGATTGATTACACTGGCGATGGCAGAATCGAGTGGGTATGAATAATTCACTGTTTCCCCTTTAAATCTCAAACTTGCTCTCGTTTAATAGATGAAAAGATGATTTGTTAAATGCACAGTTGAGTTTTTGCACTTGAAAAAACTTTGGGCAAGTTGTCAGAATGGGTCTAATTCACTAACCTTATATACAGATATATTTGCGTATAAAAACTGCTTACCAACATTATCAAATAGTAAATGACTGAAGTTAAGTTCACACTTCAGGTAATTTCTAATTTCCAAACACGTAACATGTAGTCAATACATACCATTTTCTGTATAATAATATGACATTAATATTCAAATATTATATTATTCTATTGATTTTAGTCACAAATATGTGCGGTTGCATGGAAGTGAATGAGACTCATTTGAAATTCTGAACACACTTCCATACCAAATTCTATTAAAGTCTATTTAAGTGTTCTTCACTTTCTTTTAGCATGAGTTCTGCACATACATCTACCTGGAGAACAAAGAGAAGGAAGAGACTGTGCGTCGCAGTAAGATGGCAGCCTTCGTATTACCAGCTATCGTCAAGTCTCTAAACCACAGGGAGCCCGTTCTGAGAATCCACTTCCCTCCTAATGGCACCGTTGTGACTCTGGGAGAAGATGGGGTTGTTAGTTTCTGGACCCCCAGGCTTTATTTGAAGAGCAAGAAGAATGTGTTTGTGGGTTACTTTTATATTCTGTCTAGATTCTTTTTATTTGTTTACTTCTTATGTAATGAGATTCTGCATTTTTTAAATTATATGAATCCCCTATTTTATCTGAATATTTTTCTTTCTCTATGCAGCCTGACAGATCCATTGGTCGAAAACCAAAATGGGCTACTGATTTTGTGCCCATGCCAGAGTATAATAAACTAATTATTGGAACAGGGTAAACTACTCTTAAAATACATTTATTTTTACATAACACCAGTCTTTATTATGCACTGTAGTGTACATAACTTTCTAAGGAAGATTTTTGCCCATGGCATGCTAGTTTAAATGAAGTAAATTTGCAGATGCTTTTATGCAAAGCAACTTACAGTTATTACAGGGACAATTCCCTTGGAGCAGCCTGGGGACAGCTCTGTACAACTATGTAACTTTATAGTGATGTTAGGAAAAACTTTCTGATTTTACAGCAGCCACATCTGATCTCAGGCTCAGCCAGTCTGAACATATCTTTCCCCACTTTACAGATCCAGAGAGATTCAGTTTTATGAGCTTTCCACTTTGGAGCCTTGCTGTCAATTGAGTGTACTAGAAACTGTGCCTTTAAACCTGGATTACTGGTGAGCAGTGTTTTATATATGTTCAGTGTTATCAGATATGGTTATTATTTAAAACAAAAAACTCTTAATTAGCTTTGCATTTGCAGTTTAACAATGTTATATAACATATTACGTAAGAAACAAGGTTTGAAATAATAAGGGTACGTTATGTTGGCTCATGCATTTTTTATTTTTTGTAATGAAATATTTAAGAACAAGAACACAGTACTTCCTCTGATGATATTTCCATGTTTGCTTTTCTTGGAATAAAAAATATACTCTTGTTTTGTCAGCTCTGCTGGCCCAGATGAATATATCATTGTATATGGTGATACTCACGTAAGTAAACGAATGCAGTCCAACACATGAATTTCATATAATACAATGTATTTGTTTAATCACAAAGCTTTTGGCACTCTAGGGCTGTGTGAGCATCCTACTAATGAAATCGGTCACAGAGAAACTGAGGTAAACAAGGTTTTTTAATAATACTCATTTTGCGTGTGCAGTTTTGTAAAACAAAATTACAAGAGCAAATCATGCAGACATGTCCTAATTTTCATAATTTAATGAATAAATTAATTAGCAAACTGATAATGTTCTCTGGAGAGCTGTGCACATAGATATGTGAACGATAACTGACATGTTGAGAATGTCTTATGAGCTTGCTTACTGTTTATGATATTTACCTTATTTACAGTCCAGGCCATAAATTACATGTTTATTCTAAATACAGCGTAAGCAAAAACCAAACAGGTCTAGAGATGGCCTGGAGAGTCCTTTGTGTAGTATTTTATATTCATGTTTGTAAGCTTTTTTTTCTGCATTTATGCCCTAGATTATGGAAAAAATTGCCGCAGGTTGACAACGTGCCAAACATAAGCTTTGACCATGCAGTTCAATCTCCAGAAATAACATTTATCAGATGGAAATTCCACCAAGACTGGGTGTCAAAGGTCAAATGTTTATTATTATTATTATTATTATTATATTATTAGTAGTAGTATTTCAATGTCTTCTCTTCTCTTAAAATGCACATGAATATACATTGAAATCCACTGGAAATATTCCACTCAAAATGTGTTGAGAGATGATCCAAGGGTAATACTAACAGAGAATTTTTTTATAAATTATTTTTTATAATTATCTCTTTTCTGCAAAAGATAAATAAGGGTCTAAAATGTTACAGTATTTTATTATCATTTCAGGTGAAATATTTTCAAAGCATACCTGCCATTGTATCCTCATCAATGCATGAAGGCTCTGCCCTTGTTATAGGTAACATTTAAAAATTACTTCTGTTCTTATGTCTTTTTGCAGTACAGTGGGATAATGTGATTATTTTCTTTTCTCTCATTTAGTAGGGTTATATGTCACCCTAAACTCAAATGAGAAATTATATTTTGCATTAATAAAATTAAGTCTATTTTTAAGGACTATTCGTTTTTTTGACATTGTGACATTGTGACAGTTAAGCACATTCTTTTCCTCGTTATTGTATTACAGTGACGCATAATTAAAAATAATGAGAAATACAAGCAAAAGAATACATATAGGCACACTGTGATAATAAGAAAAGGGGTAAAAAAATGTTTTGATGAATGAAAATGTCACCGAGCAAAAAAATCTTAATGATCCTAAAAATAGGATTAATTTTATTCATGCAAAATTTCATTTAACATTTTTTCACTGTTGATTTTAGGGTGAAATATGACCTAGACATTCAGATTCACTCAAGGCTGTGTAGAAAATAGCGTGCCTTGCTTTCTCACTTCTTTCTGAGTGAAGTCTGTTTAACATGGCAGGAGGGAAGAAAATAGCAACTCTGGCATCTTGCATGTTTAATGCCAGAAGAGAGATCTGTCAAAACTCTCAATGTAATGAAGCTCCAGTTAAACTCATTTGAATAACATGCCGTGACTCAGAAAGAGGGGGAAAGGGTTCGGAATATGTCAGATGTGATCTGTTTGAGTGTATATATGTGTATGGATGTTTGACAATCTACTTTTTAATTAGGAAGCATTCATCCATCAACCTACATGCAAGAGCAGATGAGAGAGAAGACGGAAATGTGTGGAGAGGGAACATCTACAAAAGTCGCACAGAGAACAACAAGCAATCAAACAATCTTCACCGTTCCTAAAGGAGTTACATCCTTTGACTTCTGTAAGAACCGAAATCTTTTGGTCACTGGCTTGAACTGGCATGAACTTTGGAATGCAGCGAAATGTGAAACTTTTTGCACGAGCTTGTGTTTAAGGTCTGATCTATTCGCATGCGTATGAATGGAAGTCAATGGAATAAAAAGTGCAGTGTGACTGCCCCTTAAGTAGCCCAATTCCGTGGAAAAAAAAACGCAGACTTGGCAACACAGTTATTCACCTCAGTTTGTGAGTTAACATTGCCAAAAGTACAAGTTGAAAAAAGATTGAATCCAAGATATGGTGATAATATAGTGTAATGAGAGATTTACAAGCAATTTTTAAAAGGCCTGTCATTTTTGAGCCGGTACACCAAATTATACAGTACAAGGGTTATATATCTTTTATTCTTCTTAAACAGTTTTTCTTCTTCTGGACAACTGCTTTTCTGTTCTTTAAGAGAATATGAAATACACACATATGATACTGTGTGTTCAAATACTAATGTTCTTTGCCAGGCTAGTTATTTTACATTTTTAAATGGCATAAAACCAACGGGGATTTTGAAAGGTCACACTGCCCCTGTTTCCTACCTCTGTATCGCCTCAGAAGATGGGCACATTTTCTCAGTCTCCACAGACAACACCGCTAAGGTGAGAAATTAATTAATTACTCAGAAGTCAAATCTGGATTTCTTGATCTGAAAAAGCCAGGCATTAAACTGAGGTAAAGCGTTTTTCTGGAAGTTCATAATCAGAAAAAAACAAATGCAGTGTTGCGCCACTTGTCTTTTAACTTGTCTGTTCATTTGTTCACCCTTGTGTTGTTCTAAACCTGTATGACATTCTTTTATCTATATCCTGAACACAGAAAGGGAATTTTAAAGCATTTCCTAATCACTCCTGTCAGTATAATGAAGGTGAATAAGGATGGGGGCTGTCAAGCTTCAAAATCACAAAAACACCACAAAAATGACCCATATGAGTCAAGCACTGTATGCACTGTATTAAATCTACCCTATCATTCCTTCATTAGAAAAGTACACTCTTAAAAATAAAGGCATCTAAGGGTTTTTACAGTGATGCCACAGAAGAACCATTTTAGGTTCCCCAAAGAACATTTGGTAAACCATTTTATATAATTAAAAAAAAGTTTTCCACTATAAAGAAACGTTTGTGGAATGGAAAGGATTTAATCAATGTTAATGGTTCTTCATGGAGCCATAGAAGCCAATAAAGATATAAAGAATAAAGATTTGTGAAAGTTATTTTTCTCTCTAGGAATCAGTTGATCCAGTTTACTAAATAACAGTTATTTTAAGACAGTTGTTTATTAGTTCATGAATCAGACTGATCTGATCTTTTCATTACACAAAGCTATTCAGAAGACTTGCAATATGATGTGTAAGTCATATGGACCACTTTTATGGTACTTCTATGATGCTTTTGAATCCTTTTCGCAGCTTGACAGCTCCAGTCCTCATTTACATTTATTATTTTGCAAACAGTGGGCAGGATATTGTTTAAAATTCTCCTTTTATGTTTAATGTTAGAAAGAGGGTCATATGGGTTTGGAACAACATAAGAGTGAGTAAATGATGACAGAGTTTCCATTTTCTGTGAAATATCCCTTTAATCAGGGAAACAGAGCAGTGCAACATAAATATGAAAATATATTATTTTTGTATGATAATATTATTATTTTTCTTTTAGATATGGCATATTAAGGGTCAGACATGTCTGTTTACTGCACATCCAAAAGCAAGTCAGATCCAGGGAGAACTGTCTGCGTGCCTCTATCCAGCTGTGAAGGGGCTCTACATTGCCTCAGATTCCCTCGCTTTACTATCCCTTCAGACAAAGTAATGTTATATAAGGAATATTTTCAAAGTCTGTTTTAAGTATCATTTGGCTGTAAGGTGTTAGGTTATCTGTATATTTAGTTAGAATTACAGGTGCATTTCAATAAATTAGAATGTAGTGGAAAAGTTCATTTATTTCAGTAATTCAACTGAAATTGTGAAACTCGTGTATTAAATAAAATTCAATGCACACAGACTGAAGTAGTTTAAGTCTTTGGTTCTTTTAATTGTGATGATTTTGGCTCACATTTAACAAAAAAAAAAACAATTCACTATCTCAACAAATTAGAATATGGTGACATGCCAATCAGCTAATCAACTCAAAACACCTGCAAAGGTTTCCTGAGCCTTCAAAATGGTCTCTCAGTTTGGTTCACTAGGCTACACAATCATGGGGAAGACTGCTGATCTGACAGTTGTCCAGAAGACAATCATTGACACCCTTCACAAGGAGGGTAAGCCACAAACATTCATTGCCAAAGAAGCTGGCTGTTCACAGAGTGCTGTATCCAAGCATGTTAACAGAAAGTTGAGTGGAAGGAAAAAGTGTGGAAGAAAAAGATGCACAACCAACCGAGAGAACCGCAGCCTTATGAGGATTGTCAAGCAAAATCGATTCAAGAATTTGGGTGAACTTCACAAGGAATGGACTGAGGCTGGGGTCAAGGCATCAAGAGCCACCACACACAGACGTGTCAAGGAATTTGGCTACAGTTGTCGTATTCCTCTTAAGTCACTCCTGAACCACAGACAACGTCAGAGGCGTCTTACCTGGGCCAAGGAGAAGAAGAACTGTTGCCAAGTGGTCCAAAGTCCTCTTTTCAGATGAGAGCAAGTTTTGTATTTCATTTGGAAACCAAGGTCCTAGAGTCTGGAGGAAGGGTGGAGAAGCTCATAGCCCAAGTTGCTTGAAGTCAAGTGTTAAGTTTCCACAGTCTGTGATGATTTGGGGTGCAATGTCATCTGCTGGTGTTGGTCCATTGTGTTTTTTGAAAACCAAAGTCACTGCACCCGTTTACCAAGAAATTTTGGAGCACTTCATGCTTCCTTCTGCTGACCAGCTTTTTAAAGATGCTGATTTCATTTTCCAGCAGGATTTGGCACCTGCCCACACTGCCAAAAGCACTAAAAGTTGGTTAAATGACCATGGTGTTGGTGTGCTTGACTGGCCAGCAAACTCACCAGACCTGAACCCCATAGAGAATCTATGGGGTATTGTCAAGAGGAAAATGAGAAACAAGAGACCAAAAAATGCAGATGAGCTGAAGGCCACTGTCAAAGAAACCTGGGCTTCCATACCACCTCAGCAGTGCCACAAACTGATCACCTCCATGCCACGCCGAATTGAGGCAGTAATTAAAGCAAAAGGAGCCCCTACCAAGTATTGAGTACATATACAGTAAATGAACATACTTTCCAGAAGGCCAACAATTCACTAAAAATGTTTTTTTTTTTTTTTTTGGTTTTATGAAGTATTCTAATTTGTTGAGATAGTGAATTGGTGGGTTTTTGTTAAATGTGAGCCAAAGTCATCACAATTAAAAGAACCAAAGACTTAAACTACTTCAGTCTGTTTGCATTGAATTTATTTAATACATGATTTTCACAATTTGAGTTGAATTACTGAAATAAATGAACTTTTCCACGACATTCTAATTTATTGAGATGCACCTGTGTCATCACGTCATTAGCATCAGTTGTCATGCATTTCGCGTCCTTTCTCCTTCCATATTCCATCTGTTGTAGACCATAGCCTAAAGGCAGCCAGACTGTGTCCCATAAAGAGCCAGTGTTGTGCTGCGGATACAGTGAGGAGTTTAGGCAGGTGGTGAGCTGCTCTGAGGGCTCGGTGAGTCGTTTTGAGAAGTATATGTGTGAAACACACTGACGAAGCAGATGCGCTGTTTTTCATATTCATAGGTTGAGCTTATAAAATTGACAATTTGTTTCAAGGTGATTGAACGATTAGTAAAAAAGTAGCTTTGGATATCATTGTTTGGGGTTTTAATGTTTTTGAAAAAAGTCTCATGTTCACCAAGGCTGCATTTATTTGATCAAAAAATACATTAAAATAATAATATTGTGAAATATTGTTACAATTTAAATAACTGTAATAAAAGGTAATTTATTCCTGTGATGGCAAAGCTGAATTTTCGGCAGCCATTATTCCAGTCTTCAATGTCACATGATACTTCAGAAACCATTTTCATTTGTTGATTTAGTGCTAAAGAAACATTATCAATCATGATAAAAATATTTCACGGTAAATATGATACATATTTTTTCAGGAAAAAAGTTCAAAAGTTATTTTTTTGTTTGTAACATTTGTAACATTTTTACTGTTGCTTTTGATCAGTGTGTCCTTGCTGAATGAAAGTATTAATTTCTTAAGATCTTACTGACCCTAAACTATACATAAACTATGCAAGTAGATCATATAATTTGTATGATACTGTATGTGCCAACACTTATAAAGCCATATAATAAGAGGAACAATTCAAAATTTATTTGCTTGGCAAATTACAGATTTGTTTGACTTTGAAGCACAATGTTGTAAGTTAATAAAGAGCTTACAAACTGGGGGAGTATTTGTATTTCTTACCCACTTAAATTTTTTTATTAAGTCATTTATTCCTTTATTTTCCTAAATTTAATTTAATTTAATTTAATTTAATTTAACTTTTTATTTAATTTCAGGTTTGGTCCAAAGCTCTTTCTTGTCTAAAAGCAGTCCATATACAGATGTATCTCAAAAAAATAGAATATCGTGAAAGAGTTCATTATTTTTTGTACCTTATTTCAAAAAGGGAATCGTTAATATATTCTATATGATTAGAGCATACAGCTCATGAAAGTCAAAAATCCAGTATCTCAAAATATTAGAATATTTACATTTGCGTTTCATTAAATGACCATCCCTACAGTATAAATTCCGGGTATCTCTTGTTCTTTGAAACCACAATAATGGGGAAGACTGCTGACTTGACAATGGTCCAGAAGACGAACATTGACACCCTTCACAAAGAGGGTAAGTCACAGAAGGTCATTACTGAAAGGGGTGGCTGTTCGCAGAGTGCTGTATCAAAGCATATTACATGCAAAGTTGACTGGAAGGAAGAAATTAGGTAGGGAAAGGTTCACAAGCAACAGGGATGACCACAAGCTTGAGAATACTGTCTAGCAAAGCCAATTCAAACACTTGGGAGAGCTTCACAAGGAGTGGACTGAAGCTGGAGTCAGTGAATCAAGAGTCACCACGCTCAGACGTCTTCAGAAAAAGGGCTACCAAGCCACTTCTGAAACAGAAACAATGTCAGAGGCATCTTACCTGGGCTAAGGAGAAAAAGAACTGGACTGTTGCTCAGTGGTCCAAAGTCCTCTTTTCAGATAAAAGTAAATTTTGCATTTCATTTAGAAATCAAGGTCTGGAGTCTGGAGGAAGACTGGGGAGGCACAGAATCCAAGCTGCTTGAAGTCCAGTGTGAAGTTTCCGAACTCAGTGATGATTTGGGGTGCCGTCTGCTGGTGTTGGTCCACTGTGTTTTATCAAGTCCAAAGTCAATGCAGCCATCTATCAGGAGATTTTGGAGCACTTTATGCTTCCATCTACTGACAAGCTTTATGGAGATACTGATTTCCTTTTCCAGCAGGGCTTTAGCACCTGCCCACAGTGCCAAAACCACTTCCAAGTGGTTTGCTGAAGATGATATTACTGTGCTTGACTGGCCAGCCAACATGCCTGACCTGAACCCCATATGGAATCTATGGGATACTTTCAAGAGAAAGATGAGAAACAGTCAATCCAACAATCCAGACAAGCTGAAGGCTCAATAGTGCCTCAGCAGTGCCACAGGCTGATCGCTTCCATGCCACACCTCACTGATGCTGGAGTTTTTGTGCTAAAGGAGCCCCGACCAAGTACTGAGTCCATAAATGAACATACTTTAAAGAACTTGAACTTTTCTGTTTTGCAAATCCTTTTTTTTTTTTTTTTGATTGATCTTAGGAAATATTCTAACATTTTGAGATACTGGATTTTTGACTTTCACGAGCTGTAAGCTCTAATCATCAAAATTAAAACAAAAAACTTTTAAAATGTTTTACTTTACATGTAATGAATCTAGAATATATGAAAGATTCAGTTTTTGAAATATATATATATATAAAAAAAGAAGAACTTTGTCGCGATATTCTAATTTTTTGAGATACACCTGTATTGCATAAAAACATATATTTACTTGAATTCAGGTTGTCAAAGTCTGGGACATGGAAACTGGTGCTCCAGTGTTTGAGTATGGATGTGCTCACAGAGAGTCTGCAATTACCTGCATGGCATTTGACACTAGCGGAAGGAGGTTGTTAGAGCTAAATAATTTATGACATTGCAAAATATTAATTTTTATTTTTTTTTGCTGTATTATTTTACATTCTGTTTTTATTTTACCTTGCAGGCTAGTTACTGGTGGAAGAGACGGCTGCCTTAAGATGTGGAACTTCAATAATGGCCAGTGTGTGAAGATACTCAGTAGAGGTCAATAATGCCTCATAGTTCCTAATGTGCATTTGATTGATTTTCTTTGCTCTTGAGTATGACTGATTATTCAGAGTATTGCAGATATTATCTCACATTCCTTATAAAGCTGTTGTGAAGCAAAGTGCCTTGCATTATGTTTTCCCCAGATGGAAGATGTGCTGAGATTTGTGACTGCTCCTATCTGACACTGCACAGGAACGCGTGAGTCTAAGCCCCATAATCTTCATGGATATTATCCACCTCATTTTTTTGGCTGATTCACTCTTTTATCTGTTTTGGCAGATTTGTGATTTCTGTCGGCTGGGGCCGCAGGATTGACATTTACTTGGTGAGTATAAAGTGACCAGCCTGCTTCCCTCATGACCTTATTTTACGTCAGCATAATTCCCCAGATGGCTCTCATAAAATGGTTGACTGCCATGACCTGTTTCTTCCCCCTGGTACTCTCGCCTTTATTGCTGTTCACTCCATTTCCATATTTCATTTACTTCAGCGTTCCTCCCTCCTCAAAATTGCTGGAGTGTTTGGTGTGGTTTATTCCTCCATTCCCTTCTGACAGTCCATTATTCCATCTTTTACAAGAGCTTTTGTTCACTTTAGAGAAACTGAATCTAAGCTTTGTGGGAAAAGATACCCTAAATGCATGATTATGACACCACTGGAGAATACATGTTTCATTTTTATTCAAAATTTTACCTCCATCTCTTGTCAATTCTGTATTAAGTGTTCAGAGTACTTTGATTTATTCATTTTTTCTCAGTGGTAGAGAGACATTTAATATGAAATATAAAACAGATCCTACTCTCTTCAATGTAGCTCTATAAAATGCTGCATTTAAGACATATTCTACTTGTGAAAGGGTGAAAGTTTGTTTAGATGGGTACCATCAGTGTTTGTATATATTTATTTAAATGCAAACTTCCATAAATGAGAAATTAGACCAATTCCATTGCCAACAAAACACTTTTAAATTAATTAAAAGTTTCAGTCACACTTTATTTTAAGGTTCAATTCTTGCTATTAACAAACCATTAGCTATGACTTTTGCCTGAATAAACTCCTAATTTACTGCACATTAAAAGTTAGTAAGGTAGTGTTAAATTTAGGGATTGGTTGGGATTAGGGATATAGAATAAATGCTTTATAAGTACTAATAAACAGTATATTAATATTATGTTAGTAAGCAACTAGTCAATAGTGAGAAATGGTCCCTATACTAAAGTGTTACCAAAGTTTCATTTACTGACATGTCTTATATAAGAATAGACCCTTTATTTACTTTCTGAGGGACACATTTGTGAGTTGACAAAAAATCTTAGCATTTTTTTTCCTGAATCTTTTGATGCACTATCTATTTCCTGCCCCTAAATGTTACATAAAAATCAAGCAATGTGTGATTAGTACTTTCACATGTTGGTCAGACGGCCCCTACATATCTGAAAGGACCATTCTTGGCCAGATTAAGCTACATTTAGTGCCAGTTATTTAACTGAATTCAAGAGAGTGTGAACAGAAAAGTGATTACTTTTAAAACTAACATGCTGTTTATGTTTTGGTGCTTTTGACAGGACTCCAAAGAGGAAACTCAGTTCAATCAGAGACCAAAACCTTCCTGGCAGGACGATGTGGTATTAGCATCTTCCAAAACATATACTTATGCTTACCTGCATGTTGTTTGAATCCTTTTCAAATATACAGGGGCACTTTGGGTGATGTGTTAAATGTTTGACACACAGAGGAATGGGCACAAAGAAGATATCTTGTGCATTGCTCACTGCACACCGTATCTTCTGGCCACTGGCAGCTTCGATGGGGGATGTGGTGTCTGGACTTATACAGTGTCGCTTCCAGAGAACTCAGTCTCAACAGAGCAGTAGTACTCATAGTATGGCAATATTTCTGTGAATTTTCAATGAACGATGGTTAAAATTTTGCTGATTTAAATTTATTTTGCTCAATCAAAATCTATCGTATGAAAACTTGGGATATAGCACACAAGTCATATGGACATACAGATTTTTTAAAGGAATATTTAACTCAAAAATTATAATTTACTCACCGTCAGGCCATCCAAGATGTAGATGAGTTTATTTATTCATTGGAACAGATTTGGAGAAATTTAGCTTTACATCGCTTGCTCGCCAGTGGATCCTCTGCAGTGAATGGGTGCTGTCAAAATGAAACAGCTGATAAAAACATCACAATAATCCACAAGCAATCGATACAACTTCAATTAACATATTGTGAAGTGAAAAGCTTTGTGTTTGTAACAATTCATCAAGATATTTTTAACTTCAAACCATTGATTTCAGCTAAAATACAAGTCCTCTAGCCATAATATTGCTTTCTCCAGTGAAAAATAAATTTTGTCTGAATCAGGAGAGAAATATGCACAAACACCATTTACAAGTAAAAACAATTCTAAAGAAATATGTTGGTGGATTTTGATGTGAGAGGACAACGGGATGGAAAATGGGTTAAAATTAAAATGCCTTTCTTACAAACAAGCAACTGTTCACTTCACAAAATTTAGATTTATGGACTGGAGTTGTGTGGATTACTTGTGGATTATTGTGATGTTTTTATCAGCTGTTTGGACTCTCATTCTAACGGCACCCATTCACTGCAGAAGATCCACTGGCGAGCAAGTGATGTAATGCTAAATTACTCCAAATCTGTTCTGATGAAGAAACAAAATCCTCTACATCTTGGATGGAGTAAATTTTCATTTTTGGATGAACTATTTCTTTTAAGAGTGAGAAGGCTTTCATTCTGTTCATTTGTGCCTGTGAATGTGTTTTGAGGTGTTGCAATATGCAAGAGGACCTTATGTGTTGTTTATTTTTTTAACTGCATATGATCAAAACACAAGTGTGCTGAGCCTCATCTTTCTAAAGACGTGGGCATTTGTTCCTGAATTGTCCTCTTCTGCTTGGCTTGTATCCTCAGGGTCTCAAGGGTCTAAACTGGACTTTGTGATGAATAAAATTATAGAAAGAAAAAAATCAGTTCATATACATCATGCATATGATTTTACTCAACATATTTAATCTCTGTCAAAGGTTATGCTAATTTCTGGAGTATTCTGAATGGAGGGAAGTTCATCAGATCTTTTCAGGCTGTAAGTATCATATATTTTATCTTTCCTCAAGTCTGATTATAAATTCAGTGTCAACAGAATGAGGCAAAGGTTCTAATTAAAGCTGTCTTCTTTTCAAGTCTCAACTTCAGCAGTAGATTTTGAAACTGGCTTTAACGCAGGATGACAGCATGCTTTTTACAGCTGATCATATCGGCTTCATCTATGTTTACAATGTCAAGCAATACGCCCTGGGGCCTGAACAAAACCCTCCTGAAAGTAAGGCCAGTTCTAATTTTATTTGCATGACTCAAAGTATGTTTTTAATGTGTATGTTGAGCCTTGATGTGGTTTTATTCATTTCTAGAGGTGAACTTCTGGCGTGCGCATATCAGCAGCATCACTAGGTTGGTTCAATAAGTGAAAAAAACAAAAACAAAAAAATTTACAAGAACATTTATAAAATTTTCTTTTTTTTTTTTGTTTAAGATTTACTATTTAAACAAAAGGTATCTCATTAACATAATTTACAAAATTTTTTCACCTCAAGCATGAAGATAACTGACAAGGACAAGTTTCTGCTTACCTCCTCACTGGACTGCTCAGTACGGTTGTGGAGTATCCATGGGGAATTTATAGGTACATCTGAAAACTTGCATCCAATAAAAAGTCTTTTTACATAAACTATATGGCCAAATGTATGAGCATTACACCAAAATGCACTTTTTGAAACATTTAATTTTAAGACTATCGGCTTTAATATGGTATGTCCTCATCAACTGAATGATGTTTGTTTCCGAATTAACGGTTGTGGCTTGTGCATTTTTTCTCCAGTGCGTACCATAGGAAAAACTGTTTACTGCAATACTTAACTTATTCATTGGTGCTGCAATACTGCTGCTAAATATACAGAATGATTCTTTTGAGTTGGTTCTTTTTTGTGAATCAAAAACAAACAGCATAACCTGTAGTAGTGTGGTCTGACTCCCAAACGAATGATGCTAATGAATTGGTTATGGTGGGACTGCTAATGCCGAAAAAAGATTTGACATTATTCAGTCCCAAGATGTAAAATCCACATGATTGTGAATTTCGAGTGAGATTTTGGAATTAGTTTAAGTTAGACCATTGCTACACTATTGACAATAAACAATGGACATTCTTCACCCACAAAAGTTAGCTAATTTAGTATTCCTACAGAACACAGCTCTGCATTTTTTATCAATTTTTTTTTTTTTTTTTTTTTTTCCAATTTTGATATAGCTTCACAAGACAAAAGCTGTACGTTGATTCACTAAATAGAACCAAGTCATCAGAGTGATTAATTCAAGAATCAAATGAATGACCATCTAAACTACACTAAATTCCACATGAACATTTGGACAAGAAGAAAGTTGGAGCATCAACACACCATCTTCCTAGGAAGCACCCTGCTGTTCCCTATGAGATTCTCATAGATCTCTTAAGTATGCCTTCTCATCCCGTACTGGATATAGAAATCAATCTGTCAGGTGTCTCAAACTCTGAGAAAACTGAAAATGTAAATAGTGAGGTAAGGTATTTGGATGAAGCTGTGTGTAGTTGTTTTATATAGCTCTGATTTTTCCCACTAAAGGCTCAGGTGGTTGAAAATCTGGCTTCTAAAACACTCCTAATGTGCTCTAATTGCAGTTGGACGTCTTCATCGAGGAGACTGACCCTCCATCAGTCCTCAATGATAAAGATATTGAAGATGGAACAAACTACTGGTCTCTGTCTGAGCCTGGCTGGAGGTTAGTATATAATTTCATGAAAATCAAAAAAAGAATAAACACACAGCTAAATGTGCATTAAGCGTCCTAAAAAAGCAATAACAAAATGGATATTCTCCATTCTTTTGGACTGCAGACAGCGCCATGCTATATTTAAACATGCTAACAGAACGGGTCTCAAGGACTACGACACTTTGAAGGACTTGGTTCTTATTGTTACCCCACCAACATGAAAAAGACCTGATCTCGCCCTCAGAAAGATTGATTCATTCATATCCAACGATGCAGAAGAGTAGTCACTTCAAAGTCAATGAAGAGCGCTAAGACGAGGACTAGGACAAGGCCAAATAAATGATGTAATAGTGATATACACATATTTGTAGGCTATATAGGTTATATATATATATATATATATATATATATATAATTTCTTTTTCCGACATCAGTTTCTGGTCACATTCAAATTGGTTGTCATAGTAACGACACAAATTTTTGGAAATTCAGCGCATGTGAGTTCCACAAATCTGAACACATTAGGCCTATTTGTAAATTGACTGTTAATATAAAACATTTTGCACAGTTTATTATCTGTGATACCATTATAGCCACTGGATGCCTGAATAGCTCTATACAATCCCTAGTTGCTAAGAAATTGTCATCAAACATAAATTAATTTTATTACATTTAGATTTGGATACATGTTTAGATATTATCAATGGCTACTTTTTGACTTCATCTGTTTTTTTTTTGTTTTTGTTTTTTTTTTCAATTGTTTTGTTGTTGTTGTGTCAGTTATTGCATTATTATTTCAGTCAAGCCTATAAAACCATTTGTTACCCCAAACTACATAGGACTATAAAAGCCTGATCAGTGACATAAAAGTAATCAGAATGCAGCTACTTGTTCTTTTATTACTCATTGACGCGTGAACTTCCCCTTTAAATAACGTGACGCTCTGCCCTCTATATGTATGCCGCTGCTCCCTTTAAGCGCTGTTGGAAGCGAATTTTTTATTTTTTATTTTTGGAAGCGAATTAATTGATTCAGCATTTCGACACTTCCGTAAAGATGCGTTAAATTTGACAAAGCGGTTTAATAAAGTTTGTATTGATCTTGTGAATTAGCTCATTTTACTACACCAATATTTTTTAATTGGCTGTAAAAGTTTTATATGGGAATATTACACGACACACTGAACCTTTAACAGTGCATTGCATTGGCGCAAAAACGCACACCTTTTAGACCAGTTTCACATGAAACATGATTTCTCGACTGCCACAAATACTGCCTAAACAAAATACTGATTTTGTGCACTTTTTATGTACCAATATTTTAAATTGGCCTTTGAACTTGCATGGTAAAAAAAAACCTTACCTTGCCAAAACACTGACAGAACCCATTGATCTAATAGCATTGTTGAGTGCTCCAAATACAAACTTGCATGCAACAATCAGAGGCAGCAGCTGACAGCGCTCTGATCCAATGGTATACCGGCATCTCTGATTGACAGTACTCTAGCCCAATGATGTTGGGGGATCCAGTGGGGGCGGCAGTCATATTTCACGGTGTCCGTGCCACTCTTGATAACAACAGTGTTGCCAACTTAGCGACATTGTAGCTAGATTTAGCGACTTTTCAGACCCCCTTAGCCCAAAAAAGCGCCTAGCGACAAATCTAGCGACTTCTTGGACAAACCTTATTTAGAATATGCTAATTAGCGTATGACGTCATGTAGCACATTTAGCGACATTTCAAGCATACTTTAGCTACTTTCCATTGAAAAAAGTTGGCAACACTGGATAACAACCCTGTTAAAATGTAGTGGCAGTATGTGCGCTCATTGGCGTCCCCTTCAGCTGGTGGCGCTATAGGCTTTGGAAGACGTCACCTCCCAAAACAAACACGCCCCCTAGTTTAGTCACGCCCCCTCACATTCATTGACAGCTTTCAGTGTAGACATCGGAAATTCAAATGCAAAAGGAATTGCAATTCCATTTGAGTTTTGACAGGTTATATGCGCGGCGCAGAGAAAGTGAAAAAGCAATTGTGGTAATTAATATTGCTATTTAAATAGGCTCATAACTCGTAAGACATGGGAAATACAGTTGCAAATGGACTTTGCTTTTTCATTTGAAATGTGGCAGTCACTGTGCGTTCACGAAAGCGAAAATGCAAACGGTAATGCAAGATTTGCAATTGCATTTGGATTATGTCACAATTTATGCGTCCACATATGGAAAACGCAATTGAAATTACAATTTGCAATTCCATTTGAAAATAGTCCGGAAAATCCTTCCATACTAGGCGACCGCCTAGCTTGCCTATGCCTAGAAATGGTACTGTTCGTTACACCCCTGAAAATTGTCATTCTAATTTTAAAGAATGTAAAAACTGTTTTTGTCCATACAATAGACATCACTAGGGTCCAAAACTAGGGTCTTGTGTTCCACAGAAGAAAATCATAGAGGTTTGGAACAACATGAGGATGAGTAACTATCCCTTTAAGAGACTCTTGTGAAAAACGTGCAATAGAAAGTTTTAGAGGTGTTTATTTTACTGTGATTTCAATCTTACAGCAAACGTTTTAGGCACAAGACAAAGTAACAAACATCAATTCTCTGCATCAACAGATTTCACAAAGACAGCTGGTGTGTTTCCACCTGCACAGATATTGCTGTCAGTATGTGCTATAAATAAATTGTGAATTCAAGGACATATCCTATTGAATGCACAGTGAAAATAAAGCGGCACAGTCAAGCGTAAAGCAGCAGCATTTGTACATCCATTTCTGATATTGCAAGCATTCACTTTGTTTAGAGCCACAGTTTCAGTATGAACTTTCCTTTAGTCATTGGAGTAAAACTGTCAATACAGTAGCTGTTATTTTGCTGTTCTCTCAGTATTGTTGTTAACAGCTACTACATCTAAATCTATCAATTTTTTTATCTAAAACAGCCATTAAAGCATTTTTTAAAAAATATATATTTTAATTTTCATAGTTTTTGTCATTGGAACTGCCTTCATAGTCAGAATTTATTTGGAAAGCTTTGAGCCCAGACTGAAACTGTGAAGAAAAACAGTGGAGCTTTAAGGATTTCAAGATAGATGCTACATGAAGATGAACTAAAAGTGCACAAAAATCGTATCGCTTTGAACATAAGAAACATGCTTCAAATGTGCCTTTCAACAACCAACATAAGAAACAAAAAGCTTCATTCACCAGTTTATATGACTGAATGATGCACCAGCAACCACATTATATGCAATCCAGCCATACTGCGTTATCAAAATAAGCCATTAAATATTGGCATGGTGGTTTTTTGCTTCATTTTGAACAAAATCAGTATATTCCATTGTCACATCTTCTGGGCTTTTTTTGTTGTGTGGCCACTCTGGTTGAATGTTGTCATCCATTGGAGAGTCAACTCTGGGCCTGGGTTTGGAAACTATCTCCTCACAAACATTGTTAAGTGCCTGGAGAAATATAAGAAAATATTAAATACTATTGCAAATAAATGCAAATATAATTGAATTCATTACATATTGTGTTTAATAACACGCTTACTAACTGAATGACTTTCAAAGTCCTGTTTTTTGAAAAAATAAATTCAAATTTAAATTATTGTTTAATTTAAATACAAATCAAAATCTGTAAATTAAGCGGCAAACAATCCATAATTAATTATTTAGAACTGCATTACTAAAGTGAGAAATGCTTCGCACTAAAAAAACAGATTTTAGCGTTTCAAAGTTGAGTGATGACATAGAAAGACAGCTAACACCACCCCCCTGTGGCTGCTTGGACATAGAAATCAATACTGATTACATATGAGGTTATTCTTAGATGAGTCTCCCCCAGTGAAATGCTTTTGTGATGCTTTTAGTCTTTCCTCACCTGTAATTTCTCCTTGATCTGAGTGCTGTGTATGGCAGGGTCCTGATCAGGTGTGCGTTTATCCTGAGAATCCTTTATGGTTGTCATCCACACTTGTGTATCTTCAACACACACTCTGACCTTGTCCATGTCCATGGCATCGATATGACAGTAACTGTCATTCTGAGAGACATAGTTCACAATATATATTAAAACACACCTATACAAAGAGTTGTTAAACTGGTTTTAAAATTAACAGTATACTTAAGTGTATTACTAAAGTATTCCATGTTTTTTTTCACAGGGGTGTTAAAATTAATTTTTTTATACTTATTCATACTAATTTTTTCAATGGGCAAACAATACATTCAATTTACAGACAATTAAATGTTTTGTAAACCCCTCCCCCTAACCCACCCAATCAATGTGTCAGGTACAATTATATGTAGGGGAGGTTAAAATTCTATATTATTTTATCTAAATTAATTTAAAAAATATTAAAAACTAAAATCAGAAGTTTTGAAAAAAGAATGTTCATTTTGAGATTTGCTAAAGAGTTGTCTATGATTATCTTTTTAAAGATTAAGCTAAGTGACATCATTATTTTGTATTTTCCACTTTCATTTCAGTTAAAGTTTTAGGGATTGTGTTGTGTTTTTGTCATTTTTATTAGTTATTTTTTTAAAATGTCTGTATAGTTTGTGTTCATTTTAGTTTGTTATTTTAGTACATCTAGTTAAAACAATGCTAAACTATTACAGTTTTTTATTAAAATGTCTTCAGTTTTCATTTTAAATATTTTCATTTTTAGTAATTTTGTTACATGCTTTTATCATTTTTATTTATTTATTTTTTTAAGTTTCAGTTTTTATTTATTTTCAGTTAGTAATTTTAATGCTTCAATTTATTTTATTCTGTTTCCAGGGCAACATTTCTAATTTTTGTTTAGCTTAATAATAATCCTGAGTTAAACTAAATAAAAAATGCTACATATATATATATATATATTTTTTTTTTTTTATTTTTTTTTTTTGAATATATATACGGTTTTGAATTTGATTGTGCGGGTAAATATTGGCTTGGGCGGGTGGACAAAATTTGGGCTGGTTTGGGGTCAGTTCGGCAGTTTTCAAACATATAAATTGTATAAGCTTATTGGTTAACATACAAGCCCAAGTGTGCATATACTGCATCCAATCAGTCATCACGACATTACTAAACACACGCACACTGCAAAGACGACTGGTCCTGATGTTGACGTCGCGGCCGCACTTTTAGCCAATAACTGTGGATCAGCAGACAGACGTGATGATTCATGAGTGACGGGTTTTTAGCGCGATAACGGAACTGATTTTAAATATATAACTGTTTAAGTTATCATAATGCCTAAATATAAGTTACATGGTAAAGAGTGGAGAGTGTTTTAACTCCCAAACGTGAATTACCTGTTGAGGGAGAGATGACATCACTGCAACTCCGAAATCAGAGCACATTTAAATTATTTAATCAAAATCTATTTATATCTATACGAACCTGTCTTTTATTTTTTAAATGGTCCAGATTGGTATATCCTTGAAAGCTGCTGGACTTGTTAGTTTTTTTTTGACTGTGCAAAGTTCTGTTATTATGTTCAATATGAACTTCACGAAAACCTTCCTCTAGGTCTGTGTGAAATTATAGAGCGACACGAAGGTAAGAGCATTATTGTTGTTATTATTATTTTTTTTTTAATTGTCAGATTGTCATACAGTATGCATCAATGAATTACACAGTTTTGACTGTCATGGTCTGTGCATAAGGAGTGTGAAATACCTAGGCCTAATTACGTCGCTTATTCCGATCACTTATATTGGGCACTTTTTTGCATTTAATTTCTGACTGATGATACTGAAAATGATGCATATGTTTTTTCGAGGGTATCGGTTAATTTCTTGATTGCCTTTTTGACAGTGTCTGCTTGCATATTTTAATCATATTTGGTAATTCTCTTTAATGTATTTGCCCCGATTTGATCCATGGGAGATTTATCTAGCATTATATTTATTTTATTTTGTCGTCAATATTGTGTTTTAAGGAGTTAAAAATGGCTCTTATCAACCTTGATTTACATTCTATCACATTATTTTGACAGTTAAAGATTTGGGCGGTTTTTGTGAGCTTTTGGGCTGGAAATCGCCCATCCAATCTGGCAAAACTGTCCGCTTGCCGAAGTTGCCGTATTTCTCACAGCGAGTATCATAGCGGACGCCCAAATCCACTATAATTTTAAAAATAATACTGTTTTGTGTCACGGAATGCAGTTTTAAGAGTTTTTTAGGCGAGAATGTGCTTGATTGTACTTCGGATATGCGGTTTGTTAATAAAAATAAGGTCTATTTGAAAGTTTGCTTCGACGTTTTCAGAGACAGGATCTCCAGCGGTTTAGCGGCCGCTCAGCGCTCATTACACCCGCCGAGAGAAGCCTCACCGCGGCCAGATCTTCTGGAATTTACCGCTGGCTCTGATGTCTCTATAGTGCTTAAACACGAGATATAATTCGTGTTGGGTAAATCTAACGGCCAGTCTTTGGTCTCATTAAACTATTATTTGTTCGTGAGCAAATAGTTTTGGCAAAATCTTATGTTTATTTAAATTCAATGCTGTATATCGCGCTGCCTTTCTATGGTTGTCTGAATTGCCCAGCAACTTTTATGATGGCTGTTGTTATTAAATATGATTATTCAATAAATAACATTTAATGTTAATAATAATAGTATTTAATAATAGTTTAGTACTGAGACATGGTGCCGTATGTTTCTAATTTATTTACACACTCATGCCGTCGAACTGTTGTATAAACACAATATGTTTTCGGCACATAATATCTTATCGGCACGCTGTGACTACCTGCGGCCTCGTGCCTACGGCCGAATCACAGCCGTGACAATATACAGCCATATCGCAAGTTTACGAGTGTGATATTGCTCATACACACACACACACACACACACACACACACACACACACATATACATATATACACATACACACACACACACACATATACAGGTGCATCTCAATAAATTAGAATGTCATGGAAAAGTTAATTTATTTCAGTAATTCAACTCAAATTGTGAAACTCGTGTATTAAATAAATTCAATGCACACAGACTGAAGTAGTTTAAGTCTTTGGTTCTTTTCATTGTGATGATTTTGGCTCACATTTAACAAAAACCCACCAATTCACTATCTCAACAAATTAGAATATGGTAACATGCCAATCAGCTAATCAACTCAAAACACCTGCAAAGGTTTCCTGAGCCTTCAAAATGGTCTCTCAGTTTGGTTCACTAGGCTACACAATCATGGGGAAGACTGCTGATCTGACAGTTGTCCAGAAGACAATCATTGACACCCTTCACAAGGAGGGTAAGCCACAAACATTCATTGCCAAAGAAGCTGGCTGTTCACAGAGTGCTGTATCCAAGCATGTTAACAGAAAGTTGAGTGGAAGGAAAAAGTGTGGAAGAAAAAGATGCACAACCAACCGAGAGAACCGCAGCCTCATGAGGATTGTCAAGCAAAATCGATTCAAGAATTTGGGTGAACACACACAGACGTGTCAAGGAATTTGGCTACAGTTGTCGTATACCTCTTGTTAAGCCACTCCTGAACCACAGACAACGTCAGAGGCGTCTTACCTGAGCTAAGGAGAAGAAGAACTGGACTGTTGCCCAGTGGTCCAAAGTCCTCTTTTCAGATGAGAGCAAGTTTTGTATTTCATTTGGAAACCAAGGTCCTAGAGTCTGGAGGAAGGGTGGAGAAGCTCATAGCCCAAGTTGCTTGAAGTCCAGTGTTAAGTTTGCACAGTCTGTGATGATTTGGGGTGCAATGTCATCTGCTGGTGTTGGTTCATTGTGTTTTTTGAAAACCAAAGTCACTGCGCCCGTTTACCAAGAAATGTTGGAGCACTTCATGCTTCCTTCTGCTGACCAGCTTTTTAAAGATGCTGATTTCATTTTCCAGCAGGATTTGGCACCTGCCCACACTGCCAAAAGCACCAAAAGTTGGTTAAATGACCATGGTGTTGGTGTGCTTGATTGGCCAGTAAACTCACCAGACCTGAACCCCATAGAGAATCTATGGGGTATTGTCAAGAGGAAAATGAGAAACGAGAGACCAAAAAATGCAGATGAGCTGAAGGCCACTGTCAAAGAAACCTGGGCTTCCATACCACCTCAGCAGTGCCACAGACTGATCACCTCCATGCCACGCCGAATTGAGGCAGTAATTAAAGCAAAAGGAGACCCTACCAAGTATTGAGTACATATACAGTAAATGAACATACTTTCCAGAAGGCCAACAATTCACTAAAAATGTTTTTTTTTTTATTGGTCTTATGAAGTATTCTAATCTGTTGAGATAGTGAATTGGTGGGTTTTTGTTAAATGTGAGCCAAAATCATCACAATTAAAAGAACCAAAAGACAAAATACTTCAGTCTGTGTGCATTGAATTTATTTAATACACGAGTTTCACAATTTGAATTGAATTAATGAAATAAATGAACGTTTCCACGACATTCTAATTTATTGAGATGCACCTGTATATATATATATATATATATATATATATATATATATATATATATACATACATACACACATACACACACACACACACAATTTCACAACATTTATTTCATTTCAGCTAGTGATTTTTTTTAATGTTTTTAATTTTATTACTTAACTATAATAATCCTGTTGAGCATTCGCTTATGGAAAGGTAAAAATCTAAATGTAAAAATAGAGTAAATGAGCATGTACAATTAAATGATACATAACCAATATGTGCATACCTAGTTACTGACAATAAATTATTTACATTTACTATGGTATTCCGTTAAATTATAAGACCCAACTGTGAAAACCTTTCTAGTCAGTTTAAGAACTTAAAGTATTGCAGCACTTCTGATATTACAGTCTCCTTAGGATGAATTGCCGTGTTGTTGCATTTCTCATTTATAAGGCGCTTTGGTTAAAAGCGTCTGCTTAATGAATAAATGTAAAAGCAGACACTATTTATAGTCAGTTGTAAGAGACTGATGGCTGAAACCTGACTGCGTAACTGCATGAGATCCAATATAATGTATAAAACAATTTAAAATAATGCCTCCCTGTTCTGTAATGTGCCTGGCAGAGCATGATTGTTCCAAATAAGATGTGATATATAACAAAGAAAATGAGAGAGAAAACTTATTCTTACTCCATTCTTATACTCCTCCATAATAGTCATGTAGCTTTGTATTTTGGCCGACAGCTCCTCAAACATTTTAGGTCTCCGTATGGACTCCTGGTATCTGTTTTGCACAGGCTTACCCAGTTTCTGTTGAATAAAACAAAAGGCTTTAATATACAACTGTTTGTAAGCATGAATGCATTTGTTTGGTGTGCAGTACACAGCAACCAATTAGCACTCTTCTTAAAGTGCAACAAAGGGGTTTTGAAAGCTACACAAATGACTCTCCTAGCCTTTAAGCGAAGCGCATGGCATCCCAACGCCGCAAGCTGTCAAGACACCGTGAGTCAATTAAAACACAAAACTGCAGCCGCACATCAAACGGAGCAAAATGTTAAACCTATCGTGGTGTACGAGTCCGGTTATCTCTGAGAGAACACAAAATCAATTTGTCCCTGCGCACAAAGGCTAACCTATGATCAAATGTGTTTGAGGACAAACGACTCACATGTATTTCTTCCAGCTTGTTAATGTACGTCTGCTTATCTTGGTCTGCTCCGTCTTCGTACAGCCAGTTCTCTGTGCCATTTAAAAGCTCAGAGAACGCCTGATGGTCCTGGAGAGAAGAAAAAAGCGTTTGTTTTATGCGTCATTCAGATTTGTGGTCCTTTCAGCTGCAGAGCTCATATGAACTAATAACTAATTTAAATGAATGAGAGTTTGTTTCATTTATGCATGAACTGAAAATGGCCTTCAGAGATTCCGCAATTAGGAACAGGCTTCTGAAACATGAAAACATTAACGAACGCTATGAATAAATCACAGTCTGTTGATAACAGTCCCTGTGAGCTAAATAGATTACGTGCCACTCTACAGGTAATGCCGTGTTATTTGGGAAAAGCTGCATGGAAGATACATTACTTGAGCATTTATAAACGTCTGATAGAGGCCCTCCAGTTTGTGTTTGTAGTAATAGACATTCTCCTCGACTGCATTTTTAGCGTTGTTACGCTCTTTCTCCTGGCAGTCTTGCTGTATCATTTTGCTCTGTCAGGAAAGAAGAAGAGGAATTTAAGTGAGCGCCAGATGGTGAGAATGACTGATGGCTTTTTGAATAGCTTTGATATTCAAAAATCTACCAGAATGTCTTCATTCATGTTTATGGCTTCATGTACTGTCAAGATACCAAAAATCACACTTCTAAGACTAACAAAATATCTATCACAGCTTTTGAATCATCATTTGAGATTTACTGAAACAATCTCATACTAAAAGACAGCTATATTTCTTTCGCTTTCATCACTAAAACAACTGTTATATGTACAGTGGGATCTAAAAGTCTGAGACCACTAGTAATATAAAAAAGTCGAATTTAGTACAGCTTATTGAATTATAAATTTGATTATTAGCAAAACAATTTGACAGAAAATTTATATGTATTTCAGAATAGCTTAGTATTTTAGGTTTTTAGTTTTAGATGTTGTTTAGACTTTACAATTTAAGTTCTTTTCAAATGATTTATATTACCATTCAAATATTCGCAATTTTTATAAATAAGAAAATTATACTTTAATTACATTAACCAAAAGTGGCAGTGAAGACATTTATAATGTTACAATAGATTTGTATTTCAAATGAACACTCTTCTTTAAACTTTCTGTTTATCAAAGAATCCTGAAATGCTTGAATTGATCATAAAAAAATGTTTCTTGAGCATCAAATCAGCATATAAGAATGATTTCTGAAGGATCATGTGATACTAAAGACTGGAGTACTGACTTGAAAATTTAGCTTTGTCATCAGGAATAAATTATATTTTAAAATATATTCAAATAAAAATAGTTGTTTTTTTACATTTTCATATTATTTTACAATATTACTGTTATTACTGAGTTTCTGGTCAAATAAATAGTCTAAAGGTGGGCATTAGAGGCTTCTTTCAAAAATACAAAAACAATTCTAACCAATCCTAAAGTTTTAATTGGTAGAGCATGTCACTGTTTTATTTATTTATTTTTTTAATTCAATTAGCAAGAAATTTCAATATATCCTACTTACTTTGTCCTAAAATGATTTTACGAACATTATTTAAGATGTAATTTAGATTTTAAATGCCAGATTTTCAGACTCTGATGCATAAACAACAGTACCTCCTGCTCCATGTAAGTGCTGATGTGATCCTTTGGTAACTGCTGGGTAAACGTCTCCTCAATGGGCAGAACAACATGCTTGACCTTCATCTTGGCTTTTTTAGCATCAGGGGGGTGATTGTTTACTTCTCCATTCATCTGTGAAGAACAGACAATGTCTATTAGCATAATGGTACAACAGTCAGTCAAACTGACAGAAATACATATTAAGATATTTCACAAGATGTGACATGAATAACAATGTTTTTACATAAACTAGAAACACATCAACATGCCTATTTGATATACACATTTAAAGCTAAATGTATTGAGAAAGCAGTAAGTGAGAGATGTACTGTAGCTCACTTACACTCAGTGCATCTGTTTGATTCTGCTCTTTTTCCATGGGGGGACACTGTGCTTTTGGCAGGTTTTCTTTGTCTACCGAGAGCTGAATATTTGCCTCCTGTATCTTGTCCTAGAAATGACAGTCCCAGGGAGCCGATAGTTACATTTATACACAATTATGTTACTGCATCACAACAAGGAGCCAATCGCCCACTGTCACCCTCATAGAAACCCTGGAAGTCAGCGTTATTGATCATGTAAAGCATAACTATGAGAACCACATATGTTAGCCAAGCTATAGTATTATAAACTAATATTTTTTTAAATCCTCACCCCCATTTCATCACTAAAAGCTTGAATATAGCTGTTCAGTAATGATGTCAATTTGTAGAGTGCCCTGGAAAGCTAATTCACTTGGGTTCCCTCTGGAATTTCTAATGGGTTTTTAGAATAGCTGTGTTTGATTTTTAGGTAAATTGAAGTACGTGGCTGCATAGTTCAAGAGACTTTCCTGGTTCGCATCATATTTTGCAAATGTATTCGAAGCTGTCATGTGCGAGTTATAGTCCTTATATGGCAGTCCTTATTGTTTTGTTTTTTATAATTATGTATGAGGTATGAATGCATGTAAAACTAAGCTTTATTGACTGTTTTGTGCTTTATTGACAAAAAAAGGAATATTATACAACACTCCTTTGTTAAAACTGAGTAACATCTAAGAAAGAAAAAAAATATATAACAAAAACATAGTTTGCAAAATATATTACAGTCTTTCCTGAAATGCATTTGATGAGTGCTGTTGTGTAGCAGTCTTTATTTTTTAAATTATGATTGAGGTATGCATAAAACTAAGCTCTATTGACTGTTTTCCCTGACATATACTTGTACATCCATTTTACAGGGTTTTCAATATGCAATATTAAAGAGTCTTACCTAAAATCAATTTGAAATGTTATGTGTTATGTGTTAGGTATAGTCCTTATATAAAGGTCCTTAAATTTTTTTAAAAAATTTGTGGTATTTATGTGTATAAAACTAAGCTCTATCGACTGTTTTTCTTGACATTTACTTTTATATAACCTTTCTACATAAAAAAAAATAAATCAATGGAATATATTATACAACATCGCCTTGTTAATGAGTAATAACATCTGAAAAAGAAAAATATCTACAACAAAAACATGGTTTGCAACATATGTTACAGAATCTTACTTCAATTTGGAGCTGTTGTGTCCTAATTATAGTTTTAATATAGCAGTCCTTAGATACTATTTAAATATTATGTTTGAGGCACGATGTAAAATAAGATCTATTGACTGTTTTCTTGACATTTACTTGTATAACCATTTTACTTAAAAAAATCAATTGAATATATTATTTAGCATCCCCTTGTAAATGACTGAATAACATCTAAGAAAAAAAATATCTTTAACAAAAAGATGACAAGATTTACTGTACATGTTGCTGTTAGTACACTCACGATTATGAAACAAGCACAATGTGGTACCCACCTCTATGTCAATATCATCAGAGCCGTCATGACTGTAAATCTCATTTATTTCTGTGGTTTCAGATGCGTTTGAGCTGACCCTCAGGACCATAGTAGCTGAGCTCACGATGACTATACCGCTGGCGTTTACTTGAACTTTTACTTTCACCTTTGTTTTTTCACCATTCTCCTGAGGTTGAATGTTCTGCACTTTATATTCGGCTGTGGAAGCATTTTTACAAACAGCATTAATTCACATTCAAAATATGATATCATTATCATCTGCATGCCGCAATGTAAACACTACTATGGCCTGAAGGGAAACCCCTTTGATTCTCACCGATCTTTGCCTCAGGAAAGGGTAGCGAATTCAGATCCGAATAAAAAGCTTCCAGAACAAAAGGCTTGCTCCTGTAAAACGTGATCATTTTGGCTGACGGACAGGGATGATTCCTGCCAAATATCTCGTAACAGCTGGAAGGAATGGACAAGTAAGAGGTGCATTAGCATGGGAGATGCAGAGTACAGCCTGTGCACGTAGATAGTGTGTAATGTTAAACCAAATAAAATGAAAACAGTAGCACGTTTCTCTATGCTTGGTTCTGATATAAAGTAAAGTAGCTAGCTGAGCTTACGATTTTCCTTCATCTGCTTCACTGGTCCAGGAAAGAGAAACAGGGAATGGGATAGCATCTGTGATGGCGAAGTCTCGCACTCTGAATGCAGGAGAGAGCATGGCACACTATGGAAAACCATTATACAACAGATTAATTTTTCATGAAATCAATATTATATTTTTGTACAGATTCACACTGTTTCTGAGGCATGTTGCACACTATATTTTAAAACACAAAACCATTCAAAAGTTTGGGGCCAGTAAGATTTTTTACATTTATTTTTCTTCAGCAAGAACATTAAATTGATAAAGTGATGGAAAATTCATTCAGAATTTACAAGATTTTATTTCAAATAAATGTTGTTTTGAACTTTTTATTTAAAAAAATCTTTTAAAAAAAAAATGCATCACAGTTTCCACAAAAATACAAAAAGCAGCAGAGCTGTTTTTAACTGCGATGATAAGAAATGTTTGATCAAGTCAACATATTAGAACGATTTCTGAAGGATCATGTGACACTGAAGACTAGAGTAATGGCTGCTAGTAATACAGCTTTACCATCAGAGGAATAATTACATTTTAAAATGCATAAAAATAGAAAACAGGTATAATATATATATATATAATTTGAGTTTTGCTGTGTATGGCTAGTTGGGATACTCAAACAAACAGAGCTCAACAAACTCCCCCAATCAACCTTTGAATGGTTTACTTATAGTTGCATATTCAACTGGGAAAATATTTGACCATTATTACACCCTTCAGCATTAAATTAACCAAACGATGCTGTTTGTTACATAGAGTAAAACCCACTTACCTGTAACGCACAGCCTCTGGCCACTGCTTCATCTGCATTCAATGTAGTGCTCACATCCCTCTTGAAGAACTTACTGATCTGGGCCTTTACAGCAGGGATTCGTGTGGCTCCACCTACAATCTCCACAGCACTGATGTCCTGAAGCCGCACCTGAGCCTGTTCTACAGCTGTCATCAAAGGAACCATCACTCTCTCGATCAGGTCGGCACATAACTCCTCAAATTTGGCCCTGTGTGGAAGACGAAGACATTTACTTGTGACTTCTTAGCTTGGTGATCAACTATGCTGAGTATCACAAATTTAATAGCCCAATTACAGTTCTGCAATTTCATCTATACAGACATGAATTTAGCTGCAAATAATTATGACAGGTGTAGACAGATATCCAATTAAGATGAGAATTTAGGCATGTTACAAAACATAAGCAGGGGACTCTTAAATTTCATTATTAGCGGGCTGGGAAAACCACATAATCACTAAAAAATTGTATCAAATTTTAATACAAGTTCCATTAGAATACAAGTTTGCGTTTCCGTGCATTACTTACATGGAAAAGACGGCTCTTGATGTAACATGAATATTATACAGTTTATCAGTATTTGACTGTTTATAAAATAACAGCAGCTTTATGAATGTACTTTCAAAGTAGGGATGCACCGAAATTAAGATGTATACCAATAAAACGATAAATAGCAGATATTAAAATTCTATACTATTCTGTATGAATAAATTGAAATAAAAATTTTAATTAGTTCAAAATTCTACAAATGAATTTAAGCATCACAAAAATTATAATGTACAGTGTGAAAAAATATATTCTTTATGAAATTTGCTAAAGTTTATATTGAACAATTTATACTAATAAGCTGATAAATATCTAATAAACTGATAAATTGATAACCAATAAATAGCTGATATAAAGTACAAGTATAACTAAATAAAATACTAAAAATATCAAATCAGTAGTTTAAAATGCTACAAATGTACAGTACATGTGCAGTATGAAAAATAAATGTTCATTTTGAAGGTTGCTGAAGATTACATTTAGAAGTGTTAATAAGTTGTTAGTGTTTACAAAAAAAAAGAACTTTAAGTGTTAGATGATGGCAAAGAAATAGAAATGTAAACTTACAGGAAATTCTCATGCTCATTTAAATACTGACCAGTAATAGTACATTTTTTACAAAAAAAATCTCTTATATCGGCCAATAACCGATATGGTACAGATAGCTCTAAATAACACTAACAGTCACATACCTGTTCATTTTCCCACATACATCTTTATCGTCCATAAAGCACTCAATGTTGAGGAGAATGTCTGTGGAGTTGCTGCTCATCAGTTTCTTGAGTTTCTCACACTCTTGTGTCAGTCGCAACATAGCTCGAGTCTTGGACTTTACATCCATCTTGTACTTGGACACAAATTCAGCACAGAAGTA
Organism: Spinibarbus caldwelli; assembly: GCA_039654775.1. Taxonomy (NCBI): domain Eukaryota; kingdom Metazoa; phylum Chordata; class Actinopteri; order Cypriniformes; family Cyprinidae; genus Spinibarbus; species Spinibarbus caldwelli. The sequence goes on along the minus strand of CM077253.1, from coordinate 9,353,282 downwards.
TTCCACCAGTCTCTGATCAAAGTCTTTCCCTCCCAAATAAGGATCAAAGGCAGTCGACAGCACCTGCAAAATACAGAACATTCACTGACATGCATGAAAATGCAAAGTTGGGGATCTACATGAGCGTCTGACTTTGACTGAGACTCACCTTAAGTTTACCTTTGTTGAAAGCACAAACAGAGACCTGGAGAGCTGAGTGGCCCATGTCCACAAATGCAACAATCTTTGGATTCTCATCACTGCCTGGAAGATCTTCCTTGTATATGCCATAGTTTAACGCCACTGGAATGATAAATGACACTGTCAAAATTGCTTCGGATGTGGCAAAGGCACTGTTGTTGTGAGTTTCATTAATTCAAAAGATACCTGCAGTGCTGTCATTCATTAGCTTCGGGCAGTTCAAGCCGGCAATCTTGGCAGCATCCAGCACAGACCTCCTTTCTGAATCAGTGAAGAATGAGGGGATCTATACATGACAAAATCATTTGTATGGCCAAAGAAATAACACAAACAAACAAACCATTGGATTGGTGGCTTGCACATTTGTGGTTTATGACCAAATTAAAAAGGGCCTGGTTAAACTTTACTGCTGTATGAAAATAAAGCAAGGCCTTTTCTCTAAATTATCATGATGACAAGAATAAAAATCACCATAATACATTATTAGTACTATAAAAATTTTTGGGAGAACTTCTAATTAACTAAAAGCCTCTATTTCTGGTACATGCCCCTGGTATCCATTAAATATCATGAAAATAAATTATTTCTTGCAATATTCACGGCTTCAGTGCAAAGACGTACAGAGATGACACACTCCACCACTTTCTTTTGCAGATTAGCCTCTGCAATGTCTTTCAGTTTGGTCAACAACATAGCCGTGACCTGCTCGATGCGGAAATGGTGCTCCTGGTCGAGGTACATGACCTAATCAAGACAATGAAAGTCACAATTTTACTCTTTCATCCAAGAATAACAACATGACACATGTGCCCCAAATACTTATAAGAATAGTTCACCCAAAAAATTAAAAAAACTTGAAAAAGTATTCGCCATCAGGCCATCCAATATGTAGATGAGATGGTTTCTTCATCAGAAGAGATATGGAGAAATTTACATCATTCCCCTCCAATGGATCCTTTGCAGTGAATGGGTGCCGTCAGATTGAGAGTATCAGACAGCTGATAAAAACATTACAGTTATCCACAAAACTCCAGTCAATCAATTAATGTCTTGTGAAGTGAAAATCTGTGTGTTTGTAAGAAACAAATCCACCATTAAGATGTTTCAACTTTAAACCTTCGCTTCTGGTGAAATACGAGTCCATAATCTATAATAATGCCTCCTCCAGTGAAAAAGTCCATCCCCTTGTTGTCCTCTCACATCAAAATCTATCATTTCAAATTGTTTTCGGCTGTTTTGTTGATCTGTGCATATTTCTCTCCTGATTCAGATGAGACAACTTTTAAAGCATATTACGGATAGTTTGACATTTAAAAAAAATCTTGACGGATTTATTACAAACACACATTTTTATTAACTTTTACAAGATGTTAATTGATGGACTGGAGTGGTGTCAGTTACTAGTAAATTATTGTGATGATTTTATCAGCTGTTTGGATTTTCAATCTGACGGCACCCATTCACTGCAGAGGAGATTTGTGAGCAAGTTATGTAATGCTAATGCTAATGAACCACTAAACCAACCCAATTTACATCTTATATGAGACCAATGAACACAGTGTTTACCTTGACTCCAACCTTCCCATCATTTAGTGGTACCAGGTCAAAGGGTAAACTAGCCTTCTCTGCTTGCACAGAATGATCCTGAAACAATCTGCCATGTAGTCTCTTAAAATGAGAGACTGTGCTCGCAGTATTGGTTATCATCTAGAACAAGTAAAAACAATATGAATGGTAATACAGCACACTTTTGCTTCATTCATAATCATCACTGATGAGAATAGGAATGCCTACCTGGTTTTTTGCAGCATTACCAACGCTTCTGTTCTTTGAATTAAATGACACAACAGCTCTAAAACATAAAAGTTCAGGCGTATCAAACTTCAGATGTTTTGGAATGTCAATGACAATTTGATAAGTGTATGAAATTAGGATACATGCAACTTATCAACTAGAATTTAATGATGGTTGTACTTGACTTTCAGTTTAGGTTGATATTCATATGTAGCGTCAACATTCATCTGATACGCTGAATATACATGAAATGAAAGCTTTATCACTTTATAAAATTAGCAAGCACAGCATCCACTTACGGCGTGCATCTGTCCGTGAATTCATCGGACACGGTCTCGATTCCTCCGGTTTTGACCACAGCAATACAGCAGTTCTGAAACCCCACATCAAAGCCCACGACAGCCATCCTAGAGTCTCGTCCTTACGCCGAGCGGTGTGTTCAGCTCAGATAAACAAGTAAACAAACCCGCCTGTTTGTGTCAGGCTAGTCACTGTCGGTAATCGAGAGCGCGCGCACTAATATAGTAACATACTCGCGACCCATTTATATCGCTTTTCAGCGAACTTTCCAGAAACTTCCAGCCGCAACAGCGGCGGCCCTGCTCTGTCCAGCCCGCGCGGAGTGATTGCGTCGACGGTTCCAGAGCTTTCGGCGCAGCCTACTGAGCTCTGAGCGTCTGATGGGTTGCTGTGGTAACCGTACGAGATTATGAGATAAATAACACAAATATCAATGTCGTTATTTTTATGGCGTCGAGTGGTTTATTATTTGTTCGGCGAGACCAGTGTTGGGTTTATCTAGTTACTAAGTAATTAGTTACTGTAATTTAATTACTTTTCCCTTGAAAAAGTAAAGTAGGGATTATTCTTATTTTTATGTCATTTAATTACAGTTACTTCTTATGTAATTGAACTTAATACTGTGTAGACTGTAGAACATTTATATACAATACAATAGTGATTTTAACATCAAAATTTAAAGTCTAACCTTAAAATGCATGCTTTTTATGTATCCTTCTCACTTAAAATACTTTGGTGAGTTAATAGGAATATTGGTAACACTTTAATGTCCAATTCTTACTATTAACTAGTTGGTTATTAGCATATTACTGGGATATTGGCTGTTTATTATTACTTAAAAAACACATATTAATGTTTTATTCTGCAAGACCTTATTCTAAATCCTTAAACCTATACAATTCTTAAACTTAACAACTACTTTACTAAGTAGGCTAGGAGTATATTGAGACAAAAGTCATAGTTAATAGTTAGTTAATAGTGAGAATTGTACTCTAATCTAAAGTGTGACCAGAATAACTTATGTAGCTATCTATTATTCATTTTAAATAATTAAAAAAAACGTTTCATGTCTGTCCTTGTATCATTAACTTGTCGAGGTTGATATAGGATTTAGAAAGTAATTAGTAATAAGTAATTAAATACTTTTTGGAGAGAGTAATTTGTACAGTAATCTAATTACACTGTTGAATATGTAATTAGTAACTAGTAATTAATTACTTACCCAACACTGGGCGAGACAAATGTTTACGTTACTTTTTAAAATTCTAGATATTATAAAGTGACCAGTTCAATATTTAGAGCCAGTTTGCACAAATCTAATAATTTCTAGTTATTTGAATTGCGTTCAAATGCTTAGCCTACTTTTTTAAAATTCTACATCATAGCATTTCTAAATTGATTATTTTAATATTTCAGTGTCACAAATCTAACGATTGAATCGTTGCTTTGGAGTTTATGTGGTTCGGAGGGACAAATGTTTACTTTTTTAAAATCTACATTGCAACATTGTTTTTAAATGGACCACTTTAATATTTCAGTGTCAGTTCGCATATTTCACGTCTGGAAAATGTTATTAAATGTTATTAAATATTATATTATTATTATTATTAATTCTCTGCTGTATTTCAGTAAGATTTTTTTTTTTTTTTGTAATTTTTTAGCTTTGTGATCGAAAGTGGGATGCAGGTTAACATTTTAAAGAGTTTAAGGTACTTCATGACTGAAGCCAAAGTATAAGTGATCGTTTACGCGTCCTGTCTTCTTTTGCCATATTTCATTTAAAGTGAATGAAGCTGTATTACCGTTCTGTCTGACTAAATTATCATATGTTTGTGAACTATCCCTTTAATAAACATTTTAATCGCGCTTGTTATGTTAGTGCCAAGGACTGCCCCTTTTTGTAGTAGTTAGAGATGCGGACACTAGAGAGCGCAGCTGAGACGCGCGTTCAACAGGAAATGTCTTCGCAAAACAAAGCTGGGTAATGATCGGGACGCACAGTAGTGCCTGTTGGATACAGTATCAGTGCAAACACTCTGCTGCAGCACATTTACAGCGAGCTGGCAGCGTGCGCTACCCGCGCTTCTTCCTACTATGCTTTCCATAAACTCTCAAACCGGATACAGTGCTGCCCGATATTTCTTGCTTTGGTCGCTTGGTAAGTATTTCTCCACTCATTTACCAAAAGGAAGTTTTTCAGATCGAGAGTCTTTATGTTGCTGTTTGTTTAATTGAGAAAGACATCAGTCTGAAACGGTTTTTATTTATTTTACAAATAGAACATCATATGCTGCAAATAAAATGTTACTAGTGACAAGGGTATTAGCCTATTTTAAATAAGCTGCCACAAATGACACTTCCTTTTCTTGTAACAGCTTCCCTGCACTCCGTCAAGTAATGAGGAGTGCTTTTAAATTGATGTTTACAACTTCATTTGATGGTTTTATGAATTAAATATCTAAATATTTGAAGCATGTATGCTTTTTCAAACTTAGTTGTCTAGTATGCTGAATGAATGGTTGAGCTGCCTACCTAGGTAATATTTTGGGGATCATAGGTGTGATTGGTTGATTCAAAACTTAGTGAGCTGGCTGTCTAGACAGCATTTTGTGCATTGAAGGTTTGATTGATTGTGTCTCGAAACCCTACTGAGCTGCCTAGCTTGACAACATTTTTGGGCATATTTTGTATCTCAAAGCCTAGTGAGTTGCTTGTCTTGGCAACATTTTTGGGCATCATAAGTGATTTACTGTGAATAAACTGCTACAGTATCTGGTCGTCGCTGTAAATAATTCATTGAACAGACTGATGGGCAAGAATCTGAAGCACAACAGTTTGGCGTAGAAGTGTGGAAATCTAAAGTATTGTTGGAAGAAAATGTAACTGAAACCTTTCTCTTTCTCTATCCTAACCAGGCAAATGAGTAGCGTTATGTTTTACACAGAGCACCAGTGTAGATAGAACTGCTTTAATGTATTGATCAATGCCTATAAAGGCAGTTTAATATGGACATTTGTGGATATTAAGGTCATAAATCAAAGCTACAAACACCTGACTGCATGAATTGCGTGTTTGCAGTTGATGTAAGATTGTCTGTATATGCCAGTCACGTAAATGCAATTCAGGTTGTCGGACCGAGCACCTCATCTGTTTCTATAGTAAAAAGCCTGTGGATCCCACTAACCTAATGTGTCTAGCTAACACCTGAACCACAGGCAAATTGTGCTCTGTGTCTGATAAGAAATATTATCAGTGGCCCTTATTTTGTCTCAGTTTCGCCACTTATCAGAGTGTCTTGATTTGCAGGGAAAAGAAGGTTTCTTCAAAATTCATGATGTACGCTGAAGGATCTCAGACATAAATGTTCATGAAATTATTGATGTGCACAGAAGATACACCTCGCTGTTGGAGAAAGAGACTTGTGGTTGCTAATATCTTGAAGTACTGACCTAGTTTTAGTAGTACTAGCACCTGCAGAGTTCAGCAGTAAGGGCCCGCTGATCTGGAGCACATGAGGGAGTTTCAGGTCAAAACCGTCACCTGCTCTATCTATCTTTACATCTTACATTTGTCAGTCTTGGCTATTTGTTTTTGTGTGATGCATTGAACATTGTTGTGAATTCGTCTAGCTGACTAACATGAAGTTTGGTTAAAGCTGCTAAAATGATTATGATAGTCTTCATTAAGCATCATTAAGAATGAGTTGAAAATTACAAACATTTATTTATTTATTTTTATAAAACGGATAGTTCCGGTCCTTGATTCTGATTGGTTGAGCCACGTTCGAAGCTGTTGTAAATTACACTACAAATATACACCTTTGTTCACGTCTGTGTGTTGCTCGGCAACCACTTTGTTGCAACCACAACCATTTCTGAGGAACTGCATCGTTTGGCGGAAGAATAATGTTTTTGTTAATATCATTACATTTTATTTGCTTTGTTTTATTTTGTGAAACTACATGTATAGAATAACCATTTTATAAAAGCAATAAGCCCCGTGAAGCTGTGTTTTACAGTGAATTTATAATAGCTAAGGGGATTTTAGGTACTCCTCTTCGCATCGTGCCTAACAACGCCCCTTAGCTGTTATAAATTCACTGTAAACCACGGCTTCTTGGGGCTTATTGCTTTAATTTATTATTATTATTTTTTATTTATTTATTTTTTTGCATAATATGCCATTGCTTTCCAGCAAAAGTGTGCTTATGAATATATCCATCATGTAGTTAAATTATAGTTCTATTATTCCAGTAAAAAAAAAAAAAAAAAAAGATTAAAAATAATAAAATTGCATTTGAAAATTATTGCTAATTAAAACCTAGTAATTTCTGTGACAAAAGATGGAAAGGAAGAAATTACAATAAAAATATAAAAATTATAAATATGGAATAAAAATTTAAAAAATGAAATTATGATAAAAATGTAACATTAACGAAAAAATTACCTCTCTAAGATTCTTATGGAAAGAAAAAATATGAGAAAATTGTTTTATAAATATAGAATAAAAAAAATAATTGACTCTTGCAAATTAAAACCTCGTAATTTTTTGTGACAAAATGTAACATATTACGGAAAAAAGTCTCATTACGATTCTAATGGAAAGAAAAAAATGATACGAATGTTTGATAAATATAGAATAAAAATAATTGAAAATAATACAATTCATTTTTGCAGATTAAAACTAGTAATTTGTGATGAAAATCTACATTTAACAAAAAATGTCTTTGTAATATTTAGGCTATATGAAAAAATATACAAGAAAAAAATAATTAAAAAATGTAGAATAAAAATAGAATAGAATAGATTTGTTTCTGCCAGATGAAAACATGGTAAGTGCTCATTGCCCAAGCAATCCCAACTGGGACAGTAGAAAAAAATCTGTTGAGCCCTGATCTGACTTAAATATGCTGTACTATTTTCATAGTTTTTCCTGTAAGAAATTTCTTGTTTTAAGGTCTTATGAAGATGTATATGACAAGATATCAGTGCTGTCCTTCTGTATTATTTATGATGTGCAGAACAAAACTTTAAGAGATAACATATCTTTTCTGTGTACCTGCAGGCAGAAGGAATGATCAGTCAAAGGCCACTGCGGTTTTGCTGTGAGGCACAGCTAAAAACAAAGCCATTTAAAATGTGCATCAAAGATGTTTTGTTAGCTGATGAGATATACTTTGAAAAGTAAAATAACCAGAAGGTGTTTTGTTAAGTCTTTCCCCCACAGATGTTGTTCTGTTCCCACAGAAGTTATTCCGTCGCTTGAGTCAGGAGACAGTTAAAGCTAGCAGTTTTGAAAGATAAAAGTGCTGTTTACACCTGACAGTTAAAAAGATAAACACACCAGTACTCACTGTCTGAAAAAGTGACTGTCAAATACATATCTAAAGTTATGCAGAGAGTGCAGGAATCCATGGATGGCATGAAATCACCTTGGCGGTGTGAATACTTGCGCTCTGTTCTGCTTATCAGTGAGAGGCAGTCTTAGGATTTGGCTTGGGATTGAAAGCCATGGGAGATGGAGACAAACTAGGCATTTATGATGAGCGAAGAAATGCCAATACATGCTCGTTTTTCTCCCAACTGCTGTAATAGGACAGTGTATCTACTTTAGTACTTAAGACAGTTTTATGATTTTATATTTATTTATTTATTTAACTGGAGACACAGTAAAATAATGTGTTTCATAATCTGCATGGAAACCAAGGTTGAGCAAAATTCAGAATTTAGCCCTCATGTTCTTAGAGAGAACCAATGGTCAATTTAATAGCTTTAAGAATATATGTATCAAGTTAATATTTCATGACTTTTAAAGTCGTATGATAAAATATTTACTAAGTTATGTCACTAATTCAGACTAATTATGCTTCTTTACAGTTAGGCTTAGATATTATTCCTCCATGGTCGATAAAATGTAGTTAATTTATTAAATTTATAATATATATATATATATATATATATATATATATATATATAGCATTTATAATATATTTATATATATATATAGCATTTTAAACATTGATTATTAATATATTAAATGGAACATATTATTAAAAAAAGACACTTACATAACACAAGGTTCTTTGAATTTCATTCCATTTAATTTTACTTTCTTTCATTTGAATTACGATTTTGTAAGCTGTTTTCTAAGTTAAATTCAGGAATTTAAATGGAATTTAAAGTCGCAATCTACCTGAAGTTGTGAAAGGTCTTTTTTTCCATATTATGACGTAAATTTGAGTACTTGGCACAATGGAGCTCAGTTTTTACAGTGTGTTTCGCACTATCGACACTAGTTGGACCCTGTAAGTGGTTTTTGAGCATGGTGAATCGGCGTCAGGTAGTCAGTAAGACAAATCACTCTGATTGGCCGTTCAGCTTAGCAAACCAGTGCACAATAAGAAAAGTGATGAAAGCAAGCAAATGACGAAGAGGCCACACACAGCAGACTGTTCTAATTTTACGTCATCTTACCTGAACATACAAACATGCATGTATTTTCATAACAACATGGCTGTCTAAAATTCATAATTAACATGGTATGCAAGCACTGCTTTGTTTACAGTTTGTATATCTGATATATCTGTTATAAAAGTTGACAATATTTAAATTCCTAAAGAAATGGCATAACCTTTCACAGGTGAGAATGTATTGGTGTGTGTTTTTACATGTTAACTCAATATTACAGGTTTTTAAACTATGGTAATTTTTAATGTTGTGTTAGCTAACACATTTGTCTCGTTGTATTGTGTTAGTTTACTGAAATCATCTGCTGAAGTCTATTGCAGATATAGATGTTCATACATACATATCTATACGGTTTCAGATGCACAGTCAACTTGCTGTCAAGTGCTCACAGGCTGGCTTTGACCATTCCAATATGGTGGATGGCTTGCGTATAGTGGCCCATAGAAGCAGCAACCACTGAAGCATCTATGTGTATATATCTATGGTGTATTCGTGCTCAATTTTTTAGCAAAGATACACAAGATGTGAGATGACAAGACAGTCAGCTTCATTGCAGCTAGTTCTTTGTTGGCAGTTTGGTGTGTCACTGCCTTCAATTCTCTCCATCGGTTGTTGGTTGGATAGATGTGAATGAAATGATTGGAGAGGTTTAGCATACATCACCAGAGAGAAGTCTGCAGTTTCATCTAAAGGATGAGTTATGACATTTTGATTAAAAATTATACGTTAATTTTTTTTCTTTAAGTGAAACGTGTGGATGAGACAGTCACAATAAATCCATAACATGCAGTTAGAAAAAATGAATTTATTTAATTTTTTTTACTTTAAACAGCATTCCGTTCAGTTCAGTTCTGAAGGGTGCACAGCCTAAGCAGACATCGTCACGCTGTGTGATACCTTTTTTAATAATGAAATTCTAGTCTGCTCGCAACTTGTCATCGAACTGCACTTTCATCCTGTTTCGATCTTTTGAGCGATCAACATTTGTCTGTTTAGAGCACAGAAGACCCATCATATACATTTAACAACAAGCTCTTGGTGTGATTATCAGGCCTGTTGATCTCAGCTAAGTCATTCCTGACAGCTACTTCTCTAAAGTTTTCCTTTTTTCTTATACTGACAGGTCATCAGAAAAAACATTTTCTCCACGTTAGCCTCCCGCTTCAAAAGTGAGATTGTGAAGTGATGTGAAAGATGAGCAGAGGTACTTTTATTCAAGAGATATGTCATGCTCCCTTCAGGTCATATTAGCTTCATGGAGCCATGAGATTTTGTGTTTTAAAAGCATCCACTCATCCACTTTGAATGAAATGTCAAGAGAGTAGTTCAGGCTTAATATCAGCCATAATTTAAAAGTGATCTGTGATTGACTTATGTTTTAGATTGGATTTTATGTAGTGCCCCTGCTGTTTTGTGGTCCTAATCATCATCGCAGCAGGGTCTAGTACTCAGCAAGAGGGAATTAATACACGCCGACTGAATGCAGAAGCAGCAAACAGTCTATAGCATTCAGTGTTATCATTTAATGTCAGGAACACCATTCAAGTGGCAGTGGTTTGCGAGTCTCTCCTATCTAATGCATGTCATTAATATAATTCTCTCAGAACAGCTTTGAGGGCTCCTCTGAGTGCCCATTTGATAAATATCAGTGCGCCTTTGTGATTTAGGGAAGGAGTAATGACTAATAACTTGCTTTGTTTGCTTTACGCTTGTGTATTGCTGACTTTCTTTATGCATTCCCTCTTTTGATTAACAGTTGTAGGTTCATTATCAAGTTGTGGAGTATATGGAGTACAGCAAATTACTTCTTGTACACTCTGAATATGTAATTAATTAAAAAAAATGTTATTAATATTATCACGTAATTTGCACAGCTTGCTACTTAGGAAATGAGCATGATGCGCAGGAAATGTTGTGAAGACCTGGCAACGAAAAGACCTTCAGGCAGAAAACAGCACGCATGCATGAACAATAAATTTGGCTTTCGGAAGCAAACCAAAGTGACTGCTCTCATTGTGGCTCTGAGACTTTGGAATCCCATTTCCGCCACAGAGAAAAGCCAATACTGAGGACAATAGTTTGTTTTTAAATAAGTGCCAGTTACAATTCAGGCAAACAGTGGCTGATTGGGAAATTGGAAATGTCTGGAGGTGTGGTTGAGGAAGCGAGGCAAATTAATGCATTTCTTGACGAAGTTCAGACATCTCCCTGTCTGCCTTCCACAGTTAAGCAATGCAAATTCCTGTACTTTCAAAGTACATATTGAGTTTGAGGATGAACTTTCTTCTTGACTGCTGAGGAAGTATGTTATGTAGGTATGCAGATGTGTAGTGTAAATACATTCCTGAACATATTGCGGCATTGCTTGTATTTTGATCAGTATGCTAACTAGGAATGCATGGTAAAAAATTAGTTTAAAATTAAAATTAAAGTTAATTCTAACCGTCAGTATTGAATGGTGAATTGTACAATTGCTTTTTATTTTTACCTATATTTAGATCACCTCACTTAAAAATCACTTAAAGTTATTCTTTAAAAACACTGATAATTGAATAATAATTAAATGTAATCTTTAGCAAATCTCAAAATATGAATATCCATTTGTCATACTGTACATTATAATGTCGTGATGCCTAAATTCACTTTTAATTTTCATATTTTATTTTGTTTTATTCTTAATTTATTTAAACAAAGTATAGTATAGAATTTTAAAATGTATTATAACCGATTTATTGTTAATATTATTATAATAATAATTACTACTACTACCTATTGCTACTTTTGTTTGTTCATTATTTAGAATGAATCATTAGAAATTAATAATAAATAAATAAAACCAACAATTATTTAATTAATTAATTCATAAATTATAAATAATAATTAGAAATTAATAAATAATTCAAAATAATCAATAAATCAATAATAAATTGTTGTTTTTATTTATTTTTAGTTTTTAATTATTTATTAATTTATTAGTTATTCATACTTGTAGCTGTATCAGCCTCAGTTTTTTGTTAATTATTTTCATAATCTCAATGGATGCAGCAACTCATGGTTATTTTTTGCTTTATATGATGAATACTGAGTGTTTAGGCATCCTGCTGATTTGACATACTACTTTTTACATACCATGTAGCAGGGAAGTATGCATATTTGTTCGCAGGAACTGTGCATCCATTCGTCCTACCTTGATTACCCAAGTACAGTTTTCATCCAAAGCTTCTAATTCCCCTCATTTTTCTTTGTTGTTCTGCTTTATCTGAAACAGCATCTGTTCTTTGTCTGGGAGACATCTGAAAAAATCGTGCACAGATGTCAGTTCAGGCAAATGATTTTCTCACAGTATTTTATCAAGAATATATCCAGCGGTTGTCAAAAGCAAGGAGGGCGCTATATAGTGATTCAGTCTCGGCGGCCATGTGTAAGTAGCACTTGGAGAGCTGGTAAATGGCCCTCGTGTGTGTCTCTCTCGCCCTAACATCCTCAGGGGACTGGCATGAAAAGACTGAAAGTTTGCGACAGATGTCAGAGAACGAGGAGTGAACTTGGATGCGTTCCTGAAGGAAGCCGAGGTTTTCAAGCCAAATGTTGCATATTTAATCCACCCTGACAGACTCTTTGAGTCCATGTGAGAATGTAGTCTGTCTTGCTGCTGAAAGAAGCGATTTTTCTTTGTTGAAACCTATTTTCTCACTCTACAGTTTCTCTTATTTATGTGGAATTACTTATTTAGAACTAAAGATGGATCTGCGTAATGGTTCTTTTTCTCTTTAAGATGGCTGATGAAACTGAATGCTGGTGAATGCGCTCAGGTTTTTATATAAAACATATTTCTTGTGTTTTACAATCGTTTTAATGGCACGCTCGGGAAGATGTAGTATTATGAGTTTCCCGTATTGCTTTTCTTTCACGATCCTGTCGGAGCACTAATACAGAATATTAGATTTGAGGTGAAATTGTTATCTAGCTCTTGCCGCTGTGAGGGCAGAGCACATTAGGGAAGCTATCCTGATGCTAGTCAGTAGCAGTGTGCATTTGTCAGCTGTAAACAACCCGATGCTTGGGTAGAACTGTTGGGGGAATTATCTGACAGCAACAGCAGACCTATATATCGTCTCTGGCCTCAACTCATCCTGCCCACTGATATGCTGAAAATGCCATGGCCCTTTATGATTCAGCCACAGTGGAAAAAGAGCAGCAGTAATGTTCAGGGCAGAGCAAATCCATCCACCCATGGGTTATTTATTATTAATGGCTTACATTTTGTAAGAAAGAGAGAAAGTGACTGCTTAAAGGGTTCTGGGAGATCATTTTAAAACTTTTGCAAATGTGTTTTGTAGGGCTGTAAAAGCGATTAATCACATCCAAAATAAAAGTTTGTGTTTATATAATGTGTGTACTGTGTATATTTATGTGTATTAGAGCTGCAACAAACGATAATTTTGATAATCGGTTAATCTAATGATTATTAGAACGATTAATTGACTAATCGTCAATTATTTTGCCAATTAATCAGTAGACTTTGATTATTCAGCTTTTTCAATTAGTTAAAATATTGAGTTATACATATTCTAATATATAAAGAAAGGTCACTTCAGCTTTTGAAAATCATATTATGTAATTACAATTATTAAACTATTAATTTATACAAATAGATACACTACCAGTCAAGTTTTTGAACAGTAAGATTTTTAATGTTTTTAAAGAAGTCTCTTCTGCTTACCAAGCCTGCATTTATTTGATCCAAAATACAGCAAAAGTAGTAATATTTTGAAATATTTGTACTATTTAAAATAACTGTTGTCTATTTGAATATATTTTAAAATGTAATTTATTCCTGTGATTTCAAAGCTGATTTTTTAGCATCATTACTCCAGTCACGTGATCCTTCAGAAATCATTTTTAATATTCTGATTTGCTGCTCAATAGAAAGTTCAGAAGAACAGCATTTATCTGAAATAGAAATCTTTTGTAACATTATAAATGTCTTTACCATCACTTTTGATCAGTTGAAAGCATCCTTGCTAAATAAAAGTAATTATATTGAAAAAAAAATTATATTGACTCCAAGCTTTTGAAAGGTATAGTGTATAATGTTACAAAAGCTTTTTATTTTGGATAAATGCTGATCTTTGGATCTTTCTATTCATCAAAGAATCCTGAAGAAAATGTACTTAACTGTTTTAAATATTGATGATGATGATGATGATGATGATAATAATAATAATAATAATAATAATAATAATAATAATAATAAATGTTTCTTGAACAGCAAATCAGCATATTAGAATGATTTCTGAAGGATCATGTGACACTGAAGACTGGGGTAATGATGCTGAAAATTCAGCTTTGAAATCACAGGACTAAATTACATTTATAAAATATATTCAAATATAAAGCAGTTATTTTAAATAGTACAATTATGTCACAATATTACTGCTTTTGGTGTATTTTGGATAAAATAAATGCAGGCTTGGTGAGCAGAAGAGACTTCTTTAAAAAAAAAAAAAACTTTAAAAATCTTACTGTTCAGAAACTTTTGACTGGTAGTGTATATTTGGCACACAAAATGAGATGACAGACAGAGAAACTCTCTCATTCAACATTTAATTAGCTATATGAAAAAGTAACTGAATGACATCATTTGGCCAACATCTCCTTTAGTGTGTCATATGGATAAGAAACAAAATAAAGATAATGATGCTTATTTTTGTAAACTATTTTATTTGCAACATAATCTCTCTTAAAATGCCTTATATGGTTATGATAATCAAAACAATCCTGAGCTAGATCAAGCTTTGATATCTGCAAACCAAACTATCACTTTAATGAAATATTTTTTTCCCACTAATAAAAATATTTTATCATTAGCTAGCTCCACTCTGGAGAGCTGCTGTATAACAGAAAATCAAGTTGTAATTGTAACTGAAAGCGACACTCACTGACTCTGCTTTATCATGTTTATTACTGTAAAGCTGCTTGATTTAAGGCTATCTATTGCATAAAGTATACTATATAAAAAAAAGTGACATGACTGCTTTAATGGCGAACCGAACTGCAGATATCGTGCAAACAGCCACATCGCTAAAACCAGATTTTAACTGCTACTTTCACACCGCTGTCAGTTTTTGTTGTGTTTATTTTGTTATTCAGAGGAAAGCGAGCAGCATAGGCTATATTTACATCCAGACGCTGCTCAGAAGCGCTGTGTGTCCTTCTCTTGAATTGCATCCAGGAGGGCTGAATTACAGTCTTGTGCTACAGTGCCACTCTGGTCAAACCGCATTACTGCAGGCTCTTACATTAGCTCATATAAGATAGAACGACTACTCGACAACAAAAATATTTGTCGACAATTTTTTGTTGTCGATAATGTCGACTAATCGTTTCAGCCCTAATGTGTATATATAAATATGCACAAATACATGTTTAAAAAAATATATATCATATGTTTATATGTAAATATGGTATAAATATGAAAGCGTTCAAAGGTTTGGGGTTGGTTAAGATTTTGAAAGAAGTCTCTTATGTTCACCAAGGCTGCATTCATTTAATTAAAAATACAATAAGAACTTTAATATTGTCAAATATTGTTTCAATTTAAAATAGCTGTATTCTATTTTAATACATTTAAAAATGTAATTTATTATTGTGGTGGTAAAGCTGAATTATCAGCAGTCATTGCTCCAGTTTTCTGTGTCACATGATCCTTCAGAAATCATTCTAATATGTTGATTTGGTGCTCAAGAAACATGCATTATTATTATTTTTTTAAATAAACGTGTTAATGTGGAAAACAGTTGTGCTACTTAATACGTTTTTGGATAGTTTTTTTTTTGTAAAAAAAAAAAAAAAAAGTACTATCCCCAAACTTTTGAATGCTCATGTATGACGACAAATGAAAAGTAATTATAGCAATTGAAACATACATAAATTTGATAATATTATAATAAATAAGATGCATATATACAATATATACAAGAAATGGATATATAACATAAAAAAAGAAAAATTTTGTTACAAATATAACTTAAATTGCTACACAGGAACTTTAATAGATATTTCTTAAGCTCTGTTCATTCAAATTAAGCATCCAAACAAACTCATTAACTATTAATTTGGCCCTTTCAGTGGTCTGTGAAAAGGAGAAAAGTTTAGACAAGCATATTGGATTATTCCCTGAACTTGCTTGGCAGTAAAGCTGTGTATGCACACAGTGTGACGTTAAATAAAAAAGAAAAAGACAAATACATATCTATACATTGTTATTAATATCATTTGTTCAGCAACATTATTTTCAAGCCCACATGACTAATTAGATCCTCAGAGCCGCTCGCGCTTTTTGGGTCTAATGAGCTCACATAATCATGTTACATTTACACATGACCTTTTGTTTCCCCTCGTTTGTGATATTGCTCAGTTTCTTCATTTCAAAGTTAACTTGGAATTTTAATGCTGCCAAGTCTGCGAGTTCTTTACTCTTTTCTCTATGGCTGTGTTTACCAGTCATCTTCTTTTAACAAGTGTTAGATATATTAGTTGTCATCGCTGTCCACATTAATGAATTTAAAGATGTTTTTGCTTAAACAGCCAGCAGACATTTTCAGCACAGAGCCATTCATTTATGCATATTTAATGCATTCAGCATAACACCAGGCCAAGAAACACAACTTATTTTTTGCTGCTTACTTTTGGATTTTGGCACCATTTGTATGTTTATATGAAAAACTCTGAACCTAATTCATAATGGTGACATTTTTCTGCAGGCTTCTCAAGAGATTTTTTGGACATCTACAGAGAACTGGACTCCATAAATAATTTAGTTACAAGCATGCAGGACCAGGGGTAAAGAAGCAATATAAAATTCAAACCAACTATTGGCTCAGAGGTTAAACCTCAACCTCATTAAAGAGTTATATAAAAGATTTCACAGGTTGCGAATGGACTTGTGAAGTAGCGAGAAGCAAATGCCTTTTAACCTTCATATGAGTTAATCTGGATTTTTAATGCACACCTTCATGGCTCTGCTCTTATAATGTCACCCTAGGAGCGGAGAAGGCACAATTACGATCTGATCCAAGGGCAGCCTAATGGCTGTCACATTCTCAGAAACCGAAGCTCACTCTCAGTGATTTCACTGGCACCAAAAGTCATCTCTGTAACTGCCGTTTTGACGCTCGATATCGATTTCGAGGCTCCTCGCAAAACGACTCTCTTCTCAGGATCAATGGAAATGTAATTTGAGAGAAGCTTCTCTTGCTCTAATGAAAAACTTTGCAAAATACATGTGGTGCAGACAGAAGTCCCTAACGGCTGGTACAGATTAAAGGAGAAGAGATTCTCCTCTAATCAGCTGGCTTTTAACTCCCTCTTCTTAAAGAAGCACGTAACATTTACATTAGAAAAATCATGGGCTTTTAGACTCTCAGTTCTGTCAGTATTAGAGCCCGACCGATATGGTTTTTTGGGGGCCGATACCGATATTAGGGCATAAAAAGGCCGATATCGATATATCGGCCGTTATTCTTTGTGTATATTGTAGTACAGTACCAGTCAAAAGTTTGGACACTTTCCTATTCCTGTGTCCAAACTTTTGACTGGTACTATATATAGAATACCATAGTATATACATAAACAGAATATATATACATAAACACATTTATTGCAATGATCACTCAAATGTGGTGATCAAACACTTATAATGACGTGACAAAGATATGTAATGGAGGCAGGGCATTTAACAACTTAACAATAAACTTTATTATCCAAAATGAGTCTGACATCAGTGCACTGAACAGTAAAGGTGAAGTTTATTTAACTTTATTTCAATTCCATTCAACTTTATTCCGTTGAAGTTTATTTCACTTCAGAACATTCATTCACGGATTTGCGCTACTGTCTTCACACACAGACGAAACTTACTAGAGAAGTGTGACATAATATGCCATTGTAAATAAATACAATTTAAATTCACATCTCGCGCACTTTAATGCCCTTTGAATGTAACATGTGCGTTCCCTTGGAACTGGAATCATGGCAGAATATCATGTGAAGTCCACCTTGCAGGGCACTTACGATCGAATAAGACAACACTTGAATGCTGCAGCCTGAACAAGAGACCTCTTTACTGAAGTTAAAGTGGTGGCTGATGTCATTATCTCGCGAACTCGGCGGCGGATCTCCACCGAATTCGGGGGGATCCCTTCAGCTCGAGGAGCCCTCTCGAACGCCACCCTCTGCGCCTCGGTAGCCCCCTGGGATCGCCAGATCGGTCGGCGCCCGACTGTGAATTTAACCGCCCGTAACTCCCGGACCCCGGGGGCTATCGACGCGGGGGTGGTCTCATTCGAAAGGGGGCCTCGAGACGTACACTTGATTCGGCATTCGAGAGGGTTCCTCGAGCTGAAGGGATCCCTCGAATTTGTTGCGGATCCGTCACGCTGTTACAGAGATATGGCCGTTCAAAGTTTCAATGGTATTCCATACACTTAAGCTTTAAAGCGTTGCATCCAGGTCGCCAGTAGCAAACAATGGCGCGCGCTCTGCTGGACAAACTATGTAATTACACCATATACAAACATTTTATCTGCGTTTTATGTTCTGTAAAAAAATGTTCATATCGGCGGCATATTCGCCGATACCGATATATCTGCGACAGGCTCATATCGGCCAATTAAAATCTGCAAAACGATATATCGGTCGGGCTCTAGTCAGTATGCTAATGGAGCCTTCATTGTTGTGATCTGATGATTTCTGTTTGATTTCTTCTCCAGTGCCCCTCATCACTGCAAAGGGAAATGATGTGGAGAGTCCAACAAAGGTAAGGGCTGACGCATGTTTACTGTTGTGCATCAGAGTATGACAGCAGTTGGATTTTAAATTGTAGATCTGTAATATCTCCTGTTCTTTTGTTTGTATGCTTGCCTCAAGACCCATCACCGCTTGTACAAGTTTTGTTTATCCAGCACTATGAATGCAAGCTTACCATTACACCCCTAATATATGTAATATACACTGCCTGGGCAAAAAAAAAGTTGCAGTTTGTATTTAAATAAGCGGATACTGAAGGATGAAATGCTGGGACTGTATCGTTATTGCAGTGATTAATATGTTTCTGGCATGTTATTTGTTTTGCAACAGTTGTGTAACCCTAACTGTTACAGCGTCCAGCTTTTCATTCCTCAAACAACCATGTTGGAATACGTACCCATATACATATTTCATGAGGAAAATGTCAAGATTCATTGTACTCATGCTATTGTTGCTCCATGCTCTACTGGAACAGCCTGAAGCAAATTATAAAACCACCTAAAAAGCAGTAGTTATGCATTGGCCAAATCATCTATGTTCATTGTAATGTCCAGATTCTGGAGTTGAACATGTTGCAAAAATTTCAGAAGGCAAAAATTTAATTGATCAGTTATCTCCCACAACATAGCCTACTGTTTATTATCGGTTGTCATTAGTTGCCAAGAAGTGCTTCCCTAAGTTAATTTAATCTCTGCATTTTAATCAATACTTGTTTCTTATTTGGTAGAACATCCATCTTCAAACTGTCAGACTGTGTCATTGTCTTGCAATAAGCATTGCACTAAGTTTGTCTAACTATAAGGGACTTTGACAGGGGCCTTCTCAGCTGAAATGCTGAGAGAATGATCCTTGCCGCAAGTAACGCTCGTCTCTTTTATTGCGTCAGCCGTTTCTGCTTTCCCCTGATAGGTTTCACGGTTAATGCATTCGTTTTCTGGTGTAGCTTTTGTTGAGTTTTAAGCAGAAATGCCACTGACATTATGGGTCAGGAGAGGGAATGAGGGACAGAGAAGAGGAGAAGGAGAAGGTGCATTGGAATTGGTGGAAAGGAAGATGTAATATTCTTGTGTTTAGACCTTGACCCGGGGTCAGATGTGTTTGTATGTTTTGGGTTTTTAGTGATTTTTCCTTTTCTTTGTTGATATTTCATTCTCTTTTCTTCAAGCAGGTGAAATTAAAAGTGAAATAGTTCAGTTTGTTACACTCACTATACTTGAAGGTTCACGCATTCATGGTTGATTGAATGTAAATAAAAGAAAACCACTCCTATACTTTGTGTCAATACCATTTTAATGAATAGTTCCCACTAGGTCCTTTCAGACAGATGGAGAGGAGACAAAATAGACATGAAATAGTTGAGAAGCTTCTCTTGATTTGCACAGTAGTGGGGTGACAGGATGGACAATTGTTCAGGCCCTCCTACTGTTAAATCAATGCTCTTCAAAGACAGCACATCCTCGAGCTCATGGGGTGAGAGGATTGACTGGATGCAATCAAGGATCCAAATGAATGGTGCCGCTGCTGTCATTGAAGTATCTCTTTCTCTGCCTTTTCAATGTGTGTTTGAGTAGGGCTGCCAGATTTGAACATAAATTACATGATGCTGAAATTAATTAAATAAATCACAATTGAATGCATATATTAATATTTGCTAAGAAATAATTCAGTGACATAGAAAGCATTAGAGAGACATTTAAAAAATGGAGGAAAATAAGAATCATAAAGGTTAGTTGAGCATTCGGTCTGTAGCATCTTAGCAAATATGTCGAATTTTTATGACTGTGTGTGAAGTTTAAAGCCGTTCATCTTTGTCGATTCCGTTTTATTCCATTGCAGACTTTCTGCCTGTTTCTGAATGCAAGAGCATGTTTTGTGTCTAACTGGTTCTGAAATCTCATTCTGTGCTGCCTGTTCTCATTCAGGAGATATGATTATATAGATTAGTTCATTTGTAACACTTTTAATATATAAATAAAAATTATTAGTTGTGCTAAATTAACGTTAATTCACCCACGTTTACGACATGTTTACGAAGACTTTTTTATGCGCGGTGGAAACTGACACGGAAGAGAAGAAATTGCTGAATAAAGTTATTTTTGTTGTCTTTGTGCACAAAAAGTATTCTCGTAGCTTCATAACATTACGGTTGAAACATTGATGTCAAATGGACTATTTTAACGATGTCCTTACTACCTTTCTGGGGCTTGAACGTGGTAGTTGCATTGCTGTCTGTGCAGAAAGCTCTCACATTTCATCAAAAATATCTTTATTTTTCTTTGGAAAATGAATGAAGATCTTACGGGTTTGGAACAACATGAGGTTGAGTAATTAAATGACAGAATTTTCATCTTTGGGTGAACTATCCCTTTAATTTTAACGCTTATACAAATAAAAAAAATGATTAGTTGTGCTAAATTAACGTTAAATGGACAACCCTAGTATTTTTGTGTTTTTATATTTATTATTTTCATTTATGTTACATTTACCAAAACAAAAATTAAATAAGACAATAATTAATTAATTAATTAATTAATTTATATATTATTATAATAATGAATACAATACACTTACATACAGTTCATACATATTTATTTAATTTTGCTACTTTTTTAACTACTGTTAAACAAATGTGACACCATTTAGCACCACATAGTTGTTTTTTAGGCAGAATTTCTTGAAACAGAGTTCCTGCTTTAGCTAATTACTTTCCCTGATGAATGATTGATGTGATCGCATTGTAGCAGTCTGAGATATTTCAGGTTTAGCATGTCATCACAATGACACTGTTGGAAAATGAATGTGTTAGAAAAGAAGTCAGGGTAAAAGTGTAATTGCTGTCTTATACAGATCCTGGCGACTTTCTTTCTTGCCTTAGGAATCACGACTGTGTTAAGAAGATACAGTTTTTAAATATGTTTTTAAATGTAAAGATATCCTAGTGTTGGGTTGCAGGTAAAGTGCATTTTTAACTTCATGAAAGTAATTATTGTTTTCTCCATAATACCTATGCAGTTCTCAGGACACTATGTCTGTACAGGACAGTGGTTGCATGCAAATGATGTTTTTGGGTCGTATACTTGTCCTTGCTCTTGGATACAGGTCAGGGATTACAATTATGGAGAAAAACCTGCAACCTGCAAGTCATGTGATTTGCAGCACAACAAACAGCTCATAAAAAATATACCAAGGTGCAGTTTTCATTTTCAACTTTTCAATCTTGCATGACCTTTGCTGTCAACCTTTTTCTCAATAACCAGCCGCATTGGTCATGCAGCTTGAGAAATGGCGCTGGACTCGGAATCTCAATGGCTCAGGGAACAGAGGGCAAATGAGACTCGACAGGTCACTGGTGTGTGCTGGAATACTCTCCCATATATCACGAGAACCGAGAGAGCGAACCAACCTTGGCCTGTGTATGAAAAAAATGAAAGGTGGGTCCAATCAAGGATGTTTCAGAAGATTCCCTTGATTGAATTGCTCTTGGAAGGCGAGCGCACATATTAAACCCAACTCCAATTAAGCTTGGCCCTGTAATTTCAAGCAGCCTTGCCCATGTGAAACGACTGGTGATTCATTTTTACCTCTTCAAACAGGTTCAGTCCTGTCATTGCTGGTTTAGCTGAAGGATATCGAGATCCAGCTGGCAAATGTCACTCAAGCTACATGCTGCTGCTTGCAATCTCGGCATGCTTGCACTGGCAGTTCTGGGATTCGCCATCTGTGCCGTACTGTCCTTTCTGATGATCTCTCAGAATCCCGCAGAAGAGCATTTTTGACGTACTTGGAAGCAATGGGAATGGTGAAGGAACGGCTCTTTTCTGGGCTTGCATGGTTCCTTTTCTGCAGAAGAATGAGAAACAGCCATCATAAGGGATTGTCTTGAGACCCGTTGCTCAGATCAGGCATCAACGGAGAGAAACTGGCTTTTCTGATGAGCTTTGTGACAACATTTCCTTAAATTACTGTACAGGGTATGGATGGGACAGGATGGGAAGTTAATTCTGACTCTGCCATTGGCCATTGAATAGTAATTGGTTCATTGACGGTTATATCAGCAGCAAAACAGGCTCCCGGCAGCCATGAGATGCCACAATATTGAATTTATGATTTTCTTGTATGACCTTGTAAAGCAAGGAAAAATATTTTATGAGTCCCACATGTCCTGTGCTTTTTATTTGATATTCTTAGCACTGCCCACATGCAGTCGTTCTCTTCTGGATGCATTGTTTTTGTCTCTGATATCCCTGGTGTACCACATGTTGGTGGGTAGAGTTTGTCCTTCATTCCTTTTCAATTTTTGTTTGTGGACTATAATTTTCTTTATTTTGTGTTTAGAGGTCTCCCCTGAAGAAAAAACCTTCCTTAAGGTTCTTTTTGGGACATAATGGGTGTAAAAAAAAAAAAAAAAAATTCTGCAATTCCTTTATATAATTTTTAAATATAATAAAAATAGAAATATAAAATAGAAATATAGAAATCTTTACTAGAAGTCTTTACTATCACTTTTTATCCATTTAACACATCCTTGCTGGACAAAAGTATTAATTTCTTTAAAATAAGAAAAAGAAAGATAAAATGTACTGACCCCAAACTTTTGAATAGTAGTGTACACGCACTTTATTAGGAATTGCTTGGTAACGCAAATTGCTAATCAGCCAATCACATGGCAGCAACTCAATGCATTTAAGCATCTAGATGTGGTGAAGACGACTTGCTGAAGTTCAAACCGAGCATCAGAATAGGGAAGAAAGGGGATTTAAGTGACTTTGAATGTGGAATGGTTGTTGGTGCCAGACGGGCTGGTCTGAGTATTTCAAAAACTGCTGATCTACTGGGATTTTCACGCACAATCATCTCTAGGGTTTACAGAGAATGGTCCGAAAAAGAGAAAATATCCAGTGGGCGGCAGTTGTGTGGACGAAAATGCCTTGTTGATGTCAGAGGTCAGAGGAGAATGGGCAGACTGGTTAGAGATGATAGAAAGGCAACAGTAACTCAAATAACCACTCGTTACAACCAAGGTATGCAGAATACCATCTCTGAACACACAACACGTCGAACCCTGAAGCAGATGGGCTACAACAGCAGAAGACCACACCGGGTGCCGCTCATGTCAGCTAAGAACAGGAAATGGAGGCTACAATTCGCACAGGCTCACCAAAATTGGACAATAGAAGATTGGAAAAACGTTGCCTGGTCTGATGAGTCTCGATTTCTGCTGCGACATTCAGATGGTAGGGTCAGAATTTGGCGTAAAGAACATGAAAACATGGATCCATCCTGCCTTGTCTCAACGGTTCAGGCTGGTGGTGGTGTAATGGTGTGGGGGATATTTTCTTGGCACACTTTGGGCCCCTTAGTACCAATTGAGCATCGTTTAAACGCCACAGCCTACCTGAGTATTATTGCTGACCATGTCCATCTCTTTATGACTACAGTGTACCCATTCTCTGATGGCTACTTCCAGCAGGATAATGCACCATGTCACAAAGCTCAAATCATCTCAGACTGGTTTCTTGAACTTGACAATGAGTTCACTTTACTCAAATGCCCTCCACAGTCACCAGATCTCAATCCAATAGAGCACCTTTGGGATGTGGTGGAATGGGAGATTCGCATCATGGATGTACAGCTGACAAATCTGCAGCAACTACGTGATGCTGTCATGTCAATATGGATCAAAATCTCTGAGGTATGTTTCCAACACCTTGTTGAATCTATGCCACGAAGAATTAAGGCAGTTCTGAAGGTAAAAGGGGGTCCAACCCGGTACTAGCAAGGTGTACCTAATAAAGTGGCCAGTGAGTGTATATTTGTAACACAAAATTTCAATATTTTTTGCTTTTTATTTATCAAAGAATCCAGAAAAAGGTATCACAGGTCCCAAAAAATATTAAGCAGCACAACTGTTTCCAACATTGATTATAAATCAGCATATAAGAATGATTTCTGAAGGATCATGTGACGCTGAAGACTGGAGTAATGATGCTGAAAATTCAGCTTCGCTTCACAGAGATTAATTATATTTTATAGTATATTAAAATAGAAAACTTATTTTAAATTGTGATAATATTTCATAAAATTATTTTTTTTTTCTGTATTTTTGATCAAATAGATACAGGTGAGCATAAGAAACTTCTTTAAAAAAAAAAAAGTTAAAGATCTTATATATAAAATACTATATATTTAGTATAAATACAAGAAGAAGAACAACAACAACAACACCACATTTAAGTTTTTTTTTAATATACTTACATTAGGGATGACCCTGAATAGTCGAAGATTCAATGCTTCGATAGGAGGAGCCTGATTCGACTACCAATCTCACAGTCGAATATTTGCGGGGTGTTATGATCATGCCATTTTGGCTATATGGGGGTGCTCAAATGTCTGATTTCACATAGAACTACCGATTTTCTCCCAATAAGTTAATATACAGCCTATTAAAATAATGCTGTAAATAAGAATCTGAAAAGAAAGAAGCTTTAAATAAATAAGATGCGTCAATAAATCCAACCACCTCTATAGATTTAAGTTAAGTTTCACTTGTCCATAAAAGGAGTTCATTCAGAGCCGTGCAGACACGTTCATGTGCACTCGGGGCATTTCGTGCTGATAGCCTATAAGTCGTAATATTAACGTTAGGTTGTATAAATAACGAAGCGTATTCTAAATGAGATGAGTTAAATCCCATTGATTAAAAACATGCTAACAAATGCTTCATTCTACTGGTCATCTTCAGCACGCGCAGCTCAAAACAGAAATGCAGAACATTAATAACTACTGTCATATACATAACGTTATAACGAGAGCACTATTGTAAAAAATGTTGTGAATTCTTAGGGTTTCGCTGACGTTTAATGTTAACTTTTAACCAAAACATAAAACATTATTTACCCCGTTTGTATCTGCGAGGGATGTTACACATTTTAACATCAGTAATTATGACTGTCGAATGTCTGACTTGACTCTTGCCCCTTCCCCCAAACATATGATTCGACTATCAGTCGACTATCGGCAAGATTCGAAAATTCCGATTCAACTATGAAAATCCTTAGTCAGGGACACCACTAACTTACATACATACACATACATACAGAGTATTTAATTACATTCAGCTTTTATTATTGTATTGTCTGTTTTCATTGTACATTGTAAGTAGTTGATAGTGGATTTGGGAATGTTATCATTTTCCAGCTCTGATGTAGACTTGGGATAGAATAAATATCTCATGCCCACAGAAACACACTCTCTGTCATTCTGTGGTGAACTTAAAGCTGTTGTTGTGGGGTTTTAAAGATTGAAGTGGATGAGCAGGTTGTGTAATTTTAATGTGTCGGGTTTTTTACTGTGGACAATAGAAGGTCAGGGTTGTGTAATCCACAAAGTAGCATGATACAGCCACCTCCGCTCTATTGTATTTAATCTGTTATTCAGATGACAGCTGTTGCACTGGCCCATTTTCTCATGTTTTGTCCGCTTCAGAAAGTATGTGCAAAGAAGAGGAGGAGAAACCCTTGAGCTTGACTTAAACTACAAAACCTAATTAAGTCAGTGCCTTCTACCCACCCCTGGCACTGAATTAAATCAGTTCTGATGTGGTCCTTTCTGCCCATGCATAAATTTTCCTCACATTGCAATCAGATCAAAAATCTGACAGCACAAGTCCGTGAAGATGTTTTGCCTGGCATCCTGTTATCCACTTTCTTCAAACAGATTTATATCGTTCCCCTGTTGATTATACGATGAAAATGAGTCTGCGAAAGGAAACATGCATATAAGTGAGAAATTTCTGTGTGGATGGGAGCTGTGTGGCACAATGTTAAGTGATCTACATCTATGGCATGGTGGGAGGGAGAAGATGTGCACAGTTTGATCAGTGGTGACATGCCTCATTTCAAATGAATATACAAAAAACGAGAAAATGTGCAAATGATTTTTTTTCGTGGCAGTTCACTACAGGGGTTGAATTTAGACACGCAACCTCTCATAAAGGCTTTTAACATGCAGACAGTCAATTAACCCTCTCTAAGAAGTTGCGTGACTAAATTCAGGCACATTAAACCACAGCCTTCAAAGCAGCGCTTTTGTAACAAATTCACCGGCCTCACCAATACATTTCAAGACAATTTCTGTCGGATTTCAAATCACCTGGTGTGTATAGAGTTATTATTATGCATAGTTTTTTTTTTGTTTTGTTTTTTTTTTTTTGGTGAGGACTGTGGTAGTTCTGTGCAATTAAAGGTTATGGTTGTTATTTTGCCTACTTATTTGTTCAATATCTGTCAGTTAATCTATTGAAAGTGTGCACTTAGTATCCATTTATCCACAGAAACACATCTGATGGTCTCTGGTGGACATAAACCAGCCTAATTATACGGGCTTTTTGACTGACTAGTCTTTCAGACAGCCCACTGACTAGTCGATTTTGAAAAGACGTAATTTTGAAAGTCCTTTGTGTGGAATGTAGCAGTTTTTTTTTTTTTTTTCTGGCAAGGGCCCACTTAAAGAGAAAAAAAACTAAGTCTCATTGACATTTAAAGCTACAGTTTGTTCAGTCAGTTTGTTAGTTTTTATTTGTCATTTAAGAGCAGGTTTATGTTAAATAGATCAGACCTGTGTGAAAAATAAATCATTTAAATAGTGCCTCATTATTCTCTGCCATCAGTTTTAGATACCAAAATAAAAAGTAAAATGTGTTTAGACTGTGTGATCTGAATTTCTAGCCATTTATAAGTGATAATTAATGATTTGCTTGTGATTATTTAGTTAACTTGCTAATTTGGGATTGTATAAACTATGAATATTTTTCAAAGATTTGATGCCACTAATATTGCAAGCTTTGGCAAATCCAGTGATTATTTCATCCTCAAAAGGGCTTGTTTCAACTGGGTAATTACAGGCAAACTGATAAAAAAGATTCCTGGAAGTACCATTCAAAGGATTGGGATACAAAAATATTTTTAACCCTAAAAGGGCTGACATATCCTGGGGGATACAAACATTTGAGAGGCTGTGGGGAGAGGCAGTGAATGTGTAGGTCTCATTTCTTGGTTTCATGTTGAAAGGGTGTTTGTTGTGAATATTTAGATCTGGTGACTTTGTTCATACATTCTTTTTTTAGCTCACAGGCAGCATTTAAAAACATCATGGCCACTTGAAAATACTCACCCTCGTATGAAAGTTGATGTATTTCACATATTTCCAATATTTGTAGAGGACTTACATGTTTAAAAAGTTGTTGCTATGCTAAGCATTAGCTTATGTTTGTGTTGAAATTTTAATTTGAATTTAATTTTTTACGTTTTTCATAATCTGCCTGTAAATGTTTGTATCTCAGGGGATATGTTGCCCTTTTAGGGGTATAAATCAAGATTTATACCCCTTTTAGGGGTATAAATCAAGACTCTGTAGGCTGTAGACTTTAGACTTTGTAGCCTGTTTCAAAAAATGAGTTCACTACTTAAAACTCTTAAATGATAACCAATTTTCAATCATTTGATCATTAATGATTTAGTTAGCAATAGTGAATAAAGTTTTAGGTCAACAATACATGGATTTTTTTTAGGCATGTGTATGTATATGCATCTATAAAATAAGATACACAACATATTATTTATACCCCCAAACGCCGATGTATCCTGGGGGATACAAACATTAAAAATGCGAATTTGTATTATTTGTGTCCTAATAAGATGGAAAATAGCAGTAAATTAATTTTCCAATGTCTCTAGGGTTAAAAGGGGAATATTGTCAAAAATACATTAAAACAGCAATATTGTGAAACATTATTTTTAATGCAATTTATTTCTGTGATGGAAAAGCTGAATTTTCAGCAGCCATTACTCCAGTCTTCAGTGTCACATGATCCTTCAGAAATCATTCTAATATGATGATTTGCTGTTCAAGAAACATCTCTAATTATTGTCAATGTTTAAAATGGCTGTGCTGTTTAATTTTGGTAGAAACTTTGATATAATTTTGTTCAGGATACTGTGATAGATAGAAAGTTCAAAAGAACAACATTATTTGAAAAACAAATTGTTTGAAATTATAAAGGCCTTTACTGTCACTTTTGATCAATTCAATGACTTAATGCATCCTTGGTGAACAAAAGGGTGTGTGTGTGTGTGTGTGTGTGTATTAGGGCTGCACGATATATCGTTTCAGCATCGATATCGCGATGTGCGCATCCGCGATAGTCACATCGCAGGATGTGCAATGTTTAGTAGGCCTGATCGTTATATTTATACTGATCGTTTTCTTTGCTCACACACAGACACCGTGTTTACTCCGGACGCGACAGCTGCACAGAGATACCCATTTTTAAATAAATTTAGTAGCAGAGCTACTGCAAGCGATTTTCAGTGCTGGAAATCCATTTATCCTTTGTTGAAACTTCCGCGTCGTCGAGGAGAGCACATCACGGATGTTTAGCAACGGCAGGCACCAGGAAAGCGCAAGCTCCCGAGCGCTTTGGAAAGGAGGAGGAAGTGGCGCGGCGGGAGTTTTCCACGCGTTTGCAGATGCACCATGTGAACGGCCCCAAAGTCTTTCTACACTGGATGCGACAAAGCGACCGTTACCAATCGTGTCAACTTTGTGTCAGTATGTGATAAATAGAGCGAGGCATATCAGTTTACTGGCGGGGATTCGTCGTGTCGCGCCGCATCCAGTGTAGTACGACACATATGCGCGAAACCGTGTCAAAATGCATGTCTCCATGTATCCTTGTAAAAAAAACAAAAAAAAAACAGTTGCTTATGTCTTAGGTAAACAATTGAGAAAGAAAGAGGATAACAATAACAGCAGTTTAATGTCTCTGTTGCTTTCTGTGTCATAATCAAACAACAAAACAGAGAAAAATCACTTTTGTAGCTTTAACACAGAATTATTAGATTTAATTTATACAATGAAGACTGTGTTATGCAGTGTTATTTTACATTTTATTATTCAATTTCTGCACCTGAATACTGTTGGACTTGCCTTAAAAATACAAAGCACTGTTTATTTCATTTGTATCTTTGTTCTATTATATTTATCTATGCTTGTAAATTGTTTATTTCCTATGCTGATTTACTCACCTACAATATCAATTTTTTTTTTCTCTCCAAATAGAGCTATTCAAGTCATTTGGTGATTTTTTTTTTTTTTTTTTTTTTTTTTTTTTTTCTTCATATCGCAATATATATCGCAGAAAAACAAAATATCGCAATGTGAGTTTTTTCCAATATCGTGCAGCCCTAGTGTATATACAGTGTGTTTATATACATACATATATATGTATATATGTGTGTGTGTGTGTGTGTGTGTGTGTGGTCAATACATATATTATTGACCCCAAACTTCAAAATATTAGTGTATACCCAGAAATTGTCAGCCAGTCTGATTAGATCCAGATCAAGGAAGCATGGAGGCATATTATATGGAATATCACCAGACTCGGGATGGGTCACGATTTTCGAATATTCGATTAGTCGATTTATTCATAGAATATCGAATAGGTTGTGTGATTATTGTTTAAAAAATTCCCCATGTTTTCGGTGCTGATGCGGTGGTGACGCGTTCGTGTCAGCAGAGGGTAGCGCTGCCAATAACGCACTTAAAAGCTGTCAAAGACGACAGAAGAACACATTATGTCTCACACACACACTGTAGACTTGCAACTAAGAACGATGTCAAATAAGAGTTCTGTGCAGACCACAGATATCCCTGACTGGGTCAGAGGTGTGCTGAATCTGTACTGGGAAAGGCACGGAAAACGAATAACGCGTTCTACAGAGCCACTAAAGGGACATATGGTTAGCCGCATGCTAGCGATAGCCTGTTACATTACAGTACATGCAGTTTCACTTACCAGCAACAGAGTAAGGAGAGATGACTGATAGGACGATGGCGAATGATTTGCAGATCCTGAGCACCACTGACAAACATCTAATCTTGTAAAATGTGTGGTAAATTCTGCCATTCCATAGTATAAACGTGATCGCGAATCACGAAAGCTAAAGTAAAGCGGTTGCGCATACGCATGTATTCAAAAGCTGTTAGATAGCCTATCTTTTAAAAAAAATGTAACAGTTTGTTATCATACAGATGAAAAGCGTGAATGGTCTCTCTCTCTCTCTCTCTCTCTCTCTGTTTATGGCTGTGTAATGTTAGCCTAATAGATGCGTGCATGCATGCGGAGAAAGGGTGCGATTTTCGAATAATAATCGAATAATTCCCATCGATTTTCGAATATTACTTTTGCTTGAAATACCCATCCCTACACCAGACTACACCATTCCTCTTAGCTACAGACTTCCATTGTGTATTCGGAGCAAGGAAGGTGTTGGGAAACCTGGGGTGATGATGATACGAGTGGAGGCGGTTGTTTCATCACTCCTCTTCAGGTTGCCGTGGATTGAACCCCTAAACCGTGCCATGATTCACAACGTCACCTTGATGATTCAGCCTCTCCCTCTCACTGTAATGATGTGTCACGCTTTGCCCTGTGTAAAGATATATGACTTGTTTAAACTGTGCTCTCCGAGGGCTCCTTGGAGCTCAGGACTAGAGTAATTGTTAGCAGAGTGGTAGCAATAAATCAAAAGCCCTCTCCTTTTTTCCTCGTTATCCTCTAATATACCACAATATGACTAGGGAGAGCATCGAATATTGCTAGAATTTCCTCGCTTCTCTCCTTGTGTCCCTAAGGATGTGAAATTTGAGTTGAGCAGGGAAGGCTCGTTCAAAGTTGCAACAGGAAGTGTGATCGATTCACTCTTTCCTCCACAGTCGGCTGGCAGCGCTGACAGCTCTGGTGGCAGAATGAGCCTCCTAATGCCCTAATTGAGCTGAGTGCTCAGGGTTAGAACAGCATCAGCTCCGGGCACTGAAACCACACAATTCGCAGGAGCTAATGACATGGTGAATCATGATTTATTAGTTCAAACAACCCAGAGGATCCTCTCCACATTTTGTTTTTCTTTTAGAAATTTAATTGAATGGCAAATTTATGCAAACGGGGAGACTTATTCTGGCTTCATGTCGGAATGATTGTATTTACGAGATTAGCATAAACGAACGACACCACAATGTCGTAATTGCCATTGGGGAAACTCCAGATATTCTTTGATCTCTGGTTGATGGCAATTTGTATTACTCAATAAATTGGAATTGGCTAAAGCAAGAATCACTTTTAGATACAGTACATATAGTTTTTCTTTTTTATGTCAACATGAATTCATTTTGAAATGATAAATAATGAAGATTTGTATTTATATTTTATAATATATAATATATTCTATTTTATATTTTTATAATATAAAACAAAGAGCAAATTTGGCACACCACAGATCCAAAAGTAGAAAAATATTTATGTTCTCACCACAGGTGACGTTTCGAGCCTACAAGCTCTTCATCAGACATATTTTTATAATATATAATTATATTATATATTATTAAATCTTACATATTAAATTATATATAATGTAGTAGTAATATGTAATAAACAAAATATAAAAACAGAAATCTTTATCATGTATAATTTCAAAAATAATTCATTTTGACACAAAAATGGAAAAATGTAATATTATTTGTATATTTTTCATTTTTTGGCAAATATTTGTTTTTATATTCTATAATATAATATATTAAATAAAATAATATTATAAATAAAGATAAACAGAATATAAAAAAACAAATCTTTGTCATTTAGAAATGATCTTAAGTTGATACACACACACACACACACACACACACACATATATATATATATATATATATATATATATATATATATATATATATATATATATATATACATGTACATACATTAAACAGATTATATAATTAATAGATTATATAAGTTGTATAATTTATTATTATATTTTATGGTAACATTTAACATTTAGATTAGGGAACACATTCACTATTAACTAAGAGTTTTCTCTCAATAAACTCCTAATTTGTTCCTTATTAATATTTAGTAAGGTAGTTGTTATGTTTAAGTATGGGGTAAATTTAAGGGATCTAAAATATGTTCATGCAGAATAAGACATTAATATGTGCTTTATAAGTACTAATAAACAGCCAATAATCTATGCATGCTAATAAGCAACTAGTTAAGGTCCTTAACATAAACTGTTTCCCATTTTACCCTTTTTCTCTTATTAATGATAAAGGTGTTTATTTATTTATTTATTTTGAATTCCAGATTTTCAATTTGTCTCAGACTTTTAGACCCCAGTGTATGTCAGGATTTCATTTTTTTGTGTTGCCTACAAAGTTATTTAAATGCAAACAAGTAAGTGAACTTTTAAATTTGTCCCAGAAACCCATTTTTATGACTAAAATCACTTGAATGAACATGAGATCTGATCTTGTCAGTAAGAACTTCCCAGGAAGACTTGAAGACAACATTACATGTTAAGAAAAATCATTAGTTTGCAATTTATTTGCCTGGATAGGTTGTGACTCATCTATCTCTCCCCCTCAGTGTTTAGGTGGTACTTATTGACATGCTTTAATAGTGCTGGATTGTCTTGTCAAAACGAATGATGTATTGAGTGCCTCCAGGCTGGACTTTTATTTACTTCCGGGTCCATTTGTAAACACTCATTCTACGCCTCTAATGTCATCTCTCTCTCAACTTCTCTCCTCAGATCCGTGAAGCTGACAAACCTCCTTCTGAGAGTCAACTCAGTGAGTATCCAAGCAGCTTCTGTTTCCTTTCACATCCTGCAGAAGTCAACAGAATTGTTAGGAGCTTTCAAAAGACACCAAAATCCCACAGAAATAATTCCTGTCAGAGACTTCAAGTCGTATTTTAGTACCATTCCAGTCAGGTAACCCCGTGTTCTTATCATATTTCATTTTATGTTCTTTCAAACCAACTGTAAATATCACTGATGCCTCATCTAAAGAGAAAATGATAAGGTTTATTTTAGATGGCTTTAGTCAGCACCGCTCTCTGTGCAGCAGGATTAGATTTTAGGGCACGGCTAATTGATTTGGGTCACTGTTTGCAGTGTGCGGTACGTGTGTTTGATATTTTAGTGGAGTGAGGCGAATGAGGGTAATCCGGTATGACGTATTGGAATGAACAGATCGAAGGGGTTTATTATAATACTCATACTTCCAGCTCTCTCGCAATTGCCACGTTAAAACATCCGAACAGAAGGTGAGAAATGATTTGGATGAAAAAAATGACCTCTTTATTCTAGTAACCATTACAGCTAAATGCTTTCTTTTGTCTTTAACAGGACTAAGAGCACTCCAGCATACTAATTACTCTAAAGGTGTAAAGGTCAATTATGATTGGCTGTCGCTGCATAACAAAGGAAATCTCGGTGGATAGGCGAGAGAAAGAAGAGAGAAACGATCAGGATGTGTTGAAAGATGAAAGTAGATCAACAGACTGGTGTATAGATTTGAAATCAGGCTTTATAAAAAGCAGAATAGAGTTAAACTGTCTGTTTGAAATGATCCTTTGTCTGACTCAAAACCAGGCAAGTGCGGCAATTAATCAACTTCATGAAGTGGATGTGGAGTCTGTCGAAATGTAATGACTTCCATACATCAAACAGTTGAATGAAGCCGGAAGTGCAAAGATGGTTATATAATTTCACTGAAGTCTCACTTTCAAAAAGGTACTTCTTATGCTTCAGCCCATAGTATGATTAAGAAAACTCTCTGAGCTTCTTCTTGCACCAAGCACGTGACGCAGAACAATAACCTTCATGGTTTTGAAGTTCTCTTACTTTTCTCCTTTGTCTCCCAGAAGTGGTTGGTTGCCTGAAGCGTTTTAGGCGTATATGTCAGAGAGACATTCGTTTGAGCTTTGTTTTCTCATGTAATGCGCTCTGCAAATATAGTGAAAAGTCAAGCGCACTTGCATAATCTGTAAATTATTTCTGGATATTGCCTTTGCAGCTAAAAATACTGTACTTCAGACCAGAGTCATCCTCACATGGGAATATTGAGAAGTAACTTGAAATGCATCATTCCTCCCAGAAGTAGCTCATGTGGAATATTTGAGTGTGCTTGATCTCTGATATTGTTTTTCAGAAGGGATTGAAGGCCTGCATGAACTCTCTTGCCATCAAAACCACTCCAGAGCTGTAGCACCCGATGCCTCTTCATCCCTGTACATAACAGTTACTTAACACGGTTACGGTTGCCATGGCGGTGACTTCATATTGACCCTGTCTTATCTTTTTGAAAGTCAAGAGCCTTTTTTAATCTAATGAAGCGTGAAGAAGAGTTGGATGGAGTGGTTGGGAAATAATGGGTTATTTGAACATTCGGAAAGGGATAAAAGCATGCATTTTTTCTGTTGTTTAGTGACGCATCAAACTGTAAAATTGAAAAGTGATGTTCTGACGTGTCCTTGAGAATGTTTTATGTAACTATCTGATTGAATTTAAACTTGACTGAAAACTTTTTCTTTTTTTTGAAACGTGCCATTGAAAGTCATCTCGAAACTCTCATATGGTGCTTTAAGTAGATATCAGAATCTTTCAAGAGCCTCAGGAAGTGTAAGATAACAGTTCCTCCGAGTTTCAAAATGGAGATTTTTCAGGAGGTTTTAAAATAAGTCTTTAATGATGTCTGTTTGACAGAGTCTCAAAAAAAAAGGATATTCTTGGAATGGCAGTGACTTTGCTTTATTAATGATTGCACTATATCATCCGATAATGCTAATAAGGTTGAGCTGATAGACGATGCCATCGTCCATCGCTGATGGCTGACAGACATCACGATGTTGAGCCGACATCGTGATTCCTTCCCCCCCACCCCCTCTTCTGCAATCCGCCACATCCCAATACCGTGTTTGGAAAGGAAATTAAGTGTACTACAGAACCCCTAAAGGGAATAAATAGCCAACGAAATGGGAGGATAAAAAAAATATTTCAATACTTTCTCTCACAATTAAATCTTTGGGTAATTATACTGTATATAAATTGCGGGCATCAGGCAGCCGCTACTAATATGCAGGGCATTGAAACCTCTTTCGAATGCGCGCTCTCATTTCACTTTCACTTTCGAGATTCGCAATCACACGGACTCTATACTACGGATTGGCAGTACTTACCACACATTTTACAAGATTAGATATTTGTCAGCGGTGCTCAGTATCTGCAAATCATTCGCCATTGTCCTAAGTAACTTTCATGCGCTGTAATGTAACAGGCAACCGTTAGCTAGCGGCTAATGTCCCTTTAGTGGCTCCGTAGAATGCGTTATTTGTTTTCCGTGCCTTTCTGCATATGGATTCACACTTCAGGCACACCCCTAACCCCTCCCCCCGATGTTATCACTGTAGACATCATCCGATGCCAATTTGGTAGATATCGCCCAACCCTAAATGCTAATACTTTTTAAACGAATGGTTTGCCCACTCATTAATTATTTTTGTCATTATTTGCACACACTTCTTTATCCAAAACCTATATGATGTTATTTTTTCTATAGAACTTAAAGCTACCTGATCTCATGACGAAAACATACCTGTGGGAACTTTTTCGCAAGATGCGAAATACATACCAATAAGTACATATCACTGCAGTTTCCAACAGAAATGAACACTAGAGGCAGTAAAACATCAAACACTTGTAATTGTTTTCATACACAGTTATGATTACAGCTCCATATGTTTTGCTTTTGAGATGTAACAAGCTTGCTCGGTAGCTTAGTCAGCACGGAATTGGACTTAGGCTGTGGAATCCTCGGGTACGAGTCCCATGAAAAACATGACTCACGATGAAAGAACTGAAAGATGAGAGATTGAAAAACGGCATGCTTTAGTTCATACTATCGGGTGTATTTTGGTGTAGTGCAGATGACACGTTATATTAAAATGTCAGGGAGCTTTAGACTTATAGCGCCACTCAACAGACATTTCAAGTCAGAACTGTGGTGACACATACAAAACCAACGTCACATAAAACGTACCATATGTAAGTTTATCTGTTCTGGGGAAAAAAACAAACACACTCTTAGCGCCACCCAGTGGACATTTCACATCGAATATGTCAAGAACTGTACATGGCGGTACGTATTTCGCGTCTTGTGTAAAAGTTCACACAGGTACGTTTTCGTCATGAGATCAGGTTGACTTAAAGCGAGATGTTTTTCAGAATATCCAAGCTGCATGTTGCAATTCATTTAAAAGACTGCTCAAAAAAAAAAAGAAAAAGAAAAAAAGGATAAAAGGCACTAGAAGGTAGTTTTCGCTACTTTTCTGCCTTTCAACATTCAAAACCAGCATCGCTTCGGCATTCTAACATCTCCTTGGAACAAAATGGTGCAACAGGGTGAGTAAATGATGACAGAATAGGTTTATTTTTTTTTTTATTTTATTTTTTTTTTTTTTGGTGAACTATTCTGCTAATGAATTATGGATTGACAAACACCAAGTCTAGAATGAAATGCCTAGGAGATTTTCAAAGGCTTGTTTTACCCAAAAAAAAGGAACCTTGGCTCTTAGTATCAGCTGCTCAATTTTTTATATTATTTTATCAGATGTCTCTGATTTCTCATTTCACCATGGTTCCTCTCTGGAACGTCTCCTATAGGATGAATTGCCTGAAAATAGCTTATGTAGATACAAGCCAAACTTTAATGCTGAATTACCCCAGCTTTACTTCTGCTTTATCCAGTGTTGATGGCGCTTAGGTTTCATAACACAACACCTTAGATGTGCTGTGTTTGTGTTGGTGTCTCTGATTTCTAATGTGATTAAGTCTATAAATGTGATTAAGACCCGAGCCATTGTTCATACTGCAGCGTTGTCAGGTTTATTATTTGGGCATGTGCCAAGTTATTAGGAGTCTTTGCAATTTCTGCCTTGGTTATGACCAATATTATGCTGTCAGAAGCCATGCAGAGCACTTCAAACTCTGTAGTTCAGTTGAATAATGGGTTTGCTATGATATATGGGGAGATTGGGGTAAGATGTGTCAGTGGATGAGCTATATCACCACTTTAATCTAGCAAAGTGCATCTGTCTGTCCGTCCATCAGTCAGTCCATATCTTTCTCTTACTGTCTTTTTTGAACTGTCTATATTTTTTTAACTTTCTCTCTATCTTTTTAACTAACTCTCTCTCTAACTAACTAACTAACCTTCTCTTTAACTAACTATCCCTCTCTCTAATTAACTATCCCCCTTTCTAACTAACTATACCTCTTTCGAACTATCCCTCTCTTAGTGCTGGGCGGTATAACCAAAAATTTATATCATGGTATTTTTCAAAATTATACCGGTTTCACGGTGTATGACGGTATTTTTTTTTTTTTTCATGCATGACCGTGTGTTAACCACATTTCCTACTGACTGAGAGAGGAAATACTGCAGTAGATTGACTTAGAATGCCCTATTTTACTGTCATGATGAGCGAATATTGTAGAAAAATTCCATACTAAAAAGTGACTAAACACGACCCATTAATACATGTTAAACAGGAGCCACTCTCATTTATAATCGTGACATTGTCTGATTAAATCAACATGCATCTACACTAAAGAGCGGCTATGCGGTGGTTTTGGCTGTATTACTTTTTTGTCTCATGCAGCGCACTGCCCGCATCGGAGTAACAAACTAAAAAAAAACAAATAAAAAGTTCATAATATTAACAGACGAACTATGCTCATATTTATGATTCCAAACAGTCAGTAAGTCAGTCCAAACATGTGCTTGGAAACGCTGTTTTGTACTCATTTATTGACGAGTCTGCTGCAGTACGGCCAGCTGAATGCACTGCTTCAGACGCCGAGAAAGGCGACACTGCGCCAGGAGAGTCAGACCTCGCACTCGCGGGGCAGCACTGGCAACATCTTCCAACTTTGGAACTTTCACGCTTAGTAACACATTCAGCTGTGTCCTCGCCCCAGTGCAACAGAGACGCCTCTCAAACAGTGTCGCTTTCCGAACATTGTTGAAATCACACCGGTATTGCAGTATTTTAAAAATTCATATCATAAGAAAAATAAACACCGGTATTCGGTATGAACCGGTATACCGCCCAGCACTACCCTCTCTCTATTACTCTCTAATTCTCAAATTATCTAGCCCTCTCTCAGATTATCACCAACTAACCCCCTCTCAAATTATTACTAACTAAAACTAACTCTCAAATTATCTCTAACTATATATCTCTCAAATCAACTAACTATCTAACTCTCAAATTATCACCAACTTTATTGGCATGACATACTTAGGTACGTATTGCCAAAGCATTGTACATAGCAGAATAAAAACAAACTAGTGCTGTCAATCGATTAAAAAATTTAATCGCGTTAATCACAGTCCTGGACTGTGATTAATCATGATTAATCGCAAATTTAAAATACTAGAATTTACCTGTAAATGTGTTGAAATGAAATGCATGACAAACTAGTTTAAGGAAACAGAACCTTTCACACTTCCGCCAGGTATGAGACATAACCCTTATTATTCTTTTATCATTATTCTTCTGTTTTTATTCAGCCATTATCAGCCTTTATACTGACAATAAAACGTTTACTAAGCCACAACGCTTCAATCCCAGTTTACATTTACCCAACTATTATCAAAAGTATTTCTAAATAAATACAACAAAACATTTTCTTGCGACCTTACGTGAAGTAGTATGACAAAATACATTATGAAGAAGAATTGGACCTGTTCTGCAGGTGCATTAGAGCTAATATTAGCATCATACTTCATAAGACGATTTATGAGATTAATAGCACACTTTTACTCAGAACTCACTTTAAACCACCATCGAGTGTTTGTGATAACTTCATTTTACGATCACATGTGGAATTTGGTCGTTTACTGTTGTTAAAATATGCTCTTTATAGCCTTTTATATCGCTGCACAAATTAGCATTTCAGATGTACACATTCATCTAAAAAAATCACATACAAACCATATCCTATCGTAATCGTGTGTTTATTATCTTATATAATCTATAGTGGGTGTTGTCATGATTATTTCTGCTGTGTAAAAGCCTTAACATGTGTGCTCCGCTGAAACTCATGTTGTTTGTGATGTTACAACCGCCTCTCCGTTCTTAAGTTGCCAGGTATACGTTCCAACTATAATACACATTAGTAAAAGGATCTATTTTAATTTTTATTTGTCTATATACACTTTGGGCGGCCGCGATACATTATAAAAGTAGCCCAAAAAAAACGCAACCCGCGGCTCTGTAATTTTTCCCGCGACTGTATTTTCAAAATAGCCCACTTGTGCCGTTACCCTGGCAACACTGGTTCACTGTAACCTCATCACACAATGATAGATAACCTTCCGCGCTGGGATGACGGGAAGAAGTTGGGGTCAAATATTATCACATGATTAATTTGCGTTAAAAAAATATTAACGCGTTAAAATTTTTAGATTAATCGCATGCGTTAACGCGTTAACGTTGACACCCCTAAAACAAACAAAACAAAAATACATATAAAATACAATTGTATAAACTTTAATGGTACTACTAATGCAGATGTGTTCACTCTTTACCTCCTAACTAACTCTCTCTCTCTCAAATTATTACTCACTCACTCACTCAATCAGTCACTCATTCTGAAATGATCTAACTAACCCTCTCTCAAATTATTCTCAAAACAACTAACTCTGAAATTATCACTAACCCCCTTTCAAATTAAACTCACTCACTCACTCACTCTCTCAAATTATCTAATAACCCTTTTCAAATTATTACTAACAATATTACTAACAAACCCTGAAATTATAACTAACTCTCTCAAATTATCATTCTAACGATATATATCTCTCAAATTATCTCTCTCTCACTCTGTAACTGTTGTGTGCCACAGATTTGATCGTTCTTGTGACAACATGAGACAGAAAAAGAAGCTCAGCCACTTCATACCTCTCTTCCTCCTCATCCCACATTTTTTTCTTACGTCTCTCTGAACTCAAGTGACCCGCATTCTTTTCTGGGATCTGCTCGGAAAAGCTCACGGTGTTGCCTCTCCTGAACAGCTCTCATCACCGCTCGTCGCCTAGTTATGCGAAAAACTCGGATACGTTCTGAGTAATTAAAGCGCAACTCTGCCTTTTTAAAAGTGGCGGAGATCATGTTTACTCAATCCACTTCCTTGGAGCGGCGCACAGTTTAAGACCTGATAATGAGGCTCACGGATTTGGAATCTTTTAAAGTGGAGCTGCCTCCAGGCCCTGAATTATTGATGCAAAGTAGGAGGTTTAAAACTGCCTTCAACGCTCATTAGTCTTCGGGTGAGATGCGCACAGGGATGGGGACTGCAGCTTTATAATGAGCATGATTAAACCGGCTCGAGCTCCCTTGCCTAAGTTCAGGTGTTGGAGTCCAGGCGGTTTTGTGATGTCCAACCCTTGCTGAGAATCATAATGAGTGTTATTCTTTTTCCTGTTCTGCCAAAAAGTGTGTCTACCTCTCTCTGCTTGCTTCCCTCCAACACACACTTTTTCTGTGTCGTTTGCTAACTAACATGCTTTTTTTCTCATATTTTAAATGGTTTTGTACGTCACTGACCTTTCCATCGGTAAGTTAAAAATATTAAATTGACCCATGTACTGAGCAGTTCACGGGTATAATAAGATGGAGAATTAAGAATTTTGATGTAGACCTTTGTGAATATATTATAAATACAAATTTTAATATTATATAAGATCATTTAAATATATTAGGCAAATTGGTTAAATTAACTAGTCAGCCACTACCATTCTGGTCAGGTAGATAGATTTAAAAAAAAAAAAAAAAATTTTTTTAAATATGTTAATACTTTTATTAAGGACGAACACATTAAAGTGACAGTATATTTCAAATTCTATTCATCAAAGAATTCTGAAAAAAAAAGAAAAAAGCAGAGCAATTGTTGTCAACATTGATAATAATACAAAATTTCACAAAATCATCATATTAGAATGATTTCTGAAGGATCGTGTGACACTGAACACTGGAGTAATGGCTGATGAAAATTCATCTTTACCATCAAAGAAATAAATTACATTTTCTTTATTAAATTAGAAAACATATATTTTAGATTGTGACAATATTTCACAATATTACTGTTTTTAGTGTATTTTTGATGAAATGAATGCAGCCTAAGGGGGTGTTTACAAGACACTGTTTTCAACTAAAACCTGAGAACTTTTTATGTGTTTTGGCCATTTGCTTAAACAACAAGGGCGTTTTAGGAGCCTGAAAATGCAAACTTTTGAAAATGGGTTTCAAAGTACAAGTTTTTGAAAACGATACGTGAATTTGTGATGTATGGAATGCGTAGTGTTTCTTTACAAAGTGACATCACCAACTACTGGCCTGGCATGCATAATACAGCATTTTTAGGTGTTTTTGTAGTTCCGTGTGAACGGGGATCATTTTGACAATGTTGTTGTCTACTCAAAACTTTTCAAAAATGCAACGTTTTCAAAAACTTTTCAGTTTTTACTACAATCACTGTTGTGTAAACATACTTTAAAAGACTTCCTTCCAAAACATTAAAAAAATATATATATATCTTACCAACCCCAAACTTTAAGTAGTGATAGTGTACATACAGATGGGCATTTTTTGTTGTTGTATTGAACCTCATTCTGTTTTTGGCATCCCGCCACAAATGTTGGTGTGTCAAGTTATAAACAGGCAGGTAACACTTTAGTTTAGGGACCAATTCTCACTTATAAACACATATTCTGCATGACCATATTCTACATCCCTAATCCTACCCAATATACCTAAATTTACCAACTATACCTAAACTTACCTACCTTACTGACTATTAATTATCAGTAATTAGGAGTTTATTGAGACAAAGGTCTGAGTTAATAGTTACTTAATAGTGAGAATTGGACCTTAAAATAAAGTGTGACCAACAGTCCTAATAATCTCAAGACTCACGTGTTCTGTACATGTGAGCATATTTTGTATAAATGCATTTGGTGGGCTCAGGTGAACCCAAATTTGGCCTAATTTTACAGTGCTTCCTTAAGACTAATTAGTCAAATAGTCATTTAGGGAACCACCCGACCAATCGTTTTTAAAAATATGTAGATGCACATCCCTAATTCATATTTTCCACCGGAAAGCTTTTCATCTTAAACCTAAGTTGGGCGAATATTCCATTTTGCATTAATGTCCTCCTGTAGCACCTGAGGGGGCCTTAAATCTGAAAGGCTATTTTTTGCTCCGGCTGATGTAACTGGTCTTTTTTTGGTGTGAATACTCAAGTTCGATTTTCTTAGCTTCCTCTTTCATTCCACCTCTCCCGTCTTATCTCATTTTTCATCTTTTCCTTCCCTATCATCCTTTGATCCCTTTCATTCACTCCCTTTCCCTCTCTCGCTTTCTCTCTCTTTCTTTGAACAACATATTACCCCGGTGAGTCGAAAGGGATTGGGCAGCTTTGCATACAAACTTGGATGACTCCAAATCGTTACGTCTACAGCAGCACAATGATCTGAGTCACTGGAGCACAGCCGGTTCTACATTGAAACAATCAGCTCTGGGCCAGGATGCACAACGCCACCGCTCATGGAAATGAGCCATCGACAGCCTTTCTTGCCTCCCATCACCCGCCACTGAGCGTGCAAAATCCACTCTTGACATTCTCATTGTTCCTTCGTACGGCTTAATGGCCCCTCTTGTGTGGCTCTGTCATTTAGAACGATGATGTCTGTTATTGCTAAAGCAACATTTAAGTCTGGAGTAGGCGAAAAATTGTGCCATTATTCTTCACATTGTTTTTAGCTTTCCATCTGGTAATCATTGTCATGCCTGATTGACTTGATTGACGGAACAAACTCTCACTTCGTTTTTTTTTTTTTTCTTTTGGGCTTTTTGCCACTGGTTATTCCAATTATCATTGTTGGTAGACTGCTGCTTATTTGTACATTTGCCAAGTCTCAGAGGAATAGTTCATGCAAAAATGAACATTTTGTCATTACTCAGCCTCATGTTGTTCCAAATCTACATGACTTTCTTTCTCCTGTGGAGGAAAAGAAATTATAAAGACTGGCTGCTGGTTGCTCTTTTACATTTAATTATAAGACAGTTACAGACAAGCTTCAAAGAAATATGCAAATGCATTATAAATATATCATAGTCGATATGACTC
This sequence comes from Spinibarbus caldwelli, assembly GCA_039654775.1. Lineage (NCBI taxonomy): Eukaryota > Metazoa > Chordata > Actinopteri > Cypriniformes > Cyprinidae > Spinibarbus > Spinibarbus caldwelli. The sequence goes on along the minus strand of CM077253.1, from coordinate 9,309,637 downwards.
GTGCTATTCCAATCCGTCTGAAACAATGCATTAACTTTTAAGTTAATTAAAGTTTTAATTTTACTAATAAAAGCTACAGTTTACTGCCACAACCAAATCATTGATTCATTGAGTTGAACACGAGACTGAATCAGCTGTAATTCTGTACAAATCTTTCTGAACGAATCAACTGAATAATCGAAATCTGACTCAAAAGAATGATTAATCCACAAAATGAACTATGGAAGATGTCAAGGTTTTAAATGAATAACATTTAGGTCTTTTGTAACACACATCTATTGAATGGCTTCAAATAGTTTTGATACTTTTATGGTGCGCTTTTATGAGGCATAAAATCTTCAGTCCTTATTCATTGTAAATGCTTGTAAAAGAATGACTGGAATATTTTCTCCTTTTTGTCCCACACAAAGGTTTGGAATGGCATAAGGTTGAGTAAATAATAGAATTTCTGAACTATTTCTTTAAGGGCGCTGGATCAGGTTTTCTGCACCTGCTCTGCTGACGTTCAGAGATTTGACAAACCTCCAGCGGGGGCACGAGGTGGCTGTCGTTTACGCTTCCCCCAGCCACCTCAGGCAATACGAACTGTCAGCAGGGGTTTGTGCCAGGCGGATGGAGCGTTCTACCATGTGCGCACACCGCACGAATGGCCACATTTTTTTCTTTCCATGTGCAGAGGTGCTTTCAATGTCTTTATCGACTAAATCTGTCTCCGTAACCTTCTGGCTGATTTGAGATTTGGGTCTGCATGACTCCAATTAATGTCGTAAATGCCTTTTCTCTGGATTTCCTGAGTGAAGTCCAAAAAGGAAGAGATAAACCTAAAATGGTTGGTTGGTTACACGTTGCATTTTGTGCTCCCTACTGTTGCGCTCTCAAACTTCACCTCTAATTACTGTACTTCAGTGTTGATGACCTGTGCTAGACGCTCTGATGGAACTTGTGAGCACACTAAGCACTGGAAAACTTTTTTTTAGCTTTTTTCACACTTCAGCAACTGCCATATGTCTTCACTGCCCAGTCTTGCAGAATTTTGCTCTTCAATTTGAGACTGTATAAATATAAAGACCTTTTTTAGCTGATCCAAGCACAGTGTGTGGCGAAAGTCTTGATTGCATGTGGGTTGGTTGTGCGCAATATTTTTAAATGTCCTCAACCCCTTTGTCTATAAAGATTATGCCACCAACTGTTCAACAGTCATGTGAAAAATGGCTTCATTTTATGTAGTTGCTTTCGATGTCTTTCTCTTTAGAGGTAAAATTGGCATGTGGAGTCAATTAAATATTACAGTCTGCATTGGGATTTATTCCTCAGTAATCAGTCTGTTTTGTCAATATTCTGTTTTCAGTCTCATATTTTATTCACCCCAGACTTGTGCTACCTGATTCACGAGCCTCTGGGGATAAATGTGCTATTTTCTCTTCAACTTCTTAGTGCTCTCTCTCATTCCCTTCCCCCTTTTCTGTCACCTCTCTTTCGCTCTGTCTATTATCATACATAAGCAAACAAAATCATGTCTGATTTTGTTCTGGTTTGCTGTAGAACTAATTTGAGTTTCTGCTGTCATGTGGTTCCATCTTGTTGTGTCGCTGTGGGACAGAATCTGATTGGTTTTGGTTCCCGGGTAGATGCAGTACCATCTGAGGTGGTTCATTTTTAGTGGTTTGCCACAGTGTGAATATAATGGCACTCTCGCATTTATCAGAAGTCTCCTACTAGTCTTAAAATCTTGTTTTTTGTGTGTTTTTTTTGTTCATTAGCACACTGGAAAATGAAAATCTGTATCTAAAAAATAAATAAATAAATAAAAAGATTGGCAGCTGTGGTTGCCAAATCCTTGCTGACAGGGTTTCCGGCAGTTTTGTGACTGTATTTTTTTTTTCTTTTTAAATTCATAACCATATATTCACAGTATATCAGTAAACCAAATATACAAACCTTTCTTGTTGTTTTAGTACTATTTATATACTGTTGTATTATTCTTATTCTTATTCGTTTTTATTATTTATTTGTTTTCTTTTTTATTTTCATTTTAGTTTAAGTAATTTTGTTATGTGTTTTTGTCACTTTTATTTTTTTTTTAAGATTTCTATTTAGCTTTAAATTATTTTAATTTTACTTTTAGTCATTTTAGTACTTCAACTTATTTTCAGATAGTTGCCAAATCAACATTTCTAATTTTCATTTTTCAAGTTTAGGATTTTCATCTAATATTTAAACTTTATATAAAATTGCAACATTATTTAAATTATAATAATTTTTTTAGAAGCTTGGACATACCGGAACCTTTGATTAGATAAAAATCTGTGCGCAAGATGATGTTTTTTTTTTTTTGTTTGTTTGTTTTCTTGCAAGGTAACACATATTTTTGCTTTAATAAATATATTTAATATATCACACGGGGAGTTCTGGGAACATTGTTATATTTTTTTTTTTTTTTTTTTTTTTACTTGATGATTTGTAAAAATAAGTTTTTACAGTGTTTCACAGTATAATTACATCTATTTTGTTCTGTTAAATGTAATTTTCTCTGCATGTGGCAAGGTTACTTACTCCACAGGTTGCTAGTTGTAGCATTTTTACATTTATTCTTTTTAAATTATGAATATTTTTTACATTACATCTTATTAGGTACTGGTGTTTGTGTAAATTGAGACCCCTGGAAAGTGAACAATGGCCCCTGGAGAGTGTGATGGGGGAAAAAGCAAGCAAGCAGAGGGCACAGCTCTGAAAGTGATACTTTATATGGGGAAAACAATTCAGGTGACTGAAGCTTAATTCTCCAGCGTCTCATTCAATACATCTCCCTTATCCGGAAGATTCAGTCGCTTTATCTTTGGAGTCACCCTTCCCGTAGAATACAGATTGAGCAGAGAGAAAGAGAGCGGTAAGAGAGAAAAAGAAACTTGACAAAGGATCATATGCTTCGAAGCCCTGTAATCAAACAATACCTCACCAAATAAATCATTGAACCATCTGTCAAGTCCCCTACTAGGTTCTCTTCACTCCAGCCACCTCTCCATGTCACAATATGATTGCCCTTCACATCCAAAAGTAGGCTTCACAGAGACTTTGAAGAGCCATTCTCTGCATTTCCACCATCTGCAGTGAAAAAAAATCGCTTTTTTAAAGCCAAGTGCAATAATTCAATACCTTTTCTAATTGCTTACTTTGCTCCACTGCGCATTGTCCTCATCCACAAATTTGGTACGTGCAAAGGTAATGGAGACCAAGCTTAGAGAGAGCAGGGCCGATGTAAGGACAAAATGTCAAGACTTCTCCTTTTTCCCTCTCTCAACAGTTCCGCTGTTTAATGATTTATCGAACGCCATTAGTGTGGAGGCCACACCAGTTAAATTCAGCTTTAATTAGTTTCTTTTTTTACACACTGCTCTGTGCATTCATTCTGACATCACACAGCCATAGAGACACAATGAGAGATTGGCAGGCGCCTTATCATTGATGCTCGCCGGCACTGGATAACCGTTATTACTGTGGCACCCCACAATGCCAGGAGAGGAAGATTGTGAAAATGTTCCTCGGGCTTTTAATACACCTGTGCAATGCCTGTCAGACACACAGACTTAACACACAATAACTCTGTTCCAAAACTTTGTTAGTTGGCTTCATTTTTGCCTCCAGACACTTTATTTTACCTGTCAGTCTCAAGTAATAATTTATTTACGAATATCATGCGCATTGATTGATTTTTGGCCATCAGGTAATGAATGAAACCACGTGATCTTTCTTTGTTTTAAGTTGACTCTTGTACATGGCATTGTAATTAGGCACTAAAGAGGGTAATTTTATGACCAAAACGTTCAGTAAAGGTGAGGTTTTTGTTCCGCAATTGCTTTTTTCTTATATATATACTGTACTGTCAATCAATTAAAAAAAAAAAAAAAAACTAATTAATTGCACATTTTACCTGAAATTACCTGTTATTATTCGCGTTTAATCCCACCTAACACTGAAGTTTTTAAATATACATTTATATTGGAATAATTTCATGTACAATCTTCAAATGTAGTTTAATTGTTAATGTAGAAACAACATAAGGACAGTCGATTTTGTTTAATATTTGTTTATTGGCATTTTTTTTATGACTGAAGTCCAGTATCATTGATAAAAATGCTACTGGTGTCTCTAGGAAATAGATTTTTTCCCCCTAATATTTAACCATTGACTATAGCAATTGAACACTTGATTATAATTGACAGCTATCCATTTGAACATTTATTAGATTTTAAAATAATTTTTAGTTTAAGTAAAGTTGAAACAATCTTCACATAAACCTATTATAAATGTCATATTTAGCTACCTGAGCCCTTCAGCAAGTAGGAAATAGACAGAAATTGAATAAAGTTATCAAACACTATTCTAAATTAAATATAGATGAATCCTTAAAGCTACAAAAGTAATTGATTTCCTCTTTTTTCTTTTGTTCTATGTTTAACAGACATCACAGTAGCTGGGTTATTAGGTTATTTGGCTGCTGTTACTTTAAGAGCTGCCACTGCTGAATGTGATGCGGAACTGACACGCATTCTTAAAAGTGACTCATATATAACAAATACATGCATGCACAGTTTTAAGGTGGCTTTAATTGCCTTTTTGGTAACTTCATGACTTAATTGACGACATAACTACGACGTTGCATGCTTGTAGATTATTTCGTGCTACCGCATTTGTGCATGCGTTTGAAGAGCATGCGCTACGAGCACAGTGTAACGGCTGACAGAACAGGAAAATTAGTTTTTACTGTAATGTAGCCTTACAACATCTCATCTGACCGCAGTTCACTGATGTTCTACTGAAGCTCCTCGTCACCTGTACCATTTCCATGTTTGTTTGATTAGAGTCTGGCACTGAGGTGAAGTGGAGTGTGCGTTTGAAAAGTGTTGCGTTTGATATGGTTGTAAAGACGTCCTGTGTCTAAATAAACGCAATTCTTGTCAAGAAAAAAGAGATAGAAGCAGCAGTTGTGAGCGGGGTGGCCAACCCTAGCTCCACCCCTGCGTTAACCACGTTAAATATTTTTATAGCTGTTAAACTGGAAAAATTAATCACCTGCATTAGTGCGCTAATATATATATATATATATATATATATATATATATATATATATATATATATATATATATATATATACTAAATATATGTATAATTTATTTTTTGTTGTAAATAAATCTCTGTTAAAGATCCCATCGCACATCCCTATGCAGCCACATACACGTACATACAAACTTGAAAGCGGACTTAGCACAAAGGCTTTTAAAAGTGGAATTGTGCCACTGAAAGCTCAAAGATGCGAACAGGGTGCTTGAGTGAACAGCGTACATTTTCTTTCTAAGTGTCTATCCCTGAGGCAGGCAGATCTGTAAGAGATGGGCACGACGCGGTTTAGGAGGTAAATCCCCTTCCCATCAGAGCCGGCAGATCAATAGCTGCTTTGAGGTGGAGAAGGACAGAGCAGAGACAGCAGGCAGCAACTCTAAATTAAAGCAGCATGGCACTACATAACAGATCCTGTTCGTGCCCCTTGGCTCTCTCGGCCTTTAGCTTTGCATGGACAGAGAGGGTTCAAGCAAAACAACTGAAGCTTTCGACCCATACAGATGAGGCTGTATCTCATTATGCACCCTATGACATGAATTCGTACGAAATGAACACTTTGGGTACTAGCAAGGGCATCTATCTATCTATCTATCTATCTATCTATCTATCTGTCTATCTATCTATCTATCTATCTATCTATCTATCTAGCTACCTACCTACCTACCTACCTACCTACCTACTAATATTAGAACCATTCTAACCTTTTCATTATTTATTATTATCTCTGAAAAGATTATTGAAAATTGTCTTCAAAAGACATACAAACATTACACACATTATTTTATTATAAAAAATGTTTTTAGATAAAACAATTTAAATAATATAAATAAATGATTTGCATTATTAGTTATTATTATCTAAATATGCTATATAGTAAAAACATTATATGCTAAACATTGAATAAAAAACAAAATGTCATGTTTGCATTACATTCTAAATTCACATAATTAAAAGATTTTATCAACACTATGACATGACAGCTATACACACGCATATAAGTATAGTGCATTTTTTAATGTAATGCAAATAATATAAATTAGTGCTGTCAATCGATTAAAAAAATTAATCGCGTTAATCACAGTCATGGACTGTGATTAATCATGATTAATCGCAAATTTAAAATACTAGGATTTACCTGTAAATGTGTTGAAAAAAAGAAATGCATGACATGCGTGCTGTTTTAAGGAAACAGAAACTTTCACACCTCCGCCAGGTATGAGACATAATCCTTATTATTCTTTTATCATTATTCTTCTGTTTTTATTCAGCCATTATCAGCTTTTAAACTGGCAATAAAACGTTTACCAAGCCACATCGCTTCAATCCCAGTATACATTTACCCAACTATTATCAAAAGTATTTCTAAATAAATACTACAACAACATTTTCTTGCGACCTTACGTGAAGTATTATGACAAAATGCATTATGAAGAAGAATTGGACCTGTTCTGCAGCTGCATTAGAGCTAATATTAGCATCATGCTACATAAGACAGTTTATGAGATTAATAGTACACTTTTACTCAAAACTCACTTTAAACCACCATCGAGTGTTTGTAATAACTTCCTTTTGCGATCGCATGTGCAATTTGGTCGTTTATTGTTGTTAAAATATGCTATTTATAGCCTTTTATATCTCTGCACAAATTAGCATTTCAGATGTACACATTCATCTCAAGAAAAACACATACAAATATCCTATCGTAATCGTGTGTTTATTATCTTATATAATCTATAGTGGCTGTTGTCATGTTTATTTCTGCTGTGTAAAAGCCTTAACATGTATGCTCTGCTGAAACTCACGTTGTTTGTGATGTTTATAACCGCCTCTCTGTTCTTAAGTTGCCAGGGATACATTCCAACTATAATACACATTAGTAAAAGGATCTATTTTAATTTTCATTTGTCTATATACACTTTGGGCGGCCGCGGTACATTATAAAAGTAGCCCAAAAAACCGCAACCCGCGGCTCTGTAATTTTTCCCGCGACTGTATTTTCAAAATAACCCACTAGTGCCGTTACCCTGGCAACACTGGTTCACTGTACCCTCATCACACACTGATAGATAACCTTCCGCGCTGCGATGACTGGAAGAAGTTTGGGTCAAACCTTATCGCATGATTAATTTGCGTTAAAAAAATATTAACGCGTTAAAATTTTTAGATTAATCGCATGCGTTAACGCGTTAACGTTGACACCACTAATATAAATATATTTTGCATTATTAGTTATTGATATCTGAAATAAGCTGTATATTATGTTTTTAATTTATTTTTTTGTGATTTACGGGTGATGTATGAAATATGTGTGTGTACTTTTGGCAGACTGATGACTTTCTGGTGTTATATTTACACATTATATGCTATACATTAAATAAAAATGTAATTAAAAAACAAATAATATATATAATATTTTTTATTATTTTCTAAATTATTCACATAATTAAAAGATTCAGTCAACGCTTTGACATGACACACCTATGTACACACATACATGTAATGCATATGTCTTGATGATAAAATTATGTAAATAATATAGATATATTATAGTTATTATTATCTTAAATATGCAGTATAAAAGGTTTTTTATTTATTTTTTTTTTGTGATTTTATGGTGTATTTTTTTTTTTTTTTTTTTGTAATGTTGTTATGAAATATGTACTTGTACATTTTTAGGGTCTTGATGACTTTCTGGTTTTAGAGTTGTATTAAGCAATTCTGACTATATCCAGTGAAGTGAATATAACAAACAGCCAGTGCTTACTAGTTTGTACAATGCATTTTGGGAATTTCTAGAGAGTGAACATTTCAGTACACTGGAACGTTTCTAGGACAATGAGAGAGCCCTCGAAACATCTGACTCCCTGTGAAGGCTGCTTACCACTTAACTAGAGAGCAGGCTGAGGCACACAGATTGTTTGCTCACGTCAGCTGTTTTCCAAATTCTCACTCTTACTTAGCCTGTCTCAGAGGAAGATTATGAAGCTGTCGCTTTCCTCGTACACCTCGTCTTATTTGCGTTGACAAATGAGCCTCATTTCTCAGAGTTGCTTAAAAACGTCATGAAGAAGTAAACTCGGTCTAATCATAATTTATGATGTGCAATATTCATTGAATGGCCACATTTCTGTGAAAATGTTTGAAAGGAACCTAATGAAGAGATCCAGAGAGCCGCGGCTGGCAGAAAGCTTGAGCTGGAGCTAACAGAAACAGAGCTCATGATGAAGTGACTGCAAGACTTATTTAAAAAATTGACACTTCTCATTGCCGTACGGGTTTTATTACATGCCAGAGCTTTCCCACTTGGGAGAACGTATGAAAGCAAAGTTAATTCTCTTACCCAGCCTACAGATTTAGAGTCTGTTTTCAGTGTGTGGGTGTTGTAGTGTAATGAAGTGCAATATGAGTGCATCATTTAAAAAAAAAAACACCTGTATTTTGCTGTTTGTACTCATAATTAAAGCATATGATTGATGATACAACACACCTGCATCAAGTATTTTTAAAACCTCCTACAATTATGTGTTTTAATGCTGTAGGGTTTTATGTGATTAATGTGTAGATAGATATCAGATCTCTCATGTGAATGTTTTAGTCAAAATTTCTTAATCTACACACCCTCATGCAGTTTTAAACCTGCATTACTTTCTTGCTTTGTTATAGCAAAAAAAAAAAATAGAAGTCGTGCAGAATGTTCATGGTTTTCCATACAATGAAAATGAATGGGGACAGAACTGTTAACCTCCAAAAATAACCAAATAAATTCACCAAAACTGTATATTCAAAAACTTGAGTGTATCCGAGTTCAAATGAGATATAAGAGTTACAGCAGAACATTTTCTGTTATGATAATTTCTGTTAACATAATAAAGCCTAAAAGATAGGAAAATCATAAAAATCATACAAATTAAATATCATTATATAATGTATGATTTTTATGATTTTTATTGGTTTGTTTTATTTATTTTTATGTACCCAAGAATCAGTTTATTTATTTCTTATAGTCAGTGATTTATTTACTTGTTTATTTTATATAATCTGTGATTTTAAGTGTTTCAGTGTTTTTGTTTTGCTTTGTTTTTTTCTTGTTTTTTTTATTTTTTATTTTTTTTTCATGTTTAGATATTCTGTGCTCAAATGCTAATATGATGATGTTGCCTGGCTGGTTTGGTGGTAAATATAAAGTTCATGTAAAGGTTACAGTGACTGTGGTGACATTAGATAAATGTCACAGATCTGTGAGATCAGCATCTCAGCTTGTTAAATCAGTGTCTTAATTACACCACTCACAGGTCTTCAAACGAGTCATTTCCATCAAGTCCACCCTCATGACTCAATGGCTCTTTTGACACTTGTATCATTGAGGTTGTTTGAGTTCATTCTCTGTTTTTAGAATTCATTATAAATGGATCCTTTGTGTATTATTCAAGAGAGCATGCTGTGTGGTTTTGAGTGCTTCATTGTGATATAGTAAGCAGCTATTGTAGATCAAGAAACATACTCCATCTCAAATCCAATCTTAACTATTTGGTAACCATGGTGATTTCAGTTCCCATTTGGAGCACTGAAATTGTCAGATCTTAACTTGAGACTTAAGATAAGAAGTTTCTTTAATACGGCCCCAGAAGCAACTGTACTGACTTGACCTTGAGCCCAGAGAGTTCTGCTTTGTGAAAACTGGATTTTTAGATTGAAATCTTGTAATGTATTCATAAGTGGACAAATGCACCACACTAAGCCCTTTCTATTCCCAGGGCCAAAACCCTCCAAATGTTATCTGTTCAGATACAGGGATGATTATCTTTAGGGCTTTTTGATTTATTAAAGAGAGACAGTAGATGGAGACAGGAAAACATTGGAGAGAGTGAGCAGGAATTAGAACATGTTGCAGATTGGACTCAAACTTGCATCACCTGTACTGGGATCAAGACTCAATGTGCGCTAACCAAGAAACCACGGTGCCATATTTTTATTCCCTCTTGTGCTCCTGTACTTTATTTTTAAAGGGCATCTATTATGCCCCATTTTATAAGATGTAATATAAGTCTCAGGTGTCCCCAGAATGTGTCTGTGAAGTTTCAACTCAAAATACCCCACAGATCATTTATTATATCATTTTGAAAATGCCTATTTTGAGTGGAAGCAGAAACGGGCTTTTTTTTGTGCATGTGCAAGCCATATCAGTTTAAACTTCTGATATACAGTTTCCTGAGCACACACAAAATGCGGCTCTCACACGGCATGTGAGTACTAAACTAAGTTCTCTTTCATGTCTTATTGCGCTTAAACTGTCAAATACACACAAGTTTATGTTAGTCGGTTATGTCTGGCAAAGATATTGTATGTTTATATTAGATCTGTGTATTAAGTGACAGCAGCATAATATACAGTACCTATACTGCTGTCTACGCTGATAATATGACTCAATCAATAAAATAAAAACAGAAAATCACTCACTGCTCTGAACTGAATAACTTCTATAGCTTTAATAAGACATTTCTTACTTGAATGCTGCTTTTAAATGCTCTAGCGCAGGGGTTGGCAACCTACGGCACGCGTGCCAACAGTGGCACACAGAGGAATAATCGCTGGCACGCGAGCAATAGGGAAAACTGCACACTGCCATACATTTTGAGATAACTTCTCATAGTCACACAGCCTGTTAGGAGCTATAAATACTATTAAAGTGTGAGAATTATCTTGCGCTAGTTTATGGATGCGCGCGCGACCGCTGCACATACTAGGCACTTCAGGGGTACAGTGGTACTGGCACAGTGGTTAACTCGAAAAATTAAAAATGGCCAAAAAGGTTGCCGACCCCAGCTCTAGCGTAAGATAAACATGGTTGATTGTGTGCGGCTCACTCAGGGCGTCTCTCAGGGAGTCTCTGCTAATACGGCAGTGTCCGTCAACAGTCGTGGGCGGGGCTTGTAAAATGTGACGTCACATTTTACGGATTCTGCAAACGGCCTCTTCTGAGACACTGCTTAATGATTTATGGGGATTAAAAAAAAGGAGCAGGTGGATTTTTATCATTATAGAGTGGTTGTGTACACACACTGCCAACACAAACAACTCAAACAACATCTAAAAGTGAATTTTGCATGTGAAGGTGCCCTTTAAAAACTTTAATTAAAGTTACAGATTCCTTTTGCATTGCTAAACCTCTTCAGATATAATATTTGGTGAATTTTGTGCACAAACATCTGAATATTGGATTTATTAGATGAAAGGTCTGCATGTCCTTCCTGTGCTTGGAGTTTAGAATGAGAACTTCCTGTAGATATACTTGCCTTGCAACAAAATCATTCTGACCCATTGTTAATGTCATGGTTCTCAATGGGAAATCGTTGCGTGCCTTGCAGTAAGCAAATTAATGGGATGACATGGTGGGTATGTGTTTTTCTCTGTGTTTGTTGTAGACTTGAGAGAAGTGGTGTTTGTCATCCAGAGCCAGAGGAACTCTTTCCATGTGCGGCAGGCGGAAAAACTCAGAAAAGACCTGCTGCTGCAAACACAAGCTCTTCAAGAGGTATCAATATATATCTTTTCTGTATTCACACATTCATTTTTGTTTTTCATGACCTTTTGACCTTATACCTGGCAAGGGTTCACATGATTTAATCATTTCAACCCAAAGAGAAATTATCCATGCAATTATGCTCAAATTTTGTCCATGACTTTCTGGACAATTACAGCCATCTGTCATGAACCCTTTGCCAAGCCAGATGTACAGTACCAGTCAAGACTTTGAACACATCATCTTACTCTTTAATATTGCTAATTTCCACATTTTAGATTAATAGTAAAGTCCTCAAGCTATAAAATAACACATAAGGAAAGTATGGAAAATTAAATCCTTAAACGAATTGCATTTTTTTGGGTAACACTTTACAATAAGATGTCATTTGTTAATATTCGTTAATGTATTACCTAACGTGAACAAACAATGAACAATACATTTAATACACTATTTATTAATCTTTGTTAACGTTAGTTGATAAAAATGCAGTTGTTCATTGTTCATGTTAGTTCACAGTGCATTAACTAATGTTAACAAACACAACTTTTAATTTTAATAATGCATTAGTAAATGTTGAAATTAATATTAACTAAGATTAATAAATGCTAGAAGTATTGTTCATTCTTAGTTCATGTTAACTAATGTAGTTAACTTATGAACCTTATTGTAAAGTGTTACCATTTTTTGTTACCTTTTGTCACTCAGTAGGCACAATTTATATATATATGATTGCAAAATGTCTTTTTCTTTATATATGCTATTTTTTGTATCGCATTTTTTTTTTTTGTATGTTATATATTTTGATTCTTTCTATTATAAATGTTGTTTGCAGTCTTACATTTGCATGGGTTGGTTTGGGTTTCATGAAATCATCCTTGCAACTAATCTGGCAGCATTTTCATAGCATGCTCTTATTGAATATTTGAATATTTTAGAAAAGCTTTATTTCAATAAGAGAAACTGTTCAGTTCATCCTTAATACTCCACCCTTGATAGTGTGTTCCATTTATTTCCCAGCATGGAGACCATCCTCTGAGAGTGAAAATGTAATGCAATCTGTTTTTTCCACACTCAACATCCTCACCTTGTAGTTTACCACTTTCGTAGACAAACTCTTTCTGACTGCTTGTTCTGAAAATCTGGAGTGCCAAACTGCAATAACCTCGGAGCTCTGCACCAGTTCACTGAGCTGTCACCCTCCGATCCAACCAAAACCAGATTAAGAAACCGCTCTTATCCTGCGCTATATCCTTTCCACCGCCTTTTCTTTCCTTCTCAGGTTCTTCTTTTTCCCAGATCGCCTTAGCCTAATTTTTCAAAGGATGTACAGTGGATTTCTACAGTTTCCTCATCAATTATGACTGAGTTGTAACAAACAAGCTGTTTTGATTTCATTCATCTTTCTTATCCTATTCAGATTAGATGCTTTTTAGCAACACTTTGTGAGCCCAAATGAATTGGAATAAATGCAGTGTAGTTTACTTATTTCAATGCCCTTGAAGTGTTTATCACATAAAATGTTGCACTTCACTAACTATAGTGCTGTCAAACAGAACCTTCGTTTCAGAATTCCTGCTGTTGTGACAGTTGAATTTTTAAAATCACTCACAAGCGAACAGCAAATACGTGGTTTCTTTTAGATGTCAAGTTAGATGTGTTCTAAAATGCAACGTCCATGCAAATTTTCTATTTTAGAGTCAGTGATGGTTCGGTTATTCAAAAAAATTTCACTGAAACGTACTGCTTTTGTCTGTAGTTGAGGACACAAAACAATAATTGGTATGTAACTGAATTTCACTTCAACTTTGAAGATCAGATAAATAAGTAATGTACTAGGCCATGATCCTGGGAAATGTTTTAGTCAGTTTTATTCAGGGGAACAGTAAAGCTCTGTTTTATTTCTTTGTATCTTACCTCTACCAGTTCTCCAGTGTACCTTTTAATTAAATCATACCAGTGTATGATTTAATTTATTATATTAAGTGATTCTTTGTATTTTTCCTCTACCAGTTCTGCTTTCATGTTTTATTTAATTTAATTTAACATACATTATTTTCTAATAAAAAATATTGAAATATTTATTTATATAATTATATTTATATTTTGTATCTTGCCTCTACCAGTGCTCTTTCTGTGTATTAAATTTAATAAGTAATTAATTTAATTTATACTTATTTAAAATATATATTTTATTTTTTAATGACAAAGAATTAGAATATATATTTATATAATTATATTTTCATTTTATACTATTTTAAATAAGTATACATTATATAATAATTTATTTTTATGTAAAATTAATAATTTTGATATTGATATTGTAACTGTTTTGTCCATACGGGAAAAGTCAATGGGGTACAAAACATTTTTTCAAAATATCTTATCTTGTGTTTCAAAGAAGAAAGATAAAATTTTCAGTTTTTGGTAAACCGTCCTTTTAAATAATACAATAAATGAGAGCTTCTATAGATGAAACTGAATGATATTGAATAATATGTGACCCTGGACCACAAAACCAGTCATAAGTAGCACAGGTATATTTGTAACAATAGCCAAAAATGTATGGGTCAAAGTTAAAGATTTTTCTTTTATGCCAAAAATCTTTAGGATATTAAATAAAGATCCATGAAGATATTGTGTAAATTTCCTACCATAAATATATCAAAACTTAATTTTTGCTTAGTAATATGCATTGCTAAGAACTTCATTTGGACAACTTTAAAGACGATTTTCCCAATATTTAGATTTTTTTGCACCCTCAGATTCCAGATTTTCAAATAGTTGTATCTCAGCCAAATATTGTCCTATCCTAACAAACCGTACATCAATGGAAAGCTTATTTATTCAGCTTGATGTGTAAATAAAATGACCCTTATGACTGGTTTTGTGGTCCAGGGTCATATATGTATAGAACTTCATCGTCTCTCAGGATAAAATTTAGGAACCCAAATACAGTCTTTCTTCAAACTTTTGTAGGAAAATTATTCTCAAACTTGGGCTCGACTTTCATGCTTCTTTATGCATTACCACAAGATGTCAGCACTAGTCTGAGACATGAGACAGCTGACTTGTAGAGCTGATGCATAATTCTAGTTTCAGTAGAGCAATTTGTATCTCTTTAGTTGGACTCATGAGGCCTAACATTTATTTGTCACAGAGAAATGCTCATGCAGCACATTCTACGTGGATGTGCACATCAGTTCTCTCGCTCTCTGTCGGTCTCTGAACCTTGACAGTTCCAGTATTGTCAGTGTGAATTAGACTTGAGATTTATCACTCTTGCCCTGTGTGGCTGTACAGTGCTCCTGAACATTGCTCGCTCGCTCATATTCACTCCCCAGTGTGCAGCCAGCAGTGACTGTTATGTTGTAAAAGCTGTGGGATGTTTGCTCCACCACTGGGGGGCCGAAGCAGCAAAACAGTGGGAGTGCATGCAGCACCGAACAAATTCAATAAGACCAACAGTCTGTAAACACTGAGGTATTCATCTTTAAAGCCCTGAGAGGCACAGAAGTCTGTAAATTTAGCATAGCAGCAGCTGGTATGACCTAGACTGTTTCCTTCTGTTACTGTGTTGAGTGGGAAACAAATGCCCTGAGGACTTGTCTTCTTTGTGATGTTTGTCTTCTTTTTAGTATTCTTCTTTGTCTCCTTATTTGTCATCTTTTTTGTCCTTGTTGTCAAACTTTCAAATTTTGCTTTATAGATTCAGCCTTAGTTTAGACTTGTGCTCTTTTTAATTTTGTATATGTAAGATTAAAGTTTGAAAATTATGACATTGTAATATCTAAAAAGATACAAATAATATAATGTATTGTATTATATTAAATATTATACTATAAATACTACAAATACTAGTCATGTGGTTAATAATAGTTAACTATATAACTGGTTAATATAATATACACTTGTGTGTATATGTGTATGTATTATTTATATGTATATGAAATGTAAAATATTTTGCAAGTATTTAAAAATAAATATTTTTAAAAAATTAGCATTTTATACTTGCACAGTAAAAAGTACATACGTGTTATGTACTCTGTATATACTATTTGTAATATAGATAGATAGGTAGATTGATAGAGCTATATAATTAAAAATTACTTTTAATAATGATTATTTATTTTATATATGTGAGTTTATGTAATTATGCAAATGTGTTAAAAATTAGAATTTTATACTTACTAAAAATATATTATATGTACTCTGTATGTGTGTATATATATATGTGTGTATATATATGTGTGTGTGTGTGTGTGTGTGTGTGCGTGTGTGTGTGTGTGTATTTCTGTATGTACATAATTATGCATATGTATAATTATGTATTTGTGTGTGTTTCTGTGTGTGCGAATACTTCTTTTGCTGTTTTTCAAGCACCGATATTTCCAGAAAATGTTAATGTAAGTTGGTAATTCAGATTTGGAGTGTGCAGACATAAAGCTGCATTTATAATATAACACTTTCTTATTCATACAAGAAGTAGTGGAAGGAGTTCTTTAATTGCAAATGCCTTGGAAAAGTCAACTGGGTAATTCATTAAAGATGATGAGGAGGCTGTAATTAGTTTCATCCATTAGCTCAGATTTGCCCTAATTAATTATTACGATGCACAGACGTAGTTAAACCAAGCACCCTTTAGCAGGGCAGTGCAATGTATTATGTTTGTCTCGGTCTCTATGGTAATCAGGCCAATGGGCAGAGAACATTAGCTAAGTCAACCTGACCGCACAACTGAAATGCATCCATATAATAATTTGTATTAGTTTGACATGACATGTGGCCTTATAAAATACTGTTTAGATGCTGCCTGCTGGCTTTGTGTATTTTATGACATTATAAAATCATAAAAGATTAGCCAAATGGTTACATTGACCATTCTCTGCTGAGTTGTTGCTGGTCATCGTATTTAACAAATTAAGTGTTTTTTAGAAGCTGTCAGTCCAGTTGTTTGGCCAAGCATAGATTATCAATAGTTCGTTTATAGTCCATATTCTCTCAAGGCAATATTTCACCCAAAACCTGACATTTAAAGCACATTTGTATCCCATTTAGATTAAAAAAAACGTTTTCCACAAAGAAAATGTCAACCTGAAAATAGCACAAAGGTTAATTACTGAACAGGTAGTTGAAAAGGGAACTTTTTTTTTGATGGTAAAAACCATTTCTTTACCAACAAAGTTAAACTCTGACAAACTAGGGTCATTGAAATCGCCATATACAAGCTTTTGTCTCTTTTTGCAATTTCTCTTCCCATATCAGAGGACAGACTGATCAGACACATCTAAGATTATGCTGTTAATTTCTCGCCGTTCTGGCCACGACGTGATTGAACCAAGGCGACCATCTGAGGTAACATAAAGTAGCAAGGTCACACTGACCACATCTTCATTGCCGCCTTGAGTCACAGCATAATCACAGTCCCTTTTTGCTCTGTTCACATGCTGATGAGCTGTATGAAGACACACAATGGGTGTCACAAAGTCCTCAGATCTATATTAAGCCATTCATGTGTCTCTATGGAGATAAGAATAAAGTTTTGGAAGCACATTTGTGAATATATTAAGGGGGAAGTTCTGAACATGAACCACTCTCTCATCTGATTCATTGTCACTCCTATTACAATCACAAATGTAAATTGCCCTAGGCTGAAAATGTTAGTGTGGAAGGGATTTTGAAATGCAGCTCGCTTTTTTTTTTTTTTTTTTTTGATCGCATAGAAACACTTTTTTAGCTCAAGGTTATGATTGTCTACAGATTGAAGATATAATTGTCCAATTTCACCCTTTGCTGCAATTGATTCCTGTTATTAAGGGCAGCAAGTTTGACTGCAAAATGTGTTTTAAAAAGAATGTAAGGCTCTTCCTAAGTGCATTATATATATATATATATATATATATATATATATATATATATATATATATATATATATATATATATATATATATATATACACAGTATCTCACAAAAGTGAGTACACCCCTCACATTTCAGCAACTATTTTATTATATCTTCTCAAGGGACAATACTATAAAAATGAAACTTGGATATATTTTAGAGTAGTCAATGTGCAACATGTATAGCAGTGTAGATTTACTGTCCTCTGAAAATAACTCAACATACAGCCATTATTGTCAAAATAGCTGGCAACAAAAGTGAGTACACCCTAAGTGATAACAGCTATACGTCGTTTAACCATGCAAAGACACATGTCCTATTCATCATGTACATGTTTTTGTCTGCTTAACAGGACTATACAAATTTGTGTATTATTGTATTAGAGCAGTTCAAATTTGGTGCTTTGAGTACAATTCTCTCATACTGACCACTGGATGTTCAACATGGCACCTTATGGCAAATAACAAATATATAAGATTTGAGAATTAGAATTGTTGCTCTCCACAAAGATGGCCTAGGCTATAAGAAGATCAGTAACACCCTGAAACTGAGTTAAAGTACAGTGGCCAGTGTCATACAGAGGTTTTCCAAGACGGGTTCCACTCGGAGCAGGCCTCGCAAGGGTCGATCAAAGAAGTTGAGTCCTCGTGGTGTGCGTCAGGTGCAGAAGCTTGCTTCAAAAAACAGACGCATAAGTGCGGCCAGCATTGCTTTAGAGGTTGCAGAAGTGAAAGGTCAGCTTGTCAGTGCTCAGACCATACGCCACACACTGCAACAAGTCAGTTTGCATGGCCGTCGTCCCAGAAGGAAGCCTCTTCTGAAGCTGGCTCACAAGAAAGCCTGCAAACAGTTTGCTGAAGACAACCTGTCCAAGAGCATGAATTACTGGAACCATGTCCTGTGGTCTGATGAGACTAAGATAAACTGGTGGTAGCATCATGGTCTGGGGCTGCATGAGTGCTGCTGGTACTGGGGAGCTGCGGTTCATTGAGGGAAACATGGATGCCAACATGTACTGTGACATTCTGAAGCAGAACATGATGCCCTCCCTTCAGAAACTGGGTTTTCCAACATGATAATGACCCCAAACACACGGCCAAGATGACAACTGCCTTGCTGATGAAGCTGAAGGTGAAGGTGATGGAGTGGCCAAGTATGTCTCCAGACCTGAACCCTATTAACCACATGTGGGACATCCTCAAGTGGAAGGTGGAGAAGCGTCATGTGTCTAACATCCAGCAGCTCCGTGATGTCATTATGGAGGAGTGGAAGAGGATCCCAGCAACAACCTGTGCAGCTCTGGTGAATTCCAAGCCCAGGAGGATTAAGGCAGTGCTAGATAACAATGGTGCTCACACAAAATATTGACACTTTGGACACAGTTTTGGAAATGTTCACTTTGGGTGTACTTACTTTTGTTGCCAGCTATTTTGACAATAATGGCTGTGTGCTGAGTTATTTTCAGAGGACAGTAAATCTACACTGCTATACATGTTGCACATTGACTACTCTAAAATATATCCAAGTTTCATTTTTATAGTATTGTCCCTTGAGAAGTTATAATAAAATAGCTGCTGAAATTTGAGGGGTGTACTCACTTTTGTGAGATATTGTATATATTTTTTGAATAGCTGAAATTTGAATGATGTATGTGTATGGCTGATGTGAGCAAGCAGTTTTAAGTAGCACATCTCATTATTTATGTATGTATATATTTATTTGTTTAATTATTGGTATATTAACAATAGAGTAAAAATATATCTTGGGTAAGTTTTAAATTGGCAAAAATATATACTTTTTTTCAGCAATCATGTATTATATTGATCAAAAGTGACAGTAAAGGTGTTTATAATGTAACAAAAGATTTCCAAACTTCAAATAAATTTTAACTTTCTGATTCATCAGAGTATTCTGAACTCTTTTCAACATTGACGATAATAAGAAATGTTTCTTGAGAACAAAATATTATAATTAATAATTATATTAATATTTAGCATATTATAATGATTTTTGAAGGATCATGTGACACTGAAGACTGGAGTAATGACTGCTGAATATTCAGCTTTGCCATCACAAGAATAAATTACATTTCAAATATATTAAAATAGAAAAGCTATTTTAGACTAAAAATATTTTTTATAGATTTTTACTTGTATTTTTGATCAAATAAATACAGCATTGATGAACATAATAGATTTCTTAAATAAATAAATAAAACTAAAAATAATAAATAAATAAATCTTACCAACCGCAAACTTTTAAACAGTAGTGTGTAACAGTAACAGCATTGGAATCACTTTCAGAATGATCTTTTTCCAGCTGGTGAATGAAAACAGAATCCACCCATTGTTAAAGGACTTGCACATTTGAAGTGGCAGATGAGATATAAGAGTGCTTATATTAAAAAGTATGTTATTGTACATTTGTGTATACACTTTTATAGTTATCATTATAGTAATCCTTATTGGTGTTAATTGACATTTACATAACAAAAAAAGGTCTGTATCTTAAGTGACTTGTCTTTTGCTCTTTCTCTGAAGTCCATCCAGTGCACTGGCTGTTACCCTGCAAGTAAACTGCTGTCTCAAATCAGACAAACTGACTTGATAGCT
Organism: Spinibarbus caldwelli; assembly: GCA_039654775.1. Taxonomy (NCBI): domain Eukaryota; kingdom Metazoa; phylum Chordata; class Actinopteri; order Cypriniformes; family Cyprinidae; genus Spinibarbus; species Spinibarbus caldwelli. The sequence goes on along the minus strand of CM077253.1, from coordinate 9,289,486 downwards.
GTTCTCACAGTATCTTCCCATTTTTCTTCATCTGACAGTAGCTGTAATAGAGTGTTTGTCTCTTTCAGAGTCCCCCTGTCATCCTGCTCCTGCACACACTGTCAGACAATGAGGGAGACTGGAGCATTCTCCCACTACTGCCTTAGTAAGCTCTGTAAATACTGACCAACATTCAACATTGTGGAATCTCAGTGTTAAAATTGAAGTTAGGTTGACTAAATATAAATACAGCTGTGATTTGGCAAAATCATTAATTATTAATATTATATATTGTGAAATATTCATATGTTGTTTTATTTTTATTAATAATAAAATAAGCATCACACAGTTGTGGTCACTGAATGAATCAGTATTTTGAACAATTCAATTGAGTGAATGATTCAGTGACTCACTTAAAAGGACAGTCACTTATTTAGTTCCTGAATGAATCAGTGTTCTCAAACAAATTGTTTGAGTGAACAATTCAGTGACTCATTCATAAAACAGACACATACTGAATGAATCAGTGTTTTTAAACAAATCATTTGAACAATTCAGTGACTCATTTATAAAACTGTTGTCATCACCTGCTGGTTTAAAATGCAAAAAAAATCTGCACTACTAATTCACAGACTAATTGTATTCTGTTGATATGCTTAAAATTGTTAGTAATGCAGAATGTTTTTTCTCCTTTAGCTTGTCATCACAGTTTGGCAAGAACTCGTCTTGGATCATGTTTCTAGAGGAAGACACCAGAGTAAAACTTCAAAAACTTCATGAAGTCCTCAAAAAGTTTGACCGCAGAAAAGTAAGAAATTTTCATATTGTACCGAATGTAATCAAAACTCATATTCAGCCCTTACTTGATGTTCCACATTCAGCAAGAGTGGAAATAGTCTGTTATAGTGTTTTCTTACTTTTCTTAGTGTTCCATCATGCTGTTCGTAAACCTTTCTGTTCACCATTAATTTTAGCAATAGTGAGGTTATTACATTTACATTTAGTCATTTTGCAGACACTTTTATCCAAAGCGACTTACAATTGGGGAATACATAAAGCGATTCATCTTAAAGAGGCAACAGAGGAAGTGCTCGTGATACCAAGTCTCAAGCATTGTTCAAAAAAGTACAAGCTAGAAATGGAAGGAATAAATAAAGAGAAAGACAAAGTTTTTTTTTTTTTTTTTTTTTTTTTTTTTTTTTTTTTTAAATTTAGGATGAAGTCAAGCAGCGTCGAAAGAGATGGGTTTTCAGCTGTTGCTTGAAAACTGTCAGGGAATCAGCATTCCGGATAGGGGTGGCAAGATCATTCCACCAGCCAGGAGTGGTGAAAGAGAATGTTCTGGAGAGTGATTTTGAGCCTCTCTGTGATGGTACCATGAGGCGTCGCTCACTAGCGGATCTCAGACTTCTGGAGGGGAAGTAGATTCGTAATAGCGAGTGGAAGTAGGTCGGTGCTGAGCCTGTGGCTGTTCTATATGCAAGCATCAATGTCTTGAACTTGATGCGAGTTGCAACCGGTAGCCAGTCCACGGAGAGGTGTAAAGAGAGAGGTGTAACATGGGCTCTTTTGGGCTCGTTGAAGACCAGTCGTGCCGCTGCATTCTGAATCATTTGTAGAGGTTTGTGCTTGATGGAAGTCCAGCCAGAAGAGCATTGCAGTAGTCCAGCCTAGAAATGACAAGGGTCTGGACAAGAAGTTGAGCAGCATACTCTGTTAGAAAAGGCCTGATCTTTCTGATGTTGTGTAATGCAAACCTGCAAGCTCGAGCAGTCTTTGCAGTGTGGTCTTTGAAGGTCAGCTGGTCATCAAAGATTACACCAAGACTTCTGACCGAAGTTGATGGGGAAACCTAGCTGGATGGAGAAATCATGTTGTAGAGCTGGAGTGACAGAGAAGACAAGAAGCTCAGTCTTTGCCAGGTTGAGCTGTAGGTGATGTTCTTTCATCCATGCCGAGATGTCCGCCAGGCAGCCTGAGATCCGTGTAGCTACCGTCGGATCATCTGGTTGAAAAGAGAGATAGAGCTGTGTGTCATCAGTGTAGCAATGGTAGGAGAAACCATGTGCCTGTATGATGGGGACCCAGTGATGTAGTGTGTGTGGAGAAGAGGAGGGGTCCAAGAACTGATCCCTGAGGAACCCCAGTGACCAGTTGATGTGATGTGGATACCTCCCCTCCCCAGGCCACCCTGAAAGACCTACCAGTGAGATAGGATTCAAACCAGCGAAATGGAATCCCAGTGATGCCCAGTGATGAGAGGGTAGACAGCAGGATCTGGTGATTGACAGTGTCAAAAGCAGCAGACAGATCCAGCAGAATGAGAACTGATGATTTGGAATCAGCTTTTGCAATCCGCAGGGCTTCAGTGACCGAGAGTAGCGCAGTCTCTGTTGAATGGCCACTCCTGAAACCTTACTGGTTAGCATCCAGTTTGTTGTTCAGTGAAAGAAACGATACCTGGATGAAAAAAACTCTTTCGAGTGTTTTGGCTATGAATGGAAGGAGAGAGACAGGTCTGTAGTTTTCTATCAGACAGGTGAGAACTGACTACTGATTGTTCTAGTTTTGTCTGTGAAGAATGTGGCGAAGTCATCAGCTGTTATAGAAGTGGTGGGAGGTGGTGGAGGGGGACAGAGGAGAGAATTAAATGTTCTGAAGAGATTACGCATGTCTGGAGCACTGTTAATCTTGTTGTGGAAATATGAGGATTTGGCAGTGTGGACTTCAGCAGAGAAAGATGAAAGCAAAGACTGATACCTACTCAGGTCTGACGGATCTTTTGATTTGCACCATTTTCTCTCTGATGCCCTGAGTTTGGCCCGATGCTCACGAAGAACATCACATAACCAGGGATTAGAAGAGGCAGCTCGTGCTGGCCTGGAGGAGAGAGGACAAATGTCATCTGCATTCACATCCAGAGATGAGAAATGGATAGGTGAGGGAAGAGAGGAGGATACTACAGAGGAAAGATGGGAGGGAGAAGGGGAGCGTAGGTTTCGTCTAAAAGTAACCGGTATAGGGGTTGGTGGCACACAGGTAGCAAAATGTAGTTGAAATGTAATGAAGAAGTGGATATGAGATATGTAGTGGTTTTACCAAAAATGTTGTCTGCAGTACAATTGCGTGTGTAAATTAAATCAAGTTGATTGCCTGATTTGTGCGTGGTTGTAGTGGTAAGGCGTTTGAGATCAAATGAAACAAGGAGTGAATGGAAGTCTGTTGCATAAGGCTTGTCTAGATGAATGTTGAAGTCACCAAAGACTAAGAGTGGAGTGCCATCCTCCGCGAAAGAGGACAGCAGCCCATCCAGCTCCTCTAGGAAGGTGCCTAGAATTTGCCAAGGGGGGCGGTAAATTACCACAATCTGGAGTTTAATAGGAGCTGTTACAGTAATCACATGAGAATCAAATGAGTTGTAATTGCATAGGGAGGAGTGGGTTGAGTATTTACAATTGTTTGAAATGAGCAGACCCGTGCCCCCACCCCGGCCAACTTGACGTGGGGTGTGAGAGAAAGAGAAATTGTTAGCCAGAGCAGCTGGGGTTGCTGAGTCTTCAGGACGAATCCAGATCTCAGTCAAGCCCAAGATGCTGAGTGTGGATTGTAAAGAAAAAGCAGAAATGAAGTCTGCTTTGTTGACAGCTGACTGACAGCTGACTATTAAAAAGAGTTCCACACATTTCCAATCTTTATGCACTAACAGTGCCTTAAAATCCCAAAGGACCTGTCTGCTACCTGTAGAATTACCTGTATAGCCTGTCTTTAATGGATTTTGAATTGGACTCCTCCTAGCTCCATTATGAATGAGATCTTAATGCTTTTTAGTCTTTTTGTTTTTTTACTTAGTGTCAACATGAATTATTTTGAATCTCAGACCCAAGGGTGTAAGCATTTTATGCTGAAAGCTGTTTTGAGAAATTGATTAGCAGTCTGACATTGATCTTGTCATGGAAAAGTGAAAAGATTTATTGTGTTTGCACTAAATGACTCTCCATAATGCTACTTTATCAATGTTAAAACCCTCTTAACAGCAATAGTAAAATGTGTCAGCCTATAAGTGATGTCCAAACTATTTGCAGTTGTTATTCTTAAAATGGACATGGTAATTGATGTCTGGAATAATGTCTATATTTTGATGTCTATTTTTTTATGTGAGAGAGTAATGAAGGGGAAGAATTTCTTGACTGAATCTTTTTCACCTGCACACCTGTTTAAAATGTGTCGCTTTCTCAGGTTTTGCTTTCACACTTTCACTGCGATTTCTCATCACAGCCTTGTAGTTGTCCTTACAGATGGCATTTAACACAGAATAAGTAATATAGATACACATACATTCTGATCATTTCTTAGAGTCTCCTTTACAATTTCAGCTGTCTGTGCTGTCGACATATTAATGCAATTTGACAATCTAAAGCCATTTACAGCTGCCTGGTTTGTCAGTTGTACTGTGCAAGTGACTCATCACAGATTTCCACTTCATTAAAATCAGTTTACCAGAGCCTTTTCAAAGTAACATAATAATGTGAACTACATTATGATGAGTCACTTGCACAGTGCATTCAACATGACAGGCAGCTGTTGAGCACAGCACTGCAAGAACTTTTCTATGAATAAAACATTAAATTAATTTTTTCCCTTTTTAGTTATGACAATATCACTGTCACTTGATCGGAAGCTTATTTCCACCACAGAAAAACAAAAAAGGATAATTGTGACATTTTATTTGACATTTTATCCCTTTTTCTTGCTGTTCTGAGGAAAACAGTCAGAACTGTGAGATATAAAAGCAATTCTAAAAGAGAAAAGGAAGAATAATGAGATAAAAAGTCGCAATTACCTTTTTAGTTTTTATTCTGTGACAGAAAAAAAAACTGAATTGCAAGATGTAAACTTGCAGTTATGAGCCTGTAACTTAAAATTGTTGAGATAAAAACACAATTCTGAGGAAAAAAGTCAGAATTGTGATATAAAAAGTCACAGTTAACTTTGTAATATTTTTATTGTGTGGTGGAAAATCTTCCATAGTCACTAAATTATATTGCTGTATTGACTGTGTTGAGGAAACAACCTCAAGAATTTTGTAATCACAATAAAAAGTCGGAGACTGTAATATATTAAAGTCTGAATGTGCAGTCTGACACCACACAGTGGCGTCTGAACACGTGTCAGCTGTTACGCTGTGATTTAGCCTGAGATGACCATCACTGTCTGATTGATCTCCACATTTTGTCCTCAGGAGTGGTTTCTTGGGAAGCCTCTACATGATGAAGAGTCTACCATCATCCATCATTATGCCTTCTCTGAGAACCCTGCGGCTTTCGAGTACCCAGACTTCTCTGCAGGATGGGCGCTTAGCATCCCTCTTGTCAACAGGTTAGAAAGACGCCCTCAGCTGAACTGCTGTCACAAAGCATGTCCTGGGTTCAGAATGATATGTTTTTATGAATTAATACCATTTCATTTTATTATTCATGCAATTTTTCTGAACAGTTTTTCAAAGCTGGAATCTTTGCATTGTGGAAGTGATGATATCTGATGGTAATACCTTGATAGTTACTGTAGACATGTACTACGGTGTTTACATGAAATCATGAAATGCCATGTAGGAAAAGGTATTGTGTGTATTTTTTTAAATTTTTGATTTTGCCTTGTAGTTCACAATTGTAGTTGACATTTTAGGTTGACAAGCAAAATAGAAGAGGAGCCATTAAAATCAGACTTCACCATAGATCTGAAACATGAGGTGAGAATTTTTAAAGTGTATATTTTAGGATGACGATTGACTGACAGTATATTGTTATTTGAAATTGATTTAATGATCTTTTAATTGTAGATTAAAGTGTGCACTAAAAAAAATGGTGCATTTAAATGCTTGAAAACTATTACCTTGGAAACAATACAAACACTGCAAAAATAGCACAATATTAGTTTATAGAGAACATTATGCATAGACTATACTGCTCAAAAGTTTGGGGTTTAAATGTTTGGCATATGCCATGCTTGTACAGTAAGTGCCTTGTCGTTGTTATGGAAAAAGATGCTTTGTAATCATTCCCTCATTTCACCCTTTAACTGGAGTAGCTCTAGCAGTACTAGAATCTACCGGCACATTTCTCAGGAACATTTTGTATTTCCACCTTCTCGTTCCCTATTCCCTCTCCCTCAGTCTCTCTAGCTCTCTTTCCACAAAATTCTTAAAAAAAAAAAAATAAAGGATTCTTCTCATCTAGTCCCCATAATCTCAAAAAAAAAAAAACATTACCTTCAGTGTACCTTCTGCAGTATTAGTGTATTTGTTCTTCTTCAGCTCTTTCCCTGCAGAGTCCCTGCAGATCTGAGGACAGACAGTCTGATAATTTATTTGATGAATCTTGAGAATCTCATTTTCATGTGTGGGAGATCTATCTTTATATACAGAAACAAGAACAACTTTTTAAAGTACTGTAATCTTCCATTCTTTTTAATATATCATGTTGCTCATGGAGTGCTGCAGGTTTAAATCTGGCTTACAACATTTTAGATCAACATGGTTTTATCTTTTATTTATTGTCAACATCTGTAATAATTTACTCATCCTCATGTCTTTTCAAACTAAGGTTTTTCCATAGAGAACAAAAGAAGATATCTTTTTTTTTAAGTTTCAGTGTTTCAATTGGGATCCATGCTGTTTTGGACCCCTTTGACTTGAAACAATTGAAATGCTCTTCAAAATATTTTATTTTGTGTTCCACAGAAGAAAGAAAGTCGTACAGGTTTGGAGCAACATGAGGATGAGTAAATGTGCAGAAAATGTACTCACCCTGATGCCACCTAAGATTTGTTTGTTCCTTCATCAGAGCAGATTTGCTCAACAGTGGATCCTCTAAAGTGAATGGGTGCCGTCAGAATGACAGTTCTAACAGCTGATAAAACATTACAATAATCCACACAACTCCAGTTCATCAGTTAACATCTTGTGAAGTGAAATACTGTGTTTGGTAGAAAAAACATCTATCAAGATGCTTCCAGCTAAAATAGTTGAAGTTGAAGTTGAGTTCTTTATCCATAATACTTAAAAAAAAAAAAAAAAAAAAAAAAAAAAAAAGTTATCTGTTCTGAATTAGGAGGGAAATATGCAAGCACCATTTACAAGCAAAAACAGTTATAAACAAATATATCGGTGGATTTTGATGTCAGAGGATAACAGTGGATGGACTTTTTACTGGAGGAACTGGATTATTGTGATGTGATTTTATCACATGTTTGTACTCTCATTCTGACGGCACCCATTCACTGCAGAGGATCCATTGGTGAGCAAGTGATGTAAAACTAAATTTCTCCAAATCTGTTCTGTGGAAGAAACAAACACATCTAGATCTTGCATGACCTGAAGCTGAATAAATTATCAGCAAATTTCCATTTTTGAAAGAACTGTTCCTTTAAAAGCATTGCGTTTTATTAAACAATTCTTCTTTTTCTCCTACAGGTGGCACTGTACATCTGGGAGGACGGAAAGGGACCTCGACTGACAGGGGTTCCAGAGCTTTGCACACTGCCTGAGCAAAATCCAAGAGCTCAATATTGTGCCACCACTGTCAGCAGCCATTCACCACTGTGTGTAGGTAACCTCCACACCGAGCGCTTAACACACCTGTCACACACACCTAATCAGTTTGTGGAGAAGGCTGACAGGGGAGGAAGTGCAAACCTTGGGTAGAAGTGATGAATTTGATTTGTGCTGAAAATAAGCTTTGGATAAAAGCATTTGCTTAATGAATAAATGAAATGGAGTGTCAGGGTTTGCACCTGAGTGATAGAATATCATATTACTTTTACTTTAAGAAGATGATTTTGTGTGTGTGTTCCACAGAAGAAAGTCCGTTAATACTATCCATTTAAGATAATAGCAGTGAAGTAATTTGGTACATAATGCTTCCCTTTAAACAACAGCGTGTCTAATAGCCTTGTGTGCACACGACCTTTGGAAAATCGATCCAACGCATCAGTACATGAGTATGATGAAGAGGATGTTTTGGCAGATCGCTTATTATAACTCTATATTTAGTCTCTAAACTTAATTTGATCCCAACTAAAAATTATGAATCAAATTAAATCAAATTAAAAATCAATTTATCTTAATCCATTGCTGGTCATGAGCCTTTACATCCTGTTTCAGTCTGAAGACTGCGGCTGTGTTCGCTGCATAATTCTTATGCTATGAACTTTACGCAAAGGACTATGAATATGTGAAGTTGGGTTGTTCGCAGACATCACCATCAAGCGCATTAAAGTGTTTGTTGCCTATTTCTATTATGGACCATTACAGTCTCATTGATTTTAAATGCCACTTTGTGGTTTCTTTTTGAAACATTATATTACATAATTCATAAGCTGCTGGGATTGAGGCTCTCAACTGAGTTAACTGGAGAGTCTTATTTGACAAGCTTTTATACCTCCAGTTATATTAAGTATTTTACTTACTCCTTATTTCCATTTTAGTCACTTTCTTTCACACATGCAGACAATTGTGAGTGTTACACTGAATTTAAAAATTAAACAAAGATATTTTTTAAAGTAAAAACAATAACACCAGAATAAAAGTATGTATTTATTTTTTTATGATTTGTAATATATATTTAAATAAAACCAAAGTAATATATAATAAAATAAAACAATATATGTTCACATATATCACCAAGTGCATCTGTTTCCATTGTAATATCACAGTCTAATTGATTTTAAGTACCACTTTGAAGTTTTAATTTCAAATATTATACTGCATTTTAATAATAAAAAAAAATAAATAAACAATAAAAAGATGTTTTTATAATATTTATAAAAAAATATAAAAATAAATGAATAAAAATATATCATGTATAATATTTTATATCCTACAAAATGATAAAGAGAAGCTAAATATTTAAAATAACCATGCCTGTTTTCATTAACCGTCTCTACTGCAGGCTATTCAAAAGGGCACCAGTGTTATCGGGTAATTTCAGTCAGGACTAGCTGTCCTCTCCTGCCCCAATGTTTCGTCTCTTCTGACAACAACATCCAGAATCTCTCGACATTTAATATTCTCAGTGGGCTCAGATCAAAGCAATATCTCCCTGAAGCACTGCTGAGCACTTTTACCTCAGAGTTACGCTTATCAGGCCTTTGCATGCTCTCCTCAGATCCAGAACCAAAACCTCAACCAGAAATACACAGAAACACACACTGGTATAATACAAAAAGAAGTTGGACTGCAGTGTCTGCTGAAAGATGAAAATCACAAGTTTGATTTGGAAGGGCAGATGTTTCCTGAGGATAAACAACCGCTATTGCAGTTTGTGACTCTTGCATCTATGCTAGTAAAAATGATTAGTGAGTAAATGGTCTTGGTATAATGCTATGGCTTTTGCTGATGGTTTGAAAACACCTGTTAGAAAGCAAATTAGAAAGTTTATGAAGGGTGACTAAACACACTAATGTGGAATATCCCTCACATTAATGGGACGCCTCCAAAATGAAAATCGTGACTGATGTGACTTCACAGGTGCAGTTTCAACAACACAGACTGAATCACTACTTACGTGATGCTGAACAAAGTGACCTGAGCTGTTGTCACAAATAAACAATTAACAAACAATTAAATCATACATATTTAAATTACATTAAAAAACACATAAAAATAATTACAGTTTCAAAATATACAGTTTCATGGCCTGTAAGGGAAAAAAATCCCTGCTAGGTTTAGTATTATAATGTTTATAATATTTTAAGAGTAGTGCAGTTAATTTAATTAATTTATTGCACAGTAATCTGCATCCTTCTCCATTTGTAGATTATTTTACTCCTACTCATGACAGAGAATATTAAATAACTTATAGCTTATATAATATTAAATAAATCCTCAATTATTTACAATTATTTATTTACTTCTTTTTTTTTTTTTCCTGAGTGGAAAAATTTTTTTTTTAATCTTACCATCAATGTTATTTTAGTTTTATAGTATTTATTCACTTTTATTTTTATATTTTCAGTTTTCGATTTAAATTTGAGATAAAATTTTAGTAATTGTATTTTTTTTTTCAGGTTTATTCTATTGTATTTTTTAATATTTCTGTTTAGATTTCATTTATTTTATTTCAGTTTAATAATTTTAGTACTTCAACTTAAACTTATTTCAGTTGCTTACCAAGACAACATTTCTAATATTCTAAGTTTTTTATCTAAAATTCATATTTCATTTTATTTCAGCTTTTTTAAAATGATTTTTAATAGTTTCACTTGACAACAACACGGCTTATGATAACAGTACAGTTGCTTCTGATCAAACCTACTCAGTTTACTGAAGTCTATAAAAGGTGTGGCCTTCGATAATTATGTTAAATTAATATGATTCTAATTTTAGACCCTTGATATTTTGATAAATGTAAAGGTGTACTTACCTTCTCTGCCTACATTATGGGTATTACTGTATAAGTTGTACATTCCGATTGTTATTTATTAAATTATATTTTATTATCAGCCTTTTATCTGTTCAGATAATGCCAAATCAGTATCTGTGTGTCCAAATAGTGTATGTTAAAGACAAAAATCTCTTTTCAAGTAGTGTTCTTCACAGCTCTGCACAGTAAAGAAGTATTTAAATTGTCTGAATAATTCCATGGTGATGACTGCATATCATTGAGTGTTATTTAATCATTGAAAACCTTCTCTTCACCTGTGTGTCCCCAGGGCCAGCCTGTTAATAGCGACAACATCTTCGTAGCAGTGAAAACTTGCAAGAAGTTCCATGCCGACAGAGGTGAGTGTTACGTCCTTGATAATTAGCGCTCCTAACACACGTCGCAACCTCGCTCTCAAGGGTCCTCACGTTCTTCACAAGAGCACTTAGTGATGTTGTGTGTGTGAAAAGTCACGTGTGGCTCCACGTCATCGCTTCCCAAGTCACTCTGATGAAGTCCGACGTCCTCTCGCTTTAACAGTTCAGCAAGCGTCACTGTTTGACCTCCGAAGTGACTCCGTATTGAGAGATCTTTGGCAGAGTGCCCCGGTGGGCATCACTCCAGTCTTCTCTCCACTATTAGAGCCCTTCACAGCAACTCTGGGCAGTCACTAAGCACCAGGCATCAATTCAAACTTAATGAGACAGATAAAGTGTTGCAGTTTGAATTCAGAGAACCATCTGGGAAGGAAAAAAATTAACCAACTGACACATCAGATGCATCTAATTGCGCCGATTATCATAATTATCTCTCGCTAGTCACTATGAGGAGTTTTAAGGATGGTATTTGAAGGAACATGATATTTCCCCTTCAATTAGTTTTAGATAAAACTGCTGCATCCGCAAGTCTTGTTATAAATGGAGGCATCGGTATTACCGTCGGAACATCTTGTTACAAATCTGATGCTCTCTTACCTGCAGAATGTTGTTCTACTACTGATGGTTTAGACATAATGGCATTATAATGGATTGTGTTCACATCATGTGTTTGTTTTCATGGGTTAAATTTGATTTGAACTCCAGTATTAAAAAACTATATCCAAGATCTTTGATATTAAATGTTGATCGCTGTCAGCCCTGGAAGATAAAGCAAGGGTCTGAGGATTGTGGGAGTTATCTGTTATGTGCTGAAGTATTGATTGATTCTCTGTTCCCACACAACAGTTCCTGTGGTGAAGAAAACATGGGGTAAACAAGCATCTCTGCTGGAGTATTATAGCGATTATGCTGATTCCTCTATACCTACCATAAATCTGGGAGTGCCAAACACAGAGAGGGGTGAGTGATCGAAGGTGTTTTCATACTTGATATTTTCATCATATGTGAGATGTTGTTAAATCAGTTCTTGTACTGAAATATGGCAGTGTTGTACAAAAATGGTGCTCTGTTTCAATCTCATGTTATACTCATAGCCAAGCAGAAATTAATTGTTACTGACACTTTCTACAAATAAGGCGCAAAATTGGGTATAGATTGTTAGAACCATTTTTTTTTTTTTTTTTTCAGCAAATTGTCAGTGAAGGAGTTACATAATTTTTACCAACGGTTGATCGTCAACCTCTGGAGGTCAAATTAAATATTATATGAGCTCTTTGTTTTATAAATGTAAAGACACTACCATTCAAAAGTTTGGGGTCGGTAAGAGGATAAATTTTATCAGAAATACAGTAAAAACAGTATCATTGTAAAATATTATAAAATATATAAAAAAAAAATTAAATATATTTTAAAATGCAATTTGATGGTAAAGCTGAATTTTTAGCATCATTTCAGCATCACTCCAGTCTTCAGTGTTACATGATCCTTCAGAAATCATTCTACTATGCTGATTTAATGCTCAAGAAACATTTTCTATATTGAAAACGTTTTGAAAATGTGTTGGTACATTTGTTTGTGGTACATTTTTTCCAGGATTCTTTGATAATAGAAAGTTCAAAAGAACTTTTGTAACATTATAAAGGTCTTTTCTGTCACTTTTGATCAAATTAATGCATCCTTGCTCTATAAAAGTATTAATTTTACTGACCCCAAACTTTTAAACAGTAGTGTAACCCTGATACAAAGATACTGTGCAGTTTAACACCTATTTTGATTATTTTAAAAATTGAATACTAAATAGAATGTCACAGTTTTAAGTAATGTTACGATATTTTGAGAAGCTTGTAATGGATGAAAATATGAGACATGGTTCATTACAAAATATAAAAACTTGGCTAGTCATTACAATAGTTAATAGTTTTTTTACTACAATAAATGGAATTTATTTCAACAGATGATGTCAAAAATATGATGCTGTTATATGATTTTAATTGTTATTAATTGTGAGTCAAGGTCTCTGACATTTGTTTATTTATTTGTTTGTTTGTTCAATTATTTACTTGCTTATTACTTTTATTTAACCAGGCAAAAAAATGTACATAAAATGTCTAGCACTTCAGGCTGGGTCAGGTATTGGGATTTTGGAACTCTGAGTCTAAGGACAGATTGAATAGAGTTATTTAAGTAGAGGTATAAAGTTTTGGCTGTTTTCTGATGATTAGAATGAAATATAACAAGTTAATATAAGAAGCAATCAGTAAATGCTGTGTGCTCTAGGGTCAGCTTTCAGTATCTATTTCTAATTTTGCCAAGTCAACCCACAAGCTGATAAGCTAAACTTTCATGACAGTCTGCCACTGATAACCTATGCCAATGTGATCATCATGCTGAAGTGAACTCAGTGCTTTACTTCTGATTAGAACAGGAAGTCCAATCAGAGCCACAAAGTGGGACATACACCTTCATATTCTGTACTGGAGACTTTCAGTTTGCTATTTTGCCCATTCAGTTGAGCACCTTATTTCAATAGAAACCCCTCCAGTGCGGGTTTTTTCTAGCACTCAGTTAAAAGCAAAACTTTATTTGAAGTAGCTTCCGATGGGTCAGTCATTCGTTTAATCACCTGCTCCCTTCTGTTTGATGTTCTAAAAAGCTCTTGGCACATTCTGTTCCCCTGTTCTCCCTACTTGTTTATTCATAAGGGTGTTAATTTGACGTGATGTCTGTGACTAAAAACCCTCTTCAATGGGCTCAGTTAATTTGCTCTGTCTCACCTGATGTCAAAGCCAAATCATACCATTATTCTTGCTTTTTTAATCATTGACAGATAGTGACAAAAGTGAGACTGTATATCACTGTTTAAAGTTAAGAGAATCTATCGTTCTGTCGTTCTATCTATCTATCTATCTATCGTTCTGTCATTCTGTCGTTCTATCATCTGTCTATCTATCGATCTATCTATCTATCGTTCTATCATTCTATCTATCTATCGTTCTATCTGTCGTTCTATCGTTCTGTCTGTCTATTTATCTATCTGTTGTTCTATCTACAGTTCTATCTATCTGTCATTCTATCTCTGCCGTTCTAATGTTCTATTTGTCTATACGTCCATAATCCTTATAGGTAGATATAGACTTATACACATAGAGAAATAACCATATAATATTAAATCATATTAGTCAAGTTAATTAATTAATTTTTTTAAAGATTTAATTAAATTTATCTGTACACACATGAGAGAAAGATGTTCTAATTATTTAGGAAACATGTATTTTATAAATAAATACATACATATGTGTGTGCACACACACACACACACACACACACATATATATATACATATATACAGTAGTGGTCAGAATTATCAGCACCCTTGGTAAATATGATCAAAGAAGGCTCTGAAAATAAACCTGCATTATTAATCCTTTTGATCTTTTATTTAAAAAAAAAAATCACAAAAATCTAACCTTTCATTGGATAATAAGAATTTAACATGGGGTTAAATATCATTATGAAATAAATGTTTTTTTTCTCAAATGCACGTTGGACACAATTAACGGCACCCCTAGAAATTCTTATGAGTAAAATACCTCTGAAGTATATTTCCATTCATATTCACAATTTTGAGCACTCCAGGGTGATAATGAACATGGAATTATCCAGCCATGGCTTCCTGTTTCACAGAAATATAAATAGGAGGGAAAACAAAGCCCAAATTCCCTTAATCATCCATCACAATGAGAAAAACCAAAGAATATATTTCTGATGTGCAGCAAAATATAATTGAGCTTCACAAATTAGTGAAGTGGCTTTAAGAAAAGAGCTAGAGCAGTGAAAATTCCCATTTACACCATCAGAGCAATAATTAAGAATTTCCAATCAACATAAAATGTTAGGAAACTGCCTGGAAGAGGACGTGTGTCTATATCGTCCTAATGCATGGTGAGAAGGTGAGTTTGAGTGGCTAAAGACTTTCCGAGGCCCACAGCTGGAGAATTGCAGAAAATAGTTGAGTCTCGGGGTCAGAAAACCTTAAAAAAAAAAATTGTCAAACAGCACCTACATCACCACATGTTGTTTGGGAGGGTTTCAAGAAAAATTCTCCTAGCTCATCAAAAACAAACTCCAGCATATTCAGTTATCAGACACGACTGGAACTTCAAATGTGACTGGCTTCTATGGTCAGATGAAACTAAAAAATTAGCTTTTTAGCAGCAAACACTCAAGATGGGTTTGGTGAACACAGGGATAAAAAGTACCCCATCTGTACAATGAAATATACTGCTGTGTTTTTGATGTTGTGGGCCTATATTTCTGCTGGAGGTCCTGGACATCTTGTTTAGACACATGGCATCATGGATTCTATCAAATACCAACAGATAAAAAAATCAATAAGTGACTGACTCTGTTAGAAATCTTATAATGGGCCATGTTTGGATCTTCCAGCCGTACAATAATCCAAACACAAACCTCAAAAACAACACAAAAATGGGTCACTGAGCACAAAACCAAGCTTCTGTTATGGCCATTCCAGTCCTCTGACCTGAACCCTGTAGAAAATGAGTGAGGTGAACTGAAGAGAAGAAGCACCAACATGGAGCTGGGAATCTAAAGGATCTGGAGTGATTCTGGATGAAGGAATGGTCTCTGATCTCTTCTCAGGTGTTCTCTAACCTCATCAGGCATTATAGGAGAAAATTTAGAGCTGTTAAACTGGCTAATGGAAGTTTCAAAAAGTATTGAATAAAAGGGTGCCGTTAATTGTGGCCAATATGTATTAGAGAAAAATCTGTCTGATATATATATATATATATATATATATATATATATATATATATATGTATATGTGTATATATATATATATATATATATATATATATATATATTCTTATATATATATTCATATATATTCTTATATAAGTATGATAAATTGTTTATGATTTGCTTATTAGTTAATTTACTTTTTATGAATATATGAATAATTTAACAATTATATAATATTTACTTTAATTCATATTTGTATTTGTTTTGGACCTTGGTGGAAGTAAAGCTTTGATTTTCTTTGATATGCTGTTCAGTAAATAATTCTTCCTTTTATTCCAGTTCAAATTCATTTCAAATTCACACTCATGAACTGAAAAGAAGTCAATTCTGAATTTGGCCCAGTCCTGTTATACACACTGTCACACCTTGAAATGGCTGCTTCTTATTCCCCTCATTGCTGTCTTGCGGCTATCCAACGGGTCAGCACACTACAGGGGCCTGTGATATTTGTTGTAGAGAGGGTCCTGTTCACCCTTTGAAGTCCGACGGTGGCGGCACATCCTGTTCTGCTCTCTTCCCTTCACCTTCATTGTCGCTGACGTTTTCGTGCTGTTCTGGCCTTATTGTATAACCAGTGCGGTTTCTTCGTTCTACTGTGCGTACAGTTCCTACAGGGTCTTCCCTTCTTTTTATTTTCCTCTGACCGTGCACATTCTCTATTCAGTATCACAATCTGATTGTTTGCTTAGGAAAACATTTCCCTCACATACTCGCTGATATAACATCATGTCTGCGGTACTTACCCGAAGGGTACATAACGGAGATATCGCATCCCATTCTCAGTCCATTTCCCATTCAGGTTGTGGAAGGACCGAGTGCATTAATTTGCAGTTTCTTCGGACAGCTGAATGACAGTATTGAGGTGGAGGGCTGAATTGTAAAGCTCTCAGCAATGTCAGACAAAGTCAGCTCGCCTCTAGGTATTAAAAAAACACAAGGTAGCTGGATTTGAAGGACATCGTTTTGAAAGGTGCTTGCTGATTTTTGATACTTTTATCCACTTGCAGGTCACTGTGGGAAAACATTCGCCATCTTGAGGAGATTTTTGAGCATTCACGAGCCCAAGACCGATTGGCTTTTGATTGTAGATGATGATACCCTTATAAGGTAAGGCTATTCGGGTGTCAGTTTGTGTACATGTAGGCAACATATGCCTGTTTTCTGGAAAATGGCATGATTTTACAAGGAATCTGTGGTGTTTGCACCAATTTACACGTTGGTGGGTGGCATAATGTGTTTGGTTCTCACAGCTTGCCCAGACTGCAGGCCTTGCTGAGCTGTTATGACTCCAGTGAGCCAGTGTGTCTGGGAGAGCGCTATGGGTATGGACTGGGTCAGGGAGGATACAGTTACATCACTGGTGGTGGGGGGTGAGTGTCTGCTTCACAGTGAAAACAGCCTTTTGATATTATTTGATGTTACGATGTGTCCCAAACACATTTAAACCAACAAGGTGAGTTATATTGGACACTTTCATAGGAATAAATTAAAATAAATAAATATTTCTAAAACTAATCAGCTGTTATTAGAGATGTTTTAATATATTGATATTGGATATTTTAATATGCATGCTCATTTCCTCTGTTTTAACATTTAGATTGTAAGTTTTTTATTTAACCATTGATTTTTTTTTATTTATTTATTTATTTTTGTGTGTATTTAACACGAAATGGTATAGTACTTTAATATCAAACATTTATTTGTTTTAAATAATTATTGCCCACAATTTTAATATTGATGCATCCCTAATTTGAAGTCCAAAAAAATACTTAGAGTAGTGATTTTCAACCATTTAATTATATTATATTCATTATAATTTTAAATAAATAAATAAATACATACATACATACATACATAAGAATCTAATTTATAATATAGGAAATGTTAAGAGGGATAAGCATACAGTTTTTCAGTCCACATGTGACATGATTGCAAGTTATAATTTCTCCCAAAAGAGGAAAAACTTAATACTTGCAGATTATTTGCTGCATATCCAAAAAAGAAAATAATATTAAAAATTAAATAATAAGAGAAAATTGTGAGTTTCTCAGCGTGTAATCCTTTTTTAGTTTTTAGATCCACTTAATAATATATATATATATATACATATACATATACAGTGGGTACGGAAAGTATTCAGACCCCCTTAAATTTTTCACTCTTTGTTATATTGCAGCCATTTGCTAAAATCATTTAAGTTCATTTTTTTCCTCATTAATGTACACACAGCACCCCATATTGACAGAAAAACACAGAATTGTTGACATTTTTGCAGATTTATTAAAAAAGAAAAACTGAAATAAAACATGGTCCTAAGTATTCAGACCCTTTGCTCAGTATTTAGTAGAAGCACCCTTTTGATCTAATACAACCATGAGTCTTTTTGGGAAAGATGCAACAAGTTTTTCACACCTGGATTTGGGGATCCTCTGCCATTCCTCCTTGCAGATCCTCTCCAGTTCTGTCAGGTTGGATGGTAAACGTTGGTGGACAGCCATTTTTAGGTCTCTCCAGAGATGCTCAATCAGGTTTAAGTCAGGGCTCTGGCTGGGCCATTCAAGAACAGTCACGGAGTTGTTGTGAAGCCACTCCTTCGTTATTTTAGCTGTGTGCTTAGGCTCATTGTCTTGTTGGAAGGTAAACCTTCGGCCCAGTCTGAGGTCCTGAGCACTCTGGAGAAGGTTTTCGTCCAGGATATCCCTGTACTTGGCCGCATTCATCTTTCCCTCGAATGCAACCAGTCGTCCTGTCCCTGCAGCTGAAAAACACCCCCACAGCATGATGCTGCCACCACCATGCTTCACTGTTGGGACTGTATTGGACAGGTGATGAGCAATGCCTGGTTTTCTCCACACATACCGCTTAGAATTAAGGCCAAAAGTTCTATCTTGGTCTCATCAGACCAGAGAATCTTATTTCTCACCATCTTGGAGTCCTTCATGCGGGCTTTCATGTGTCTTGCACTGAGGAGAGGCTTCCGTCGGGCCACTCTGCCATAAAGCCCCGACTGGTGGAGGGCTGCAGTGATGGTTGACTTTCTACAACTTTCTCCCATCTCCCGACTGCATCTCTGGAGCTCAGCCACAGTGATCTTTGGGTTCTTCTTTACCTCTCTCACCAAGGCTCTTCTCCCCCGATAGCTCAGTTTGGCCGGATGGCCAGCTCTAGGAAGGGTTCTGGTCGTCCCAAACGTCTTCCATTTAAGGATTATGGAGGCCACTGTGCTCTTAGGAACCTTAAGTGCAGCAGAAATTTTTTTGTAACCTTGGCCAGATCTGTGCCTTGCCACAATTCTGTCTCTGAGCTCTTCAGGCAGTTCCTTTGACCTCATGATTCTCATTTGCTCTGACATGCACTGTGAGCTGTAAGGTCTTATATAGACAGGTGTGTGGCTTTCCTAATCAAGTCCAATCAGTGTAATCGAACACAGCTGGACTCAAATGAAGGTGTAGAACCATCTCAAGGATGATCAGAAGAAATGGACAGCACCTGAGTTAAATATGTGAGTGTCACAGAAAAGGGTCTGAATACTTAGGACCATGTGATATTTCAGTTTTTCTTTTTTAATAAATCTGCAAGAATGTCAACAATTCTGTGTTTTTCTGTCAATATGGGGTGCTGTGTGTACATTAATGAGGAAAAAAATGAACTTAAATGATTTTAGCAAATGGCTGCAATATAACAAAGAGTGAAAAATTTAAAGGGGTCTGAATACTTTCCGTACCCACTGTGTGTGTGTGTATATATATATATATATATATATATATATATATATATATATATATTCCCCTTAATAACTATTATTTTTATTGAAAAACATACAAAATCTGATTCTTGAATCATTGGGAATCACAAACTGAATAATCTTTAATTAAATATTTTAGTGTTCCCAGTTTCTATTAATAAAAAAATTATGAAAACAAGCATCATTGTCCTAATTGCAGCAGAAATACCAGAGAAACTAGTGGGCTTTCCAATATTATGTTATTCAGTAGGTCTTCGTCAAAAAGGTTGAGAATCACTTAACTGTTTTTGAGTTATCTAGCTGTTTACTATTAAAAAAAAAACCCTTCTCCTTGTCCCTGTGACGTCTTCACCTGCCTAATGGTGTAAATACATAATTTGGTGTAAATACAAACAGTCATCATCAGTAATGTTAAAATCCACTGCCATGACGACTGAGTAACATTACAATTCACAGAGGTGACGACAAAGTGCACCATCTACTATAGGAAACTGAGCTCTCTAATTTGGCCCCTTACAGATAAATGCTCACATGCTGTGCAATTTGCTAGCATATTTGGAAACAATTCCAGCAGAAATTAGCTTACCGTAAGTGACAGTGTGGTTAGTGCACATGCAACAACCTTATGTGTGGGATTCACAAACCCTGCAATGATAAATCAATATTCCATATCACAGTGTTCAATAAAGATGTATTAAATTTTTTGGCATCCTGCATTGGAGAAGTCAAGTATAAAATTGCTGTTGTGTTGTGTCTTGTACAGAATGGTGTTCAGTCGAGAGGCTGTGGTCCAGCTATTGGCCAGTGGCTGTAAGTGCTACAGTAACGATGCTCCTGATGACATGGTTTTGGGAATGTGTCTCAATGCTCTACGAGTTCCTGTCACACACAGTCCCCTCTTCCACCAGGTACACACACACATAATATAATATAAAGCATAACATAATATAAAAAAAAATAAAGTTTTTCTCTACTCTCAAACTGTTGTCTAGTTGTCAAAATTACTTCTAAAATAAATAAATATTAGTAAGAATACCTCACTTCAATTTTATTTATTTTCAGATTTACTTAACGTCTCAGCATAGATTTCAACATGTTTTAGTCTAAAAGTATAACTAGGTCAAAACACATGCTCAGACTCCTTCAGTACGTGAAGACTTGCCCTGTCCCACTGCCAGCACACATTGCTGTCCCATGTTGTTTTATCCACTAATCAAAAGGGACATAAAGTGTAGGCTGCACAGCAAGTATCCCAACACCTGGGCCATTTGTTTTCCTGTCTGTCTTCATTTTTCAGTGCACTGGATATACTTAGACAGCTCAGTTTGATTTGGTGATACCATGTCTGCTTTTTAAACTCTACATTTGTGTGAACGATTATTTTGTGCATGTTTAAAACAGATTTTTAATTTTAAGGCATATAATACAAGTTTCTGTGTATTTCTTGGACTCCATTGTTAAATAAAAGTGCTGATCTTTGCAGACGGAAAGAAAGTTGTCCAGACATGTTCATTCTGTGTTATTTCTGGAAAAGAAATAATTGCTTATAACATTGCCTTGTCTATCATTTCTAAGCTCATCTTCCTCATTGTCCTGGAAGAATCAGTCATGATATGCTCCATATATCAAACGTTTTTCTTTCCAAGTAATTTATGCTAGCAGAGCGGTTGTGTCACTAAAGGTCTTAAGCAGTGCTGTATAACCAAACTTTTATTTAACTCAGACTTCCACTACTTTTAAAACACCCATTTGAGTTCAGTCAAACCTCACATCACATTTTTAAAGGAAAATGTCACTTCACCAGTGTATGCAAAGATGTTCTTTTTCAGGGTTTCTTTTAATGATAGACAGATAGACAGACAGATAGATGGATGGATGGATGGATGGATGGATGGATGGATGGATAGATGGATGGATGGATGTTGGATAAAATGACAGATAGATAGATAGATAGATAGATAGATAGATAGATAGATAGATAGATAGATAGATAGATAGATAGATAGATAGACGGACGGACGGACAGATGATGTATAAAATGATGGATGGATGGATGGATGTTGGATAAAATCACAGATAGATGGATAGATAGAGAGATAGATAGATAGATAGATAGATGGATGTTGGGTAAAATGACAGATAGATAGATAGATAGATAGATAGATAGATAGATAGATAGATAGATAGATAGATAGATAGATAGACAGACGGACGGACGGACAGATGATGTATAAAATGATGGATGGATGGATGGATGTTGGATAAAATCACAGATAGATGGATAGATAGAGAGATAGATAGATAGATAGATAGATGGATGTTGGGTAAAATGACAGATAGATAGATAGATAGATAGATAGATAGATAGATAGATAGATAGATAGATAGATAGATAGACGGACGGATGGATGATGTATAAAATGATAGATAGATAGATAGATAGATAGATAGATAGATAGATAGATAGATAGATAGATAGACAGGTAGATGGATGGATGGATGGATGTTGGATAAAATGATTGATAGATAGATAGATAGATAGATAGATAGATAGATAGATAGATAGATAGATAGATAGATAGATAGATAGACGGCCGGATGGATGATGTATAAAATGATAGATAGATGGATGGGTGGATGGATGGATGGATGGATGTTGGATAAAATGATAGATAGATGGATGGATGGATGGATGGATGATAGATAGATAGATAGATAGATAGATAGATAGATAGATAGATAGATAGATAGATAGACACCAGTGTTTGCAAGGATGTTCTTTCTCAGGTTTCTTTTAATGTACTAAATAACAAGAAGTTATTAACAGTAGTAGTTTCATTAGGTAACACTAATCCTATCTTATTTTCATATTCTGTCTCAGGCTCGTCCAGAAGATTACGCAAAGGAGTTTTTGGCCCACCAGACCCCCATTTCTTTCCACAAACATTGGAACATAGACCCTATTGCGGTGTTCAACAAGTGGTTGAAGAATGACAAACGCCCCGAAGGACTACAGAAAAGCACTAAGGAGGAATTATAGTGTCTGTGTTTGTGTGTGTGAGAGTAGTAATGTGTGTATGTCTGGTCTGTGTCATTGTGCGTCCTTCATTCTTAAATGTTTTCTATATTGTGAATCTTGCACAAACATGAATGGAAGGGTGCCTTCTGGACTATGAATGTCCTTACCTGTGTTTTCTTGGGAGTTGCATGTCTTAAATGTATTTTGGAGAAACATGTCTGAAATATTTATATTACACAATTATCACAGCCTGTTCAAGGTTTTTGTAGATTTATTTTTAAACACTTTTGTTTTCTAAAAGATTGGAATTATGTGTGAAATATAATATTGGCATTTATGATAAACTTCAAATCCTGTTGCCTTAAATCTGTTTTTGCATTGTCCTGATTTCAGTATTAAATACAAAACCAGCTGCATCTCATAACTGAGACTGTCATGAAGCTGTTGTGTTGTGCGGTTATTTTAGGCCTACACTGGTGCACAGAGCCAGAAATGGTTAAAAAAAAATACATATGAATCACTATGAGGAACAGTGTTATCTGAAAGTTCATGATGATGTTCTTGGCTGTTTTGAAGGTAATGTGATGCACTGAAGATGTCAGAGGATGTTTCCATGGTTATGAGCATCTTAGCCATTCTTAATAGATTATTCATTGTGATAAAACTTCATACATTTAAAGGTCGGCTGTGTATTTTATACACCTAATGATGACTGTCTCCGAACAGTTTTCCCAAACAGCATGTGTATAATCAGACAGGTGGTTCAACCTAAAATCAACTTGCAGTTATGATCATTTGGATTTCATCAGAATTTCATGAAATGCTGATTACAAATTTTGCTCCTTTTAAAAGTTTTCAAGAAAATTTCAAAACAGTTTTTTTTTCATTAACACTGATATACAACAACACAGAGTGTTCTAATCAATGTTGCTCAGGAATGTCTTAATTAAAATGAATAATTCGTTTTTTACTTTTTGTTTATGATAAAACACAAGATTAAATATCCTGTTCTGGCTGGTCTACTCAGCAATTTATCTGAGCTGTGCACTCCTCAAAATGAACCTACTGAATTAAAATCCAGACCAGTGTGAAATTGATCTTTTACAGTTTGCTTGAGGAAAGACCGATAAGCTTAATGGAGTAAATATGGAGTTCTGTGTCTGACAACTCAACTTCATGTCAGCTTGAGTTCTGCTGTCATTAGAGCAGAAGAGAGGACAAACTAGATAGATTGATGGATGGATGGATAGATAAATAGCTAGATGGATGAACGGATGGATGGATAGATGGATAAAATGATGGATGGACGGGTGGGTCGATAGATCAAATCATAGATAGAATGATGAACGGATGGATAGATCATATCATGGATGGATGGGTAGATGGATAAAATGATGGACGGATGGGTGGATAGATAGATAGATTGATAGATAGAGTCATAGATGGATGTATGGATAAAATGATGGATGGACGGACAGATAGATATATGTTGTGACAACGAGCCCCACATTGGGAAAAAAATTACTGGAGGACTGGAACTTCATATTGTACGCTAATGATAACAGTCAATTTGTTAGTGTAAAATGAAATAAATGTAAATAATTTTAGTTAATAATATGGCTAATTGCATAACCAAGATCACAATGTGAAGACCGACTTAAAGGGGACCTATTATGCAAACAGTTTGAACACAGTTGTGTGGCTGCAGTGTGTGAAAACAACCAGCCTATAATGTTAAAAATCTGCCAACTCTTTTTTTATAAAACCAATAAATCATGAACAGTCTCTCCAAACCAGCTGGTTCAGATTCTCCCTCTGTTCACGTCACTGAGGGGAAAAAGTCCCGCCCATTTGTGACGCTCTCTGCTCTATTAGCATAAACACAGCCCTGAGTGAGAAGCTGCAGTCCACCATTACTGGAGATATATACAATGTCAGCGCCAAAGAGGCATTACAAGTGTTGTGTTTTGGGATGCACTAATGAACATAGGAGTCACCATAATCTCCCCCCATCTGAGTCGAAGACACTGTGGTTAAATTTCATTTTTGAAAGAAATATCCTGGAAAAAATCGGTAAAGTCCCCTAAATGTTTAGGAATCAATACCAACGCTTCGTGCGCGAACGTCAGCTCCAGACAAAGTATCATGCGTTTGTTTTCCAATTGCCTTTCTGAAAGAGTTTCTTGGCACTCTGTAAGACTAATTGCTAAAGCTTTCATTGTCTCTGCCTGTTTTCACTGATGCTGCCTTCAAGTGCTACCAGAATGATCTTAAATAGGAATGTGGTATTTAAAAGTTGCATGAGAAAGCAATGCGAGTCGATCGCTTTAAGTTGTCGAGCTCATAATTAGAAGTGGAACTTATAAAGTTTGTGATAGCATGAGACAAGCTATGTTGTTATTTTTATCCCGCCATCTCTGTGTAATTCATAAACACGAATTTATTATGCACAGTATAATCAGATGACTGACTTTGAATCCGAGTATGTTTTCTGTAAAGATAACTGCTTGTACAAATAGTGGAATGTTTATTTGCAAAGGCTAGCACTACTAACCCTGGAGCTTGAGCTCTTGAAGCTCCGCCCTCTTCTCCGGGAGCAACAGCTCATTTGCATTTAAAGCAACACTCAAAATCAACGCGTTTTGTCTCATGCCCTAAAAGTGGCAATTTTAACAAGCTCTAAAAATTTATCTGTTGGGTATTCTGAGCTAAAACTTCACATATACGCTCTGGGGACATCAGAGACTTATTTTACATCTTGTAAAAAGGGGCATAATAGGTCCCCTTTAAATCGCAGACTGACCAGGCATTCAGTTTTACTTTCTGTTTTCAAAATAGTCCACTCTACATTTTTATGTATTTAAAAAAACAAAAAAAAAACAAGTTATGACCAGACTTAAAGAAAAAAAAAAATCAAATGATATTTTATAAGACTAGTTAATGCAACCGGCCACAGGTTCCATAGCAACCACAAAAGAAGAGGATGAGTCTGACACGCGCTCTCTCTCTCTCTCTCTCTCTCTCTCTCTCTCTCTCTCTCTCTCTCTCTCTCTCCTGCTGAACAAACTTTTGCATTAGCTGTAAGATGTGACTGGCTTCTACCTGTATTGCTCTAACTCACTCTACGATGAGATACAGATGCTTTTGTGCTCTTGAATTGAGCGAGAACCTCATGGTTGCATTTTCCACACAATAACGCGCTCTTAACTTTATTCTTACTATTACTTAGGTTTTTTTTTTTTTTTAAAGCTCAGTGTTAGAATAAAATGTAATTACACTCATGTGGGCATGTACGACTTGGCACGACGCCTCCACAATGAGATCGGTTTTTATAGCGGATTTATATTTGATATGGATATTGTTCACTATATCGATAACAACAGTCAAAGGTAAGAAATTATCCATTTCAGTAAAGCATAGCTGGGTTATCTTAGAAAAAAAAAAATCTTATTTTATGTATTTAGGAATTGATTTAGATCTAGGAATTAACCTAAATGAAACTTGAATTGCTGCTTTCATGTTATATATTATTTATATTAAATATAGGCTACATTTCATATTGGATCATAAATATCCTATTCATGACCATTCTTGATCCATTTAACCAAGTTTTATATAAAACATGATCTTTATATTACCCAACCTTATCAAATCCAGTCATATTCATGTGACATTTGTAAGTGGTGCCAGACTTGCAGTGACAAGTTCATTGTACTTTTTCAACCACTTTATATTTTATTAATGGTGAATAAAATCAAGTTAAATGACTGGAAATAAAGATGTTATAATGATGAAACATTTTTACAGTGCAGCTAAATATTCCTTCAGCACTAACCACAATAAAACATCTTGTAACACCTGAGGCGTGTTGGACACTGAAATCCAAAATTTAGATCTGAAGTTAGGATTTGAGAGGTTTGATAAGGTCATGTTTTATAAACCTTGGTTTTAAGTGATAAAGAATATAAAATGCAGCTCACATTATATTCATCCACAATCTATATTATTCTTTATCACTATTTTTAATATTGCTGTATTGTATTGGGCCAGTGGTTTATAGATTATAAATACCAAATTTACTTTGAATTTAATAAATATGGTTTCAATAAAATTTGGTTTCTAAAAGACTTACTAATAGTCTTCATCAGTCAGTAATATGAAATATAGTATCACAGCCCATAGTGTGTTTACATTTATTGTATAAATACTCTTCTTGGCAATATTTCTATAAATTAGGCTAGTGTTTCCAGTATGCTCTTGAGTAACAGGCAGATTACCAACTGTATCCCCAAAAAATAAGGTTCTCTGGCATTAATGGTTCCGAGAAGAACCTTTTACATCCATAGAATCTTTCCATTGCACAAAAGGTTCTTTATAGTGATAAAAGGTAAACCATGGTTCTTCAGAATTTTTACTGAAAGTTTTTTTTTTTTTTTTTTTTTTTTTTTTTTGTGGAACCTGAAATGTCCCTTCTTTTGGAAACTTTATTTTTAAGACTTTATTCTGGGTGACAGGAGAGGTTTTTTTTTTTTTTTTTTTTTTTCTCAAAATGTTGGTGAATAAACTTCCAACCAAACCAAAACCAAATATATTTGATAGAGCTTAAGTATTAATACAATGAGGATTTAAGTAGTCTATACTGATATTGATTCTTGGGCTCAGTATAGTAAAATATCCCTGAATTTGAGAGCACAAGCTGTTATCTTTTTTCCTGTGATTGGCTTCTTTCACAGATGACTCACTAAATTCATTATGCTTTAAAATTCATTTTTGCCTTTAAGAATCATAAAAACTTCTGAATCCTATAAGATAACAGATCTATTTTTGGTTTGATATCTCTCTCCTCACCTCTTTATTTTCTTCTCCCTTACCACGATGCACCTTAGTGCTGTATCACTGTCAAAAGTAATTTGCATTACAGATTTGCACTGATTGCTAAAATGAATATTCCAGTCTAATGTTCTTGTCTCTGAATCATGTGCCACCACATACGGAGGAGTAAGAGTCTTTATTATCTAACACTCAAAGGAAATGGTTTTATTTCTGACATAATCTGCACTGTTGGTCCCTTTTCTCAAGGCATTTGGATGAGAGTTTGTAGATTCGCATTGTCTGGCTCGTATCACTTCAGATTGCTTATTGATGTTTTACTAAAGCCTTTAAAGCCTCAGTATCCTCAATGAACTATAATATCATTATAGTTCAGTACTGATTTGTAAATGTTAAGGTGGATGTTTAATCACATAACGCATGATCAAGGTCTTGGGGAGAAGAAAAAAGAAAGAAAAGCATTGCTCAGAATTAACTCTGCTGTATAGACCACTCGACTGGGTATTTACATATGAAGGACATCATGATTTTTTGATTGCATTTTCCCTTAACTTTGAAAGCAGATGATTCATAAAGAAGCATAAGGATCTGATTTCTTGTATTTTGTCCCAGCAGCAGGGCTGGAGCGCAGGCCTTCAGAAGACTGTCCTCTGGGTCACTTTCCATGTGGCAATATAAGCATTTGTCTGCCACAGGTTCTGCACTGCAATGGCCAAAACGACTGTCCCAATGGAGCTGACGAGGACAACTGTGGTCAGAGCTGTTTACGAATACAGACATCTCACATATAGCTTATCTATATTTACTGAATCATTTCTGATTGATGTGTAACATTATTATTAATTTATATAGATTATAGTTGTCACACAGGAATGTCACAAGGGCTATGTCTCAGTAACTACAAAGTATCATTCAAATGTTTTCACACACCTTTCAAACTCTTTAATTAATCGCAACCGAATATGAGTTTGTGTTTACATAAAAAATGTATAAAAATTATATTTTATACATTTATACATAAATATATACATATACATGTATATATTAAAAATTATGTACATATTTATGTATGATATATATATATATATATATATATATATATATATATATGTATGTGTGTGTATTTATATATAAATATAAATATATACAGTACACACATATATATTATGTAAACATAAATCGATTAATCAATTTGACAGCCCTAAAATATAATAACTATATTAACTATGGTAGTTTGGTGGCAATGTGTGTTACACAAGTTTTATAAGTCATAAAAATGTATCAAGTTTGTTAATGACAATATTTGTTGGTCAAAAATTTTTTGCTCTTTTATTAATTTTGCGTTTCATAATTCATAAATAAGCAAGATGAGATGCCTGTAATAGCGAAATTTAATAGCAGAAATGTTTATGTTTATATTAACATGAATTGTTAACTTATGTGTGTGTTTTGTGTGAATGTGTGTGTGGGTGTGCTTGTGTCATGTTGACCTCTATGTCACCGATGTCCAAGGAGATAACAGTGGCTGGGCAGACCTCTTCGACCAGACTTTTAAAAGGGTTTATCCACAAGATCTTGCTACAGACTGCCGTAAAGATACACCTAATCCCGTCATTACCTCTTCACAGTTTGTCTCAGAAACACAATTTAGACAGTCCAGGTCTAGACAGTCTGAAAACTGCTTGTATTAGTACAGATTATACCTTATCTATATCAAATGCATTGTGTAGTATTTAATGTCACTTCCAATCTAAGTTTATATTTAATTTACAAGTTCAAATTTATTTATATTAAATCTATTTTAGAACACTTGCAACAAAGTAAAACAATGCCGTATAGTTAATTTTAAACTATATTTTGGTTGTCACTCTGCACAAACCTCCAATACATCGTTTTGGCAGTTTGCATTGCCAAAACTATAGAATCGAATGTGTGCGTGTGTCTCTTTTCTGTCCTTCCTTGCAGAAGTGGATCAGTACCCTGATCGCTGCCAGTGCATTAACACTGATATCCACTGTGTGCATGTCAGCTTGAGATCCATTCCACAGGTGTCAGAGAATGTTACCTCCCTGTACGCAGCCTTCCATTGCAAATTTGTGTTGTCAACATACAGTTAATAAGTTATAAATGTCTAATTATTAAGATTCTAGGCTGAAGGATTAATTCCAATTAAATGTGACCACGTAATAAACTCTGGGGCAGGTTTAGCACTGCTTTTTTGGAAAAGTCTGAATTATAATGAAACAGCCAGCTGTTTAAAAACAAACAACCAATCAGAAACTGAACTTGGCTTGATTTGTTTTGCATTTATAAATGCTTTATTCATTCATTCTTTCAACATGATCTATCAAAAGGGTGATGTAAAATATAGAAGCACATTTCCCCCATGAAATAAAAACATTAAAAAGATTATTGTAACTTTTTTCTTACAATCCAGACTTTTTTCTTGCAATTCTAAGAAAGAAAATAGCCTGAATTCCGAGGAATAAACTCACAGTTCTTAGAAGAAATGTCTGAATTGTGAGATAGATTCACAACTGTGAGGGAAAAAGTCATAATTGTGAGATAAGTTCCAATTACCCTTTTTATTTTTTATTCTGTGGGTATTCAGGGGTTTGCAAATGACACAGGTCAACAATTTAGTTTTAGTGTGCAATATGTTGCTTTAGACGAATGCCTTGGCTAAATAAGTAGCAGTATATGCTAAAACAAAATATATATTATTTTCTTCGTTTATATACAAAAATGAAACACTTTTGAGTGTTTAATTGGCTGTTTGTGTTGTTTTTTGACAGTTCGTTAAAGAGCAACAAGATTTGCGTGTTACCTGATGAGGCTTTCATCAAATACATAAAGCTACAGAGGCTGTAAGTATGAATAAGCACTTCTTTTGATCCAGACTAGCTCCTCTTTATAATTTCTGTCACATAAATTGTAATTGATTTCATAAAACCTGCCCAAGATAGATGGTGTAACTTTGGTATGCATTGACCTTAAGGAGATGCTTTAATAAAGCCACAAATCAACTCGGGGGCTTGTATAATGGAGCTGTCAGCCTGTACAGCTAATGCCACATTTATGTGGTACAAAAACAATTGGTTCCTGCATGGAGCTGATTAACGTTTACGATCAGCTTTCTGCTGAATCCACTAAAGCTTTTATGATGAGGCCATGGTCACCTTCATTTAAATTGAGCTTGCTGCTGCTTGTTAATCTCAGTATTGGCAGGTTGCTTTATAGCTTACCATTAAACCTTGGATTCTGTGATGCTGTCTGGTGATTAACGAGCCAGGTCTGCTTTCTAGTACAAACCGATGTGGACAGAAGTAAGGCAAGAAGCACTTCCAGTATGTTATTTTTTTAAAGACGTCATCATTACACCAGTGGGGAGTAATGCTAATTGATGTAACAGTTTGTCCTTTTCACAAATTATTTTACTAAAAAGAATAAGTCATTTGTTAAAATATTTGTGCAGTCATTTTGCCTCCTTTTTAATGTTTGAATGGAATATACTGTACACTTCCTTACAAAAGTTTTTGATCTGTAAGTTTTTTTTTTTTAATGTTTCTGAAGGAAGCCTCTTAAAAAACAGTAATATTTAAAATTAAACTGTTTTTGTTGTTGTTATTGTTGTTGTTTTCACATATTTAAATTTCTTTAGATATCATTATAATAAGCTGATTTAATGATTCAATATAATATAATGAATCAATGCTGAAAACAATTGCATGAAATTTTTGAAATAATTCAAAAATATTTTGTGGAAACTAATACATTTTTCAGGATTGTTTGATGAAGAAAATGTTCAAATGAACACCATTTGTTTGAAATAGATATTTTTTGTAACATTTTAATAATATGCTGTAACTTTTAATTACTTAAATGCATCCTTCCTGAATAAAAGTTTTACTTTATTTTTTAAAATAACCTCAGTTTTATAAATGTAATTTAAAAAAAAAAAATTTACTTTTTTTTTTTTTATTAGAGTATTAGAAAGGAAGTGGATATGCAATAACCAGGTGTATTAAGTCATTAACTTTTTCATAAATACACCAAACTGAAAGTGCTGCTCTAAATAGAAGTGATTTATATTGTTAATGAATAAATGTTCAAATTCTTTTAAAACTAACAAAGTTATGCAAGCTATGACAGTACTTAATTTAGTTATTTTTTTGTTCCGCCTCAGCGGTGGACTGGGAACACCACTGTGTGACATTAAGATTTATTTTAAAGTAAATTCAAGCTGCTGTCTGATTGTTGAACTGAAACAAGCTGGGAAGCTAAAAGAGAGTTTCAATGCATTCAAACCTTGAGATGGCTTGGCATTAAATCAAACATGAGAAGTCAGTTATTGTGGTGTTTTCTGTGTGTTATTTGAAAGAACGAGCAATTGTATTTCTGTGTCAAGGAGAAAAACTTCTCTATGTATTTATTTCATGCTGCATCTCAGAAATGGCACTGAGAGTAGAGTTTTACCATTAAATAAGTTTATACTGTAGCTCCACTTCAATGTTTAGGTTCTTTTTCATATAGAATAATTAATCCTCCTCTTCATGTAATTCAGTCTCATGAATAATTATCAATGGCCCACACCTAATGTTTTCATAATTCAAAGCCATTATTAAATATTTAATGTGGTAACCCAGAAATCACTTGGTTTTCTGTATAGAGCCACATCAGAAACACTGAGAGTGTTTCTGATGTGCTGCAATTTATGGGGATGCCCACATGCCACAGACGCAGGATGTGTAAAAAGTCCTGTGGCATTCATTTTAGCTGGTTAAGCACCTCTAATATTCAAATATTTATACATACATAGATGAATGTTTGGTTGGGTACATTTAGTTTTGGATACAGTACTTTAGTAAACCTGTACAGTAGTTTAGTAAACCTGATTTTCTTTTCTCTCTTAGGTTTCTCCAGGATAATTGCATTGGTACTGTATCCATTCATGCTTTTAGTGGACTATATAAGCTGCAAAAACTGTAAGTGCCCATTTTTTGAATACAAAAATAATGTCAAGCACTGGATTTGAAATGAGTTCAGACAGTATTCCCCACCTTTATCTAATACAGTATACAGGAAGATATATCTACATGAATGAGCGATTGTATTTGCTCGATCTTGTGTTGTAGATCTTTGAGCCAGAACTGCATCTCCTTTCTTTCCCCTGGAGTGTTTAGTGACCTTCATAAACTCAAGTGGTTGTGAGTACAACCATCAACACATCAGCAAGCTGTAAATGCTGTTCATACGTATATGAAAAATGATCTTGCCATCATCCAAATTCAAGATGATTACATCAGTCATTTAGCCTACACTGTATTATATCTATAATGTATTGAAACAGCAGTAGATTCCTGTACTTAAATGTAATTTTTTTTGCAAATGCATACTGAATCTTTTGACCAAGAATAATGATAGATTTCAAAATTCTTTAGATTAGATTAAAAATTCAAAGTATACGCTACCATTTAAAGGTTTGTGGTCGGTGATATTTTTTAAATGTTTTTGAAAGAAGTCTCTTACGCTCACGAAGTCTTCATTTATTTGATCAAAAATAGAGTAAAAACAGATATATTGTGAAATATTATTACAATTTAAAGTAACTGTTTTCTGTTTTTGTATATTATAAATTGTTAAATTTATTTTTAATCTTCAGTGCCACATGATCCATCAGAAATCATTTCAATATGCGTACTATCAAATTAACATTAAATTATTAATGTTGAAAACAGTTGCATAAAGCTTTACCGTGATCCTTTTTTTTTTTCAAAAAGTAAAAAAACAGCAACCAAAAACCAGCATTTATTTGCATTTGTAGCATTATAAATGACTTTATTGTTACTTTTGATCAATTTAATGTGTCCTTGCTGAATAAAAATATTGTCTTTAAAAACTTTTGAACAGTAGCATAGCTGTACTGTATCCACAGGTTGTCAAGGTGAATTAAGGAAAGACAGAAAAACTCATTATTTTAGCTGGTGGTTTAGGGACATTTTTGCACATTTTGAAGTGTTATTTCATCCTATTCAGGATTTTGGATGACAATCCCATAACAACAATTACAGCCAACACATTTACTGGCCTGAGTTCCCTCTTCTTCCTGTAAGTCTTCATCAATCTTCATTTATGAAGTGTTGGACTTCATTTCCTTCTTTTGTTTAAACAAATCCCATTATTTGTGTGTGAAGTGCTGTTCTTCAGAATCACTGTTTTATAATTCCAACCCAGTTGATTCAATCACAAAAATATTGCTCTGAAAAATATAATATTTGCATTTGAAGTGATTTAAGTCTGTGCACTTTAGTTTTGAATGTCTGTATGAGGTGTCTGCTGACAGGTTATGATGTTTGGGTTCAGCTCATCTCATCGTCTGTACAGGTCAATGGTGAACACCTCTCTAGAACAGCTTCCACCCGCCAGACTCTGCACCCATATGCCCTTTCTCAGCTGGCTGTAAGTATCCGCTTCTCTTCTACTTAATATAAATGTCAGGACTTGCTTGCATTTGAATTCAAAAGATGCTGGCAGTAGGCAGCGGGGCAGCTCAGGTTTTAGAACAGAGCTACGATTTACTGGTGTACTCAGAAACCGCCTGCTATTCTTTACTCATCAAAAATTGATATCTTACGAGACATTAGAGTTACCCTCTGTGTTTGAGCCTGATTAAACAATTGAGCTGCTTGTGGTGCATTTGTAGCAGTTGTCATGTCACAAGTACTGTTTTGGTGCAAAGTAGGTCTCATATTCAGATGAATAAAGTCTAGACTGACAGTGGTGACATATTTGAAATATCCACTGAACGTGTTCTTGCAGTTTGTTTCACCCAGGTAGCAAGTGTTTGAGAGTGAAACTAAAGCAACCAAAGAAATATTCAGGAATTACTGAAGGGCTTGTCCCAATAATGCCTTATATCACATAATTCAGAGGGATGTGTATTTTGGAATCTCTCAAGATCTCCAACATAATCCTGTTTTACATCCTTTGCTTGTTTTTACACTGCAACACAGTGAATTCCAGTTAAAGTGAATTATGCAGAATTAGAGCACATAGTGAGAGATATTTTTTTGTATAAGATTCCAGGACAGTTCAAATTGCTCATTGAATATTCAGCAGTTCTTATAGCAATATTGAAAATATTCTGGTTACACTTTACTTGAAGGGGTGTGAAGAAGACTGACATGACACCTTCATAATCATGACATGACACATGTCATGAATATGAAGGAGTTTAATGCATGTTTATGACAACTGTCATTAAGTGTCATTCGCTCAGTTAATGCAAAGATGACATTGTTTGAGATGTCTTTGTTATGGGGTAGGGGTAAGGTTAGGTTAGGGTTAGGTCTAGGTCAAACAATGTCATCTTTGCATTAAAAATGACATAACTGAGCGAATGACATTTAATGACAGTTGTCATAAAGATGCATAAAACCTCCTTCATATTAATGACATGTATGCACACCCCTTCAAGTAAAGTGTTACCAATATTCTATACATTGTATATGGGTTATTGTATATAGACTGTATATAGGTATTCAAAACATTGGCAACGAGAAAAACAAGTTGATTTAAATGGCTAATTTATACACAATGGTAATTTAAAGTGCTTTAAGTACATTTCTACATATTAAAATTAATATTATAAATAATTATTGTCATATATATATATATATATATATATATATATATATATATATATAATTTATTTATGTATTTTTTGCCATTGTATACATTTCAGCATTAGGGTTTTTTTTTTTTTTTTTTGGACTTGGCTTTTTTCAGATTGCAGACATGTTTGAATGCTACCAGGGGCTCATCCTTCTTTATAACATCTCTGTAGTACAAGAACAGTATGTTCTCAGTTGCTAATGCACTGTTATTCTCTCTTTGGCCATGGTGTCCATCACTGACAGCCAAGAGCAACAGAATGAGTTGGATTTCCAACGTGTTTCTATGAGTGAAACCAAATCATCTTTGACCTTCAGCTGTCATGTTATCTTTAAATATCATGTATATATGAAGTACATGTCCGTTTGGCTGTATTATATTTACTGAAATGTTGTATGCATTATGAGCATTTTTATTTGCATTATGAATATTTACTCATCAATATACACTTTGGCATGCTTTTTAAAGGGATTTCGAGGGGAACCACATAAAGACTTTGGGCTTGTCAACTTTACTCGGTTGTGAGCACCTGACTGTGCTGTAAGTATTATTAGTATTAATATTTTTGAGCTGAAGCTAATTATACCATCTGTATGATAGACTTTAAAGTTAGAAGTCAAGATTTGACTTGAATGTAATTTAAATGTATAGTTGAGATTAATGCGTAGTTTAAATGATTTTATTTTGCATTGTTTTCAAATACAACATTTTTCTGTACAAATTATATTATAGTTTCAATATTTTATCTCAGACTTTTGGTTCCCACTCTGTTTTAATTTATATTTTCTCTGATCCAAATAATTAAAAAATAAAAACTCATGGAGCATGTTAATGTAGCCAGTGTTATTTTAATATCATTAAGATATTATTGTAATTTTTTAAAATTGTTTTTATTTTTATACTTTCCATTTTTATGTTAAATTATAGTTTTATAGTTTTTAAATTAAGGTTTTAGTAATTTTGTTGTGTGCCTTTGTCTTTTTTGTTGTTGTTGTTTTTTAAAGGTCTACGTAGTTTTTATTTATTTACCCTTGAAAATCAGTTTCTATACTCTTGAGCTCCAGCCAAAAATGGGCAGTTTTAGAAAAGAAAACAGTTACAGAGAGCAGATTGACACGCTCCAAATCAGGACCCTCTCAATGTGGTTTATGATCTTCAGTCGTCTCTTCTAGGTCGTTGAGAGCCAACCTCATCAAGAGTTTGCCAGAGAACACCTTCCAATCTCTGCACATGATGGGAGACCTGTAAGCAAAGATGAAGCATTGCTGTAAATGAGTGCATGCAAAGGGGTTAGTGAGCTATTAGTGAGTTTAATTTGACATGTCCTCTTCACTTTTGCAGGGATCTGTCCAGTAACTTGATAAAGGAACTTCCAATAGGTATATTCAAGGATTTACCCTCATTGCAGATTCTGTGAGTAACTGTGCTGCTGTCTGTAAGTACTGTAAATCTGTAAATAATCTCCAGTGTTGAAATCCCGGTGTTAAGGACTTTTAGAGTAAAGAGTTAAAATTGTGGTGTTGAATTTTAAAGGATTAACACTAGCTAGTGTAAACAGCACCCTCTGGCCGGAGTAAACACTGGAGAATTATCTTTATTAATCTTACTCACAAAGTGTGTTTTGTAATATCATATCGTTTTATAATGATATTAATGTGTTGCGTGCGCCTAAACTTTTATCAATGGCATTTCCTTTCACTCGCGATGCGGAACACACGAGGACTTTTCTAAAAGGGAAAATCCGAAAGTAAGTGTTTTATCTCATTTAAAATATGTATTTTATAACAACATATTAATTTATAGCGATACTTATGTGCTGTGTTCTCCTAAACTTTTCCTCAGAGAGATATTCTCAGTATAAGTCATTTGTTCTTGTGTGTCTCATGACCAATTTTTGTGATTTCATTAAGCATGAATTGAGTTTTCATGATGCTGATGTGTCCTTTATTGGATTTGAGTGCTGTTTTCATTGAATTAATTTGAAAATATCACTTTCAGTAAACTTAAACTCTTTATACTGAGTAAATCTTTAAGCATTAAATTGTTTATTATTATTCTTTTTTTTTGTGTGTGTGTTTAGTTTAATTTTAAGTAAACTAGTTATTTAATATTGTTACAGATGGTTCATGCTGGGTTAACAGAAAAAAATCAAAAGGAGATGATGTGCTTGAAGAGTATGAAGCCACCAATACATGGGTAAGCCACAATTGCACATTTTAAGATTATTGATTGTCATGTTTATTTAAAAAAACAAAACAAACAAACAAAAAAAAAACAATAATAATAAACAGTCTGATTTCTTTCTAAAGAATAAATATCAACTGTAAGTTTTTGATATGCTTGGACTGTCATTTATTTATGTGCTGTCCCATTTATGTGCATTAATTTTGATAGGAGTCGTCCAACCTCAGTGCAACCCATTTTCTAGTAAGACTGACTTTCTTTTTACAAAATACATTTACAGTGAATTAAATGCTTTTTCTTAAAGGGATAGTTCACCCAAAAATGAAAATTAAACGGTTAGTTCATCCAAAAATTAAAATTATGTTTTACTCACCCTCAAGGCATCCTAGATGACTTTCTTCTTTCAGATGAATCCAATCTGAGTTTTATTAAAAATTATCCTGGGACTTCCGGGCTCTATAATAGCAGTGGGTGGGTGTTGCTGTTCAACAGTCCAAAAGAAGTGCAATAAAGTGCATCCATCCATAACAAACAGTGCCTCATACGGCTACGGGGGTGAATAAAGGCCTCCTGTAGCGGATCAATGCGTTTTTGTAAGAAAAATATCCATATTTAAAACAAACACTTTCGTCTAGCTTGTGCTAACTGTCGTGTGCGCAGACCGTTCCGGGTGGATGGCGTAGGACTTTAGTGAAGTTTTGGCTCCAGTGAAATATGCTAGTCTCGCGAGAACCAGGGTTTGTTTACAGGAGCGAAGGAAGCAAATTTTCCTTACTTTAGCAAAGAAAAACCACTCTCTTCTTGGCTTACATCGAAATCCTCTGACATTTCTCTTTACAAATCCTTGTTTTGTATTTCTAATTCATGATTCGTTTGTTTTGCTCTCTCCTCTGCTCTTCCGCGTTCGTCACTTCTCACCGGTGCATGCACTACACCGACGTCCTGCGCCATCCGCCTGGAAGGGCTTACACGTACAACATTTAGCACAAGCTAGAGAAAAGTATAAAACGTTTATAAATATGGATATTTTTCTTACAAAAACACATGGATTCGCTACAGGAAGCCTTTATTCACCCCCCAGAGCCGTGTGAGGCATGTTTTATTATGGATGGATGCACTTTATTGCACTTCTTTTGGACTGTTGAACAGAAACACCCACCCACTGCTATTATAAACTTTGGATTAGCCAGGAAATTTTTTAATATCACTCCGATTGGATTTGTCTGAAAGAAGAAAGTCATATACACCTAGGATGCCTTGCAGGTGAGTAAATTATGGGGTAATTTTCAGGTGAACTAACACTTTAAGTTATTATTTACTCACCCTTGTGTTGTTCTAATGCGGTATGCCCTTCTTTCTTTTTCGGACCTGCTTGTCCTTATGTCTCTATATGCCAATTAATATCAAGCTTTTAAAAAAGATGCAAAAGGATCAGAGTGGTCCCATGTGTTTCTTCTGTAGATTATTCAAAATATAACCTTTTGTGTTCCTCAGAAGACAGAACGTCATACAGGTTTGGAACCACATGAGGACAAATAAATAATGACAGAAGTTTCAGTTTTGGGTGAACTTCTTGTATTGCAATTCATACTTGTCTCTGACATTTCACCTGATAATAGTTTTGATAAATGGATGTGATCCTGTTTTGGTTTTGTATTTATATTTATTTATTTTTCAATTTTACAGGGGCAGTTTTGTGATGCTGCAAATAGGAGTGGATATCTTGCTTGGCTGAAAACTGCAGAGAAACGCATCTCATCGTGCTGAAAAAAAGAATGAGACTATTCTCTCCAGGGAGGTCCAAACACCAGCACAGACTTTGATTAGTGAGCATTAACATGCATTCAGCTTTTATGGTAATGAATGGAATCCTGTTGTTTAACCTCCTAAATGTCAGCATTATAAACCTTATGACATTAAGAGTACATATTCATTTCAGATTTGCACATATTAGACCTGTACACCATAATTGTCTATATATTGTGTTTTTGCTATTTGTACATTGCCTATTTGTAAATTATTCTTTTATTATCTGTGCCCTGTCCTGTTGCTGTCTTTCTGTTGCACTGTAGAGCTTCTGTCACAAAAACAAATTCCTCGTATGTGTAAGCATACCTGGCCAATAAAGCTCATTCTGATTCTGATTCTGATTCTGATATGGACCAAATAAGAATGTTTTTTGTGTCTTTGCACTGATTTGCTTCTACATTATGATGTTTAATTGTTGTAAGAACATGTTCTTTACATGTATTGAAAACATTGAGTGAGAAGACATTTTGGTGCAGGGAAAAAGATTTACAATGTTTCAATAAAATAAATGTAAACATGTATTGTTTTGTGAGTTTATTTTTTAATATTTTCACCTGAACACTGGTGCAGTGTTGACCAGTTAATCCATAAGTGTTAACTTTCAACACCAACTTTGGTGTTCTCATTATCAACTCTGGTGTTAATATTTTACATTTTAAGAGTTTGTTAGTTAACACTGTCAGAGTGTTAAAAATGTTAACTCTTTCAAAAGTGTTAATTTAACACTTTAGCAGTGATTCCCATATATACTCTGGTTAAGTGTTAATTTTAACTCTGAGGGAGTTAAACTCACTCTTTTAAATTTGCTGTGTACACTTCATTATTATATGTAACTGTTGTATTGAGTTTTACCATAAAATAGCCTGCTGTGTTTTCTCATTTGTAGGAATCTGTCCCAAAACCCACTGGACCACATCTACCCAGCCCAATTTAACCACCTAATTCAGCTCCAGTCTCTGTAAGTAACAGCATTATCTGAGTTTTTCATGAGATTTCAACAATAAATGTTTAAAAAAAAAATGTAATATGCTGTTGTGGCCACACAACAAAGGTAGGTTTCCAAATGAAATGAGTCTCACATGGAGTTGAGTTAGTGTTTGTGGGCTTGTTTCGGGTTGCAGCGCAGACTGACGATAAAACAAACAAACAGCAGACCAGGCTGTGTTCCAGAATCGGAAATTCTAGTAATCACTGAGGCTCAGAGCTTGTAGACGGTGAGCGGATGGAGGTCAGCGGAATAACCGAAGGCTCCTGATAAAGGACTTAATAATAAAGCTTGAATACTCTGTTTATGCAGTGGCCTGGAGGGAGTGGAGATCCCAAATATTCAGACAAGCATGTTCCGCCCCATGGATAACCTCTCCTACATGTGAATATCTCATTCTGCTTTCAATTAGTTTGAATATATAATTAGTCTTCAAATATGAAGTGAAATATTCATGTCCTATTATGTGCTAGGTTTTTTTATATACACCGCATATCGTTAAAAATTGGTATTACATTTTATATTTTGTCAAACTTCAAGTCTGTGAAGTTTGACAAAATATAAAAATGTAATAATTATTTTTCAATTATAATATAATATATACTTTTTTAACATTTTAATTATATAAAATAGCCAACTGTTTTTATAATATAATATAATATATAATATATAAAGTGAATGAGGGGAAAAAATGTATTTTGCCTGCTGAATGGTGATTTAGCAGCAGGGTTTGAAAAAAAAAAAAAAATTAAATATTCAGTTTAACCTATAAATACATTTTTTTCTCAGATATTTCAAGAAATTCCAGTACTGCTCTTACGCCCCACATGTCCGAAAGTGTAAACCGAACTCAGACGGACTTTCATCTTTTGAGGATCTGCTTGCTAATGT
Organism: Spinibarbus caldwelli; assembly: GCA_039654775.1. Classification (NCBI taxonomy): domain Eukaryota; kingdom Metazoa; phylum Chordata; class Actinopteri; order Cypriniformes; family Cyprinidae; genus Spinibarbus; species Spinibarbus caldwelli. Next base: position 9,248,751 of record CM077253.1, on the reverse strand, counting down.
GGTTCTTCGTGTGTCGGTGTGGGTCATGGCTTTTATCACCTGCTTTGGAAACCTCTTTGTCATCGGGATGCGGACGGTCCTGCGGGCTGAGAACAACCTGCATGCTCTCTGCATCAAGGTTTTGTGCTGTGAGTACCACAGGTATACATTTTACCTACGCCCACATTATATTAAACATTAAGTATGTTATACGAGTTAAAAGCATGCGGCTAAGTCTTTTAAGAGATCAGCATTAATGACACCAGAGGACACACACATCTGTTTTTAGGGTTTATTTCTACTATAATTGGCTGACTGTTATATAACCAATGTGACGCAAGCAGAAGCAGCTGGCACTCCTGGAAACAAACCCGTTTTCTAGGGCACCGAGCTCTCAAATTATAAGTGTTCCTCTCAATTACATAAAGCATTACATATAGCAATCTATGTCTCAATTATCCATTTACCTTAAAAATTATGTGGATTTCATCTCACTGAAGAGCTCTCCCCTATGCTTTCAGCAATCAGATATGTCCGACAGCAGTTGATAATATTATTTAGCTCTGGAAGAGCATGTCTGAGATATTTGAAAAGCCTTTTCTCCAGGTCCTCTTGCTGTCAGTCCCCTTTAATCAAAGTGTCTCACTGTTGACCGTCTCCAGCCTGACATTCAGCTTGAAAGGCTGTCGGGATTGGACGGGAAATCTATAACCTTGTAACAATTCTATTCGCACAGGATTTGCTCTCTATTACAATCACCTTCAGTAATCAATACTAACTCTTGCTGGAGTTCTTGAGCTGGTGCCATTAATCAATGCAGCCTGTTTGGCATGGGAAACACTTCTATTTTAGCCTGCAATGTCATTACCACATGTGCTTTGGTCACGTACCTGTGCTGTGCCTCGTAAAATTGATTTCTGGCCTGCTGGTGTTGTGATTTGTCTTTTAAAAATAACATTTTATACATTTTATGTGTGCAGGAATAGCTCCAACATTCTGGCGCAAGACCAAATTATAAATCAGGAAGCTACTTGTTCATTTATGAGTTCTGCTTCTGGCATCCAGTGAGTAATAGCTGTTTACCACAATGCATCATTTGTCCCTAGGTGCGGACTGCCTGATGGGGGTCTATCTGTTTTTCGTGGGGGTCTTTGATGTGAAGTTCCGTGGCGAGTATAACAAGAACGCTAAGCTGTGGATGGACAGCCTGGAGTGTCGTATCATTGGCTTCCTGGCTATGTTGTCCTCTGAGGTTTCCGTCATGCTGCTCACTTATTTGACCATGGAGAAGTTCCTGGTCATTGTTTTTCCTTTCAGCCACCTGCGACCGAGCAAGTGCCAAACATTTACCGTTTTGACCTCTATATGGCTGCTGGGTATCTCTATCGCTGCAGTGCCTCTGCTTAGTGAGGAGATGTTTGGTAATTATTACGGACACAATGGAGTGTGTTTCCCTCTTCACTCTGAACGTCTGGAAAAGCCCATTGCAAAGGGATATTCCACTGGGATTTTTCTTGGTGAGTTCTGCCAATCATATTAAATATATGTAATTATGAAGATTCATATAATAGATATTCTTGATCTTTTGAAATAAAAGGGTTACTCAAAGTACACAAAGATCATTTATTAAAACTAAGCTGCAAAAATGTGATGTCACGTCCTCAAGCTTATTAATTGACTCAGTTACTGGACTGATTTAGGTGATTTTGTTAAGAATATGATACAGTTTAAAGGTTTAAGGTCGGTAGGATGTTTAAAAATTTAATTTATTCATGTACTGTGATAGCAAAGTTGAATTTTCAGCAGTCATTACTCCATTTTTCAGTGTCACGTGATCCTTCAGAAATCATTCTAATATGCTGATTTGGTTTCAAGAAACATTTCATATTACTATCAGTGTTGAAAGTTGTGGAATATATATATTTTTGTGGAACTGTGGAAACTTTTTTTTTCAGGATTGTTTGATGAATAGAAATTTCAAAAGAACAGCATTTATTTGAAATAGGAATCTTTTGTAACATTAAATATCTTTACTGTCACTTTTGATCATTTTAATGCATCCCTGCTGAAAACAAGTATGAATTTCTTATTTTAAAAAAATCTTGCTGACCTCAAACTTTTGAATGGTTGTGTATGTCACAATGTAACCTTTTAACTATTTTCTAAACATTATTATTACACATATGCATAGAAATGAGCCAATCATAACAAATATAATTTACATATTCTATATAATATGCAATAGGACCTGGATATGGTGTGCAAAAACCACCAGTTTAATTCTAAGGATCAGAAACAGGGTGGTGTTTGTCGTGTAAAACTAAATTAGGGCTGTTTTGATGCAGGAAACTTTGATTAACAAATGTGGAGAAAACTAAAATGACAAAAAGTAAGGAATATAGTCACTTTAAAACTGAGAAATGTTGTATCAACCTCAGTATTCTGAAGAATATGTGTCTTGTGTCTGTGCCACATATTGTTAATTGCTACTGATGACACTCGTTTATTCACGACACCAACCATACTGAACTGATGAAAGCTATTTTCCAGCACATTAAGCCGTTTGCTCAGCGACACACTTAAGGAACCTCTTAGTCACAGTACAGAGATGATCTTGACCCGTTTTCATTATGCTTTGTGCTGTTGTTCAATCAGAGTTTTATGTTTATACTTGTAGGACTTAACCTGGTGGCCTTCCTCATCATTGTCGTGTCCTACTCCAGCATGTTTTACTCCATCTATAAGACAGGCATCAATGCCACAGAGCAGCGTGGAGGGCTGCACAGGGATGTAGCAATGGCAAACCGCTTTTTCTTCATCGTGTTCTCTGATGCCCTCTGCTGGATTCCCATATTCCTGGTCAAAATCCTCTCCCTGCTGGAAGTTGAGATTCCAGGTTAGTTGGTCCTAAAGCTACATGAAACAAACAATGCACTATATTTTACTGAAAGAAGTTGTCTTTTGTATTTTATGTCTCAGGAACAATCACGTCTTGGGTGGTGATCTTCATCCTCCCCATCAACAGTGCCTTGAATCCTATCCTGTATACACTAACCACCAGTTTCTTCAGAGAGCAGGTGGAACTTTTATGGTGCCATTGGCAGAGGCAGCCAAGACTCAAACAGGACCGCAAGAGCCTCACCAGCTCTGTTATCTACACAGACCCCTCAAGGTCTTCTTTCTACCATCACAGCTACAACCCACAGACATCTATCTTAGACATAGATGGCAGATATACTGTAGATGAAAATGTTCTATATTATGGACATTGCATTTGTCTGTAGTGGACCTACAGAGTTTTCAGAGTGCCGGAGCACTTAAAAGATGATGTCCTGGTAGAACATCTTTCCTGGTGAACAGGCATAATCATGGATTGCAATCAGATGTTATAATGAAGGCTTACATTAGATTATGTATCTAAAGATATTATGGTTGGACAATAATGAAAAAGCCTTAGGATTAAACAAAGTGCAAGATATCCTGACACTGTGCTCTCCCAGTACATCATAAGGCTTTTAAAATGGCTGAATCTGTTATAAACTTGCTAGTCAGTAGGTTTTCAGATCATAAACTTATCTGTTTTGTGAGATGTGTCTTGACAGAGGGTTGGTTGACTGTGCAACAGCCAACAGTGGGCATATATTTGTATTTTGCATATGTATATGCTGATTTATTCTGTTTTATAGTGTATATGTGTATTAAGTGTCAAGAAATAAAGACAAATCCCAACAAATGTATGTTGTTTTCTCTGCTACAAAATATTACATTTTAATTTGTTGACAATTGTTTCTGTAGGCCTATGTAAAATCGAGCTGGACTTAATTGCATCCTACATTTATTCAATTATGCCATTCCTCTGCAATTTTACCAGCCATAATAAAGACTGCAATCAGGAGTAGCCTATCAACCAAAAATTAATCAACTCGGTGACCATCTTGGCCGCCACCGGAAGCTCTTCACGGTGGTTCATGCAAGTGCAGTTATCTCTTTGAACAGGGAAACCTTCGAAACAGTTTGTCAGTGTTAGGTTTGCATACCATATTTCAACTCAGGAATGAACTTTGACAACAATTGTTGTGGTAAAATGTACTTCTTTAGCACAAATTGCACAAATAAGTTTTTCAGTCTGGCCTAGATAATCGACGTGCATTTAAGAGTAACAGGTGCGTCGACATAAACATCTGGTCTACTTGATTTTAATTGGTGGATAGCGGATATTTTTATATGACAACCGATAATTTCACGGTTGTTCATGGCAACATACCCTTCGTTTTTCTTTACGATTACGACTACCGACTGCAGGAAGGCCTTGGATGACATAAACACACACGCACACTGGTATTCCTATCATTATGAGAACATTCAGAATCACAATCAGCTTTATTCACCAAGTGTGCGCAAACACACGAGGAATTTGTTGTGGTTTTTAAGAAGCTCTTGGTACATGCATACATACATATATTCATACACATCTGACATGAGAACAGAAACATTTAAATAAGACTTAACAATAAATAATAATGTGTATGAATCTGGAACAGAAGATTTATCTACAGATTTGTGCATTATTTACTCTATATATACAGCTGTATAGAAAATATGCATATGTATTTGCAGAGCCAGATTACTTAGATTACTACAAATTGTAATCCGTTACTGATTCCAAATTAAATGACAAAAATTGTAATCAGTAACGTAATCCATTACATTACACATTTTAAGTAATATAATCATATTACTTTTTGATTACTTTTAGATTACTTTTGAACTAATTCATTTGTAACATTGATTTAAATCTTATACCATAATGATGTAAAAATACGTAGGCCTACCATAATGATGTAAAAATACAAAGAGTGAGAAATTATATTCCTTTCATTGTAATTAACAACATGAAGTGCATTAAACATTATATTACATAAAGGTTTCCCAAACTGAGGTTCGTAAAGGAACTGCAGGGAGTTTATGAGTTTAATGAAAGGCTAACAAGTAATTAAATCATAAAAATGTAAAATTAAAATAAATCATACACGTATTAAAAAAGATGAAATATTTTATGTTTACCTGCATACCATATGACCATTAACTATTGTCAGAGAACCGTCAACATGCAAATGTGATACTTAATTATTAAAATATTTATTTTAAAATCTCAGGGGTACTTAAAGGGGTCACTGACTATGATTTCACTTTAGCGTGTTGCTGTTTGAGCAGAAAAAAAAAAAAACATCTGCAAAGTTCACTGCAAAGGGAGATATTGTCTTTTACAGAATTGCTGATTGACCACCCCTTTAAAGTAAATACATTAGGTAAATGAGGTTCAGATGACAAAAAGTTTGAGAATGTCTGCAAATTAGAAATAACGAGAATTTGCGCATTTTAATGAGTTTGAAAGACAAAAGCCTTTCAATAATACATAATAATACATGGTTAAATAACCTACTGAGTGATAATTCAAATAAAAATTAATGTGTTCATCAGTAGTTGATGCAATGTTGAAACACTTCTTAAACCTGAAATGATTTTTGTAAATTCAATGGTCAAATCCTCTGTCACCACCTGAATAATGACTGATCTCTGTGTGAATGTCCACAAAACCGGAAGACTTTCTGAGTGTATATAAGCGGTAGACTATTTTAGAAAGGAACATTTAAAAGATAAAAAATAGGAATTAGAGAGAATCAATAAATGATTAATTTATTTCTATTGTGTGAATAATATGTAATCATGTAATCAATAAAAAAGTAACTGTAGTCTGATTACAAATATTTTAAAATGTAATTTACTCTAATTACATACTTAATTTTTGGAATCTGATTATGTAATCCAGATTACATCTAATCAGTTACTACCCATCTCTGTGTATTTGTATTTACATAGTACTTGAGAGAGAGGCAATAATTAGAGATGAAGAATGAATTACAGAACACAGGTAATAATTCCTGTGTTAGCTGTTTAGGCTGGAGATGGCATGGGGGAAAAAAAACTGTTTTTATGCCTAGATGTTCTAGTGCACAGAGATCTGTAGCGTCTGCCTGAAGGGAGAAGTGCAAACAGATTGTGTCCAGGCTGAGAGGGGTCTGTGATGATGTTACCTGCCCGTTTCTTCACTCTGGAGTACAAGTCCTGAAGGCTGGGCAGGTGGACACCAATGATCCTTTCTGCTGTCCTAACAGTCCACTGCAGTCTTCTTATATCTGATTTGCTGGTTGACCCAAACCAGACAGTTATAGAGGAGCACAGAACCGACTCAATAACAGCAGAGTAAAACTGTGTCATATGCGCCTGTGGCAGGTTGAACTTTTTCAGTTGACGAAGGAAGTACAACCTCTGCTGAGCCTTTTTCACGATGGAGTCAATGTGAGTGTCCCACTTCAGGTCCTGGGAGATGGTGGTTCCAGGAACCTGAATGACTCCACTGCAGCCACAGTGCTGTTCATGATGGTGAGTGGGGGGAGAGTAGGGGGGTTTCTCCTTAAGTCCACTACCATCTCTACAGTTTTGAGCATGTTCAGCTCCAGGTTGTTGTGACTGCACCAGACACCCAGCTGCTCAACCTCTTGTCTGTAAGCAGACTCGTCGCCGTCCTGAATGAGGCCGATGAGTGTGGTGTCATCTGCAAACTTCAGGAGTTTGACAGAGGGGTCTTTAGAGGTGCAATCATTTGTGTAGAGGGAGAAGAGCAGTGGGGAGAGCACACACCCCTGAGGAGCTCCAGTGCTGATAGTGCGGGTGTTGGATGTGAGTTTTCCCGGCCTCACTAGCTGCTGCCAGTCTGTCAGGAAGCTGGTGATCCACTGACAGACGGAGGTGGGTACAGAGAGGTGTGTCAGTTTATTCTGAAGGGTATCTTGGATGATGGTGTTGAAAGCGGAGCTGAAGTCCACAAACAGGATCCTTGCATAAGTCCCTGGTTTGTCCAGATGTTGGAGGATGTAGTGCAATCCCATGTTGACTGCATCATCCACAGACCTTTTTGCTCGGTAAGCAAACTGCAGGGGGTCCAGTAATGTCCTTCAGGTGGGCTCTCAAATGACTTCAAACACGAGCTTCTCAAATGACTTCATCACCACAGACGTTAAAGCAACAAGTCTGTTGTCATTAAGTCCTGTGATTTTTGGTTTCTTGGGTACAGGGATGATGGTGGAGCGTTTGAAGCAGGAGGGGACTTCACACAGCTCCAGGGATCTGTTGAAGATCAATGTGAAGATGGATGATAGCTGGACACCACAGGCTTTGAGGCAGGCTGGAGAGACACCATCTGGGCCTTTGGCTTTCCTTATCTTCTGTCTCCTGAAGACTTTGCTTACATCATCTTCACAGATCTTGAGTACAGGATGGGGGGGGGGTTGATGGCTGTGTTGTAAGACGGTCAGAGTGAGTGTGGGGTGTCAGACCAGGCTTTTGCTTTTCAGACCTGCAGTAGAACTCGTTCAGGTCTTCAGCCAGTTGTTGATTGGCTTCAGTGCTGGGGGATTGGGTCTTGTAGCTGGTGATGGCTTTCAGACCTTTCCACACTGATGTAGGGTCGTTTCTTGCGAGCTGTTTTTTTAGCGTTCCAGAGTAGTTTTTCTTTGCCACTCTTATCTCCCTATTCAGTGTGTATTTGACCTGTTTGTACAAGGCTTTGTCCTCACTCCTCTAGATGTCCTCTTTGGCCTGGCGAAGCTGTTTGAGTTTTGAGGTATGTCGTTAAATGTTAAATAAGTCCTGGTGGGTACACACATGTCCTCACAGAAACTAATGTAGGACATCACGGTGTCCGTGAGCTCATCCAAATCATTAGCTGCAGCCTCAAAAACACTCCAATCAGTAAGTTCGAAGCAGGCCTGTAAATCCCGCTCTGCTTCAACAGTCCATCTCTTTACAGTTCTTACTACAGGCGTAACAGATTTGAGTTTCTGCCTGTAGGCTGGTAGAAGATGAACCAAACAGTGATCAGAGAGTCCCAGTGCTGCACGGGGGACAGAGTGGTATGCATCCTTTAAAACAGTGTAGCAGTGGTCCAGTATGTTGCTGTCTCTGGTGGGGCATGTGATGTGCTGTCTATATTTAGGCAGTTCGCGGGTGAGATTAGCTTTATTAAAATCACCGATAATGATGATGAAAGAGTCCGGGTAATGCTGCTCTGTGTGTGTGTGTGATTTGATTGGCCAGCAGTTCTAGCGCCGGACGCGCATCAGGAGTAATGTACGCACTCACCAGAATAAACGAGGAAAACTCCTGCGGCGAATAAAAAGGCTTACAGTTAATAAAGAGAGCTTCCAAGGTTTGTCCAGCACATCTTCTTTAAAACTGTCACGTCTGTACACCAGCCTTCATTGATATAAAAACATAATCCACCGCCTTTCGTTTTCCCCGACGGTCCGCTCTGAACAGCTGGAAGCCCGTTGGATGAAGCGCGCTGTCCGGAATGGCTGCGTTCAGCCAGGTTTCCGTGAAGCAAAGCACAGCAGAGTTTAAAAAAGTCCTTGTTTGTGCGGGTGAGGAGTTGTAGTTTGTCTGATTTATTTGCAAGGGAGCAGAGATTTGCCAGATTAATTCTCGGCAGCAGAGTCCTAAAACTGCACTGTCTGAATTTCACGAGTGCACCAGCACGCTTCCCACACTTGCGTTGCCTGGAGCGCTGGAACACTGCTCCTCCGACCAGGGGCGGTTCTAGACCACAGTAACTGGGGGGGCCAGACAGGGGCCACTTCTGCTTTTAGGGGGCACAATTTTTAAATTCATCTTAACCTACTTTAAGTATTATTCCTTCAGTCATTTTTCACCATGTCATGCATCACTGCAATCTCTGGAAGTAATCTATAACAATTTCAGCTAAATTAAATATTTCATCCTGTTTCGGTTATTTGACAAATAATTTTGTATTGTAGTGTCAGGGGCATCATGCATTCATAATTTTTGAGGGGGCACGAGTGAAGGGGGGGGGCGCTCTCATGCTTGTCATGTGACACACAGCAGCCACAATACCACTGTATAAATGATACAGGCTTATGTCCCTACTGAAAAAAAAAAACAAAACAAAAAAAAAACATTAACCCATCACAGAATGGTTTACACTACAAATACCATTACAAACATCACAAACCATCAACATTTAACCATTAAAAAATGGTTTTCTGTAGTGTGTTTTAGGACATATTCCATTAGTATTTATTGGTTTTAACAAGCCACCAATAGAAGGCAACCAATTACCAGTAGAGACCAACAGAATCCATTACAGTTTCCAGTAAAACCAATACAAGCCCCATTATAACCAGTAAAACCATTACTAATTTTGTAATGGTGTCTATTGTTTTTTTTTTTCAGCAGGGGTTTTATTTATTTATTTATTTTTATTTGATATATCCCTAAAATATATCATGAAATTTCTCGATTCTCAAATATGTGTAAGTAAATCCATTTTGCACCTTTATAGATTATGTTATTTGGTCTATAATGGGCGATGGGCAAATAAGCCTAATACTGTAATCTATTAACTACGCATAAAAGCCCGTCTTTTTACTTAAGGACCAGATATGGGTGTCATGCCATAAAATACTTTTAATACGACTGACTTTGTATTTAATGTGAATTTAATAAAAACATTGTAAGTTACTAATTAGCCTATAACATTTTCAGTGTACAAGAAGAGAGCAAAGAACGTTTACAATATCAAAGAACATTTTCACTTCAGTCCAGCGAGTTCAAGCACTCTCAAAAACTTACACTGTGAAATTAATATCTTACTTACATTCGTACTTCTTCACTTTGTTGTTTCTGATGAGAATTATTCAGTCAGCCAGCGCGCGCGGTGACTAAACAGCGTGTTTCAGCGATGACTCATCTGAACGCCTCTGATTGGTCCTTGCATTCATAAGCTCAACAGAATCGAATGTGATTGGTTATAATGCGCAGTGCTTTAAAAACGTGCGTACCTCTGGCTCTGTGCCAGCCAGCGAACGCAGATTTGAATTTAGCAGCTGGTGATGTTTTTCTTTTTATATACATATAGTTTACAGGACAAACTGCGCATTTCACCCAAAATTGTTTGCTGTAATATGATTCCAAATTTAGTATAATGTAGTGAATACACACACACACACACACACACACACTCACTTACTTAACTCTTTTAAATCTTTTAAACCGCTCAGATGTCTAAACAGGTGTTTATTTTTTACATTTAGCGGCTGACTGGGCATAATTAATGGATCATTTAACACAAAAACTTGTAACTATTTAATTTCGGCTTTATGGTTGCCCAGTAAAGACACAGACTGACTGACAAGCAGAAAATACATAGCCAACTTACTAACACGCTACTGTGAGGGCACCGATGGGAGGGGCTTAACAAATGGGAGGAGTTACGTCCTGTCGCTACTTGTTTGATTGACAGTCGTAACGAGGCAGAGGCTCCGCATACCTCGAGGCAAGTGCGAGAATTTACCCCAGCCGCAACAGCTTTAGGATGGAGCAATAGTCGAAGAAACTCGTCTCCTCACAGGTAAGTCTATTCGCTTACATTGGCGACTCATTTGGAGCGGTTTAATCTGTCACCTCTGTAAATCCACACTTTGTATAAAATATTAATCACTCGAACCCTATCCTTCACATTTCCTGAACTCCGTTCCCCGAAATTGTTCTGTACCTGCATGAAGGCTTATAACAGAAGTTTATTATGGTCTTGGGAAATGATGTGTGATGAAGCTTACATTTTGGGATAAATTGAGCATCAAACACTGACGTCTCTCCATTAACCAGCCCCTATTTTCATAATTGTGAGGGGGAAATCCAACTATTAAGATTTTATCTGAATTATCTACTTGTAATTTTAATTCTATAATCGTCCAAACCGTTATTCGCAGGTTTCTATGACTACTACATCTGTGTCCTACCAAAGTAATATATTTCTGTTTTTGAATTGCCTCTTGTTAGGGAATAGATCATAATGAAGAATATGGACAGACTCTGATGTAACTAGTTCCTGTTAAAAATAAATAAATAGCAATAAAGTTGTTAAATAAATAATAAAATAGCAAAATGCAACCATTCAGTATAGGGCTACATTTATGTAAGTAAATGCTGTTTGGTGGGAATGACACAAGTTAAACTTTTAAAACAAAAATATGTTTAAAGTGCAATTTACTATGAGTGAATCGTTAAAATGGTCTTTTCTATTCATATCTAAACTTTTTAAAGTTTAGATATCAATATAAAAGACTGTTGTTTGTAAAATATTTCTAATAATTTAGTTTATGAGTAATCTGCAAAGCAACGTGAGGATACATTTTCTGTTTGAAGCTGCTTATATGGAACTGCAAAGTTGTTACATAAATGCTAAATTTGCAATATGCAACCATGTATGTAGGCGTGCATTTATGTAAAAGCCCATGCTGCTGAAGAGACTGTAAAAGTTAAAGGTTTTGTTAAAATAAAACTGTGCGTGAACTGTGGTTTCCAGTATTTGTAAAGCATAGATATGAATATAAAAGATTGCTGATTTTTAGACTATTGCTAATAATTTAGCTTATTATCTAGAATAATATAGAAAGAGTTTATGCAGAGACATTTCAAGTGTCTTGGTGAAGTTGCATGTAGCTGCTTATGTGGAACTGCAAAATTGGCACCAGTTTTTCACAATAACGATTCTTGTTGACCTTTATTACAAAATATAAGTGATTTGTTGTAATTCTTTCTCTTTAGCTGTCATTCCAGAGTGTATTGAATCATTCTGACAGAACATCTCTTTGAAGAACATCCTACAGAAGCTTGTTTCTCAGGCAACCGTGCTGGTTTTAGTACGCTACTATAAATATGCGAGTAGGTGGGCAGGAGCTTTATGATCTGGTATTATTTACATAGTCATGTTCTTTCTCTATTTCTTTAATGTTCTTCATGTTCATCTGCCAACACATATTTCCTTTGCGTTTCATCTGAAGGTGCATGTAAACATTGTCTAATTAGCTTGGATCGCGTTCGCTTGCAGTTCAGTTATGACTTGGCATGAACGTTGCCATTCAGACAATGGCCGAGGCCCAGGGACATTCAAACACCAACGTCTTCTTGTGTCACTTGAGACAGAGGGCGTCTTTTGTGAGTGTCAAATGCTTGATTGTTGAACCTGAGCCAACGGCTGATTTCCTCTTCCCATCTTGAAGGCTGAACAATGAATGTCTGTGTGTGTATCAATGCTGGCCACCAAAAAAGAACAGAATCACCTGTCCGTAACCAGATATGAGCAGCTTTCCCGGTGTCAGTGGCACCGGTTCTTTGCGATGTAATAGGGTGATGAGATGTAAGCTCCGCCCATTAGGAATATTTGATGCGTCTGATTGGATGTAAGGCATTAGCTGTGCCTCTGTTTGCTAACAGGCGAGCAGTTAGAGGGACAGGTGCAGGGTGAAGACCCAGATGCCCTGAAAGACCCCATTATCAGTGGAGCAGAAAGAACTGGTACTTTTGTACAGCAACCCTGAGAATGCTGCATTCATAGGCATCACCTTTGCTTTATTTTGTTTTTGCATAATTTATTATTATAAATGAATATTTATTATAAATATATAGTATTTATAGTATTATAAATATTTTAATAAAGGTTATTAAATATATTTACATGAATATTTATTATTGTATTATTAATATTTAATAAACATATTTAAGTAAACTTTTATCATTATTGTTTTATTGAAACTCTTAACCCTTAAAATTTCATGTGTGCTACATACATGAATGATACCTTAAATTTTGCGGCTTTTTAAGGAGAGAAAATTTTAGTGATCTGACTTATGATTTTTGCTTGGTGGATGATTAAAAAGATAGACTGGTAAGACTTTGCCTTATATAAGAATCTGAAAATCGTAGTGACTTGGATTTATTTATTTATTTATTTATTTATTTATTTATTTATTTTTAATTTTTTTTTTTTTTTTTTTAAACCAAGAACACCCTAGAAGCCTTTGTTGTTATTGTTAACTGAAACTAAAACTATTAAAATTGTTTTTGCTAATTGAAATGAAGTTAAAATTAAATATAAATATTAGATGAAAAACTTAAACTTAAAAAACTTAAATGAAAATTTGAAATTATGCCATAACAGCTAACTAAGTTTGAGCTGAAGTATTAGTAAAACTGATATAAAAAAATTAAAGCTAAATAGAAATGTTAAAAAATAAATAAAAAGGACAAAAACAGAACAAAATTGATCAAATTTAAACTGAAATTAAAATGAAAACTATAATAATATATAAGTAATACTAAAATAACACTGCTAGAAACCACAAAGCAATCCGCCAAAAATCAATCGGAACATATTAGTAACTCTATAGCAATGCATAAAATCAAGTCAATACACAAATCTAATAAAAACTGAATTTTATTTCAGAAGCAGGGGCTAAAATTTGCTCTGAACCCTAGTATAGAGCCCGATAGCATTAGGGCTAGTCATTTTTTATTATTCTGATAAACAATTTATTTCAGTATGAACTTCTAAAACATCTAAATGACATCCTAAAACACCCAAGACATGCTCAAAGCAAGGTTACTAAGTGTAAAGCATGACGTTTGGGTTTGTGTGTTGTGATGAGGAGCAGGTATGGCTCTCAATGTGGTCAGAGTCTCTGAGCTCCAGATGGCAGCTGAAGCTTTGACTGGACGTACATGAGATCAGGTTGAAAGAGCTTCTTTGAAGAGTCACATGATATGTTCTCACCATCCCAAAAACTATTCAAAGTGCTTTCTGCATTTCCCTCTTAATGGCCTGTTGCTGCCGCTTTTTCCAAAAATAATTTGAGGAATTGATCTTCAAAGAGGTCGTGTTGAACTAAAGCACTCTAAACTCAATATGCGCATATGCTCCAAAGTGTTTGTGTTTGTGCAAATGATTGAGAAATAACATGTTAAGTGGATCAACAGAGACAAAGTACAAACTCATCCAGCTGAGTGCGTCGGGTCGATTATGTGCAGTGCGGCAGATGTTTGTCGCAGTTGCTTACAATCGCTCCCTTCTTTTCTCTAGAATTTACAGATAAAGGCTCATCCAAGTACAATTAACTTTAAATGAGTTTATTCTAATAATAGGTGTTCATCAATTATTTACCAGGCCCTTCTCTGCGTATGCAAATTCAGATGTCCCTCGCCATGGCAACAGCTTGCTGAATTCTCACAGTGCCCAGAGGTGTTGGCTTGCCAAACTCTTGCCTACTTCCCTCAGCCCGCAGAGAGACCCGCTCTGCACTTCAGGAGCTTGTGAAAGAGCTTTTGACATTAAAATGTGTCTGAAAACTTTCTTTGAAAGCATGTTTTGAAAGCAAGTGTGATATTATCTTTAGTTTTTGATATGCTCCTTTTTTTGGCCTATATATGCTACGTCAGTGTCCTTTCTTATGGATTTTAATGGTAATCTTTAAAAAATGCACGCTTATGGCAAGTTGTAGCAGTCTTGCATATGCTAGTTTATACTTTGAACTCTAGAGGGCGCAGTTACACCATTTTTTTCCTTCTAGATCGCACCGTAGACCTCTTAAACAATCACTGATTGATTTGCATTTATGCAACTTATGTATGTTTAAAGTCAAATTTTAGTTGTTTTGAAATTAAAAAAGTTTCAAATTTAACAATAAATAAATATAAATAAAAAATAAAAAGATGGCACAAAGCTGACATTTTTGAAAGCATATATACATGTTCAAAGCTTTGGGGTCAGTACGATTTTTTTAATTAAATTTAATTTGACTTTTGTTCAGCATGCATGGGTTATATTGATCAAAAGTGACAGTAAAGACATTTACAATGTTACAAATGATTTCTATTTCAAATACATGATTATTATTATATTATTATACATGACTATTGCAGTTTTCAATAATATTTTAAGCAGTACAACTGTTTAACATTGTTTATAAAAAAACAATAATATTCAGCATATTAGAATGATTTCTGAAGTTCAGCTTTGCCATTAGAGGAATAAATTACATTTTAAATAATATTAAGTAGAAAAGAGTTATTTTTAAGTGTAAAAATATTTTACAATATTACTATTTTTGCTGTATTTTTATAAATGCATCCTTGGTGGGCACGATGAGACTTTTTCAAAATCAGACTTTTGAACGGTGGTGTAAAATTGCTATATCATGCAAAATTGGAAAAGTTACTAAAACACTTTTGGATCTGTCCTGAATCGAAATCCATGAAGTTCACATCATGTCCTCAAAGTGCTTTACTATTCACGAAAAACACCAACCCTCCTTTCATAGCTGTAATTTGATTGCTTAAGTGATATTGTGTGGTTAAATTCTTACTAATTCAATTGTGGTTTTCCATGAGGTTCACAATCTGAACTTTTTCCCTTTTTTATTTCGCTTTATGTTTGAAATTTAGTAGAAATTAGTTAGTAGAAATTTTATTAACTCTAGTGTATTATGCAACATTACGGGGTGTGACTAAGCCAGATCAGGGGAAAAAACACTAATTGTAATTTTCTTGTTGTGGCACACAGTATATCTATTCTTCAGCATACTAGCTGGCGAAACAGACATACTTTTAAAACAGAAAACGCCTATAAGTGCTCACAAAGTCGGTTTGTATTTCTCATGTAGGGTAACAGTGGAAAAATCCATTCACATAGGTGTGGGCCGTTTCTGGTGCTATTTCGAAGTACAAATGAGCTTCAGAAAGTAAGAGTGTATTTTTTTACAGGGAGTTCTCACTAAGTCTCTGAGGGTTTACACCCATGATGCAACAATTCCCATTACACAGTCTGTGTTGAGCTTTTCTCTTGGTAACTGAATAAGGACAATCCACATCAGAGCCTTCTAATTCAAAGTGATTCCTCCATCCCAGCGACGTTTGGGGATCCCTCTCCAAAAACATGAGACGTGCAAGGATCTGCGATATCTTTGGGGAATCCCACCCTCTGGAATATCACAGGATGAGGACTAAATGACTCAGACTGCCGGAAGCAGCTTGTTTGTGATAACTACTCAAAGATGGAGATCTGCCCACTGCAGCATTTCCTACTGTATGTCTCTTTCTCTTTCTTTTTCTCCGTCTTCCTTTTCCTCTCGTATTTTGTCACTGGGCGGCACGGTAATCCTACACCTGCCTGTTCTCATACGTTGTACTGTAACTGGCTGAACTGCTTTGACAAGTGCGAGGGGGTTAAAACACACTTGCAGTGCAGAGCCTGGCTCCTGTCTGGCTGCATCTCTCCACACACACAGACACACACACTGGTATAAGAAACAGCCCAGGATCAAGACTCAGTCCTCTGTGAGAAGGAAAAGAAGAGAGAAAGAGCAGAAGGAGGGCAAACAAACTGAAAATTGGAAGTTCAATGCTGCCGCTGTGGAAAGCCTGACAGGGAGCGGGCGGCTTGCCAACTGGAGATGTTGTACGGTGAGCATCAGGAGAATGATGGGATTGAATTGGAGAGCATGGCCAGCTTATCTGAAGACCTGATGCTGAGCGGCGACTTTCGCGGGAAGTTCAAGAAGATCCGGACCAAGAAAAGGCCCACCATTCTGACATGTAGGTGCTGATTGGCGCAAGCCCGTGTGTTTATTTGTTGTCACTGTCTACTATGAAATTAGAGATTGGAGTGAAATTGAGAAGCTACTTTGCTAGGGTGGTCATAACTTCATAAGTCTTTCCATCAACCATGTGTGACATGCCTCAATGTCTATAGATATTTACTGGTTACCTGAAGAATGTGGCGCATGTTTGTTGAAATAGACTGTTTGCTTTGAGTATATCAAAGTTGTGTATGAGCCAACAGAATGCGTGCAGTGAAAACTTCCATAGAGGTGTGCTGAAATGTGAGGAAATGCAGATCAAAGTGGAAAAAAAAAAAAATAAGCTCCTTGTGTTTTTACAGTATTCACTTTAATTCTTAGCTGAATTAAGATCTGATTTGATAGTTAAGATTTTGGTTGGTAAGATTTTTTTTATATTTTTGAGAGAAGTCTGCATTTGACTGCATTTATCTAATCAAAAATACAGTAATATTGGGAAATATTATTACAAATTAAAACAACTGTATTTTATTTGAATATATTTTAAAATATAATTTATTCCTTTTATGGTAAAGCTGAATTTTCAACAGCTGTTACTCCAGTCTTCATTTTCACATGATCCTGCCGAAATCATTCTAGTGTACTGATTTGGTGATTGAAAAAGTTGCTTTTTTGTTTTTTTGTAGAAACAGTAATTCACTTTTTCAGTAGTCTTTAATGAATAAAAGTTCAAAACTAATTCGAGACAGAAATTTTTGGTGACATTATAAATATGTTTACGGTCACTTTCGATTAATTTAAGACATCCTTATTAATTCTAAAAAGACTTCCTAAAAAAATATATATATATTGGCCCCAAACTTTTGAATGGAAGGATACATTAAATGACAAGCAATTCATCATTCTCCACTATTTCTAATTCATTAGGTAAATGTGATAAGTGATAATGATCATGTGAACTATGTGCAGTTGATCAGAAGTTTTTCCACAAGATGCTCGTCACTGAAGCAAAACATTTTCCCTAGTGGTATCAGACTTCGTGCACACCACAGTATCTATCCTGCTTGTTTAAAGATAAACAGTTGAATGTAAATTACAGGAGACACAGAGGTAGCTTAGATAAAGGAGAGACGCTGCGAATGTTACTTGAGCCCTGTGTGTCTTAGTCTTTATGTGTGTTTCCTTGAAAGAGTCTGAAAAGGAGGATAAGGTAAGAGTGTAAGGGGAGAAAGAGGGGCCAGAGGGTGGAGAGAGGGAAAACCAGCACAGGGAGGAAAATTAGATAGAGAAAAAAGAGGAGTGCAGAGCTGGTACTGATATCCACAGTGACGCCTGCATCAGTGAGACATGCTTCACATTCCATCACTTCATCAGAGCTTGAAAATGCTTTTAATAGGCTCTTAATGGGACTCAACCTGCCGAACAACCTGCTCCCACTCCCACAGATGGCTTAAGACTAAATATTTACACTATCTCAAACAGTAAACATGCCAATGAATGCCTGTGATGGGAAAATTTATCTTGTTTGTAAGGTTATGAAATATTTTAGAAGTCCCAGAATCATAATATCCATTTTTTTTTTTTTTTTTTATTTTATTTTATTTTATTTTATTTTTTTTTATTTTATTTTATTTTATTTTATTTTATTATTTTATTTTATTTTATTTTATTTTATTTTATTGAATGATTTGATTCACTTGAGTTCTATTTGAGTGATTGACTTGAGCTGTTTTCCAATACAGTGCTTTCAGCTGTGAGTTGTAATGGCTTGTGCTCTTTAGCTTTTTACGTCAGGAAGTTTTTGGACATTTCTACCCATCAAGACCTCCATTTGCACTGCGTGGTGATAATGGACTGGTTGAAAGGTTGAGCGATAGTTCAGCCAGGACATTATGTAATAATCTGTCTGAGAGCCCCTTGCTGTGCCAGGTCCAATCTCATAACGTCACCGGGTCCGATCTGTGTGGGTTATGTTACTGGGATATGTCATCTTTATCACTGTAACCACTGTTGCAATGTTTTAATTTCTGAAAGATAAACAAAAACAGGGAAGCAGAGAATACAGTGTCCCCTGTAGGCAAATTCTAGATGTAAATGGGTCACACGAAAACATGTGACATGTTGACATTGTTGACATGCAGTAATGTCTGGACTGTCTGGGGTATTTGAATATGAAAATATAAATAAAAAAGCTGTGCTAAAACTGTTTACTCATATTAACACATGACCATCTAAGCCCTTAACATTTTTCAATTAAAAACAATCTGTATCTTATTATCTTAACAGTTGTTTTGATCAGTAATATTAAAGCAGACGCCACGTTGCTGTTAAATTGAGTGGATTCATATTAGTAATAGTAAGAATAAATAGAGTGTTTTCCCCCAGAAAACAAGTGGGCAACTTTAAACTGGCCTGATAAATAGAGTGTGAGCATTATGTAATTAAGGGCAAGTTCTTGACATCAGAGGGATAGAGAGGGGCATGATGGGATTATAGAGTGACTCAGGACGTGCAGTGCTTGCAGGCAAATCAGCAGTGTGTAAGCTCAATGCTAAATCTCAAAGAGTCTGTGTTTATGATTGTATTTGAGACAGTATGAAGATCTGATCAGTCCCAGTAATTATACAGAATGACAATCCTGGTCCACCAGATAAACCAGTACCATATGATACTGTATGCATTTCACAAAGTGCATTTGTGAATGAGACTTTTGCTTACTAGACGTGTCACAAGCTATCTTGTTTACAGCTGCATTGATTTGACTGGGGTTTGTGCTGTGCTGACCTTTGCTGACTTCTTGTGAGCTTTGGACTTTGTCGAAATTCTTATTTAGTCCCTCAGCTAAAAAATTCAGAAAATAGCATGTGAGAATGTGTTTGCGCTGATGTTACTGTTAAAACCGCCTTGCAGTTGTCTCTTTTCAGCTCTCTACTTCATACTTGACTGACATTTGTGATGAATGGGGACTTTACCACTGGTTCAAGCCAAAACCAACAGTGAGTGTGAAAACGAAGAGTCATGGAAGGTCATTGGTGCCACACAAAAAGTAGGCAAATGCATTGGAATATATGGTGGCCCCCAAAAAAAGTCTCTTATGCACCAAGGCTGCATTTATTTGATCAAAAATACGGAAACAAGTCACAACACAAAGGAAACAAGTCACAACACAACGGAAACAAGTCACAACACAAAGGAAACAAGTTTTAACACAACAGAAACAAGTTACAACACAATATAAAAAAATCGCAACACAACAAAATTAGCACAACACAAAGGAAACAAGTCGCAACACAACAGAAACATCCCAGAACACAACAAAATTAGCACAACACAACGGAAACAAGTCGCAACACAACAGAAACAAGCCGCAACACAACGAAATTAGCACAACACAACGGAAACAAGCTACAAGACCGTGAAATTAGCACAACACAACGTAATTAGTCCTATGCGTTGTGTTGTGGCGATTTCGTTGTGTTGTGGAGATTTCGTTGTGTTGTGGAGATTTCGTTGTGTTGTGCACTACTGGGCCACTGTAAGCTTGCGACCAGTTTGTTAAAAGTAATTGCAAAAGTGACGTAAAGCTCTGTCATCATCTGTTTGCAGTTTGCAGGGTTAGGGTTCTAATTCTAATGTATCTAATGCAAGGACATTCAGGCATTTTTTTTTTTTTTTATGTGAGATTTATATGTCCAACATGTCCAATATTTTTGGGGCCACTGTATAGTAATGCTATTTGGAAAATAAATCAGCCTTAGATTTTCTCCTTGTATTCCAGATTATCCTATAGCATTGGTGGCTTCTAACTACTACCGAACATGTGCAGGTACATAAACTATAATAGCAGAACAAACATTGTCTGGGGCTTCATCTTTACCTATACATCAGGATACTAACCTACCAGATGCCCATTTCCTGGATATTCTCACATGCTAAAGCTGAGGAGGACAGTCGGGAGAGTCTCTCTCACTTGGGATGCAAGCAAACAGAGGTTATAATTAACCACGCGGGGCTAAGAGGATTTCTCCCTGCTCTTCCTGCACTGCTTGCAGCCTCTGACTCTGGGTTATTTAAAGTGAACCTGCCTAGAGAGAGAGAGAGAGAGAGAGAGAGAGGGAGGGTGGGTTGGACACACACATAGAGGAGGGGGGAGAGCTTAGCGGATCTGTGGTGCTCTGTTCTGGCTCAGTCTGTGGCGGCAACATCTCTGTTTAGCATCACTCTTCCATAGCAGCCTATTCCACCTGCCTGCTTCGGCCGCTGCTGCAGGCAGGGGGTGGAAACGTTCGGGACCTCAGCATCCTCTGACTGACTTTGCCGACTTGCAGATATGGCCAGCCAGCAGGACTCGGGTTTCTTTGAGATCAGCATCAAGTCCCTGCTGAAGTCCTGGAGCAGCAGTGAGTATCTTGGCGCTCAGAGCCACGGGATTGCAGCCAGGGCTGGCGGGATGGATCCAGAATTAGTTTGCATGTGAGAGGGCGAGTTTGTTGCTCTGGTGCACGTGCTCTGGTGTTGTTGTCCTCTATTGTTTATTTAATATTCTGGGGATTTTATTATGCCAACATAATATGGATTTGCATTGCTATCTCTAGTTTACTTTTTTGTGTGCATGTAGTCAATAGATGCTCAAGAATCAGGCTTAAAGGGATACTTCATGCAAAAATGACAATTCTGACATCGTTTATTCATTGTTATGTCATTCCAAAAATTCTGTATGGCTTACTTTATTCTGTGGAACACAAATCAAGATATTGTGAGGAACTTTGGAGTCCATAACAACATTGAGACCCACTGATATTTTTCAAAATATCTTCTTTTGTGTTTAGCAGAAGAAATAAAATTATACAGGTTTGGAATGACTTGGGTGAATTGTCATTTTGGGTAAACTATCTCTTTAAGGACAGATGTTCTAACGCTGTCTGTGTAGATAGGTTTTGCAAATAAAGATGGAGCTCTTCAAACATGTACTCCATTTACATTTAATGCCATAACTTTGATATCAGTGAATAAAACAACAACAACTATTACATTATGTTATGTCAACACTGCTTCTATAAGATCTTGTTGTACAGAACTGACTGTTTATTATGAGGTGGAGGTGGCTGACATTTTTGTCTGTATTGCTTTGTAATCCCTGTCCTGGTGTTCTGGTACACAGTATGCTCCCTAGAGCAGTGTGCATCAGGTGCCTGTTCTCACCAGCCTAACTGACCAATCAGCTACAAGGGATGGTCAGACCTCAGCCAATCAGCTTGCAGCAAGAGTGGCAATGAGCATTCTGTGCTGTTTTCTGATAACCTAAAAGTGTGTCCTTAAGAAATCAATGTAGATTTACATATAATACTATTTTATTTATGTTTTGAAAAAGAAAGTAATACTTTTATTCAGCAAGGATGCATTAAATTGGTCAAAAGTGAAAGTAAAGACATTTATAATGTTGTAAATAAATTCTGTTTAAAATAAATGCTGTTCTTTCAAACATTCTATTAATCAAAGTTACACTGTTTCCACAAAAATATTATGCATCAAAACTGTCACCATAGATAATAATAAGAAATGTTTCTTATGCACCAGATCAGTGTATTAGAATGATTCTGAAGGATCATGTGACACTGAAGACTGGAGTAATGATGCTGAAAATTCAGCTTTGATCACAGGAATAAAATATATTGAAATAGAAAACAGTTATTTTAAATGTTAATAATATTTCCCATTATTACTGTTTTTACTGTATTTTTAATGAAATAAATGCTGCCTTGGTGAGTATAGGAGACTTCTTTTAAAACATCTAACACATTTTAATGATTCCTCTGGTAGTGTTATAGTTAGTTGTATATGTACATTTCATATGTAAATATTTTTTCATACCTCAAATGTTGCAAGTAGTTTTATATGTTGTTTTTACAGACCTTTGTTTGTGTAATTCAGAGGCGAATACTTTTTTTTGTTTGTTTTTTTTACGAATTATGAAATATCTTCTTTTCAAGCCAGAGTGATATCAAATATTAATAAAAATAATAAATTTTAAATATTTCAGCCTGACAGTTTAATCCTCAATTTTTAGACCAAATCATAATCTCTATCTCTCTCTCTGCCTCAGAGTAAATGGGTGAAACGTTCTTATCACTAAATCAAATGTGCTTTGCACAGTGTACCAAATATATTTTTAGCACTGGCTCAGAGGTTTAGAGCTGCAAGTGTCTTTAGGCCTAATGGCTAAATCCAGGAAAAATGTCCTTGTTTTTTAGCTGTCATAATCAGCACGTCTCAAATATCTGCAAACGTATCTCATCTTTCTGTTTTTTTTTTTTTTTTTTTTGTCCTCCTGACCTTTCTGTATGACACAAGAATAGCCAACTCTCTTCAAATGGTACAGTGTGTTCGGGCAGTTACACAACCTGATCCTGATACTCTGGGTTATAGTATACTATAGGTGTGGATGCCCATGGGCGTCCGATAAGTGACCTCTGGATGCCTTTATTCTTTGAAAGGCCTGCCTTATTCTGTATGTTTAAAAGTATTTTTTCATCATTGCTTATGTCTTCAGTGTCTTGTTTAGGGCACAAAGTGACTCGAGACGCCTCTGGACTTTGGTGTGAAATATTGACACTTTGGGATTGTACATAGATGCTATTGAGTTTCAGCTGCAGATTCCATATCCATTCTCGCTGTGAACTAAGATTTTTTGTTCTGTTTGTTGATGAAAGTAACCAGTGGGATATGAGTGGGCTTTGTATGCTAACAGTCTGATAACCATCTGAAAATGGATGGGGCTTTATAGGTCCCATTTATTTAGAGTTATGGCAGTCATCCCCAGGGGCCTTTTGTACACAGTTGGGGTCAATGGATGTAAAACATCCACATTATTTACATCAGAGGGGGATTTTGTTAGATGTATGTTTTTCCCGTGCTTGTTGTCCACTCCCTGAACAAGAAAAATGTTGGGAGGACACAACAGGATTTGTTTTAGAAAGAAAAAAGTGGTGTAATATACGTCTGCGTCTGTGTTTATGTGTGTGTCCCATGTCAGTGTGTGTGTGAAATAGAGAGCCGTTGTTCTGTGTCTTGTATTGTCCCTGTTGGGAACAGCTCAATGCTCAGAGGCTCCTCTGCAGAGCGCTGATGTAATGCTCTGTCTGAGCCCATCTCTTGTTTGCAGAGTCACATGTAATGCATCAGGCTGCCGTAATCATCCAGACTGGCACTGAAGCGATACTACTGTGACAAAATGGTTTTCTGAAGAAAATGAGAGTGGTGCTTACATATGTAACACTCCATGATGCTAGTGTATTAGTTGGAGTGTTGCTGTCTGGTATCTGTTCTGAGTACTTACACAAGTCACAGGTGGTTGTTGAGGTATTCTCCTGCTAGTTGGTTACACTTATTATGACAGTCACCTTGTAGCAACCTGATGGAATCATATTCATTTACTAGAAACTGATTTTTAATGATTCTGAATGAATCTTTATTTTCAAGATAGACTTATTGCTTCTTTTGAAATCATCAGGCAGTGTCATTTCAATTTTTTTTCAAGTTTTGTAATTAAAAAATTCATTTTCAGTTGTAGTTACACTAATTATGAATTCTGAAGAGTCACAGCAAACAAGCAAATTAAACTTCTTCTTATTTTTAATATTGATTTTTTTATTTAATATTATATGTATCCACTATCTTTCTTTCTTTCTTTCTTTCTTTTTTTTTGAAGGAAATTAATTTTATTCAGCAAGGATACATTAAATAAAGAAAAGACATTATAATTTTGTGAAAGATTTCTATTTCAAATAAATGCTGTTCTTTTGAACTTTCTGCTTATCAAATAATCCAGAAAAAAGTGTCACCGTTTCAATGAATATATTAATCATCACAACTGTTTTCAACATTGATAATATGTTTCTTGAGAGACTAAATCAGCATATTTCTAAATTTCATGTGTCACTGAAGGAAATTCAGCTTTGCAATCACACATTTAAAAAATATTAGAATAGAAAACAATTATTTTAAATTGTAATAATATTTAACAGTATTACTGTTTTCATTGTATTTTTGATTAAATACATGCAACCCTGCCCGAGCAAAAACAAGCCTTCTTTCAAAAACATAATAAAAAATAAAAAAAAATTACCAACCACAAAAGTTTGAGCAGTAGTTTGTATATATACATATATAATATTAACATTTTGGAATAAATTTAAAATGTATCATTAAAAATGAATAAGTTTATACTGAAGTGTCATTTTTTACATTTTTATTACATCAATTGCTATACTTTATGGAACTATAGTTTGTTTATCTTTATTTATTGACATTTTAATGCTTGAGATCTGTTCATGCATTTTGTTTGTGCAATATTTTTATTGCGTCTAGCAAGCCTAGTTGGCATCTCATTTCCTACCCATGGCGGTTTTCCCAAGGGAAGATTGTGTAATGGAGTCGGTCGGTGGAATTCAGAAGCTAGATAGTTTATCTCACTTTACCCCGTCTGTGTTTCTACATATGTGCAAACAAGGGAGTGAAAGTGAGTGAGTGAGTCTGTGCCCAATCGAATGATGTTTACACTGTTGGTTAGTGGCGGAGGGGAGATCAGGACATATAGTGTGTACTCAGGGATAAATATAACCCTGCAGCTATGCCACTGTAGCATGTCAGTACTGCTCACTTGCCCAGACCTCAGCTAAATATTCCTGACCTTCAGTCTCGAGAGGCAGTGGACGTTTACACTGCAATAGAGAGCTTTTAGAAGAGGAGAGCACACGTGTGGATTTGTTATCACCCAATTTTTGGACTTTTGTTTTGGCTTGCGCTGGGACTATTAAAGTATGGGGCAAGTGGCAATTGGGAGAAGGTTACGCTATCACTGAAGTGACTGATAAGGACGTGTGAAGTTTGGAAAACTGGATCCTATATGCTGCTCCTCTACTATGGACAGCACAGTCATGTGCTGGAATAAAACCAGCATGGTGAACTTCATGAAAGGTCTGGGTAGGTACAACATGAGAGAAATAAAGAGCAGTGAGTAAGAATCTGTCAGTAAATGTTTTAAACGAACAACGTGTTTAAGTAACAGAATTAGTAAAATGTGACAGTGTTGAAGGCGAGCTTCAAACTTACCCATGAACTTTTATTGGTGTTTAGATAATATAATAGCAAAACAGATTGTTTTATTTCGCTGAAGAAATATATTGATCTAAGATGGTTTGATGAAATTAAGGTATGTTTGTTGCTGACTTTTTAAGGTGCAGTGTATATTAATGAATGATTGTACAGTCAGGTAGAATGCAATAAATGAAAGAAATATTAATACAATTATTAATTATATTAATATTTAATTATTATTATTTTTTAAAATATGTTATTTATAAATTAATCAATTTACTATTTAAGAATATTATTTAATAAAATGTTGTTTTAGCATTTGGGCTGCTATTTACATTAAGAATATGCTATTCAACCATTAACAGGCATGTAGCGGTGCAGAGATTTTGCACGTTTATGATTAATTAATGAGTCCTTATTAAATATATTACTCTTTAGATTGAAAAAAAAAGTGGATTTAAGAAGTGTAAACTTTAGTAAACTTTAGTTGTTTTTGGAGGTGAAGACAAAGATCTTTTTGTTCTATTCAAAGGAAAGCAAAACCCATTTTAAGCCATGTATAACGAAGTCTGTTTTCGTCAACATAAGATAAGACTGTGTCTAAAACTAGATCAAAATTTGTTGTCAAAATGATCAGTGCTGTAACTGTCACATGCCCCCCTGCAACTCGACCACTGTTACTTACAGTATGGTCCAGTAGCTTGTGTGTGTGTGTGTTTGTGAACTCTGTGAAAGAATATTACAACTTCTTAATATGAAATTGCACCTTCTGCTTCTAGGGTGCTACTTTAGTTTGTGCTGAGGAAAGCTGGGCATTACTTCGTGTACACAGGTTGCAGTCACTGGCAAGCTGCAGAATGAGACGAGTTGGGAAATTCTGAAGTGGATTTAACTGTCTGGATTAGGAAACGGTCACTGTCTGGAATACAATGATTGATTGTATTCATTCAAATAGTTTTTGACCTCTAAACTAGAACATTACAAAATCCATGTGATTTATTCTGAAATAATGCATTTAAATTTCCATTTTTGGGTTTCTAAAAAAGACAAGATTCAATATTTTAGACACAGTAGGAGCACCTCATTTCCATGTACATATCTATTTATAATGTTTTATTTTTTTGTCTAAAGCTTCACCAGGGTACAGCAAGCCTCCTGTCCCACCAGTTTGCTGCTCACAGGGTGAGAAGGGGCCACCTGCCATGATGCCCATCAGCGTGGACCCAGAGAGCCGGCCGGGCGAATACGTGCTCAAGAGCCTCTTCGCCAACTTCACCACCATCTCTGAGCGCAAAATACAGATCGTCATGGCCGAACCTTTGGTGAGTGACACTTCTGAACTGTTGAAGACCTGTGACCGTTCCAGTCCCAATACTCATCTGTCTTTGAGGACTGAATGGACTGTTGGAATGGCTTGTTCAGACTAATTTAACAAGGAAATATAAGATAATCTGGCTAATCCTAGTTGTTTATGTAGCTCAGCACGTGACCCTACATCTATGTATGGTTCTTGTCAGTATAAATGAAATTTATATCTGTCAGAAATGGAAAATACAGATGAGATGTTAGTGTTAAAATACTTGATTGTTTACCTCTGAAGACACTGAACTTGTTAGTATGGCTAATTTACCTGCTTGCGTGTTTAACAGCGAGCTGTTAGTTTCATGGCCGACAGGCAGGCTAGTGTTAATTAACCTTTCCCAGGACAGATATATTGTGTCCCTCAAAACATCTGCCACCAGGATGAGCTCATCTTCTGTCCTCTAATTTTTACAGAAAAAATCCCAGATCAGGTTACCTGAACTGTTCAGCCACAGTTGCGTAGTGTATTGTTTGATAACTGGTATATATTTGCATGTGTACATAAAGAATAGTATGACCTGGATTATCTGCAGGTTATTTGTACAACAACATCCCTCTGTCCGATTGAATTTGAACAGTAAATAGAGCAATTCATAGCTACAGTATCTTTTTTGTTTCTGGATATTATTTACTTTTCTTTCTCTTAGGACACAACTAGAATGTTTTTATGTGTTGGTCATGTCTTGAAATACCCCAGTCTTTTGTGGAGAAAGGTCCTGCAAGAGCATAAGGCGGTCCATTAACCTCTTATAAAAGCCTTGAGGGATATTGCCCTGTCCTTGTCTGCCCTCTCATCTGTTTCTCCCACAAATGACTCCAGCAACTGAAATATTTATTAACCTAAGATAAAAGAGATGCTTCAGTGGGCTGAATGAGCTCAAATTAAATTTAACACAGTCTGAAAGTGTTATGTTTGACAAGCCTTATAGGGTCAGAGAGGACAGTCTGTTCTGGACCTAAAATCCAAATAACATAATGATAATAGTATTTGAATATCCAAAGTACATATTAACTGCTGTCACCTGAAAAGAAGCTACACACAGTTCTGGGGCTTTGAAACATCTTATGTTCAAGGGCGGATCTAGAAAATAATTTTTAGGGTGGCAAAGGGGTGGCATGGGGGTCTATGACGGGTGGCAACACCAAAGCAAGCCCCCATGCATAGTTTTTGGGGATTTATGCTCTGACATACACAGTTGTGTTCACAAATACTGTTTTACCATTAAGTAATCATCTATACTGTTTAAAATGAAAAATAAATAATATTTCAATATCCATCATGGCACCAAGTCAATACACAATATAAAAAACTTCAACAGATTATAAATGTTTCTGAGCTTGTATCACTAAAGAAGACATGCGGTTCTATTAAAATTACATAGACTACTTAGATGGTATAAATTAAGTTTTATTTAGTGCAAGTTTAAGAGCAACAAAAACTTTTGAATTTCCTAACATTAGAAAGAAATACAATAATATCTAAGCACTGAAACTGGATCCGTTTTGAAAACAAAGTTTGATTTTCTGTTATTACCAGAGGTGGCAATGTTTGTAATCACCCAGAACAAGCTCTATCAACCACTCTAGCAACACCCCAGCAACTGCATACCAAGAGCCTAGCAACCACCCAGAATATCCTAGCAACCAACTAGCACGGCTTTAGCAAACATCTAGAACATCTAACTGACCAAATCTTTACGTTTTTTAAACAAGACTTTAAGACAAGCCAGCATAAATTTGTCTTTCAAACTTTTTAATCTAGTTATTACAGTTTTTTTTTCAACTGCTTACATACATTTTCAAAACTTTGTATCTTTTTTCAAAACTTTACACACAAATCCAGGAATTGCATTTACATTTACATTTATTCATTTAGCAGACGCTTTTATCCAAAGCGACTTACAATTGGGGAAGACATCAAGCGATTCATCTTAAAGAGGCAAATAAACACAGGAAGTGCTCGTAATACAAAGTTTCAAGCATTGTTCAAATAAGTACAAGCTAGACAGGGAAAGATTAAAGAAAAGAGAAAAAGTTTTTTTTTTGTTTGTTTTTTTTGTTTAGGATGAATTTTGTGAATTGCACACACAAAATGCAAAATGCCTCATCTCTTGCAAAATGAAGCACTGCATTCAAAATATCACAAACACATCTCAAAAGCAAACATTTGCAACACCTTTGCCATAATATTAATTCCTGGTAGATTTTTGTGTTACATAGAGAATTGTGTTGTGTTTTGCAAAAATTGTTTTATGAAATTGAAAACTGAGTCAAAGGCTGAGAATTAGTGTATGGTTTTGCAGATTTGGTGTGTGGTTCTGGTGTTTGAGTTCAGGTTTCAGAAATTGTGTGACAAGTAATAATTTTGTGTGTAAGCAGTTGAAAAAAACTGTAAATGCTTACACACAATTCAGATACACAGATGACTTTCCTGCCCAGTGAACACTGAGATCAATAACACTGTAACAAAAAACTCTTACTAAGATTCAGGAATTATTTTTGCAGCTCAATGTCTATTACAGTATAGATAAATTAAATTACAGATACAGATGTATAATTCAGCAATGAACTTTTGGGAGGAAAAACATTCATTTTACTACTGTAAAGTAATCTTGGAGTCGATGAAAAGCACTAGAAAAGTTCAAATACCAAAGAATTGTATATGAACTTGGTATGCACCACAATACAGTACAGTAAAAAATAAAATAAAAAAAATAAATTTAGCATCCTCTGCACATTTGGCCAAATTTCATTACAGTATACAGTACTATAGAAGTTTCTTGGTCTCCTGACACAAGACCAGCTATATCTCTAGGCAGTCATTTCTCAGTTCTGCAAAAATGCAGTACACATAAAAAATGGTTACAAATCAAATTTGACAGTCACACGTTTGAAGGTGTACAGCATGTGCTACAGTTTACTGTACATATAGAATAGTGAAATTTCCATTATCTAATGTACTGGTACTGTACTGTATAATTATGTATGTGTAAGTATAAAACCCCTGTAGATGAATGGCTCAGCTCTCTCCGTTGTTAGGATGCAGAGATTCTGATTGGTGTGTCATCAGTTTGGCTACCTAATGTTTAACTTACTCATTGTTAAACTTTTTGAGAAATATGTCTTTGTTTTGAAAACTGAATTAATGGTTTGGGGTGGAAAAAAGTGCCAACTAAAATCAGTTATATTTTAACAAACCAAACCAAACAATTACACACTGAATCTCAGACATATCCGGACGGGATTAGATTTATCAGAGGACTTCTGAGTTAGCCGATAAGCAGTAATTATCTGATTCACGAACAAATGTAAAAACAATTCGTCAGTGAACTGGGCCACGCTTTGTGTTTTTGACTCACAAAGAACCGGTTCATAAGAGTCATTTGTTAATGAAGCCGACTACACTGGCACGCTGCGTGTGCGTGCAACCATCGTGCACAGTTTATTGAAAGACGTGTTTTTTGCCATTATTTTCCATTACGCTGTCATTGCCGCGGCTGAAATTAGCACATGAAACATTGCTTACATTTATATTTTATTCTGTGATAATTCTGGGGTGGCAGACAGGGTGGCACAGCTTTTTCTTAGGGTGGCAGTTGCCACCCCGTGCCACCCCGGTAGATCCGCCCCTGCTTATGTTACCTGAGTAGGAGTACGGATGTAGGTCAGTTTAGTTTTTTACACAAGCTGTGTTGTTTAATCAGCAGGTCTGATCTGTGATAGTTGCTAAAATCTGCTTTTTCATATTGTAAGGCTCTGCAGGTTGCCCTGTTTGTATATACACACTGCTGTTTAAAAGTTTGGGGTCAGGAAGATTTTAGTACTTTTATTCTTTAAGAATGCATTAAATTCACATTTACCTTTTTCTGTTGTTTTTACAGGAGAAACCTCTGGTAAAGTCTCTTCAGAGGGGTGAAGATCTGCAGTTTGACCAAGTAAGTACTGTTTGCTTTCTGCCCCCCTGAACATATGCGCACATCCCCATGTCCAGTCTGTGGACAGATGTCCCAGCGGAAAGACAAGAGACAACCTTTTAGTTGCCCGGCTGTGCCAAAAAATTAATCTGACTTTTTGAATTATTAAAATAGATTCATGGCTCTGTCTGGCCTTTAAAACATTCAAAGTGACCTCAGTAAAAGCCTGATGTGGTTTTTGGCTGAACAAGTCCATTTACATCTCTGATAGATTAGATAAGAGAGTTTTACGCCTCAAATTCACGATAGGTAGGAGAGATTGCATGCTCCATCAGGTCATCAAACATTTTGGTCAGTGTGCGAGACATTATTTCTCTGTAATTTACCCATAATTTCTTCTGATTATTTTATTCAGGGCTCAACAATAAATATTGCATATAATTTTCATTGCCGGTTTCCAGTTTTTCTTTGATCAAAAAATGTGTGAGAACATAATAATATTAAATAAATATATAAATCAATATGTATATATGCACACACACACACACACACACACACACACACACACACACATATTTCTATATATATATATATAAAGAGAGAGAGAGAACATTTAAATTTGTAAAATTCTAAATGTAAATATGGAATTAAATTAAATTAAATTAAATTTAAATGAATTAATTATAATTTTGCGTTGGGGCCAGAATGAGCAAGCAGAAGAATCTTTATTGTTGAACTTTGTTATATGATTATAATTCTCAAACTCTATTTTTACAGTTAACTCATTTGTAAATGAATGACAAAAGTATCTGCAAAATGAATAAATGTATAAAATGTCCCATTTTTATTGCAAAATTTTTTTCAGTTTGATTAAAAAGTGTAAAATCATAAATATTATATAAAATTAATACAAATATAAAATATTAATAAAAATAACATTTAATTACATTTAAATTCATAAAAAAGTATATATAATTTTAAGTTAGCAGCCAGTCAGGGCAAGTAAAAATTTTTAACCAAAAGTGCCAGACTGAGCAAGCAAGAAAAAAAAAAAAAATCCTTTTTGTTTGCTTTGTTATATGATTATTATTGCTTTGTCATTACAATTAACTAATGTGTAAATGAATGAAGAAAGTATCTACAAAATTAATAAATATACAAAATGTCTAAAAAACAGAATTTAATTTCAGATAGCCTTGACTATATGTATTGAAAGCCCAGAATGAAAGGTCTTTTTATTGCTGGCTTGGGTGGAGTGTGTGTTCCCTGCCCTGAGTTTGTAATTTTGTTTCTGTATGCTTGTATGTGTGTGTTGGAGGCAGGTGAATAGCAGCCTCATTCAGAACTCACAGGGCTGCGTTTATACCCATGATCCCCTGGGCTTTTCAGCAGCCTCTCAGAGAGGGGATTCTTCTCCCAGGGAATGAAGGGCTCGCTGTGTTCACCCTCAGTCCCTGAACACCACCCTTTCTCCCTCCCTTTCCTGTGTGTCGAGTCCTCACCAGGGACCGCCTTTCCTTCCTGCACTCATTACCCCAACTCCCTCCTCTTTTCTCGCTTTCTTTGCATCTTGGATACACATTTAAGACACATGCTCACACAAAGTCCCTGCTTTCACCAAGACCACCTCCACACTCAAAATAACTCTCCTGAATATGCACCATGAAATACATGGCCTACATACAGTATTATGCACTAGGTGTATTTTTAGTTTGTTTATGTGGAGATTAATACATGCTCTCTTTTTTTCAGTTGATCAGCACAATGAGTTCTCTGGCCGAGTATTGCCTACCTTCTATCTTGCGAACCCTGTTTGACTGGTACAAAAGACAGAACGGAGTTGACGATGAATCCCATGAGTACAGACCACGTTCAAATACAAAGTCCAAAAAGTGAGTCCTGTTTGTATCGCTTAGATAAGGCTGATAATTTAAGCTTAATACAGTTAATGATGTATAATAGAGTTAATTAATGCAAATCTGCCTCATGCATATTAAAGATTCATGAATTCAGAGTTGGAGTTTTGTGGGTTTTTTTTCATGTTTATTAACTTTTGAGCCATGTAAGTAATATTTTTATTAATATTTTTTTGTAAACACTTTTACACAATATTATTGTATAATATTATTATTATTAATATTATATTTTTGTGTAAACACTTATTTTTGTGTCACTTCAATGCATCTTTGCTGAATAAAAGTGTTGATGTCTTTCAAAATATATATAAAAATGTATTTCTGTGAGACTGCAATGCAATATTGTCACTTGGCCTGATAACTTCTGTCTTAACTGAATGATTTGACACAATAGTGCCAGAATAGCCCAGTAACATAAGATAGCCAAGTGGGTGTTGAGTGACTCAGATGCTTCTGTGACTTCTGTTTCCTGTAGCTAGAGTGCAAAACTCCATTTCATCATTGAGAAATGATATTTTAGTCTGTGAATGTGTGAGAGGGTGGGAGCAAAATTGGCTTACATAATCTGTTTACATTCTCTCTTTAACAGTGATGAGCAGCAGAAAGATTATCTGCTGGAGAGGAGAGACCTAGCCATCGACTTCATCTTCTCTCTTGTGCTCATAGAGGTTCTCAAACAGGTAACACACTTTGATTTGCATCTAAATAAGTTAGGATGCAAATATAACTAACAGACATTAAAAATGTAACCAAATATCTGAGAGTGAAGAGAACTAAATGTACAAGTTTGTCTATGGATCATCACCAAGGATCTATAGTGGTTACTGCCTTACAATCAAAATTGTCCCAATCAGCTTCAAATTTTATAGCAAATTGTGTTTTGTTTCCTTTGGCAACAAAATGGCAAATTTAGCCATATGTTAAGGCTTAGAAGAGATACACAGTTTAGTGGTTATTATACAAAGGTATTTGAAATCACAGAAAGCCATTATTGGCCAATCAAAACCAAATTATAAAATGTGATACTGTTTTTGTTTTTGGTCAGATGCCCCTGCACCCAGTTGTGGATGGTTTGGTCCATGAAGTCATTAATTTGGCTTTTAAGCACTTTAAATATAAAGAGGGGTAAGAGACTTTTTCCTCTATTGGATACATTTAGTAAAATGTATAAATTCGTATAAATTCATACATCTGCATTATTGTTTACATTTGTTTTGTTTTTTATGACCAGGTATCATGGTCCCAATACTGCCAACATGCACATTGTAGCTGATCTCTATGCAGAAGTAATAGGAGTCTTAGCACAAGCAAAGTAAGTACTCAATCCAACAACGACAACAGTATTTTTATTTAGCATATATGTATGTATGTATAGACAGGGTTCGGTTCCCGTGATCAGGAAATTGTACTTTTGTAAAACTGTGAAGTCATAGAAATGAGTAAAACCTTAAAAGATCTTAAAAGATACAAAAGTTTTTTTTTTCCTACCCTCTATTTCATCAAACATATAATTGAGTCAATTTCTCTTTGTAAGTGTTTGTGAAGAATAAAGCTTGCCCTTAAGCCAGTGATTTATCTGTCCATCATAATTTCTTTTTGTAGATTTCCTGCTGTTAAAAAGAGGTTCATGAGTGAGCTGAAGGAGCTCCGTCAGAAGGAGCAGAGCCCATACGTGGTCCAAAGCACCATCAGCCTCATCATGGGTGTGAAGTTCTTCAGAGTGAAAATGTATCCCGTAGAGGAGTTTGAAGCCTCCTTTCAGTTCATGCAGGTAAATGTAGAATATTAAGACATTTGGATAATCTTCCTTTCACAAACACAACACTGCTACTGTAGCCTGTTTAATTATTATTTTTTATTTATTTTTTGTTTGTTTAATGTTTTATTTATTACATTTCTTTGCATTAATTTATACTGAATTTAGAGACTTAGATAAGGCTATAGTGATAAGCTCAACAATATTAGCTCTCAAGAACGTGAAAGCTAACAGTTTTTCTCAATACTTTGCTCCTTTCTGTTACAGGAGTGCGCGCAGTATTTCCTGGAAGTTAAGGACAAAGACATCAAACATGCTTTGGCTGGACTCTTTGTGGAAATTCTAGTTCCTGTAGCAGCGGTTAGAGAAATGTTATAAAGATCTGCAATTTGGATGTTATTTACATGTATTTTGAACATTAGAAACCACTCACACATCATTTTATATGACCTGTTGGTACAGTAATTGTTTTAATAACATATATAGCCATATGTCACCCTTTTTAATCCTTATTTTGCTAGAAATGTCTAAAAACATTTTGCTCCTCATTATAATTGTCTTTCCGTTAATTAATAGGCTGTCAAGAATGAGGTGAATGTTCCTTGTTTAAGGAACTTTGTGGAGAGCTTGTATGATACCACCTTGGACCTTTCAACAAGAAAGAAACATTCTCTGGTCAGTCTGGATTTCATAAGATATAGTGTTTCATACTGTTTGAGGGCACTTTGAAGACTATGTACCCTTCTCTGTGGTTTTTTAGGCTCTGTACCCACTAGTGACATGTCTGCTGTGTGTCAGCCAAAAGCAGTTCTTCCTCAACAGATGGCATGTCTTCCTGAACAACTGCCTCTCCAATCTGAAGGTATATAGTTTATGTATTCATTTATTCAACTCAAAAGCGCAAACTGAATTTCTCACTATATACACTTCGTGATTACAGAGCAAGGACCCTAAAATGGCACGAGTAGCACTAGAGTCCCTCTACCGACTTCTGTGGGTCTACATGATTCGCATCAAATGTGAGAGCAACACTGCGACGCAGGGGTAAGCACATCCGTGGTCTGCTGCTATTTGTATTGAACCATGTATTTAAAGTCACTGCTAAAATGCCCATCTGAGACCCCCAGAGACAAGTCGTGGGTAGGTTTGCAGTAAACTGGCTTAACATAATACATCCATCTCACGAATGCCAGCTTTCTTGGTGGAGTTTTAGAGGGCTGAAAAAAACAAAAAATAAAAACAAGTCTGTATCCTACCCCTCCCATGGCCGTCAGTCCAATGAACCCGGGGTGACCGCACCCCTCAGCCCTTCTCAGTGGCAGCGAGTAAACAAGCAATCCATTACAGTCATCGTGCCTTAGGCGGAGGGGTAATTACTGACAGTGCTGCCAGAAATGGGTGGAGAAAAGAGAGAACCAGAAAGGAGGCTGGTGGTCATGGGTGATGGGTGTTGGAACGCCAAGATCGTCCACTGGGAATCAAAGCTTGGCAAACGAAACCATATACACACCCATATTTGATCTTCAGGGCTAGAAATGAACATTGAACAAGTGTAGATGTCTTATGCAGCTAATCCATAATACATAGATTGGAATTAATGTTATAAATGGTTGACGTTGTTTGGGAAAGGGTGTATATGCCCTTAGAGGATTTCAACACCAGAAGGGGAAGTTGTGGTGATAGTTTTTGAACTGTGGGCTTTGTGTACAGCATACTGTAGAACAAACTGAACGCTGCATACATACTAAAAAAGTACTATATGTGAAACAGTATGCTTTATGGAACCGTATAGATTTCAAATAGTAGTGTGCTACCTAAAAAGTAATATAAAAGGCTATTTTAAACTTTCAGCAGTTTGTTAAATAAATAATAATAAAAAAAAATTGTAGTATTTGATTCCAAACAAACCTTTGGTTTGTTCAGTTTGGTGTTGTTTTTTTTTTTTTTTTCAGCAAGGATGAATTAAATAGAACAAGGGTCAGCAAAGCCTTTCATAATTTCACAATCTCTTTTTGAATTAAATGTGTTGTTTTACATTCTATTCGTCAAAGAATCCTGAAAAAAATGTAGCACAGTTTCCTCAAAAATATTAATCAGCGCAACTGTTTCCAACATTGATAATAATAAGTAATGTTTCTTAAACACTAAATCAGCATATTAGAGTGATTTCTGAAGGATCGTGTAATAATATTTCACAATATTACTATTTTACTGTGTTTTTGAATGCTGCCTTGTTGAGCATAAGAGACTTCTTTCAAAAACATTAAATTAACTCACCGAACTTATTTAAAAAGGCATATTAAATATCTAAAGCATGGGAGGGGAGGTTAGTTCTGGAACCACAAGGATCATAAAATGCTCAAATTAGGTCAAAAAGTTGGTGTTGGGTCAGCTTACAGTTCTTGCGATGTATTTAAAGAGATGTATTGCATTATAGCAGATCATAAATATTAGAAACCTTGGATTTGCATGCCACATGCCAAGCTGGGATTTAGGGCTTTACAACCACTATGAATAACCCAAAGAGGACAAACCTCGCTTAAAAATAAAATTTCACAAATAGGCCGGACTCAGGTCAGCCACTGTAATGGAATGCTAATTATAGCAAGCTATCTGTGTCACTATGCTTTAACCTTCTTTTTGTGTATGTCAGTGCTGAATTCTAAACTTGTTATCAGTAAACACTGTGATCTTGTCCCAACAGCCGCCTCAACTCTATTGTGACGACCCTGTTCCCCAAAGGATCCCGCAGTGTAGTTCCTAAAGACATGCCTCTCAATATATTTGTAAAGATTATCCAGTTTATTGCACAGGTAAGTCTGCGATTAAATGAGAGACAGATCTAAAACTAAAACCTCAATAATAATCTGTTAGCTATTAAACCATTATACAAGATCTAATTCTCGTTTGTTGTGAAAACAGAGCATGCGTCTAAGGACAAAGGATTTAGAGTTGTTGCCAAAACAAATGTGCAATGACAGCTAGATTCCCGTCATTAATTTGCAAGTCTACACATATTTAGTGTTCCTGATGCAGCATGTTAAAATATTTACATTTTGCATACTGCATTGTTGCATTTCCTCATTCTTTTTTTATCTTACAGGAAAGACTTGACTTTGCGATGAAAGAAGTAATTTTTGACCTACTGTGCGTTGGGAAACCTGCAAAAGCCTTTAGTCTTAACCCAGAGGTAAAGTATTGTCCAATTGCAATAGATGTAGTAGCTTTATCTCAGTGTTATGGCACTCATATCTTGATTTCTTGTTCTGTAGAGAATGAATATAGGTCTCAGAGCATTCCTGGTCATTGCTGACAAGCTGCAGCAGAAGGATGGTGATCCCCCCATGCCGAATACAGGGGCCACGCTTCCTTCTGGAAACACATTACGAGTCAAAAAGACGTTCCTGAGCAAGCCTCTGACTGAAGACGAGGCCAAAGTCATAGGTGAGTTCATCTGTTGTACTTCTAGAGGAATAATTTCAATGAAAATAAAGGCTATTTATGGGATTAAACTGTCAGTGTATGAATATTTTTGCACTGAATATAAAATTAAATAAAAAGTGGCTTTTTTTTAATGAACAGCACATGAATTCATTTAGCATAATTTTCAAGCAAAACATTTTGCCAAAAAAAAAAACTTTTGAATTGTAAAACAATAGATTTACTATTCAAAATTTAGAAAAAAGTGTTTGAACTTGTTATAATGTATGAATGAGATAATGCAAGAAATATAACATGGAAACTTTTTAATTATTTAATTTAAATTATATAACAAAAATAAAGATCTTCTTGAAGACATCTTTTGTTTGTCAGTTCTGCTGATTTTGTTGTCTAATGCAATGAAATCCATACACTTTTTGTTTATTTGTGGATAAAATGTGAAGTGCATAAGCTCAGACCGATAAGGCCTGCATTCAATCAGTTCCAAAATGAAATACAAAATCTGTGCTAATTTAGAGTTGCAAAGTGGTGGAACATTTCCAGAAAATTCTGGAGACTTTCCAAAAGTTTCTGAAAATTGTGGAAATTTTCCAAAAGTTTCCAGAAAATTTCAGAAATTTTCTAAAAAATCTCGTAAAGTTTCCAAAATTTATGGAAAGTTTTGGAATTTTGCCGAAATTTTCCAAAAATTCCAGAAATTTTCAGAAAGTTCCCCAAAAATTCTTTAAAGTTTCCAAAATTTCTGGAAAGTTTTGGAAATTTTCTGGATTTTTTTTGGTTGCAACCCTAGTGCTTACAGAAAAGAAAACAATTTGTTAAAACGATTGAATCCAAGATTTGATAATAATATAGCATTGCAAGAAATTTACAAGCAATTATTTGTAGACTGGTCATTTTTGACTGGGAACACCAGGTGTAACAAGGTGGGGAAAAAATCCCCAAAAAGTTAAAAAAAAAAAAAAAGTGTGTGAGCAAAGTCAGCAAGTTTTAGTCCAATGCAATAACATTAGCTAGCATTTTTAGGAAAAAGGAAATCCTCTCTGGGCCAGAATAACCGGAAAACACAACAGGGTTTGACCAAAATTATCTTCTTGATCATATTGATTGTCATTTTCTCATTAAACTCTGTTACTATTGAAGATCATTCCAGTCTTTTAAGTTTTGCATTGTTTCAACCATCAGGAATGTCCCTCTATTACCCCCAAGTGAGGAAAGCTTTAGACAACATCCTCAGACATTTGGATAAGGAAGTTGGCCGCTGTATGATGCTGAGTAACGCACAGATGCTGAATAAGGAACCCGAGGATATGATTACGTATGTCGCACACAACACTCTGTCTCTGTCCAGTAATCTATCATCTGGTGTATCTGATACTCTGCACACACCTGTCTGACCCATCAACCCAAATCCAACTAAGCTTGAGCTTGTCAGTGTACTCAGTTCTGTTTGAGCGTACGTGACCTCTCTCTGTACTAACAGGGGCGAGAGGAAACCCAAGATTGACCTCTTTAGGACATGCATGGCTGCCATTCCACGAATCCTTCCCGATGGCATGTCCAAGTCAGAGCTCATAGACCTTTTGGCACGGTAAGTGTGTGTATATGTTCGATACATGAATGGCCATGTAAACAGGAAGCATTTGCTTCAACGAATTGCCCAATGGTCAGGTTTCCCGAAAGCTTCAGTAACATGATCCCTCCCAGCCCCCAGCTTGAATAGGATGTCCCAGTGCAATCTGAGTCAGGGCTGGTCTAATCAGACTTAATTCTTCTTGTTCAAGCCATTAGGTCAGCCAGCTAGTTCAGAGTAAAGTTGATCTTTCTGTGAACTTCCTCCACTGGAGCTGGAGAGACTTCTGATTTGTAATGGAAGATCTTGGAAAGTATGCAGATTATTTATGAGAATTGGTGCTTGATACTATTTTGATACATATATTAACATTTTAGGAACGCACACACACATCTGGTTACTAAAATTAAAACTAAATCTATTAACAACATTTTTACTACTTTAAATAAAATAAACATGAAACTGAAATAAAAGAAAATATATTGTTTTTATTTCAGCTAGTTGTCAAGGCATTATTTCTTTTAGTTCAACTTGAAGTACTAAAATAACTGAAACTAAAACTGAAATAAAAATGAATAAAAACTATATAGACATATTTGAAAAAAATAATAAAAATGACAAAACTCAACAAAATTCCTAAAATTTTAACTAAAGTAAAAATAATACTGAAATAATATAAATGATACTGAAATAATTCTAATTAATACTAATTAATAATAATTTATATACATAGAAAACATTAATACTTTTATGTTTCAACTAACTTTTGTGAAAATAAAATGTCAAAATATGGGTGAAATAATGTTCCATCATCATTCAGTGTAACAAATATATAAAAGAATAAGTGATCATACTACATTTTATTATGTTTTAAATGATTAAAAACATAACTTGATAACAAATGGGTATAACATAGTGGTTTGAAGGATAGTGACAAAGATTTAAAAAATTTCAAATTACAATTAATTAGTTTTTTTGTGTCTTTTTGTGTCACTGAGCAGAGTGCACTCCCCCAGAGCGGAATATTGAGCTGAGCGTCACGCCGCTCCGCTCACATGCTCTGATATAAACCCCTTTTCATCTCTGACCAATATTTAGATATTTATATAATTTTTTATATACATTTATACTTTTTCCACTGAATTCATGTTTTTCTGTTTTTTAATTGCCAGGTTAACCGTCCATATGGATGATGAACTGCGTCTGATAGCCCAGAATTCCCTGCAGAGTCTGCTGGTGGACTTCTCAGACTGGCGAGAGGAAGTGCTCCTGGGCTATTGCAGCTTCCTGCTCCGAGAGGTTCAGGACACACACCAAACCCTGCTGGACTCCTCACTTAAACTACTGCTTCAGTTGCTCACACAGTGGAAACTAGCCCTTCTCAGCACCAGCAAGAGTCTGGACACATCAAAGATCTGCTCCACTGAAGTAAGTGGCAAGAAAAAACTTGTTTCAGTGTCAAATCATAAGAAGATCTCTAATATCTGAGTTGTTTCTTCTAGAGATCAAATTAAAACTATTATATAATATATGTTTGTGTACTTTAGTTGTTACAGAGTAGCTCTGGCTCTAGGCTGCCTGCTGAACGGACACCTCACTCCACAGTCCTACATGCTGTTGAGGGTCTCGCTTTAGTGCTGCTGTGCTCCTGCCAGACAGGCACGCGCAAACTAGCCGTTTCCATCCTTCGAGAGGTCCGCCAAATCTTCTTCACCATCGGGCAAACTGAGGTAAGAGCTGCTTGGTGGCTGATTTGATCAGATATAGGCCTTTGGGTATACATCTGCTCAGTTATGTTTGAATATGGTCTTTTTTTCTACACAGGAAGATGAAAGGCCCATGATAGATGTACTGGACCAGCTGAGCCCAGTGGTGCTGGAAAGCTTTGCCCACGTGGCGGTGGCTGACTCGGTGAGTGCCTCTCTGTTTGGTCCTTTGCGGTTTCGCTCACGTGAGTCTCAGAGGACATCTACAAAGTGTCTTCTGTTCTGAGTTTATAAGAAAGTCTGTTTTACTTCTCTGGGCTTGGAGTTTAGTATATTAGGCGATGACTTACACAAACAATGATTTTGAATTGCATGAATACCAGATGCCAATACTAAATTGGTATATTCAAGAGCTAAATTTAGCATAAATCCATTTTGTTTTTTCTGTAATGTCACTATTCTCCAATATTCTCCAAAAATCTTGTTATTCGACCAAATTTCACTGTTGAGTTCTCTATAAGTGGTCACTATGATCTCTTCCCTTCCATTTTCCCACAGGCGTCCCTCCCCGCTGGGCAGCATGCAGACCTGCAGTGGCTGGTGGAGTGGAACGGATCTCTGGTCGGCAGCCACTATGACGTGCGGAGCCCGTCTCGTGTGTGGATCTTGGCACAGTCTCTGAAGGAACCCTGGGCTCTGTGCCTCTTCAGCCTTCTGAGACAGGAGTACCTGCCCAAGCACTGTCCCACAGCACTCAGCTATGCCTGGCCCTACGCCTTCACCCGCCTGCAGCTGCTAATGCCATTACTCGAGCCCAGGTGAGGGATGGATAAAATATTTACTGTAAAGGTGTATTTGACCTTTCAAAATTTCTCCTACATTTATATATGTATCATTGAGTGGTCAGTGGTTTGATTGGTCTGCATGGTAACTTCAATTATTGTGGTAGCCTTATGTAAACATTAAAATCTAGCTGACCAGGCTTTAGCCTCAAAGTGCAGGAGGAGTTTTTTAAGCATTAACTCTATCGCTATCTTTAAGTTTAAGCTCTTAATGGCTTCCCATAGCCACTTTTTATTATGATACTGCACTTGTTTAAGTGGTTCTGCTTCTGATAGCAGACTCTGTACAGTTCTATTTGGGTTACTCTTCTTTTTATATACAGTACATTCATAATACATGATAACTCAGCATAATGTCAAATTAATATAATATCAATCAATCGATCAAATGTTTGGGGTCAATAATTAAAAAAAAATCATTACATTGATCAGAAGTGACAGAAAAGACATTGATAATGTTACAAAAGATTTCTATTTCAAGTAAATGGTGTTCTTTTGAACTTTCTATTCATCAAAAAAAATCACAAATTTCCACAAAAATTTTAATCAACACCTGTTTGTAACATTGATAATAATTACAAATGTTTCTTAAGCACTAAATCAGCATATTAGAATGAAGAATCATGTGACACTGAAGACTGGAGTAATGGCTGCTGAAACTGAGCTTTGCCATCACAAGGATAAATTATAGTTTAAAATATGTTCAAATAGAAAATAGTAGTTTTAAATTGCAGGAACATTTCACAATATGACCATTTAACAGTATTTTTGATCAAATAAATGAAGCATAGTTGACCATATGGAAGCCTGTTTCCACCAATTGAATAAAAAATAAAAAAGGTAATTTTGAGTTTTTATCTCGCAATTCTGAATTTTTTTCTCAGAATTGCGAGATATAAACTTGCAATTGCGAGAAATAAAGTCAGAATTGTGTGATATAAACCCACAATTGCGAGGTTATAAAGTCCAATTCTGAGGGGCAAAAAAGACTGATATGTTCTCAGTATTGCGAAACTTGAAGTTGAAATCTCACAGTTCAGTTTTTTCTCACAACTGAGAGTTGATATCACCCAATACTCACTTTATAATTCGCAACTGCGAGTTTATATCACACAGTTCTGAGAAAAATGTCAGAACTGTGAGTTTGTATCACGCAACTCTGACAATGTCAGATGTAAAATATGTAAACTTGCAATTGCGTGAAAAAAGTCAGAATTGTAAGATAAAATAAGTCTTAATTTTTCTAAAGGTGAATTTTTTTTTTTCGCAGAAACAGGCTTTCACACATTCTTTCAAAAACAACAACAAAAAAAAAATACAGCTGACTCCAAAATTTTTTGGTCTAAAAACCATTTAATTTATTCAATATTTAACTAGTTCTATTTTACTTATTTTTCACTTTACATCACTCTGTTCATTCAAATGTTTTCATCTCTTAGCAACCCAGTTAATGCCAAGAAGACAAGCTCAGCTGGTTCAGCAGACACCTATGTTTCACTCTGGAGAAACTATCTGATTCTGTGTTTTGGTGTGGCCAAACCAAGCATCATGAGCCCAGGTCATCTTCGAGCTTCCACCCCTGAGATCATCACTCCCAGTACAGACAGCAACAACAGCTATGACAACAAGGTGGGTGGGGCTTCTTATGCATCACGCACCAGTCATGTCTAGTCATACGCCCCAGTCAGCCATTCATTGACTTGATGGAATCATTGATTAACATCTTGTTCATTAGATCCTGGGCACCCCATCTGTGGCCTGGCTTCTGAAGCAGCTGGTCCCTCTGATGCGTTCAGAAAGCATTGAGATCACAGAGTCTT
Organism: Spinibarbus caldwelli; assembly: GCA_039654775.1. Taxonomy (NCBI): domain Eukaryota; kingdom Metazoa; phylum Chordata; class Actinopteri; order Cypriniformes; family Cyprinidae; genus Spinibarbus; species Spinibarbus caldwelli. The sequence goes on along the minus strand of CM077253.1, from coordinate 9,204,856 downwards.
TGGTGCTAGGATTTGGCCGCACAAACTCACTCGTTTTCAGGTACTATGTAGCATATAAACATTTAAGATCTCTAATAATGTAACTGATGTAAACATTTAGATGGGTCAAGTTCCTATAAGATGCTACATTCTCATAGTAGAAAGTTCACTCATTTTTGATGATCACACATCACAGCATACTGTGTTTTATTGTTTGCAATGTGTCATGTGAGTTTAGCAAGATTTTTTCAGATAAGATGTGAGGAGCATCTGATGTTCAGATTCTAGTCATACCTCTGTTTTGCACTTGTCAGAGTTTTTGCATTCCTTGAGTTTGATAGAGCGAAGCACAAACACTTTATGCATATAATTATGATACCATAAATGGCCAGGCAAAGAAAGCATAAATATGTCGGTCATGGAACAATGTTCAGTTTACTGTGCAATTCCAATTATATACTGTATATATAAAGTATATATATATATATATATATATATATATATATATATTAGACTTTGTTTGATAGCCATTTCGAAATCTAGACAAACTTTTTTCCAAAACAGTGATCGTATGTCATATTACATTAGTTATGTCTGCATATTTCAGTTCTTGGAATCATAAAAAAGTATTTATGGGAATAGAGCAATTATTGCTCTGTAAACCTTGGGAGCACAGTATTGATTCTTCTTTAGTCTTATTGATTTTGGATTTGTTGTGTCTCGTACAGAGAGCTTGTTGAGGAACTGCATCCTTTGATGAAGGAAGCTTTGGAAAGAAGACCTGAGGTCAGTTACAGTATACAGGTGCATCTCAATAAATTAGAATGTCGTGGAAAAATTCATTTATTTCACTAACTCAACTCAAATTGTGAAACTCGTGTATTAAATAAATTCAATGCACACAGACTGAAGTAGTTTAAGTCTTTGGTTCTTTTAATTGTGATGATTTTGGCTCACATTTAACAAAAACCCACCAATTCAGTATCTCAACAAATTAGAATACTTCATAAGACCAATAAAAAAAACATTTTTAGTGAATTGTTGGCCTTCTGGAAAGTATGTTCATTTACTGTATATGTACTCAATACTTAGTAGGGGCTCCTTTTGCTTTAATTACTGCCTCAATTCGGCGTGGCATGGAGGTGATCAGTTTGTGGCACTGCTGAGGTGGTATGGAAGCCCAGGTTTCTTTGACAGTGGCCTTCAGCTCATCTGCATTTTTTGGTCTCTTGTTTCTCATTTTCCTCTTGACAATACCCCATAGATTCTCTATGGGGTTCAGGTCTGGTGAGTTTGCTGGCCAGTCAAGCACACCAACACCATGGTCATTTAACCAACTTTTGGTGCTTTTGGCAGTGTGGGCAGGTGCCAAATCCTGCTGGAAAATGAAATCAGCATCTTTAAAAAGCTGGTCAGCAGAAGGAAGCATGAAGTGCTCCAAAATTTCTTGGTAAACGGGTGAAGTGACTTTGGTTTTCAAAAAACACAATGGACCAACACCAGCAGATGACATTGCACCCCAAATCATCACAGATTGTGGAAACTTAACACTGGACTTCAAGCAACTTGGGCTATGAGCTTCTCCACCCTTCCTCCAGACTCTAGGACCTTGGTTTCCAAATGAAATACAAAACTTGCTCTCATCTGAAAAGAGGACTTTGGACCACTGGGCAACAGTCCAGTTCTTCTTCTCCTTAGCCCAGGTAAGACACCTCTGACGTTGTCTGTGGTTCAGGAGTGGCTTAACAAGAGGAATACGACAACTGTAGCCAAATTCCTTGACACGTCTGTGTGTGGTGGCTCTTGATGCCTTGACCCCAGCCTCAGTCCATTCCTTGTGAAGTTCACCCAAATTCTTGAATCGATTTTGCTTGACAATCCTCATAAGGCTGCGGTTCTCTCGGTTGGTTGTGCATCTTTTTCTTCCACACTTTTTCCTTCCACTCAACTTTCTGTTAACATGCTTGGATACAGCAATCTGTGAACAGCCAGCTTCTTTGGCAATGAATGTTTGTGGCTTACCCTCCTTGTGAAGGGTGTCCGTGATTGTCTTTTGGACAACTGTCAGATCAGCAGTCTTCCCCATGATTGTGTAGCTTAGTGAACCAAACTGAGAGACCATTTTGAAGGCTCAGGAAACCTTTGCAGGTGTTTTGAGTTGATTAGCTGATTGGCATGTCACCATATTCTAATTTGTTGAGATAGTGTATTGGTGGGTTTTTGTTAAATGTGAGCCAAAATCATCACAATTAAAATAACCAAAGACTTAAACTACTTCAGTCTGTGTGCATTGAATTTATTTAATACACGAGTTTCACAATTTGAGTTGAATTACTGAAATAAATGAACTTTTCCATGACATTCTAATTTATTGAGATGCACCTGTATATAGTTATACTTTTTTTTTGTCTTGGCGTGTTCAGTCAAATAAGCTGGTATGTGCCATAACTTGTTGTATTGTAAATGGCCCGCTCAAGCAATGCACAGATGAAAAAAAAAAAAAAGGGAAAAAAAGTACCATAGTACAGGGTTCTACAAACAAAGGAAACTTTAAAATGTCAGGGATTTTTAAAAATGTGATTTCCAGACTTGTAAATTAATAAAATAATATACCAATTTTGTTTCTATAGTAATTTTTCTCATAATGTATCTTCTAGAATAAAAAAAGACGAGAGAGAAGAGATCTGCTAAGACTCCAGCTCCTCAGAATCTTTGAGCTGCTGGCGGATGCCAGTGTCATCAGTGACAGGTGAGAAGGATGTTATTATTATGGATTCTGTTCTCTGGACTCCTCCATTGTGTCTCATTATGAACTAGAAAACATGAAACGATCCCCATCTCTCTGTCTCTCAGCACTAATGGAGCTCTGGAACGTGATACGCTGGCCTTGGGCGCTCTCTTTCTTGAGTATGTGGACCTGACCCGGATGCTTCTGGAAGCTGAGAATGACAAAGACATGGAGATTCTCAAAGACATCCGAGCTCACTTCAGCGCCATGGTGGCCAACCTCATACAGTGTGTCCCAGGTGAAGAGGAAGACATCTCACAAACTCAGTATACATTTAATGTCAACACGAAATCAAAATTTAGCCCATTTGCTTTCTTAATACACATTCTTGTTTGTGCACAACACGTTTAATTCATAAATAGTCATAATATTGTTTTTTGTACTTTAAATATTTATTCCTCACATTAAATAATGACATCATACTCATGGTCATGAAGTTATGTTTCGCTCTGGGAAGCGCTCCACATTTTCTTTGTTTAGGAAATGGAATTCATTGCTAGGTTACAGTGTATGCGGTCACAGGACTCCTGACGTCAGTCTTGATTTAGACTCCCCAGTGGAGATATTGCCCAAAATAGCAGTAGATTAAAAGAAGAGCCACTTCATGGACAAATGATGAGTCGCACAGTGGCCAGTCATTTTGCCTGATCTTTCTTATTTTAAAAAAACAAAACAAAAGTAAAACCATAAGGTTACAAAACTATCACAAAATTGTTTTTCATGAAGGGGTTCCTGTAGCCTAACTTGCATTGATAAAATGTATAGCTTTGGATGTAAAATGTATGTTTTTATAGTTTTTTTTAAAATCTAATACCTCTCTTGTTCTCTCCTTGTTTTATTTGTTTCATAGTGCATCATCGACGTTTCCTCTTCCCTCAGCAAAGCCTTCGGCACCATCTCTTCATCCTTTTCAGCCAGTGGGCTGGACCCTTCAGTATCATGTTCACACCCCTGGATCGCTATAGTGACCGGAACCATCAGATCACTCGATACCAGTATTGTGCTCTTAAGGTAGTACAGACTACATTTATATAATATATAACTTCATTTTTGGGGGGTTTCATACTGTGCAGTTTCCATTGCACAGTGCATTTTGCTTTAGATGGTCTTCATTCAAAATAAAAAAAAAAAGTATATTTTTCATAAACACTACTGTTCAAAAGTAAAATAATTAAAGAGGAGCTTTACAATGAATAATAATACATTTAAAATATTAAATAAATAAAAATGCATATTTTTACATATATTGAGTTGGAAGAATCTGCATGTGAAAGCAATGGAATGGGATGATGTTTCACTCTGGCTCTAATTTAAAACATTGCATGTGTTGCTAATTCAGACCGCAGACATATACTTCAATAATTTTATCTCCAGAGGTCTACTTATAGCCCAGGAAGCACTGTAGTCATTTCCAGTACAAGACTTCAATGTGGACACACAGGCCAGAGAGACAAAAGTGGGTCCACTAAGTGATGAATGAGTCCATTTGTGATGACAGTTCACTGTTTTGTCTATGGGAACCCTGTACTCATAATGTCAGCTCTGTGCAAATTGACGACGTGTAAACATACAGTTCATGTCAGGTTTGTTCAGGTTAGGATTTCTGGAAAAATTACACCCACCTCTAAAGTTATATTGTTTGTATGTGTACGCGTAGCTTCTTGTGTTGCCGTAAACCCCTTCCCCATAATGGAAAGACGGGTGTTGTAAGACGATCATATATAATGTTGTAGCATTTGGAAAAGGTATGTAATTTCAAGACCCTGGCGTCATTAAAACACACAAACGTCCAGAACATGATATGAGCCCTATGAGCCTCTTCCCTGTTTCTTTGAAGTATTTATTTTTTTCTTTTGTTGGACACAATAGGACGTGATTTCCTCAAAACAGGAAATTCCAAGTTTTGTATGAAAGCTTTGCATGAAAGAATGTTGTTTTTTCTTTCTTTCATAGGCCATGTCGACTGTGCTTTGTTGTGGCCCCGTGTTCGACAATGTAGGGCTCTCTCCTGATGGCTACCTCTATAAGTGGCTGGATAACATCCTTGGCTGTCAGGATCTGCGGGTATGCAACTAAACACTCTGAAACAACATGACCCACATACGTCCTCAGTCGCTCCTTTAGTATTGATAGCGCTAAACCAATACAACCATCTTTGAAATGATTCTCAAAGTGTGCCTTTTGACCCAGTGCAAATTTGCTCAGGGACTTTTCATAAGATAAGCCACTTTTTTTAAGATGTCTCTCACTCTCTCTTTCTCAGCTTGTGAATGAGCGATGTTTTGTTTTCATTGTTCTGCAAATGTTGATTCTTCAAGTGAAAGTCTGGCTTTGTGTCTTTGATGAATCGATACTTCTAAAGAACAGCATTTATTTGAAATAAATCAAAATGACCTTGTTTCTCCACCAGCTAAGGTGGTTTTGTATCACCATTCTCTTCAATGGATAACATATGATCCTCTGATCTGATCCTCCCCAGGTGCATCAGCTGGGCTGTGAGGTCGTGGTTCTTCTGCTGGAACTGAACCCAGATCAGGTGAATCTGTTTAACTGGGCCGTGGACCGATGTTACACCGGCTGCTATCAGCTGGCCTCTGGTTGCTTTAAAGCCATCGCCACTGTCTGTGGTAGCAGGTATGCTAGGGCTTGAAAATCTAGAGCAAATATTGAATTTTCTAGTTTACTGCATATTAAACCATTCAAAATGTTGAGATCAGTAAGATTTTTTAATGTTTTTTATAGAAATCTCTTACGTTCACACAAAAATACAGTAAATAATATTACACGTTAAAATATTTTTTTTCTATTTTAACAAATTAAAAAATTTTATTTATTCCTGTGATTTTTTTTCAGGTTTATTTGGTAAATAGAAAGTTCAAAAGAACAGCATTTATTTGAAACAGAAATCTTTTGTAACCTTATAAATGCATTTAAACCACTTTAGATTAATTTAATGAATCCCCATTGAATAAAAATATAAATTTCTTTAAAAAATAATAATAATAATAAACAAAAATAATAATAAAAATAAATAAATAAATAAATAAATAAATCTCACTCACCCCTAACTTTTGAACGGTATTTTAAATATTTTAAATCTGTAAATTTTACCTTCAGTTTGACATTATACAATTTTTTATATAGTATTCATATATATATATATATATATATATATATATATATATATATATATATATATATAAAAAGGTTTCATCAGACTACTTCTCTTGCCAGATTTCCCACAGCAGATAAAACCCTATTCAATAGAGCTTTGGCAGTACTTTCATGCTTTCTTTCTCATGATAATTTGTTTACATGTATAGTGCCAGGACTAGATGTGTCTTTGGACTAAAGCCCCTCATTCACATATTTAGCAAAACCAATCTATGTGTAACTTCATTTTAAGTAGGAAATCTTTTGTTTTCTGTCACAGAAACTACTCCAGTGATATTGTGACTCTGCTGAACCTTGTTCTCTTCAAAGCGTCCGACACAAACAGGGAGATCTACGAGATCGCTATGCAATTAATGCAGGTCAGAGAGAACATTCTCTGGCAAAGAAGTGTTGCAATAATAGAAAATGTACTGGATTAAATGGTGTGTTTGTGTGCTAATCTGTTTATGTGTGTTTGTGTGTGTGTGTGTGTGTGTGTCTGTTTTCTAGATTCTGGAGGCCAAGCTGTCTGTGTATTCTAAGAGGATTGTGGAACAGAAAAGTGGTGCTATCCTGTATGGGACACATGGGCCTCTTCCGCCCCTCTACAGTCTTTCTGTAACCCAGCTTTCAAAGCAACTTGCCAGGATGTACCCTGAACTCACCCTGCCCCTTTTCTCAGGTATAAAATGGAAGGATAGTCATGGACACAGTGTGTATGTGTGTTAATACCACTGCTTCTCTTATAGGTGAAAACCCCTAAGACTATACAGTTTTAACTGCAAAATGTGATCTTAAAGGGTTTTTTCTTTGGTTTAATGCAACTTCCATCAACAGCATCTGTGGCACAATGTTATTTTAATATTATTTATATAGCACTATAGTATTTAATAATTTTTATAAAGGGTTTTTAAACTTTATAAAAATCTTAAAGGGTTTTTTCTTTGGTTTAATGCAAAGAAAAAAAGGGTTAAAGGGTTTCTTAAAGGGTTTTTTCTTTGGTTTAATGCAACTTAAGTTCCATCAACAGCATCTGTGGCACAATGTTATTTTATTATTATTTATATAGCACTATAGTATTTAATAATTTTCTATTAGCTTTTAACTTTATATTTTTAGCTTTCATTTTAATTTTAGTTCAAGTTTAGTAACTTTAGTCATTTTAGTACTTCAACTTAAATATTTTCAGTTAGTTTTTAAGGCAAAATTTGTCATTTCGTTTAAGTTTTACATTTTTTAAATTCACTATTTATATATTATTTCATATTTATTTATTTATTTTTTTTTGTTGTTAGTTTCAGTTTTAGTTAATAACAATACTGCTGTGGCATGCTGTCGATTATCAAGGAAAATAATTTTGAATAATTACCATTTAAAATATGCAGATGTCACACTATTTAAAAAGTATGAACATAACTCTTAAACATTATACTGAAGAAGAATGGATTAGAAATGTCTGTAAATGTCTCTTTTAAACAATCTTTCAAGTCATACTGTGACTGTGTTAATTTGGTAGCCACTGACTTTTATTTTTTCCATACTATGAAAGTCAACCGTAACTGTTAGGTTACCAACATTCTTCAAAATATCTTCTTTTGTGTTTAACAGAAGAAAGAAACTCATACAGGTTTGAGAAATGACAAAATTTTGATTTTTGGGTTGTCAAGTCACTATTTGTATAGCGCTTTTAACAATGCAAATTGTGTCAAAGCAGCTTTACATCAGCTTGATATAAAGCTGGGTGGTTTTACATCAGCTTTACAGTATTTAGACAGGGAAATAGTGTGTCGAAATAGTGTCATTCTTCTCTGCACAGACAAAATCAGCAGTTTAAATCTAGGCTGCAGCAGAGTCAGATTGTGCAAAGGACTCATCTGGTTCCTGTGGTCTTGTCCCGATGGCCGTCTAGGAGACAGGGTCTTCACTGGGGATCAGTCTCTGGGGCTCATCTAGTTGTCCTGGTCTACGCTGACATTCAGAGCTGTAGAGATCACCTCTAGGCGCTGATCCACCATCTGATCTGGATACGGACTGGATCTGAGTGGCTACGGTGACCTCGGAATATGAAAAAAACAGACTGATATTAGTGTAGATGCCATTCTTCTAACGATGTAACAAGTACATCGGGTGTTTTGGGAAGTGCTCCCGGTTCCGGTTGACCTAATTAATGCAGCCTAACAATCCTTTAACAGATTTGAATTAAAGAAATGCGATAGTGTATTATGTGTAAGCCAGGTTTAAGAGATGGGTCTTTAATCTAGATTTAAACTGACAGAGTGTGTCTGCTTCCCGAACAATGTTAGGTAGATTGTTCCAGAGTTTGGGCGCTAAATAGGAAAACGATCTCCCGCCCGCAGTTGATTTTGATATTCTAGGTATTATCAAATGGCCAGAGTTTTGAAATTGCAAGAGGACGTGAAGGACTATAATGTGATAAGAGCTCACTCAAATACTGAGGTGCCAAACCATTCAGGGCCTTATAGGTAATTAGCAAGATCTTAAAATGTATACGATGTTTAATAGGGAGCCAGTGCAGTGTTGACAGAACCGGGCTAATATGATCATACTTCCTGGTTCTAGTAAGAACTCTAGCTGCTGCATTTTGAACCAGCTGGAGTTTGTTTATTAAATACGCAGTGAACTATCCCTTTAGCTTTTCATTTAACCACCAGCAAATTTACCAAAACATGTAGAAACACCATTCATATCTATGAATTATATTTATGAAGATGTATCTTTTTGTATCTCTCATCTCTAGAGGTGAGTCAGAGGTTTCCCACCACTCATCCAAACGGGCGTCAGGTCATGCTGACCTACCTGCTCCCTTGGCTCAGTAACATTGAGCTGGTAGATGGAGGCCTGCTGCCCACGGTCTCGAGTCCCAGCAGCTCTGGGGACAACAGGAAGGGATACTCTCACAACACCTCAGCACCTCACTTGCTCAGAGGCACAGGTTGGGGGTCACTGCAGGCCTCCTCTCTGGTCCTAAACAACCTCATGTTTATGACTGCAAAGGTATGACTGTGAATCGCTGTTACTTTAGTCTTTGCTAGACTATAAATCTATGGATATCATACTATAGCATACTGAGTTGTGTATCTCTGTGTGTGGTAGTATGGGGACGATGTCCCAGGTGCAGAAATGGAGAATGCTTGGAATGCTCTGGTCAGTAATGAACGTTGGACTAATAACCTGCGGACCACACTGCAGTTCCTCATCAGCTTATGTGGAGTCAGCAGTGACACCTCTCTCCTGCCTCATGTAAGTTGTACATTTATTTATTTAATTATAGTTTGGTTTGGTGTCAGATGTGATCAGATTTTACTGATAAAACAGGTCATTTGGTTAAAGAATGAAAGCTAAGTTGTCAAGTTGTTATGTTCATTCACTATTTCTGCTCAGATTAAGAAGGTGGTGATCTACCTGTGTCGCAACAACACCATTCAAACCATGGAGGAGCTGCTTTATGAACTTCAGCAGACAGATCCCGTGAACCCCGTAGTGGTGCACTGTGACAATCCTCCTTTCTACCGCTTTTCAGCCACAAGCAAAATTACCACCACCACTTCAGGTATGCATATATTATATATATATATATATATATATATATATATATATATATATATATATATATATATATATATATATATATATATATATAATAGTTTATTATAATATATATAATAGTTTAGTTCAAAAATGTAGGGTCAGTTTTTTTAATACTTTTATTCAGCATGATCACATTAAATTGATCAAACTTGACAGTAAAGGCATTTGTTACAAAAGCTATTTGTTATAAAGGAATGTTACAAAAGATTATTTTTCCAATAAATGCTGTTCTTTTGAACTTTTTATTCATCAAAGAACCTTGAAAAAAATGTATCACAGTTGTTCACAAAAAACGTTTTCATCAGTGATAATAATAAGAAATGTTTCACGAGGACCAAATCAAGACATTAGCATAATTTCTAAATGATCATGTGACACTGAAGACTGCAATAGTGCCTGCTGAAAATGTAGCTTTGCCATCACAGAGATAAATTAAATTTTAAAATATATTAAAAAAGAAAACAGTTTTTTAAATTGTAATGGTATTTCACAATATTACGGTTTTTACTGTATTTTTGATCAAATAAATGCATCCTTGGTGAGCATAAGAGACTTATTTTAAAAACATTTAAATAATAAAAAGTAAAATCCCGCACATTATCAGTCCATGCGAAATATAGAAATTTATTACAGGAAACAGCAACGTTTCGGTCTATTGACCTTCATCAAGCATATGTATACTATTACAGACAATACATTTAAAAGCAGTCACCACCAATGAATGTAATCGACACATGTGGACCAATCACCAACTCATACGTCATGACTAACAAGGACTCAAATATCCAATAAAAGATACTTTTCAATATTATCAATAAATGGTGTTCCATTATATATAGACAAATATAATCATGTTTGTAAAGTCGCAATGTCAGACAATTCATATCTAAACAAGGTTACAACATCATCTCTTCACAATCAAACAGACACTCAAAAATACAATACAATAAAACACCCTACAACATTACATTAAATAATGCTTCATCAACATTAAAAAAAAAAACATTTAAATAAAAATCATACCAACCCCAAACTTTTGAATGGTAGTGAAACTATCTGTCAAGGCAAAATGTCATAAATACATAAAGACAGCAAAATGTCTGAAATAGCATTCATGTGTTGCAAGTATATCACATGGCACATTCTATATTAATAAATACTGTATGTCTCCAAAGGTCCACCTTCCAGCAGCAAAACATTGGTGTGTGGCCAGGAAAATATCCCTGACACAGATGACTTACCAGTCACAAAGGAGTGTGATGACAGGTGCCACAAACCACACAATTTACATATGTACCTTAACACTCTTTCTATAAATGTCATTTTTTCCTGGGTCACGTTTGATGACAGTTTGAGGTTACATTACATTACAAACATAACTCATTATAATTCATCATGAAGCAGACACCTTTATCCAAAGCAACTTGCCTTACACTTCCCCGGGAGCAACCTAAGATTAACTGTCATGTTTAATTTTGATACATGCATTGACAAAAGTCATTTTTTTATATCCACCAAAGGCTGAGCAACATCTTACGAGCACATAACCGCCTGGAGTCTCGGTACAGCAGCAGTTCTGGAGGTTCCTACGATGAGGAAAAGAGTGAGTCAAGTTTATAACCTCAACAAAGGGGCAACAAAGTTCAGGATTGATTGATATTTACTATATGCAGTGGAGGAGCTTCTGAGCAAAGTCAAGTTCAGTAGCTGGAACTGGAAGTCTGAAATGCTTCCCCTTTGGCTATGGATGTCGAGACAGGATGTTATATATTATCAATAACCTTAAAGCAGTAAAATAGTTTAGACCTTTCTTGAATTTGAGATGATATTTCTGATAGTCAGCTCAGGTAATACATTTCAGCTTAAGCTTAATGGTTTTTGAACATGATTGCATTAGACATGAGGTATGGCAGTAATGGAGTTTGTCTGTCTACATACCACTCATGCTTTGAGGGTAAATTCCAGTTTTATTACAAGTCTCACGGATGAAAGGCATACCTGTCAAGGATGGCGTGTTGTTTTTAACCTTTTTGCTTTGCCTGCAGGTGAGCCGCTCCCACCGTATGCCATGTGGCTTATGAGTGTCCTGGAAACCAATCAGCCACTTCCTCTTCCCATGCCAGTTAACGGAGGCTGCTGGGCACCGCTGGTTGACTATCTACCTGAAACAGTCACCCCACGAGGACCCCTCCACAGGTCAAACTTTTGGAGTATTTTATTTTTTTTTATTTTATTTATCTATTGCATTTTTATTTGTTTTTACAAAATAAAGTACATAATATAAATGAATTATATTATGTATTTATTTATGATGTTACAATAAAACAGCCATTAGGTAACAAAAGTAAATCTATACTTTATATTACGTAATATCCTTTTATTCAGATTTAGATTGAATGTTGAAGTCTAGTGGAGAATTACATACTGGCTTTTAAAGCACTGTAACTTGACTCGTTAAATTTAATCTCTCATCATAAAACATGATTCTTATCAATCCCACGGATTATGTAATCCTAAAATCTTAAAGCACGTCACTCTGCAATTATCAGACAGATGGAAAACAGATGATCAGAAGCTGCAGTGCTGTCGTCAGAATCCCTTTGACCCGAAAAAACATGATAACATGTTTCCAATGTTCTTTTTAACTGTGGCCATCATCAACATAATGACAAAGCCAACATACTCCCTTTAAAAATTTGTTTTGTCACAGCTGTGAATATGTTCTGTTCTTTTTAAAAGGTCATTGCTGGTATGTGTTTTTGTTCATGTACTGAAAGACCAGTGTTTTGTCTGGTGCAGGTGTAACATAGCAGTGATCTTCATGACGGAGCTAGTGGTGGACCACAGTGTGAAGGAGGACTGGGCTCTACACCTCCCTCTACTACTCCATGCCTGTTTCCTGGGTCAGTAGAGCCTCTGTGTTTATCAGGGATTTATCAGGGATTACACCCTCTAGATTAAGGCTGCAATGCTTGATTCAGGTGCTCTCAGATGAAAAGTGCTGCTTTTACTGTAGTACGTTGTATTTTTATCCAAAAATGGATTTGCTTTTGTCTGTTTTTAAAAAATCTAATCTTATCTGAACCATTGCATCCCTCATAGTGTCTTATGACTACAACTATGTGGCTTGCTATGAGAACAATGTTGTCAGTGAAAGCAGTATCTGTTATCTCCTGAACATGTAGGATGGACTAACCTTATCTTTTTTTAGAAATATGTGAAATATTTGTATCCCTGCGGATTGAGGACATTATTCAGTTCAAATCAAAACAACATTTAGGTGTTGAAAGACTACAATAAACAAAGGCTAGAACCAGATATTCTCACTTATCCCTTCCATAAACCCCCCAAATGGACATAAACAATGATGAATGAGTGTAAGTACAAATGCAAACCTTTAAATTTAAGAATGTGGCTCTTTTTTAGGTATGGACCACTACCGCCCAGAGGTGTTTGAACACTGTAAGAGGCTCCTCTTGCACCTTCTCATCACGTTATCTTGCAACAACAATTTCAGCCTCATTGCCTCTGTTCTGCTAAACACCAGAGATGCCAACAGCAACAAGAGCCTGACATTCAAACCCATCTACCAGCCTGAGTTCTACACAGGTACTAGATTTAACATCTAAATATGTCGGGAAAAAATTAAAACATTGTGTGTGTAGTTTGTGGTTGTCAAACTTTCAATGGCAGTGCCAACAGGGGTCACCAGGAGTCAGAAGATACAAAAATTATAATACATACAAAACCTACGATACATATAACCATAAGGTTCAAATAAGTACTATGCTGCAGCTGCATTAATTTTCCAATCACGTTTTTATATAACTGCTAGACCTGGAAATCAAAGGCCAATTCAATGATGAATGCTTTGACACTTTGTGAAGCTCTACATTTTATAAAATGTTGTGAAATTTTGCCTTCAATAAGACAAATTTAGCAACGTTTCATGAATCCAGTTTATCACACCCTCTTTGCATGAACACTTACTCATTGGCTTTGGTATTTGACACATAGCTTTGGAGAGTGTAGTCATGATGAAATCCTGTGGAGGGGTGGAGGGTGAGAATTCTTATCTGTGCAAGAACAACTTCTGGAAGTGCAGCCAAAAACAATTATATATACACAGAGCATCTAAAGGTCTGATTAGAGCATTCCTATGGACTATTTTTATCTTCTTGCTCCAAAGGGACTGTGGTCTCAATGTTTTAATCAGAATCAGAAATCAGAATCAGAAAGAGCTTTATTGCCAAGTATGTTTGCACATACAAGGAATTTGTTTTAGTGTCACAGCTTCAACAACAGCAACACACAGATAATAAAAATAAAATATGAATAATACACACACACACACACACACACACACACACATATATATATATATATATATATATATATATATATATATAAACAAAATAAATAAATAAATAAATAAAATAAAAATTAGAATAATAATAATAAATTGTATGTACAGGTCTGCTATAGATATACTAGAATGTAGGGTGATAAATATGAGGTTATTGCACATATTTTTATTGTACAGTGGGAGAACATTTAACTGTTCATGAGGTAGATTGCCTGGGGAAAGAAACTGTTCTTGTGCATGACTGTCCTGGTATTCGGTGCTCTGTAGCGCCGACCAGACAGCAAAAGTTCAAAAAGGAGATGGCATGGATGTGAGGGATCCAGAGTGATTTTCTGAGCCCTTTTTCTCACTCTGGATGTATATAGTTCTTGGAGGGTGGGCAGGGGAGTACCAATAATCCTTTCAGCAGACCGAACTGTCCTCTGTAGTCTTTTGATTTCTGATTTTGTAGCTGAGCCAAACCAGACAGTTAATGAAGTACACAGGACAGACTCAATGATGGCTGAGTAGGACTGTGTGAGCAACTCCTGTGGCAGGTTGAATTTCCTCAGCTGACAAAGGAAGTACAACCTTTGTTGGGCCTTTTTAGCAATGGAGTCTAAGTGAGTGTTCCACTTCAGGTCCTGAGAGGTGATGGTGCCCAGGAACCTGAATGTCTCCACTGCAGCCACAGAGCTGTTCATGATGGTGAGTGGGGGGAGTGCAGGGGGGTTTCTCCTGAAGTCCACAATCTCCTCCACCGTTTTGAGCGTGTTAAGCTCCAGGTTGTTAAGACTGTACCAGATAGCAAGCTCTTTAACCTCCTGTCTGTAAGCAGACTCGTCGCCGTCCTGGATGAGACCGATGACTGTAGTGTCGTCTGCAAACTTCAGGAGCTTGACAGAGGGGTCTTTAGAAGTGCAGTCATTGGTGTACAGAGAGAAGAGCAGTGGGGAGAGAACACTGTCCTGAGGGGCACCAGTGCTGATGGTGCAGGAGTAGGATGTGAATTTACCAATTCTCACTAGCTGTTGCCTATCTGTCAGAAAGCTGGTGATCCATTGACAGATAGAGCTAGGGACAGAGAGCTGGGTTAGTTTGGTCTGGAGGAGTGTTGGGATGATGGTATTGAAAGCGGAGCTGAAGTCCACGAACAGGATCCTCACATAAGTCCCTGGTCTGTCCAGATGCTGCAGGATGAAGTGCAGTCCTATGTTGACTGCATCATCCACGGACCTGTTTGCTCAGTAAGCAAACTGCAGGGGGTCCAGTAAGGGTCCAGTGATGTCCTTCAGATAAGCCAACACAAACCTTTCAAAAGACTTCATGACCGCAGACGTTAAAGCAACAGGTCTGTAGTCATTAAGTCCTGTTATCTTGGGTTTCTTTGTGACAGGGATGATGGTGGAGCGTTTGAAGCAGGTAGGGACTTCGCACAGCTCCAGTGATTTGTTGAAGATCAGTGAGAAGATGGGGGCCAGCTGGTCAGCACAGGTTTTCAGACAGGCTGGTGTGACACCATCTGGGCCTGGTGCCTTTCTTCTCTTGTTCTTTCTGAAGACCTGGCGCACATCATCTTCACTGATCTGCAGTGCAGGAGGGGGGGAGAGGGGGGTTGCTGGAGGTGTTAATGGTTGTGTGGAGAGATGTTCGGAGCGGGTGTAGGATGTTAGACTGGTAGTTTCAAATCTACAGTAAAACTCATTCAGGTCTTCAGCAAGTTGTTGATTGGCCTCAGTGCTGGGGGATGGTGTCTTGTAGTTGGTGATGGCTTTCAGACCTTTCCACACTGAAGCTGGGTCATTGGAAGTGAACTGATCTTCCAACTTTTTAGCGTAGCTCCTCTTAGCCGCTCTAATCTCCTTATTCAGTGTGTTCCTGGCCTGATTGTACAAGACTCTGTCCCCCTTCCTGTAGGCGTCCTCTTTGACCTGACGAAGATGTCTGAGTTTTTCTATGAACCATGGCTTGTCATTGTTGAATGTTAAGTGAGTCCTGGTAGGGATGCATATATCCTTACAGAAACTGATATATGAAGTTACAGTTTCTGTGAGCTCGTCCAAATCGTTGGTGGTAGCAAAAACACTCCAATCAGTGAGGTCTTGATTCTTGATCTTACAACAGGCTTGTAATGCCCGCTGTGTTTCGTTAGTCCATCTCTTTACAGTCTTTACTGCAGGTTTAGCAGATTTAAGTTTTTGCCTGTAAGTTGGTATAAGATGAACCGGCAGTGATCAGAGAGCCACAAAGCTGCCCGTGGGACAGAGTGATAAGCATCTTTTATTGCTGTGTAATGATGCTGTTAAAGCATGTGTAATTAATGCTGTTAAAGCATGTCTAGGCAAAGTCAAAATGATGCTGATAAGATGTCATTCACCAGCCCCTGTCATAACAGCATAGTGACTGAAGTATTGTTTTTTAATGTTCTTGATTTGGCTCATTTAGGAATGTTATCACCCTGTTTGTCTTGCCCAAATATTTCAGTTCATCTTCAGAGCTTGTGCCTTCCCAAACATTTTATTCATCCTACATGTGGTGTTCAGGTGGTGTGGACTTCCTGTGGAATGACCAGGCATCTCCGGTTCCAGATTCTGGCCTCAGTTCCTCTTCTACCTCGTCCAGTCTGAGCCTCGGAGGCAGTAGCTCCAACCTTCCTCACCTGGCCCAGGAAGAGGTGGAGCAAATGGAGAGCAGCACTGAGGATGATGAGAAGAGCAGCAAACTCATTGAGTTTCTCACTACCAGGTACAAGAACCTACAGTAACACAAGTTTGGGATCATATTTGTTTTTGTTTTTTAATTTTTTAAGAAATGAATACTTTTATTCTGCAAGGATGCATAAATTGATCAAAAGTGACAGTAAATATGTTTATAATGTTACGAAAGAATTTTGAATTTTTAATTCATCAAAGAATCCTGAAAAAATTGTGTCAGTGGCTTCCACAAAAATATTAAGTAACATAATGATAAGAAATTACTTTGAGTTCATATTAGAATGATTCTGAAGGATCATGTGACACTAAAGACTGGAGTAATTGTTGTTAAAAATTCAGCTTTGCATCACAGGACAAAATTACATTTTAAAATATATTAAAATAGAAAACAGTTCTTTTAAATTTGAATAACATTTCACAAATATTTTACTGTATTTTTAAACTAATAAATGCAGCCTTGGTGAGCATAAGAGACTTCTTTCAAAACACTAAAAAATTAAATATTAAATATTAAATAATTTTAATAGGAACCAGATAACCTCTGCACTGTTACTTGTTCTTTACTTGTTATGTAACTAAAATGAAAGGTCATTTCATGTGAATATTCCAGAGCTGTTCAGGAACTGATTCAGGAAATGACACATCAGACACGTCTTACATCTGACATCACTCAAGATGTTACAGACTTGTATGTTGCATTTCATCAGTCTACATCAGAGCGGTTCTCACTGAGGTGTTGTTTAAAAGGGCGTCCGTCTGATGTTGGTGCTGGTGTTGGTTCTTTCAGACTATGTTCACACTGCATACAATTCCAGATTGGTTTTCAAATCTCATCTTTAAGACTGGTAGCACAGTAATTTCCTCGTGATCAGGTTTGCACACTACCGAGTGACTTTCTTCTACAATAACTTGAAGTACTGAAACTATTACTGGAAGTACTGATAACTGGAAGTATTGAAATGATTATTATGTTGTTAACAGCTATGGTCAAAAGAGAAAAGCAGTCGGATTTGAATTGGATATGGAAAAAACTGGATTTGAGCTGCTAGTGTGAACAAGTTTTTAAAGTATATACAGGATGGGAAACAAACTTTTTCTTTTTTTTTAAACTTAAATATTGATTTAAACTATTTCTCACCTCATCTTTAAAAGTTTTCATGCATGTTCATCATGCATGTTTAAAAAGATCAATCAAAACTTTAAAGAAACACAGGAACACGTTTGATGGTTTGCAGGGAAATAGCATCTTTTGGCCTAGTCTGCCATCTAGTGGCAGTTTTGGCCACAAGCAAGTAATATTCAAACATATCACTCTGCTGTCAAGGTGAAAGTAGCTTTTCCTGTCATTTACAACTTATACTGAATATGTAAGATATACAAATAGTCGTGTGGTTTGTTTAGGCCTTTTGGACCATTGTGGAGCCATGAAGACATCACTCCTAAGAATCAACACTCTAAGAGCACCGAACAGCTCACCAGCTTCCTGCGACATGTGGTTTCTGTGTTCAAAGAGTCCAAATCAGGTAAGTCACATTTGTCTTTAGTAATTCCAGTGTTTGTCTACATTAATAGTGTGCAGCTTGTGAAATTTTTCTAATTTGAATTTATATCCCTATATTTGCATGCCACGTTCTATATGTTTGTAGACATTCGGCTTGAGCAGCAGTTGAGTGAAGTGGCGTTGCAGATGGCACTGTGCAGCTCCTCCAGACATTACGCTGGACGTTCCTTCCAGGTGTTCAGAGCTCTGCGGCAGCCCCTCTCAGCGCTGGCTGTGTCTGACCTGCTTTCACGCTTGGTGGAGGTGGTTGGGGAGCATGGGGAGGAGGTTCAGGTGAGCTTCTGGTTTTGTAATGACTGTTCTGACTGATTCAGTGAGCGAATAAACTCAGAATGGATCTTCTCCACAGGGTTATGTGATGGAGCTTCTCCTCACTCTTGAGTCAGTGGTGGATAATCTTGCAGATTGCCTGAAGAACAATGACTTCTTTGTTATACTACGGTAAGTTCCCACCATACAACATTACTTATGTAACGCCTGACATATGAATTGATCATAAATAATCAGAAAAATCTAGTTTTTTGAACCTTTAGACAACATATTTTTTGCATATGTTTTTTTTACTTGTTAAAACTATCAATCAGAAGGTATGTAGTAGTTTGTGTACAGCAGGTTTCTCAATTTACTGACAATGCGCACTTCAAAGAACACAGATGCAACCAGTTCATTTCCATAATGACCAGTGCAATCTACCAAGAGCAGCGCAAATTAGCGCCTGCTTTAAGACATGCTTTTTTGGGTGTTAAATAATGGCACAAATACCAGTAATTTGACGAGTGCAAACGTTAGTAAATCACGTTGCATGATTCATTTTAATACTCTCCTCCCATAAATTTTTCATCTGAAAGGGAAGCTCCTACAAATGCATATTCAGTAAGGTCAGGCACAAAAAAATAACTGTGTCCATGCCTTTTCAATGCTAATTCTTCACTGCACGTCTTTAGTAAATCCTGACGGTACTATTTTAACGCCAAAAGACAGTTTGCAGTGGCGCATACTGTTAGTAAATCTGGCCCCAAAAGTAGTTTGTTGCCTGTTAGTGATCAGTTAGTGTTCCTGCAGGGCATCTTCACCAGATCTTCCATCCAGTGGCAAGTTAACACTAAACCGTAAAAGCACCAGTCAGCTGGACCTGATCCCTGGAACAGGCACTGCTTCTGAACGAATACGCCACCAACGTAGCTACTCCGTACCCAAGCGCTTTGGCGAGCCCGAGCGTTCCTCTGAGGTTCCCCGGAGCGCCACCTTGGACCGCATCCACCATCATCAGAGCAATATCTCCAAACTCCGATCCCTGTCCTCATCATCCTCCAGAGACAACGTGATCTCCACCGACCCAACCAATGCCAACCATCCTCGCAACCTTCTGGCCACCATCTTTTGGGCAGTGGTGTCACTCATGGAGTCAGACTTTGAGTTTGAGTACCAGATGTCCCTCAGGTTGTTAGGGAAGCTGCTAGGCCACATTTCACTGGATAAACAGGAATACAGAGAAAAGCTGGAGAAGATCCAGATCCAGTTGAAATGGAAGGAGTTCTCTGGGCTTCAGCAGCTGCTTCTGAAGGGCTTCACCTCTGCAAACACTACAGAGCTCACCTTGGAGATTTTCAGCCAGCTCACACCCGTCTCACGCCTTCCTGTGGTGGACACCTCACAAGCCATAGGTAGACCTTTTCATTTCTACTACCAGCTAAATTGACCTTTCTAACATAATTCTCCATTAATCCACCAATATTCATGATCATTTGTGGGATTATGAAAGCAAATCTACTATTACCTTTCAGGTTTCCCATTGAACGTGCTCTGCCTCATCCCCCATCTTGTGTTACACTTTGACTCACCTACTCAATTCTGCAAGGACGTAGCTGAGAGAATTTCCCAGGTCTTTTTCTGTTACTTCAATTACACTATAAATGCACTTTTATAGCTAATCAGAGACTCTGCATTACATTTGTTTGCTGAAAACACTCATTTTGATTGACAGGTTTGCCTTGAGGAAAAGAACTCCAAGCTGTCCAACCTTGCCCATGTGATGACACTGTACAAAACACACTCCTATACCCGTGACTGCTTCTCTTGGGTCAATGTGGTGTGCCGCTACCTACATGAAGCGTTCAGCGACAGCACACTCAGCATGGTTACTTACATGGCAGAGGTAGGAAGACCACAAATAAAAGTTAATCTTACAACAATTTAAAGAAAAATGTATCCGTCTTGTTATGATAAGACAAGAATGTGAATATACACATACATTGTGTTCAGGAAAACGTTCTAATACTTTGTGTTTTGTATACAGTTGTTGGAGAAAGGATTACCCAGCATGCAACAAACTCTTCTGCAAATCATCTATAGTCTACTGAGTCACATGGACCTGAGTGGTATTCAAGCCAAACTCTTCAACATGGAGGTTCTAACAACCATAGAGAAGTTTGTTCAGGTGTGACTCTTTTAATTTATCACATGCAAAATTTATGGAATTTGTTCAACAACTTTTATTAAAATTTAGTAATTTACAGCTGATTTTGACCATAATGACCTACAATGAAATGTTATTTTATATACTATTATATAAAAAATACTTGTATTTTTTATATACTATGTTATAGTATTCAATAATTGTTTGAATGAGCTTGAATTAGCATTTTCAGTTATCATTTAAATTCAATTTTTAATTTTGTAATGTGCTTTCATAATTTTATTAATTTAAAAAAATAATTTCTATTTAACTTGATTATTTTTCAGTTTTTGTAATTTTAATACTTTAAATTCAACGTATTTTATTTCATTTACTTGCCAAAGCAACATTTCTTATTTTAAAACTTAAGTTTTTCAGCTAATATTGATATTTTATTTTTTATTTTATTGTATTTTATATACAGAAACATTTTTTTTAAAAGTTCAAGTTTTAGTTAACAGTACCAGCACTGCTACAGTGCATTAAAAAAGTTTGTATTGAATGTGATGCAATAAAAAGACTGTACTGTAAGATAATGGTAAGAATATGTAAACAAAACAGACATTATAACTGAAATATAGCCAAATGAATCTGAATCGGATCCAGAACCAAGAGCTTGTGAATATGAATCAAACTGAATGGAAATTGAATCGTTAAAGGAAACACAACATAAAGACATAACTAATTAGTAATCGTTTTACACACAATACACGATATTTATTGTGGGCGCTTCTAAAATTATCCTCAATGATCACATTTAACTGGCTCATATCATTCAGCCTAAATTTACTCATGACATAATAGTGCTTTATAGCATTTCTGCTGTAAAACTTCAAGCTGTCTTACATCCTTGGTAATACCACTGGTTTTCCATCTCTCAACCCTTCCTTCGGAGGGAGAAAAAAAGAGAATTAAAAAACACGACCTTGTGCCAGGGCTATAAATCCAAAGGCACACCCAGCAGCAGTCTATAAACAGTCAGTCCTATTGGCTGCTGTCCACATTACTGAGGCCTTCAGTGTGGCCTCACAGCAAAGACACTCCTCTGAACTACTGCTTCTCTCGCTGGGCTCGTGTGTTTATCTCGGCAGAAGAAGAGACAGCTACTGCTTGTGAAGATGGATTGACTGTATGTAATTCTTTGGGAGGTGAGCAAGCTTCTGAATGTGTCCTTTGAGAATAACTTAGTTCTGTTTTGTGTTTGTTTCTGTTACTTTAGACTGCACACTGGAAGGAAGCCTTGAACATATTAAAGCTGGTGGTCTCCCGCTCGGCTAGTCTGGTTTCACCTTCATCCCCGCAGAGTAACACATCCACTGTGGATGTTAGGCGTGTTTGGGACACACCCTCCAAAGCCCTGCCTGGAAAGACTCTTGACTTTCACTTTGACATTTCAGAGGTATGACATGTCTGTATCTCTTTTCCTTTCTTTATTGTCATTAAACACTACAAGTCAAAAGTTTGGACACTGAATTTATGTTTCTCATGATCTATAAAACTCTGAGGCTTATTCATAAATGCCTGAAATCAGTTTTGTAGGAACCAAAACTATCCAGCATGCATGTAAACTCCTTCAGTACTGTTTAAAAACCATCCCAGGATGCACCTCATAAAGTTGGTTAAGAGGATGATTGTGCAGTTGGAATGTAGAGAAAGGGTAGTGACTTTGAAGGAGCTGAAAATGTTTTTTTTTTTTTGGTACCTTCCATTTGCGTTATTTTATAATTTGATGATTTAAAATAAATATATTATATTATATTATATTATATTATATTATATTATATTATATTATATTATATTATATCATATCATATCATATTATATTATATTATATTATATTATATTATATTATATTATATTATATTATAAAATATTATAATAATATTTCAAATTATATAGTACTTTTAAATGCACAACACAGGAAAAAATAAGACTGAAAATACAATAAATATTGTTTTTATTATTAGATATAAATTTTATCATTTTAAAAATAATTTTAGCATTTAAAATATTATTATTATTATAGAAAATAAAAAGTTCTTCCTTTAAGTGATGGTGTACATTAAGTTTGTGAAACTGAGATGGTACATAGTGTGTAAAAGTGAGCCATGCCAGCAAACCACCAAATGCTGGCATCCTCGATGGGTTTGTCCACATTTTCCAAGGTGGAGTCATACATTTTTTCTTGTTTAGTCCTCTGTTTTTTTTTTTCATTATCATTAAAATTTGTTTTAAGTAAACTCTGAAGGTTAGGTTTTCTGTTTAAAACTTGTTGGAAATGTGAACGACCTGGCCTCATTAAAGTGTGGGAACCAAATAGGGAGCTATTTGTGTAGTACATGAATTCCAGGAAATGATGTCAGTCCGGCTGTGGCGCTTTGCATCCAGAGCGGCGAGAGCTGGACAGCCCTTCTAGACTCTCAAAGCAGACTCCTCTGCCCTCTGTCAAATACCTCTGGGACATATTTAGCCTCTAGCAAGTGGGCAAGACAGTAGGAAAAAACTTCAAAACTGACAGGGAACTCAAAACATGCTCGATTCCATCCCAGCAGAAAGGATTTCACAGGAATTAAGGGCAGGTGAACTCAATAAGGGAAATCCTGACATTTCCGCAAGCTTTGTTTGGCTCACTTTATTGAAGTTCTGTTTTTCAAAGCTCTGCTACGAGACACAGAGGAGTAGGACCATTGAGAAAAGACGTCCACTTTTTCCAGCAGGTTCTGAATTGTTGATCGGGATCTGAGGCAACTTGATGTTAGCGAAGGGAATGCGCTGGAATAAAGACTTTGGGGCCGAGGGCCACAAGCTCATGACATGAAAAGAAAAGAGCAGACGTGAAATCCCTGGGCTTTAATGGTGCGTGACATTGTGTGTGTGTTTTAGACACCGGTGATTGGCCGGCGATATGACGAGCTTCACGGTTCTCCGAGGCAAGATGGGAAGAATGGAGGAGGAGTTACTGTGACATGCAGTACCTCCTCTACATCCTCGGGCTCCTACCAAAACAACCACGTGCTGGTGCCTGTCAGCTGGAAACGACCACAATCCTCACAGGTGAGCACTCACAAATACAATCTTTGAAGTTCTGATGTTTGCTGAAGAATTTATATATGCATTTATATATCTCCTGTATTTTAATGTTTTTATTTATTATTTTATTTAATGTAATTTTTATCAATTAAATTATTTTTTTTTCCATTTTATTTTGAATTTAATTTATTTTTTATGAATTTTCTATTTACACTTAATTAAATTTTATGTTTTTTGCTGTCGTTTCTTTCCCAATTTAGAAAAGAACTCGTGAGAAGTTGGTGAATGTATTAACCTTGTGTGGCCAAGAAGTTGGACTCACCAAAAACCCATCTGTAAGTGACGCATATAAGTTATCCATCCAGTGTTAAATATTTGAAAATATGTCAAAAATCATTCTTAAACACTTTCTACAGGTGATTTTCTCATCCTGTGGGGAACTGGACCTGATTGAGCACCAGCCCAGTCTGGTGTCCTCTGAGGACAGCACACGGGACACAGAAAACATGGATGACACCACTTCAGAACAGCAGTTCCGTGTATTCAGGGACTTTGACTTCCTGGATGTGGAACTGGAAGATGGAGAGGTGAGCAGATATTTAAAAAATGAAACCAAAATGATTGGATCCCTCTTGTGAAATCTTTTGACTTCCAAATTACTTGGGTGAACTTTGTTTTGACTGCAGTAAAGTGGACCTTTGGGGAAAGCAGTGCTGAGCATTAAAATTTTGCAAAGTATCAGTCAGAGATAAACTGTTGCACTGTTTGCGCAATACCACTGTTGCTTTCTTTAACTCTTTGTAATACATTCTCCTCTCCTTGTTTATGTCTGTGCCATCAAGGAGATGCAGGTAAGCCCAGGAATCCTGTTGTGCTGTGTGCAGTAGGACAAGATGACATTGTGTTTATTTGCATTCTGTGCATTGTGATGCATGTTTATAACTCTGCCTGGAAACAAACGAGTTGGCACATCAAAATAGATTAATCAAAATGTGCACATTTTGATTGGACAGATTTTGACATTTCCTCATTGATAAAATGTGCAGGTTACTACAGAATTTGTTAGAAACATTTTACTGTTTTATTTATTTGTTAGTTTTTTTATTTATTTAAAAATTGCACTATTGTTAAATAGTTTGGGATCTATAAGATTTTTTAACTGTTTGAAAGAGACAGTAAAGGCAATTATAAAGTTACAAAAGATTTTCATCTCAAATAAATGCTGTTTTGAACGCATTTGAAAAAATATATCTCGTTTTCCACAAGAATATTAAGCAGCCTGACTGTGCTCAGCAATAACAATAATAAGAATATTTATTGATCACCAAATCAGCATATTTGAATGATTTCTGAAGGATCGTGTGACACTGAAGACTGGAAAATTCAGCTTTGCCACAGGGTTCACAGGAAAAAATTACATTTTAAAATATATTAATTTTAGAAAACTGTTATTTTGAACGGTAGTAATATTTAACAATATTACCATTTTTACTGTATTTTTGGTCAAAGCAGTGCAGCGTTGGTGAGCACAGGAGATTTCTTTTTCAAAAATCTTACTGACCCCAAACATTTGAACTGTAGTGTATTTTTGGAAATTTAAGAATTAATTAGTGGGTAGCATCTATAAATGTTTATTCACCCCTTATGTGGTTTTATTGTATTTCAATATGTCTGTATTTTAATAGCTTGGCCGTCTCTAGTTTGTACTCTATGAAATCATTAGAGTCAGTTCATTGAGGTCATTCTCCAAATTTGCTAAAGCTGCAATGCCACAGAGGCACTTAAAAGGGCAGATTCAGCCTTTTAAATAAATTCTCCCTTCTGGATAAATTTGAGGAGTTATCATATTTTCATTCCAACCTTAAATCTATTAGTATCAAGACTCTTTGCTTCTTTACCACTTTGTTTTGGTCAAGTATGATTGTAAAAGAAAGTAGTGCAGTAAAAGCAACTTTTTGAGTTCAGTATTTAAGCGAGCTGCCAGAGGAAAGCATTTTCTAAAGGGCTGAACTAGATCTGTGTAGGAATGTGGATGTTGACTCTTGACTCTGATGTCAAGCATGTGGCTGCAATGATAGCTTGAGCCTCCTCCAAAAGAAATGGCCTCCAGGCACTTAATTACTTGCTCTACAAGAACAAGAATGTTTGGAAATGTGTTCCTGGATTGCGGTTTCCTTTAATCCTTTATATATGGAGAGATATCCTTATATAACAAACTCACAGACTGAGCACCTTCACATATAGAGCATGCTGTAGCCTATGACTGTGTGCGTTTTGAAATGTGGTTGTGTGACATATACCAGTTCAGAGGACTCTATTTCTTTCACTCTTCCTCTGACAGGGTGAGACAGTTGACAGCTTTAACTGGGGTGCGCGGAGGCGTTCCATTGACAGTCTGGACCAGGCTGAAGCCCAACCAATGGAGGAGGACAGCCAGCTCTCAGGAAGTTCACCAAGCCTGTGTCCAATCGTCCATGATGATTCTGACGAGTCTTCTGAGGAAGAGTCCCTCACAGCCAGCCAGATCCTCTCAGCCTCACAACTAGTAATGTTGAATTTGTTCATTGTTTTGTACACTATTTCCCATAATGCGATGTATAAAACAGGATATTCATTGGGAAATATTGTAGGCAGGATTTTATCCATTAGAATTTGATTGGATTTTGAGAAGAAAATTTGTGCAATGTCTAATTCATCTCTATTTCTCATTTCAGAATGTCAGCCTGTCTCCTACTGAGGAACTAAACCCCATGGACTCCCCTCCCATCTCCTTTGACAACACTCAAACTGACCCAATTCCTCTTTCCACCCCAAGACCCAGCTTTGAGATCTCAGAACCCGAGGGCTCAAACCATCGGGTGAATAAGAGCTTCAAAATGGCTGATCTTTGGGGGCAAACGCATTCCTACTCATACCGCACTTCTGTTTTGGAGTTTTTCCATTAACACGGTTGAAAAAGAAATCTCTTTCTGTGCTTGCTTTAATTTTCTGGCTCTGCTTTTAGCATGGGTAGATTTTAGGTAGTAGTTGGCTGATACTGTTTTTCTATTACATGCTTATTTAGGATGGGGGGGATCAGATTAATGTGCAAAGCGGCATGGAATTGCAAGTAATTCTTGCTCTTCAAAAGCTCCCCGTTTCTATCTGCTAACTATTTCTCTGGTAACCGCTTTTCATCTTTGAGGCCTACCACTGTCTACCACAGTCTCAGAAAGAGGCTCTGGATGAGCCACTAGGGCAATGTGTATGGCTTCTCTGTGGGTGGCAAGGCTGTAACATCACTCACATGCTAAATGCTAGGGGTGCAAATAAAGAGAGTGTACCCATTGCCTGTGGCCGTAAACATGAGACCAGACCAATCTGATTTTGGTCCTCCAGTTTTTTTAAAGGTCTCTTAATATATCTGAATTTGACATTATTGAAAATTATTGAAAAATTGTTGAAAAAAATTTAAATATTAAAAAACGCTCAAAAGAGAAACAATTCTCAGCATGAGGAGTTGTAGTTTGAAAGGTTAGTGAATGTTTATTTATAAATATATGCGTATATATATGCCTTCTACTGTATATTTTAGCCACAGAAGTTATCAAAAAGATTTTCATCTGATTAATCAGTCTGACCAGTCAGTCTGTCACTAATATCATCTCAGAATGAGAAAATCAGCCACATAATATTTTCTTAATATTATTTTTTATAATAAAAGTTATCATTACCACAGCTGTTTCCATTGAATGAGTAATTTGAAATGCATTTGCATTGGCGATGAATACTTACCAAGCTTTTCTTACTTCTTGTGAATCCTGTCCAAAACTAGGCTGAGGATTCGGCTGAAGAAGAAGAAGAAGCCATTGTTAATGAGAACGATATCTCACTCTGCATTTGCGAGTTGCCACCTGCCTTTAGTTGTTCTGACATCCTAACAGCAGACACACCCCAGAAGGAAAACAACTTCTTTACTGACAACGAAACAAGCTGTGTACCCAGGTACTGCCTGTGAGCTTCAAACTCTCAGCATACATTACTCTGTCTGGAAAAGTCAGACTTATCTCAAGTTTCTCATAGCTGATGTTTGAACTTTTTTCCTCACCACATAATTCTATCTTTCACTTCCTCCAGTGGGTTTGGAGACCAGCAGAGCTCTGTGGCACAGGCAGAAGAGGAAAAGGAAGAGCTGTTGCTAGAGTCCCGTTCCTCCCCTCTGCCTTCTCCATTTTTCTCCGCCATCCTGGCCGCCTTCCAGCCGACTGTGTGCGATGATGCCGAGGAGGCTTGGCGCAATCATCTCAACCAGTTGGTGGCCGACTCGGATGGTTCCTGTGCGGTTTACACCTTCCAAGTCTTCTCCTCACTCTTTCAGGTAACTCACAGAGATACAGTAGGTTGTGACTGGTCCTTATTATGTTGATTTTGTCAAGCAGCTTCAATAAAAATCATGAAGTAATTAATCAGCTGACACATTTCTAACATCCTAAGTGTTGCAGGCTGTATTGTTGATGTCAAAAGATGTCGGTTTTATTCATTAATTTGGATTTTCTTTGGTTCATCACACAAAGCTGACAACTCAGTAGTGCCAAAGTTTTAGAAGACATGCAGCTTCTTTGATTATATTCTATTGGTACTGACAGCATGCTGGTCTGGGACAAATTAAACAGGAAATGTTGTTTCTGACCTCCAGAGTGTACAGACCAAGTTCTGCACCTTGACCTGTGACGCTGCTGGTTATCTTGGCGACGGCCTTCGTGGAATTGGAGTGAAGTTTGTAAGGTCATCCCAGATGCTGACATCCTGCTCCGAATGTCCCACGTTGTTTGTCGATGCAGACACTGTGAGTTTCTTGTTTGAATATTAATTTTGTCAATGTTATAACCAGAATACAGATTAGTAAAGCACCAGCCTTAGGGCCAGATTTACTAACAGCTTGCACCAGCGCAAACCATCTTTTGGTGTTAAAATAGTACTGTCAGGATTTACTAAAGACGCGCAGTGAAGAATTAGTGCTGAAAATGCGTGGACACAATTATTTTTGCGCCTGACCTTATTGAATATGCATTTGTTGGAGATTCCCATTCAGACGCAAAATTTATTGGAGGAGAGTGTTAAAGTGAATCACGCAATGTGATTTACTAATGTTTGCGATCGTCAGATTACTGGTATTTGCGCCATTAGTTAACACCCAAAAAAATGCTAATTTGCGCTGCTGTTGGTAGATTGCGTTGGGCATTATGGAAATGATTTGGCTGCGTCTGTGTTCTTTAATGTGCGCATTGTCAGTAAATCACACGCAGAATTTTCCCCTCCCATTGGCACTTTTATGGAATTGCGCTCTAACGCTGATTTGCGCCATTTAGTAAATCTGGGCCTTAATGTTTTATTCAGTTTCTCGTTCAATGTGTATGTGTGCATTGTGTGTATTATAAAATGTGTCTCTTAAATATGTGTTTCAGATTGTGTCTTATGGGCTCTTGGAGAAGATGAAGTTTAGTGTGTTAGAGCTGCAGGAGTATCTAGAGACCTACAACAACAAAAAGGAGGCAGTCATATCAGTATGTACCATAAAGCATTAGAATTAATTTCTTTAAAAAAAAAATCTTACTGACCCCAAAGCTTGTTCTGTTCAACTTACTGTTATGCCTATGACTCTTCCAGTGGCTACGCAACTGCAAGGCCAGTTTCCCCAAATGCACTGGAGATGGAGTGATCACCTATCAGCCCACTGAAACGGAGGAGAAGGTATGAAACCTTGGCTTTTTAACGTAATAGTTAGATAGTCAGCCATTCCAGAGAAAACTAGTAAAGGAATATCATTATTATTGATGTACATGATCAAGTTCTCAACATTTTGCAAACTGGAGCTTTAACTAACAGTTCTGCTGTCTAACACTTTGATGCAACCCTAAACTTGGAGGTTTACCACAAGATAGTGCATGTGTTTCTGTCATTCTTTATTCCCTTGTGAAAAATAGTACTCTGTGTCAATGTTTCAGTATGGCTGCATTGTCTACTGATTGATGCCACTGTAATGTCTGTTGTGTCCTGAGATATGAGTAAGATTAGTTGACCAAAATGTGTTTCAGATTCCATTTCAATGTACCTCTTATATTTTCTGCATTTCGATTTTTTCTGTGATAGCTCTGTGAGTGACATCTCTTTTCTATCTGTCTGCTCTTTAACTTTAAAGGGATAGTTCACCCAAAAATTAAGATTACCCCATGATTTACTCACCCATAAAGCCATCCTAGGTGTATATGACTTTCTTCTTTCAGACGAATACAATCGGATGAATACAAAATGTCGTGGCTCTTCCAAGCTTTATAATGGCAGTGAATGGGTGTTGAAATTTTGAAGCAAAATAAAGTGCATAAATCCATCATTAAAAGTACTCCACATGGCTCCAGGGAGTGAATAAAGGCCTTCTGAAACAAAGAGCTGCATTTGTGTAAGAAAAATATCCATATTTAAAACTTTATAAACCATAATCTCTAGCTTCCGCTAACTGTTGTATGCGCGTTCACGAGAGAGTGGTGTTCCAGTGGATGACGTAGGACGTAGGCGTAGCGTAAGCTCCAGTGAGAAGTGATGAACGTGGAAGTGCAGAGGAGAAAACAAAGCAAAACACTGTAATGAATTAGAAGTACAAAACAAGGATTTGTAAAGAAAAATGTTGGAGGATTTCAATGTAAGCCAGGCGGAGACATTCCTTTGCTGAAAGCAAAACATGGTTCTTGCGAAAACTAGCATTTTATCACTGGAGCTTATGCTACACTGCCATTCTAAAGCTTGGAAGAGCCAGGACATATTTTTTATATAAATCTGATTGTATTCGTCTGAAAGAAGAAAGTCATATACACGTAGGATGGCTTGAGGGTGAGTAAATCATAGGGTAATTTTAATTTTTGGGTGAACTATCACTTTAAGCCTGTGCTGTGTTACCTCACAACAGTGCTCCCTATTCTTATGTTTGATACGAGGGTCTTTCTATGCTGGGCTTTGAAGAAGTTCTACCCTTCAAGATCCTTTCAAGTCATAACCAGTTAAAGCAATAAAAAAAGACATATGGGTACTTACTGCATCTTCTTTTTTTACCCAGCACAGTCCCCATGCAAAAATAAAAATAAGAGGGCATAGTTGTGACCCTTTTTCTTTGTCTGCTTGTCTATTCACATATTCTGCTCATGCATGATGGAGCCATTGCTCATGCTTTATATTGCATGTGCCACTGGGCTGCACGATTTCACACTATATTCAAAACTTCTCTTCCTTCTCACTTCTCACCTTTTGTCTTGCAATGCCTGCTTTATAGCAAATGGAATCTCTTGCAGTAAGTTTTCTAAAATCTTTTCAACTCATGTCTTTTTTTCGCTTGTTCCAAATGCCCATATTATCAGAACATTGTCAGATTTTTTCACAGGCCTCATATTTTGTAAATGAAAACACTGTTTTGCTAACACGCTTTTATCCTTGTTAAAGATTTGTTTGGTTTTCTGTGCTATAATATTGTGTAGTAACTTCTTTCTTATATGCTAAGGAAATTTAAAGAAGATTTTGGTGTTAATTTTATGTATGTTTGTTCACAGCAACTGGAGCTTTGTCAAAGACTCTACAAACTCCACTTTCAACTGCTGCTGCTTTTTCAGTCTTACTGTAAACTGATTGGCCAAGTTCACGCTATAAACTCTGTACCAGAGGTATGTTGACATCAGTGTCTCATCATCTGAGTTTAAGACATTTTTTTACTGGAATAGAAAAAGCCTAGCTTGCAAATCTTACTTATTTAGTATGTGTTTAAATGTTCTCCCTTTTAGCTGCAGAACATGTCCAGAGAGTTGAGTGAGTTGAGGAGTAACCTGCGGGCAGCAGCAGCCTCAGTGGCCAATGAGCCAGCAACCGAGCAAAGAGATCCCACCGCTGAATCCCCCTACAGCTCCTCTGAGGCTGCTGTGCAGGCCATTCTAGAGAGCCTGAAAACCAACGAGTTCTCTAGAGCCATCCGTTACATACAGGAATGCAGGTGAACTTTCCACCAGGAAAACAAAACTTCTGTCATCATTTATTCAAAAACAGTATTCACATCTTTCTGCGGGACACAAAAGAAGATATTCTGAAGAATGTTAGCTACAGTACCAAACCATTTAGGTTCCCATTGACTTCCATTGTAGGGACAAAAAATACAATGGCAAGCAAAACTGTTTGGTTACTAACATTCTTCCAAAATATCATCTTCTGTGTTCCACTATTCCTTTACATTTTCGATTTGTTGATAAACTATTCAGGAATAGAAAATGAATCCATTTGGAGTAATATGCAATGCTTTGTATATTAATTATGTGAAATAATAATAATCACTTTGTTTCAGGAAAATGTGGCCAAGTGACATCTTCGGCAGCAGTTCAGAGAATGAGATTCAGACTCTACTCAACATCTATTTCCGGCACCAAACTCTGGGTCAGACAGGAACCTTTGCCCTGGTCGGTTCCAAACAAGACCTGTCTGAGATATGCAACCGACTCACTGAGCTCAACTGCGAGATCCGAGACATGATTCGACGGGCACAGGGCTACCGGGCCATCACTGCCTTCCTTCCTGACTCCAGCGTGACCGGCATCAGCCTTTGAGTCGAACTTTAAGGGATGAGGCCGGCACTGGCCTTCTTTCCACCACTCCTGTCTGAAGTTGCTGCTGCCTTCATTGTTCTCCCCTAGTGCACTCATTACTGTCCTGCCTCTGCTCACCTGAAGAGCTTCAAGGATGTACAACTAATATAGCTCAGAAAAATGCAACAGGGGACAGAAAAAGAAGTCAAAACCTTGGCTTTTTTGCACTACTATGTATGTAAGGGGCCGCCCCCTGCCTCTCAAATGGGGCCTCTACTACTGCAGGCATCAAAGGTATACCAAAGCTCCATGAATGGCTCCTCCTGCCCACATCTACCATTATACGTTACGGGAAAATGTGCAATGCCTCACACCAAGTGAAACTTTTCATCTTAGTGAGAATGTTTTGAAACTTCAGCGCTCTGCTACTTGATGATGCATAAATATTCTGTTCTTGTTTTTTTTTTTTTTTTTCAAATAAAAGCTATTGTTAATGTGGCTTTTTTAAAAATGTTTAACAAGATCAGACTTTTCACCGTGCGCACCCCTGCTTCAGCTTTTATCCGTACAGACAGAATGTCTCTAACACAATGCTACTGTCAGAGAGACCTGGATGCATAAAGAGGTCATCCATGTATGGGGATGTTTGATTTTACTAATGTCTTTCTACTGTTTAGTTGCTCCTAGAAGGTTTATTTATATTCTTAAAATAAAGATCATCATGTTTTGATCATCATAAAATGGTATAGTTTTATAGGATGGAATTATGTCTATTTGGTCTATTGAAATGGCCAAGCATGCAAATGTATGTACCATAAGACGAAATAGAGATATTTATGGAATAAGAAGTTATTTTAAATGAAAGATACATTTGTAAATAGTAGTGGGAGTGTAGCCCATACTTGTAAGATTTTATTTTTATGGTTTTATTTTGCTGTCTGCTGTATGAAAGTGTGCATGAAATAAATAGATCAATAAATAATATTAATATAAAAAGTCTGCGTAGTGGGTGTCTATGTTCTTAATTAAATTTAGATTTAGATCTGCAATGAGAATGATAGATTGTCCATGATTTTAGGATGCACGTGTTTGTTTGTTTTTATTTTTATTGTTGAAGTAAATTATAAAATTTATATTACATTTTCCAAAAGGTCATCTTAAATGAGAGGATCATAACTGAAATCAAGCAATGCATTATGTAGGATTTTTATGGTAGTGCGCCCTATGGTGCACCACAACGGAAATAATAAAGACACTCAAAGTCAAACCCTTTTTTATTACAATAAACTAATAAATAGCCTGTTGAGGAGGAGAAGGATACTACACAGCTCGAAATTCAGTATGAACACATAGCCTAATGATACACAACTTATAAAATATCATGTTTTCAATTAAGTTGGTATTTATTTATTTATTTTTACTGTATGTGTACGTTAAAAGTATCATTCCGGCAGCGATAACGTTCCTGAACTAAATGTCTTGGCGAATGATGTGTAACACATCATGATGAAACACGTGTTTATATGAGCCAATCGGATAAGGGTAGCTAAATAGAGAGTCAGCGAGAGCCTCATTTGATTGGCTACAAAAAAGAAGGTGGCCCCGCCCTCCCCCCACGCTTAGTTAGTGAGAGAATCGTGCCAAAACTGTAAGCGCAGATAAAAGAAAGACGGAGCTGTGCATATCGGATTATTTTGGGAACTTTTTGCCCTACATACACAAGTCATTTAGACATCTGACACAGTTTTTTTTTTTTTTTTTAAATGTAAGTCAGAAGAAAGCAGATCATATTTATTTTGCGTTAGCATTAAGCTGCAGTTTCACAATACATGAATTACACTTACGAATAACAGTCAAATGCTGCAAATATTTTTTTTTCTTGCGCTTGAATCGCGATTTACGACTTTACAAAGCTTCTTTTGCGCGTGCAAATTTAATTTACGCTTACAGTCTTATGTATGCTTTCACAACTCTTACCCTGCCTATGCAAATCTATCATATTACCTTCATAAAAAAATGCCTTAATTTTTTTTTTTTTTTAGATATTAATTAATTATGTATGGAATAAGCATAAAGTATAAAGAAGTAACAAATAAAAGAACACGTGATATATGTGTAAATGTATAGTATAGTGGTCAACATTTGAAGTGGATCAAAACCTTTCATCAAAGTTGTCCTAAAACAAAAACAATACCCGTCTTTGATGAACTTCTAATGTTGACTACTGTATATATAAACTACTGAACAAACATTGGCCAAAACTATGCACGCTCCATCTAAAATGTATCATAAAAAGCAAAAATTTAATTCAAATTCATTTTTATTATTAAAAAAATTCGAAAGGTTTAAAGAAGTTTTAGAAAAGAATAGATTAGAGTAGAACATACGTAAAGATACATTCTCTCTTTCTCTCTCTTTTATAAATCTGTAATCAACTATTTCTAGTTTCGATTCAGTGGTGCACGTAAGTCCGCCCCCTGAACTGACGCTCGCATTTTGATTGGTCGAGACAACTGCTCTTCCGTTGACGACACGGCGCTTATTGGCGGGATGTGCTAAACCAGCTTCATCCACGCGCAGAATAAACAGATCCTCTCAGAACACTTCAGGGGATAAAACAACTTGAATCGGAGGTGAAGAAGACATTTAAATGAACTTCGCAAACTCAGAAGTTACAAAAAGCTTTCATCTGTGCCAACACGTTCATTTACGGTAACTGTTTTCCTGTTTGTAGCTAGTTCAGATAGCTGAGTAAACAGTGAAACGCATGACATGGAAGAGTTACTTACTGAATTAACTAACGTTACAGTTACTAAAATCTCGATGACAAACTGTTACCTGATAACTACGTAATATAAGCCAGATACATTCTTGTCAGAGATACAAGATACACTGAATTGCATTTTGGTGTGTTTTTATTTTATTTTATTTTTATCTGTAGGTCTAATGACAACATTATTGTGCTTGGTTCAGATTTAACCCCATCACACTCATGGCAGCATGTTTGACAATTTCTTTCATCAAATTGACAAAGGTAGACACTTATTTTATTTTTCATTTCATTCATATTATTATATATATAGCGTTACCATATTTCAAATCTTTAAAACTAATCTAATTTATTGTGAATTAAGAGCTTGGACCTCTTAATCATGACTGGTTTGAGGATTTGACCTCAAAAGCTTCCAGAGATGAAGGACGTCCTGACATTTCAAAAGCTGAGGAGGAGGAGACTGTCAAAGTACCAGCGACATCAGCCCTGGCCAGTCAACTGTTTTCTACACCCAAAATATTCAAGCAACAACGCTTTCAGTCCCCTGCTTCCATCCCTAATGAAGAGTCCCCTTATGAAGGTATCACAGTTACATTATGTATGAAGTATGTGTAAATAAAGGACATAGTCCTGTATAATTGATTTGCTTCCACCCAGTTGCTAATGGAGACTCGTCAGCTTTTCCCTGGACAGAATCAAGCCCTTGTTTATTTGGTTCAGCCAAAGACGGGTAATTATATTTATGAGAATATGAATTTCATGTGAAATATGAAAGTCAAGCTGAAATTTTCTCTACTTTCCTTTGTAGTCAAAGCTTTGATAGATCCTGTGAAAAACCTAGAGATTGCTTTGGTAAGCAAGTTTTAGATTATCTTTCATTTTTCTTTCTTTTAAAAGTTAGAAAAACAATAAGATTGTTTTCTATTCTAATTTTAAATACTGTACTTTATTATTTTAACAATTTCCATATTTGACATCACAGGTCTTCTGGAAACACCAAAAAGGTCTTTGGTAAGTCAACACAACTTCAAAAAACTGTTTTTTTCATATTTATAATCTTAATTCGTGTTGTTGGTCTTGTTTTTTGCATGATTAATTCATGGAAAATATGTTTGTCCAAACAAAAAATTGCATTTCAGTAAAATGTTAAAACATTTCAATTTTGGCTAATGTCACCCTTATTAAAGCAATAAAGCCCTCTTATTTTTGAACCCTCCTCTTCAACCGTACTGTTTTAGGATCATGTCACATTACAAAAGTAAAATTGGTTGCAAACACTGTTTCACATTAAGTTTAGAAGGCATTCTAGACATTAATCATAATGATGTGTTTGTTCTATTACAGGCACGTTCGGCAAAACAGATATCTGAGAGCCTTGGCGCACAAATCAATCCTGACTTATCCTGGACCAGCTCCTTAAACACACCATCCTCTTTGACTCCCACTGTGATATTGCGTATGTATGAAAATGAACTGCGTATGAACTCCCACTGTCTTATTGCATATGTGTGAAATGATTTGCGTATGTATAAAAATTAAAGTCTCGTCTCTTTAGATGAATTTAGTAGAGGAGAATGTAAAATAAAATGCGATGTGGGGGGAAAAAAACAATGAAAAACATGAATGTCGAATACAAGTCAGAGTGTTAAAATCATTAAAAAATAAATGTTATTAATCCATTGTACCTTGAATCCATTGAATTGCATGTTGCAATTCCCCTGGTCTCCTGATCCGATATGAGCTATTCAGCAACAGTTATTCTTATTTCTCTTTAGCCAAAACAGAGGAGCACGCTCCATCAAGTGGCCTCAAAGACAAGGAAGCAATTGTAAGTGCAAACCTAAATGTCTTTATACGTAAAGAATTTTGGATTATGGTGCCTGATATGCTAAGAGCCTGTTTTTACCAACATGTAATTAATGGTGATGGCTTGTTCTCACTCTTATACACACTAGTTTGTGCGGAAACTCTTCCCATCTCTCTCAAAAGGCTCTGCAAGCAATGCAACATTGAATGATACAACACTAAAACAAGATGGTGAGTGTGACACTGTATATTTGAAGCTATATAGAAAATAAATTAAATGGTTCATCTGTAATGCATACATATATCATTATTCTCTGAGAATAATTCTGTTCTTTTCTCTTTAATGATACCCAAAGGTGAGACTATTCAGGCTGATGACCTGGGAGAAAAGCCTGTTTGCTCTCCAAATACATCTCTCGATACAAGCGGTCTGTGGAAACAGAAGGTTCCCAGCGCTATAGAGGATGGAGATGTCCGCAGCACAGTGCAGAATGTTCTTGATGGTGCTGAGGATGTGTTGTCAATATTCTTCAGCAACAGCACTTCAACTCTGCGAAGGATCAAAACCAAGGAGAGGATCAGAAGGAGAGTACCCGATTCCTCAAAGGATGTCAAATCAGTTGTTCTAACTTCAGAGCCAGAAGAGAAATTAAAGGATGTAGAAACAAACAGCCCAAGCAAAAATAAAGATATCATTCAGTGGACCCCACTAAGTTTATCAGAATCCATTCTTAACGGAGACTGTTCAGACACTTCTTTGATAAACAATCACAACACGTTAGCATCCAGTGAAACTAATGGTGGTACTGTTTTCAGCTGCATTGCAGAAAGCAGCCAAACTTTTTCACAGAGTATAAGACTCAATTCTTATCCGGAAGGAGCTCAGTGTCAGAAGTCTTTGTTAGACAAATCGCCTGCTTTCATGCTTTCTAGAAAGCCGAGAAAGTTTGTGTATCAAGTGCCAAGTTCAGATCTGTCAAAGACAGTAATTGGACACAAAGAAACTCAACCAGTATGTTTGGACCAAATGCTCAAAGGTAAGGTGTTCAGTGTATAAAGTTTCCTCATGAATATATTGTGTGCATGTTTTGAACAACATTTTTGCTCTGCATTTTACAGAAAATCCCTTGGTGGAAGAGGTGTCTAGTGACCTTAATGAATCCACAGTCGCCAGTGAAAATGCAGTCAATAATCATACACAGCCCCAAAACGTCAAGCAGTTATCTACAGAAATCCATGATCTTGACCTTGACCTTGGACTGGATATGACGCAGCTTTCCAAGGCATTTGCAAAGGATTTCACACAAGAAATAATGCCAGGAGCACTGCTTGACGTGACTGCACAGTGTTACCAACATGGGCAAGTGCAACATAAAGCAGAACTTGAGCAGAAGAACGAAGATGGTAGTCACAGTGACATCTCTAATTTAGCAGACATATCTGTGAACTCTCCAAATAAGTCAACAGTCATGCTTACAACTTTTGAAATCAGTCATGACAGTGGTTGCCCCACCACCTTTTCAGATTTGGATGGTACGACAACCTCGTGTGCAGACATCAAAGAGTTTTTTCCTTCTTTTAAAACGGCAAACAATAAGGCCATTTC
Source organism: Spinibarbus caldwelli (assembly GCA_039654775.1). NCBI lineage: Eukaryota > Metazoa > Chordata > Actinopteri > Cypriniformes > Cyprinidae > Spinibarbus > Spinibarbus caldwelli. The sequence goes on along the minus strand of CM077253.1, from coordinate 9,166,446 downwards.
CATACCGAATGAAGCTATAATGAAGGCCAAAGCATCATTAGATGAGGCTGCAGGGGATGTTTTGATCAACACCTTAAATGGAACTACTCCAAAACATTATCAAATGATAGAAACATTGTGCAAATCAGTTTCAGGAAGTACTAATGCAAACAGATCGCCCATAGAACAGTCCATCTTCCCTCACCATGCAGCAAGAGTGTGTGTTAGTGATGCTCCAAAGAGTGACAGTCCAAAGAGCTTTAAAATTAATATTTCAGGCTGCTCTTTACCACAGTCAAATGAATCTGATTATAAAACTGGTTCAAAGAGGAATGTTACAGTTTCAAATGCTGGGTTTCAAACAGAGACTCTTTTGAAAGAGAAATTGGGGAGAGGTTCAGTCTCATCAAAGTGCATTCATCAAAATCTGGATTTTAAAAGAAGTGCTGAAAGACAGACTGTATTCGACATTAGCACCACACACAAAACCACTGCAAATGACTTCAGCCGTGATGATGATGAGGAAAATGGCACTTTGACAGCATCTCAAAAGGCCGATGTTACAGAATTGTGCAATCTTTTGGAGGAAGCAAATAGTCAACATGAATTTACCCAGTTCAAACCAACAAATCCTGGCTCAGACAACCACACTACAGAGAAAGAGTGGGATCCCGATATACTCAACGGAATCGACTTCGATGATAGTTTTAGCTGTGATGTTGTGAAAGGAAAGCATCCCGTCAAGACAGACACTTTTTCAGTAAATGGTTCTGATCGCTTTCAAATTGAAGATGCTGCCAAATTACCATGCACCGTGTCAAAGGAATCACAAAATGCCGTAGTGCCTTTGTCAGTGGCTGAAGACAGTTCTTTAGTTGATGGAATGAAGAATGTAGTGTCTTATTTCAGTGATAATACTCCAGTCCATTGTTTCGGTTTTAAAACTGCTAAAGGAGCAGCTATAAACATCTCAGAAAAGAGTTTAAACAATGCAAGGCACTTCTTTGAAGAGGATGATCAAAAAGCCATATATAATAAAGAAGTCAAGGTGGATATTGGAGTAATAAAGCGAGAGCATGCTGAAACAGAGACTTCAGTCAATACTTCTGACATTATGAACACGGAAAATAAAACCTACGTTCAGACTAAACAAGATGGAAATTTCAGCTGTGGAGATGTAAATGCAGCTTGTAAAGAGATAAATAAGCAATTGGCAGGAAATGAAGGAACAGAGCAGAATTGTTTAGGTGAAAAAACAGATGTTGTTTGTGTTGACTCCAATAGTCATTTTGGATTTAGTACAGCTAAGGGAGCAAAGCTGAAAGTGTCTGAAAAAGCTCTTCTGCAAGCAAGAAGACTTCTTAATGATGTTGACAGCTTAGAGGAGTCGCAAACTCACAAACTCGCTCTCCATGCTTCTGGAAAACATGATGCCTCAATGTCAACAACTAGCCCTAAGAAATCAAAAGTAGTTTCTTGGAGTACTACCTCTGTGATAAGTCAGCCACACTTAGTAACCGAAATATCTGATGGTGTGGATAATCCTTCCTTCAACAGCGAGAAGGCCTTTCAAGAACAGAAATCTAGCAGTGATCATGAAGTTCTCGCAAAGATTATTCCCTCAGAAAATTTTTTGCCTCAGTCAGAGGAAAGATATGGCTTTCAGACCGCCAGTGGGAAAGGAGTTTCCATTACAGCCAGTGCCCTTAAGAAGGCAAAGGCCATATTTAAAGACTGTGATGAAAATACTGATTTGGAATCTCTGAAAATGGAGGGAACGAATGACAAGCTGGATGTTGAGATCGAACAAGTAAAAGCATTTACTGTAAATTGTAAAAGTATGACATTTTCAAATGTGTCTCTCATGGAGGCCAACGCTGTTCTCAAAGACTCTGACCTGACTAATGACCTCTCATTGCAGCCCTCTTCAGTCCAGCAACCCCCTCAGGAAGAAGTATGTGAGGAGAAAGGCCTTCAAAGTGAATTTTCTAAGCAACCTTCTGAGTTGCTTCCTCTTAACGACAGCTGTGGTTTCAGTACTGCCAGTGGTAAGAAGGTGTCCGTCTCATCTGGAGCACTACAGAGAGCTAAGGATCTGTTGTCTGAGTCTGTTGATGGTTTCTCATGTGCTAATGGATCTCCAAAAACAAAGCAGGTTGTTGATACCCAAACTAATGCTAGCTCTATAGGAAAACACAAAGGATTCTCAACAGCAGGTGGGAAGAAGGTGGCTGTCTCTGCTGCTGGGCTGCAAAAGGCAAAGAATCTTTTTAGAGATTGTGAAGAGGAGAGCTTATCATCTGAAGATCTTCATCACCAAGACTTTAATGGTTTCAGTGTTGTCTCAAAAAAGCCACTGAGTAATGTACGGGTGGCATTTGCAGGGTGCAGTGATGTCTCCTTCAGTCATGAGCATGAGACTGGAAATTCTTCTGGAAAAAACATAGGATTCTCTACAGCTGGTGGGAAGAAGGTGACTTTCTCTGCTACCGCCCTGCAAAGGGCAAATCGTCTTTTTAAAGATTGTGAAGAGGAGAGTTTTGTTTCTGAGAGTCTTCAGCACCAAGTCTGTAAGGGTTTCAGCACTGCCAGTGGCAAAGACGTTACTGTCTCTGAAAAGGCACTGAGTGAGGTTAGAGCAGCTTTTGCAGGTTGTTCTGACACCTCCTTGCATCATGGACCTGAAAATTCCTTAGGAAACAACATAGGATTCTCTACAGCAGGAGGGAAGAAGGTGGCCATCTCTGCTACTGCACTTCAGTGGGCAAAGAGTCTTTTTAAAGATTGTGAAGAGGAAAATTTTTCATCTAAGGATGTCCTACCTCAAACTAAGAGTTCTCATGAAAGCAGTGAGGACATAGTACATGGAAACCTAAAGTTTGAACAACTAAACAAGAAAAATTATGGTTTCAGCACTGCGAGTGGTAAAGGTGTGTCTGTATCAAAAATTGCCCTTGAGGAAGCTTCTAAATTATTCGAAGATTGTGACGCCCAAGTTACTGTTACTGATAGCCAGCTGCTACAGAGTGATTCCTCAAAATGCCGTCCTCAACATAAAGACAGACAACCCGAAACCACTCTACATCCTTTGCCATCTAAAGCAACTCAGAATAAACCTGCACAACTAGACTTGCACTCTTTGAATTTTAGCAGTTGCTCAGACACCCAGCAGAAGTACTTTGAGCAGGAAGCAATGGATTGCACTAAAGCTTTACTGGCAGACGATGACCTAAATGAATCAGCCAGTTTGGCGATGACAGAGAACAAAAAAATTAAATCTGTTCATGATCTACAGGCACATGGATCTTTTGGCCAGAACAGAAGGAAGCGTCCATTTAATGCCAGAAATGTAGAAGGTATGGCCTACAGAATGTTTAATGTTTTGAGTTGCTTTGTATTAATTAATACATTTAATTTTTTAATCTCTTATTGTAAATAACACTTTTTTCCCATTTAGATTCAGGTCAGCCTCCTTTGAAAAGACAACTTCTCTCAGAGTTTGACCGGACGTTAGATGCAAAGGCCTCAGGCCTCACACCACTGAAAAGCTGTCCAAACGGTTAGATCTTTTGTTTATAAATGAATGAAAAATTTTGTTTTATTGTGAGGTGCTATATTTAACCTGTGTATCTTTTACATATAATTACTGTTGTAGGAACTCTAAGAGACAGGCGTGTCTTCAGTTATAATGTCCACCTCAAGCCGAATGTCACTGGTCCAGATTGGTAGGTTGTTTTACTGTTTTAGTAGTTAACTCTTTACAATTTAATATCACAAGACATCTTTAATTCTTACACATTCTTTTAAATATGCAGGCATCCTGTGGACCAAAAGTCAATTGACCTCGAGCAACCGTGTTCAACTGTATCTGTCCAAAACAGACGCAGCTCCGACCCTAAAGGAGGGGTGTTTGTGCCCCATTTTCAAAAGGGTTTGAAGACTGGGACATCAAACTGTCAAGAGGTTTCTAAAGTGTCCACTGGTTTTATACCACCTTTCAAGAAGGAAAACAAAGAAACAACTGAATATAACAATCAAATAGACCAAAATATGACAACTTCTACATCACATAATGACAGTGTTGCACAATACTGTGATAGGAAGAGTCTACATGAGGGTTCTAACCCTAAACCAACCACTTCAGTGGAAAGCATACCTTTGAAAATCATGGACTCTGAAGAGAAAGGTAGCTATTTACTCTTTTCTAATTTTGTATTTTAAATCTAAATTTTGTATTTTAAATCTAAATAAAATCTACAGCCTAAATTGTATTTTTAAAACCCCAATACTAAACCCCTCATAGTATTGGGGTTGTAAAGATTTGTACAACCATGTCCACAAAGATAAAGAGATGAAAATGAATGATTCTGTGAATACAGCAGTGAATCCTAATTTTATTCTTGGGATGTTAATAGACACAGCGGCTTGCCAGGAGACCTTGAACCTAGCTCGGGATATGCAAGACATGAGACTCCGAAAGAAGAAAAGGCAGACTATTCGTCCTCTACCTGGCAGCCTTTACCTTGCTAAGACTTCTGGTGTCCCCAGAATTGGTCTGAGAGATGCTGTGGGACGCAAATGTCCTGGCCAATACACACAGGAGGAGGTACATTTTGTTAACTTTTTTGATACCTAATTATTCCACTGTGTTTTAAGTCACTGCAAAACTATATTTTAGAGGAGGTACATTTCAGTTACTATTAATTTTGTTTTCTATCTTTCTCCATCTCAGCTGTATCAGCATGGTGTACATCACAAGGTCTCACTAATAACAAGTGAAAATGCTGAATCATTTAGATTTGACTGTAATGACTTCTTCAAACGTGAGCTCCTCATGGAGTCTGGTGTTGTCCAGCTGGCGGATGGAAGCCAGTTGGTTCCAGACAATAAGGGCACTGTAGGCAAAGAGGAATTTTATAGGTAAACATATGTTGCATTTTAATACTGCTTTTATAAATGTAGATCTGCATTCTAAAAGGTACTCTGTTATCTTGCAAAACAACTTTTTTTGGAATTAGTTTGGATAAAATTACCCTTTTTTTTTTGGCAGAGCATTGTGTGACACTCCTGGTGTTGATCCCAAATTGATCAGTGATGCCTGGGTATTCAACCATTACCGATGGATTGTATGGAAACGGGCCTCCATGGAAAGAACTTTTCCAGATTTGATGGGTAGCCTGTGTTTGACTCCAGAGCAAGTACTTCTGCAGCTAAAATTCAGGTATTGAATCTTAGTAAAGCTCATACTTTTTAACCCAAGTTTTTTTAAACATAACTGTTTGGTGTTTGCACTTAGATATGATGTAGAGGTGGACCACAGTCAAAGATCTGCGCTCAGGAGGATCATGGAGAGGGACGACACTCCAGCTAAGACATTAGTGCTCTGTGTATTTGGTGTTGCTCAAACTTGTCAACATCCACAAAAGCCTGTAAAAGATGACAAAACTTCTAATGCAAAGACGGAGTCCTGTGTGGTCTGGCTCACAGATGGCTGGTACTCCATCAAAGGCCTGTTGGACCTTCCTCTCTCTGCCATGCTAAAGAAGGGCCGTCTCAGAATCGGTGATAAGATTGTGACCAGTGGAGCCGAGTTGGTTGGTTCCCAAGAAGCTTGTCCTCCACTGGAAGCTCCTGAATCTCTGACGCTAAAGGTGAAGTTGGAGTTCAACTGAAATGATCAATGTGATCCAAATCCTGCCAGACTTGATTTGTCATTTTTGAATTTCAGATTTCAGCCAACAGCACAAGACGAGCTCGGTGGGACACTAAGTTGGGGTACTATCGTGACCCTCGGCCTATCAGCCTCCCACTGTCATCACTGTTCACTGCTGGAGGTGTTGTGAGCTGTGTGAACATTGTGGTGTTGAGAAGTTACCCCACTCAGGTCTGCTCCACCTCAATGGCTCTGAATGAGACACTTTGATCTGTAAATGCTGAGTGCATAATTTTGCTTTTGTACCAAACAAATGACTGGCTTTGTTATCAAACAGTGGATGGAGAAGAAGCCCAACGGCGTCTTTATATTTCGCAATGATCGTGCAGAAGATCGAGAGGCCAGAAAATACAGCAACTCCAAGCACAAATCCATGGATCTTCTTATTTCCAAATTACAGACCCAATTCGAAAAAGAAATGGAAGGTATGGTTTTCACTTTTTTTTTCTTCTTTTTCTTTTACATTAAACTTTGTCAGAGATTTGTATGCAAGCATATAAGGATCACAATAATTGATGAGTTTTTTTTCTTCTTGTATAAGGTAAAAAGAAAAGTCGAGGCCAAAGGAGGACATTTAGTCGACATGAGATTGAAACTCTGCAGGATGGAGAAGAGTTGTATGAGGCAATGGAGCGGGATCCTGTGGAGGTTAATTTTTGTTAACTTTTTTTTTTTTACCAATGAGTAGTAAACACAAAGAAAATAGTAGTCAATAAATCATCATTGCATCAATAGAACCTTTTAATAAGGAAAATAATTATTTAACTTGATGTACTTTTCGAGTAGACCCATCTAAGTGCGAGACAGATGGATGCAGTGAGTAAGTACAGACGCTGTTTGGAAGAAAGGAGGCAGGCGGAGCTGCAGGAACGTGTGCAGAAGGCTGTAATGGAAGCGCAGGAGGCTGAGGGTGGGTGTCCCAATCGAGATGTCACTCCTGTTTGGAAGCTTAGCATTACTGACGCCAATGACCTGCAGAGCAACTGTGGTGAGCCAAGTGGATGCCATCTTTACTATTTGTTTAGGTGTTAAAGAAGCTAATTTAACCTGTTTTGGCTGGGTGCTATTTTATGTCCTAGTTTACACCCTGAATATCTGGCGCCCATCGCAGGACTTGTATGGCTTGCTAAGAGAGGGCCACAGATATAGGGCATATCATCTTGCCACATCAGAGGGGAAGAAACGCTCAGGAATTGCTCACATCCAGCTCACTGCCACCAAGAAAACACTCTTCCAGGATGTTGAGGTAAACTAAATGTTTCCCAGCTTTGCACCGTTTTCATTACAAGCATCTAAAATGGTCTTATATAAAATGTGATTGAACCAGGTCTCTCCAGAATGGTTGCATCATCATTTCTGTGCTCGAGAATGCGTACGCTTCAAAGAACTTCAAAACCCTCAGTTCAGCTCACCTTGTGGGGAGGTGGACATTGTGGGATGTGTTGTCTCCACAGAGGGCAAACAAGGTGAATTCATTATAAAACACCTGTCATCAAAGCCGTGTTGTTTCCCCAGTGAGTCTACCACCTAGTTTCCTCAGTCCTTAATATCTTCAAACGCATTGTGACTGTTTGCATGTCTTCTCAGGCCATCCTCCGTTACTGCATCTTGTGGATGAGAACTTTGACCTGGTCTCTGTGAGAACCTATAGTAGTCTGGAGCAGTTAGCTGTAGAAGATCTGGTAAAGCAACGAGCATTGGTCGCTCTTAGTAATCTTCAGGTGAGACAGCTCTCTGGACCTGTGCCAAGCCTTTATGCAGGAGAACAAGCAGTATTCTCCATAAACCCCAAAGAATCCCATCTGCAAGAAGCTTTGACCCGTCTGAAGAATTTTGTTCAGGTTAATGAATCAGCTTTTAAACTTTTGTTTTTAAGTACATGTACAATCAAAGAGTGATTCATAATGTCTTTCATTGTTGCTTATTAGACTTACATTTGTTGTTTACACAGACTTGTGAGCATTTTTTCAGCATTGCGGAGGAAAAGCTCTCAGATGTGGTTCCTTCAGGTGTCTTGGGTTCTTTTCAGTCTCCAAGAACTCCTGGTGTGCAATCTAATCCAAAAATTAATGGCAGGGTTAGTATGCGTTTTCTTTTTATGTGGTGAAAGATTGGTTTAGATTGGTTTACAACTTTAGAAAAAATTTAGCTGTAACTCTTATTGTGCCAATTACTAATTGTATACTTATGTTCACACACACTACACTTTAATTAAGAAATTTGGAAAGTTTATTATTATCGTTTATAATTATATTATTTTTATTGTTAATACTAACAATATTTATAATAATAATGGTTATTAATTAATATTTATTAAATTGTATGCAAATATACACTACTGTTCAAAAGAGGTCAGTGAGTTTTTTATTTTTTTTTATTTTATTTTTTTTCCTTCATGTACTGGTCAAATTGACAATTTAATAATATTACAAATGGTTTCAAATAAATGCTGTTCTTTTGAAATTTCTAATTATCAAAGAATTCTTATAAAAATGTATCATGGTTTCCACAAAAATATTAAGCAGCACAACTGTTTTCAAGTAAGATCTGTTCATTTTTATTTCACATTTATGTATTTTCGTTAGATGCAGTATCAACATATTATGCCCTTTGTTGAAATTGCCAGGTAACCCCACAGAAGAAAAGCAGCATTTTCTCGCCTTTCACTCCACTGAACAGGAGAACTCCTGCATCTACGTGTAACAGTGAGGGAAAAGACCCCAAAAGTTTGAAAAGAAGACGCGGTTTGGACTACCTGTCACGTGTCCCATCCCCTCCACCCCTCACTCCTCTGAAAACTACAGCTTCTCCCTGCGTTAACAGGACCTTCAATCCCCCACGGAGATCTGTGACTCCCAAACCTCCACAGAAGGAGTCACCTCAAGCCTCATGTCCCCCACCGGGAGAGGAGAAGTGGGTGCATGATGAAGAGCTGGCGATGATAGACACCCAGGCGTTACTGGAAGGCTGATGGGAAAAGTGCGACTCTCCTGGTGAAACACCAAATGTGAGTTGAATTCCAGCATTCAAGGCATTGAGAACTATGGTTAATGAAAGCACTTTTTCTACTGTTGGCAGAAAATGCAAATGGTACTGCTATGTCTTTGCTTTCTAGTTGCCTGGTTTACTGTGTTCTCTGACGGTAAATGCACCTTTTTACAACTACTGTAATCATTTTTAAACTTCTTTCTTGTTGTACATAATTGAACTATACTATAGTATGGAAGTTAGCTGTGTTGAGGAGAAAGAAGTGTTAAGTATATGTAAAAAGTATATGTAAAAATGTTTATATATTTTAATTTTTATTAAAAGATGGAAAGTAATTTTGTGCAGAGGTGACATTAGCACCGTTTGCTAAGACCAGCATCACTTACTGATATAACAAACCCCAAATTATACTGGAAATATTAAACTTTTGCACATAACATGCACTTGTTTGTACTACAGACATGAATAATAGCTCAAATTGTGCAGCTTATTCAGAAGAGGTGTTATTTTTATTCTGGTTTACATTTTTGTGATGAATGACTAAAAACAGATTTCAAGAAATGCAAAAATCTAAAACTAAAATTGATATTACAATCTGTTGTTTCGAAATGGTTCTATTAATGAACAGCAGGTGGCGCCTTAACACTTGCCTTTGACTTGCAGTGAACAGTTAAACTCTGTAGGAAGATTGTGAAATCCTATCTGCCATTTTCATATTAAATCTGAAGAAATGAGAATGGAACAAGTAATAGGAATATATTGCTTAATAACCACCAAATATTGGCAACAAAGAAAGCAATGGGTATTACAAACACACGCCTGACATATTTCTCTTGATCTCGCTGGCAAACTCACTGTCAAGCTTATTTAACAGACCGCAAAGGCAGACAAAGGGATTTCTTCTCTTCCAAACAGAACATTGTCATATTTAATAATCGGTGATCATAATATTACAATTCCAGGCATTTACTCTATAGAAAATACAGAATGTGACCGCTTGCTCTTCAGATCAGTTTTAAGGATTTTTGAAATTTAGAAGCAACCCCATAATCTGTTCGCTCGTCAAAGAATGCTTCAGAAAACCACAGACATGCCAGATTTGCAGTTAGCTGCCATCAGTGGCTTTCCTCCACAGTGTTCAGTTTTACATCTATCATCTATCATTGAGAATGTGCTGACTCAGCACACATCCAGCTCTATTTTATGATCTCTGGCCCACAATGATAAAGATAGCTGACACTCCTGTTGTGTAGCACAGAGACATTAAAGATGATATCTGTTAGTGGTTGACAGAGAATAGCATTATCGTGGCCAAAAATGTTTCCATGAGCCCAGCTCTGAAAATACTTGTGGTACAATGAATTCTAAAGTCTAGAGGATTTTTTTTCTTATTTAAGTACTAAACAGTCCTGATATACACTACCATTCAAATGTTCGGGGTTGGGCAGATTTATGTTTTTGATAGAAGTCTCTTATAAGGCTGTATTTATTTGATCAAATTGAAAAATATAATTATTTTTCAATTTGATTTTTTTTTTCTTTCTATTTTTGTTTTCTTTGCACACAAAAAGTATTCTCGTAGCTTCATAACATTATGGTTGAACCACTGATGTCACATGGACTATTTTAATTATGTCCTTACTACCTTTCTGGGCCTTTAACGTGGTAGGGTCAGAAAGCTTTCAGATTTCTTTAAAAATATCTTAATTTGTGTTCTGAAGATTAACAAAGGTTTTATGGGTTTGGAACAGCATTGAGGGTGAGTAATTAATGACAGAATTTTCATTTTTGGATTAATTATCCGTTCAATATTTTTGTTAAACTCATTTTTGAAACTGAATGTTTTTGTAACAAATGTCTTTACTGTCATTTTTTTTTTTTTTTTTTATCAGATTAATACATCCTTGCTAAACAAAAGCTAAAAAAAAAAGAAAAAGAAAACAGTGGGATTTTGGAGTCTGGGATTAGACCACAGGGTTAAAATCTGTTTAGCATTTGTCATGTTTTCCCACATTTAGGTTTGTCTTTCCATGTGAGAGTCGTTATTTTTGTGAATTGCCTCTAGAGGCCTGATGGGCTGCTTTCAGACAGCTGCTCAGAATTTCGTTTTCTCTTGTGCTCTTGTGCAGCCATTTAAATTTATTGCATACATGTCTATATTTCCTGTTACTTGTTGTAATTTTTACGTTTTCTAGCACTATGGTGATGACTATTATTATTTTATAGGTTTTTATTACTCTAAATCTTAACATTCTTCAGAAAATCTAAAAACTTAACTTATCTGAGTAATGCATCACCCAGTCATTTGTTCCACCCAGAATCAAAGCTGCAGTCTTTTTATTTGCTTAACCCATTATGCTATCAGGGTCCCATGATCTTTGACTATCAGTACATTTGTACTTTCCGAGAGAGTACATAAAGCAGCGCTTAATTACCACTCTTACAACATAAAACCGAAGGCCGTCTTCATCCGCTCTGAGCTACCCTAATCCACCCTCTTAGGCTGATTCTGGCTGCCCTCTCCCTTGACTCTGCTGAATGAGACCTGATAGAGAGGTGGAAAGAGATGAATGAAAGAACCTAAAGGGGGACGGTGACGGGAAGTGGACATTTGATAGTCACATATCCTCTTTGCAACCCCACCAGACTGAATGAATTAAGGGTCCCGTTTAGCTGTAGCATTGGAGAGCCAGATACCAGAGCTGTGATTTACACTAGACTGTATCTAATAACAACTCATTCAAGTGCTGTTGTCTGGACAGAATTTTAGCAGCAGTTGTAAAACACAAAGAAAAAAAAAGCACCATGTAATTCACCCCAAGAACACAGGGACATTAAAATGTAATGTTTATTGGTATAATGGCAAATAGTAGACTAGTAAAGCTGTAGCTGAAGAGTCACAGGGACGTTTATATCCACAATTTTCCACACTTGATGAACACAAAGTGGTGAATGGATTTTTTTTTTTTTTTTTTTTTTTGCAACTGTTACGGAATTGCGACTTAATGAATTTGAATATTAAAGTCTTAGGTTTTAATATTAAAGCATTACAAACCATATTCAGAACCAGTTCTATTTTTTCTACCATTAATGGTTCTACCACAAAAAAGTAGTTTCTTGCACTGTTTATTCAGCAGCATGGCAGCACTAGTACTGAATTTACAGAGCAAATGACTCCTTTGAGCAGGTTCTTTTTAGTGAATCAGAAACGTACATTGCAACCAGTGTAGCCTGGTTCTCGAATGGATCACACTTACAAGCCATTTCTTTTTAATGAATCAAAAAAAAAAAAAAAAAAAAAAAAAATATAGATATATATATATATATATATATATATATATATATATATATATATATATATATATATATATATATATATATATATATTGTGATTTCATCCTAAACTCTTAAAAATAAAGGTTCCATAAAGGTTTTCACAGCGATGCCATAGAAGAACCTTTCAATGAGTTTCTTACACCATTTATTCAGCAGCTCCACACACTGCTGCTGAATCTCAGCACAAATGACTCCTTTGAGCAGGTTCTTTTTAGTGAATCAAAAACAAACATTGCAACCAGTGTAGTCTGGTTCTCAAATGAGTGACTCTTATGAATCAGTTCTTTTAGTCAATCAAAAAACGGACTTTTAATTGTGATTTCATCCTAAACTCTTAAAAAATAAAGGTTCCAAAAAGGGTTTTCACAGCAATGCCATAGTAGAACCATTTTTGGTTCCTCAAAGAACCTTTCTGTGGCTGCATTCGAAACCGCATACTTCCATACTATTTAGTAGGCAAAAAGCAGTAGGCGAAGGAAAAGTATGCTGGAAATCCCAATATCCACAAAAGAGTAGATGAGATTTACCTGGATGGAGCACTATTACTCACGAGATTAGGGTGTACGTATCATTAAGTATCGTTCGAATATGCCTACTTACCTACTATATAGTAGGTGAAATGGATACGTGAGAAGAGTAGTATGTCCGAAACCATAGTATTCATAAAAGAGTAGGCGAGAGATCTCCGGATGGCCTACTGCGTCCCGCCCAGACTCTGAAGTGCCGATCGAGGGATACTTTTCTATCCCAGAAGCCCAGGGGAGAGGATACATCATCATCGAACGTGGAGAACAGCGACGAGGGTGTTTACAAATGTGAGTATTACAAACCAGAACACGGTTCTCTGTTAAAATCGCATTTGTTGAGCTACTGTAGAGTAAACTGTTGAATTGCTGAAGGTGTAAGACACTACACAGTAACGTTACAGTATATTTGTCATTTTTCTGTAAAAACACATTTATTACGTATAGCGTATTAAGTAACTGGAGCTCCAGTAAGCACACCTACATCTCCAAAGTGAATTTACATAAACCATATACATCTTAAAGACGATTACTAAATGTCTGTTTGATTTGTGACAGGAAAATGTTCTAAAAGAATTACAGATGAGCACATCCATGCATGATCAGATTCAGTCTGACTGCAGCAGTGAGGGAGGTGATGGATGGCAGAGATAGGTGAAGGTGGACACGGTGGTCAGCTGCTTCATCAGAATAAAGCTGCAGAACTGGCTCAGCTGTGTTGAGACGGCAGTAGATGTGGGTTCACATGATAATATGTTTGAATAAAGCTCTGTTTCATGTGTTGTTGGCTTGTATTTATTTATTTTCATGGTTACTTTTATTCATTCTTTTACTCACTTATTCAGGTTTCCTTTTTGTTGTCTGTAAATAAAATATAATTGTTTCATTAACTTATGCATTAATTCATTACTTGACTGAAAATTGAGATGTATTCACCTTGGCTGCATTTGTCTAGTGTGTAGTCATGGATAGCTATGGCATGAAAAAAAATTACATTTTGCTTGTTTTACTAAAATTATATATAAAATTAATTCATTATTGGTCAGCATTTATCATTATTGTTGTAAGTGTTGGGGTGGGCTAGCAATGCATTCAGGGGTAATCTTATTTTTTAAGTAGTAATACTTACATTTTTCCTGTATAAAATCAACAGTCTTCTCCAAAGACAAGATCTTTGAGCAGCTGATCGACGTCTCCTTTTTGCAGACATTGCAAACGCTGCAGAAAGCTCTATTAGGTAGGGCTGTCGAGTTACTGATGCTATGAGATGTAGTGCACCTGTCCCTCTTATCATCTTTTTATTATTACTGCAGAACTTTTAATTACATACAAGCTCAGGGAAAGATGGCTGTATCTTTAACAATGAACAATCATAATAGAAAACATAAATATAATGGGTTTGCGTACATCATAGTACGAGAATATATACACAGAAAAAAAGGCACAATTACAAATGTAAATATACAGGTGCATCTCAATAAATTAGAATGTCATGGAAAAGTTCATTTATTTCAGTAATTCAACTCAAATTGTGAAACTCGTGTATTAAATAAATTCAGTGCACACAGACTGAAGTAGTTTAAGTCTTTGGTTCTTTTAATTGTGATGATTTTGGCTCACATTTAACAAAAACCCACCAATTCACTATCTCAAGAAATTAGAATACTTCATAAGACCAATAAAAAAAAAACATTTTTAGTGAATTGTTGGCCTTCTGGAAAGTATGTTCATTTACTGTATATGTACTCAATACTTGGTAGGGGCTCCTTTTGCTTTAATTACTGCCTCAGTTCGGCGTGGCATGGAGGTGATCAGTTTGTGGCACTGCTGAGGTGGTATGGAAGCCCAGGTTTCTTTGACAGTGGCCTTCAGCTCATCTGCATTTTTTGGTCTCTTGTTTCTCATTTTTCTCTTGACAATACCCCATAGATTCTCTATGGGGTTCAGGTCTGGTGAGTTTGCTGGCCAGTCAAGCACACCAACAGCATGGTCATTTAACCAACTTTTGGTGCTTTTGGCAGTGTGGGCAGGTGCCAAATCTTGCTGGAAAATGAAATCAGCATCTTTAAAAAGCTGGTCAGCAGAAGGAAGCATGAAGTGCTCCAAAAGTTCTTGGTAAACGGGTGCAGTTACTTTGGTTTTCAAAAAACACAATGGACCAACACCAGCAGATGACATTGCACCCCAAATCATCACAGACTGTGGAAATTTAACACTGGACTTCAAGCAACTTGGGCTATGAGCTTCTCCACCCTTCCTCCAGACTCTAGGATTAACCCTTCCTCTAGACCCTTGGTTTCCAAATGAAATACAAAACTTGCTCTCATCTGAAAAGAGGACTTTGGACCACTGGGCAACAGTCCAGTTCTTCTTCTCCTTAGTCCAGGTAAGACGCCTCTGACGTTGTCTGTGGTTCAGGAGTGGCTTAACAAGAGGAATACGACAACTGTAGCCAAATTCCTTGACACGTCTGTGTGTGGTGGCTCTTGATGCCTTGACCCCAGCCTCAGTCCATTCCTTGTGAAGTTCACCCAAATTCTTGAATCAATTTTGCTTGACAATCCTCATAAGGCTGCGGTTCTCTCGGTTGGTTGCGCATCTTTTTCTTCCACACTTTTCCCTTCCACTCAGCTTTCTGTTAACATGCTTGGATACAGCACTCTGTGAACAGCCAGCTTCTTTGGCAATGAACGTTTGTGGCTTACCCTCCTTGTGAAGGGTGTCAATGATTGTCTTCTGGACAACTGTCAGATCAGCAGTCTTCCCCATGATTGTGTAGCCTAGTGAACCAAACTGAGAGATCATTTTGAAGGCTCAGGAAACCTTTGCAGGTGTTTTGAGTTGATTAGCTGATTGGCATATCACCATATTCTAATTTATTGAGATGGTGAATTGGTGGGTTTTTGTTAAATGTGAGCCAAATCATCACAATTAAAAGAACCACAGACTTAAACTACAGTCTGTCTGCATTGAATTTATTTAATACAAGAGTTTCACAATTTGAGCTGAGTTACTGAAATAAATGAACGTTTCCACGACATTCTAATTTACTGAGATGCACCTGTATTTGAATAATCATAATATTAATATAATCATAATACATAAAAAAATGCATTTGTTGTTGTTGTTGTTGCTATTTATAAGCCTGAGGGATGAAACAGAGAGTTAAATTCAACAAGAAAAAGAGGAAAACTCTTTTAGGGCTAGTTAAGTAAGTATTTATTGAAATTAAGTACCTACTCATTGAGTATGCGGTTTCGAATGCAGCCAATGAGTTTCTTGCATCATTTATTCAGCAGTGCCACACAGTGCTACTGAATCTACAGCACAAATGACTCCTTTGAGCAGGTTCTTTTTAGTGAATCAAACACAAACATTGCAACCAGTGTAGTCCGGTTCTCAAATGAGTGACTCTTATGAATTAGCTCTGTTAGTGAATCAAAAAACACAATTAATTGTGATTTCATCCTAAACTCTTAAAAATAAAGATTCCATAATGGGTTTTCACAGCGATGCCATAGAAGAACCTTTTAATGAGTTTCTTGCACCATGTATTCAGCAGTGCCCCACACCACTACTGAATCTACAGCACAAATGACTCCTTTGAGCAGATTCTTTTTAGTGAATCAAAAGCAGACATTGCAACCAGCATAGTCCAGTTTGAATGATTGACTCTAATGAGCCAGTTCTTTTAGTGAATCAAAAACACAATTAATTGTGAAGCTTAAGTCAGTATGATAAAGTATTCTTTTTATAAATATTAAGTACTTGAATGTTATTAAATACATTTTGTTCATCCAGTATTAAGTATATAGCACACCTTTTGCAATAATTATTTTAAATGTAGGCTATTTATTATTATATAATTATCATTTGGCATTGGAATTGCCTTTCTTTTTTCAAAATATATATTTTTTTTTTTTAAAAAAAAAGAACTAAGAATTCTTAATGATTTTTTTTTTTTTTTTTTTTTTTTAATAAATACCATCCCAAGAGCCTGTTTTCTTTCTAGTCATTCGGATTCCTTTTCTTCAGATTGCTTTAGCCCTGTGATTGGCACTTGGTCAAGCACTTCTGTTTCAAGCACTTCAAGATCTTCCTGTTCCGTACATTTGACTCTGAACTTTCAATCTCAAATCATCCTTTCACTCCTCTTTTTATTTAATTTCCATCTCTTCCTCCATAACCCTCCACTGCACCTCTCCCGCCCCTCTTCCAGCAGATTTGCAGTGGAAATGAGCTTCACAGGCTGTTGACCTTGTAGACCCACCACCTGAGGTCTGGACCAGCGGAGCTTGCAGAGTGACCCTCGACTTCACCCAGCTGTAAATCTTTTTACGCTCACTTTTTTCAACTTTAATCTCATGAACATGCATGGGGAGAGGAGGATGTGCAATTTTGTTCAGGATTAGGAGTTTGGGATTTTGTGGCTGGGTTAGTTTAACTATAACAGTTTATTTTCCATCCCGAACCAGAGTCCCATTTGATTCGCTTACAAGGAAGCAGAGTATAGATGGACCATGCAGCTAGTGGAGAAAATGATTTGGAGATGCTGTAAGTCATAAAACATTAAAATTAAACAGAGCTGTTAAGTGAAGTGTCTCGTTCCCTGTGCATCATTCATTTTTCCGTCAGAACCGTTTAGAGCAGATTGTCCTTGTAAATAAATACCACTTTAATGAAACTCAATCTTGGCATGTTCTCCTGACCTCAACACCTCCTTGTTTCCAAAACCATTTCATTCTACACTCTTAAAAATAAAGGTTCCCCAAGGAACTTTTCAGTGAACAGTTCTTAAAAGAACCATTTTTTCCCCTTGTGTGAAGAACATTTTAAATACCTAAAGAACCTTTTGTGGAATGAAAAGGTTCCATGGATGTTAAAGGTTCTTCATAGAACCATAGATGCCAATAAATAATCTTCATATGAGTGTAGACTTTAAAGAACACTGGCTTTTATTAAAGGGGGCATAACACACACAGTTTCACCCAATCTCATGTTAATCTTGAGTACCTATAGAGTAGTATTGCAGCGTTCATATCTCCAAAGTCTTTAGTTTTATCACATTTATAAAAGAAAAATACAGCTTTACGTTCTCTCCGAAAAAAGCTGAGCTCCTGGAGGCGTGCTGTGGGCGGAGTTAAAGAGTGACGAGCACTTGAGCGCTGATCACCAACAAAACAGACATTTCAGTGTTTCCCACACATAAGTCTTTTTAAGGGAAACTGGGCTTTATTATAGGATATGATGGTAAGGAAGGAAGGGTAATTTGTAATAAGTTGTTTTGTTTTTGGTTTTTGTTTTTTTTCTTCCCCCCATTCCCCCTCTATCCCTAATTCATAGAAGATTGTGAACTGACTTACTTATCCACACTCCGGAACAGAAGAGGGCAGTAATGCACCAATAAGATGGATGCAAACTGCCGTTAAAAAAGAAGTAGTAGTTTCCCACACGTTAGCTGTGTCCCAATGTTGAGTGCGCACACTTCGGAGTGCATGGACTTCGAAGGCCACGCCTCCTGAGTGCACGAAGGACCCTCCGAAGTGCTTGAAGGACCCTTCGAAGTGCTTGGGTGCTTCTCAATTCTTATTTGTGCATCCTCGTTTCCTTTCCTCGCATCTTAGCTCCACCCCTTCAGGGTGCGAGGGAAGGATGCACGGAAAAGACGCGAGGACGAGAGGAAATGAATCAAGTGAAATGATATATCCTCGCTCCCTTTAGCATCACTTCAGAGCGTCATCAGCTGCGCAAAATAGATCTGCCCTTGTGTTGTTAAAGTTTGTTTTTTAAGACATTCAAAATAAATATTAATAAAGCAAGATGCCCTGTTGAAATATATGACATGTATGGTTTATTTAAATTGCAAAGGTAAAATATAAATTAAAATTATTACAACAGATGAGAGGGGGGAGGGGAATTTACACGTGCCTCAGGTTTTTAGATGAAACAGACTTCCGCATAGGATGCACCTGTGTATCCTCGCTCATAGCTCCTCACTCCTCGTTCCTCGCCTCCTTGTGGTGCAATTAGACAATTGAGATGTCCTTCAAGATGGCTGAGCTCGATCGGTTTCCCGGTCATAGGATGGAGGACAGAGGAGCGAGGAAGCGAGGAGGGAATTTAGCTGTGTCCAAACGGGTGTGTCTCACTCGTCCTGAAAAGTGAAGCTGCGGGCTCTTTGATCACCCCCTGGTGGCTGGCTGCAGTACAGGTCATAAACCCCGCCCTCTCTATGTAAACGAATGGTACTTAAGTCAAAATAAAAAAATTAATTACACTTCCAATACAATTTTCCGAAATATGGTTTTGGTCATTTAAGGTAGTTGTTATCACGCTGATATATGTTCAATTGTTCGTTTTTGTGATAAGTTTGATTTTAGCTAGTAATTTGATGCTATAAAAACGGGGCGTGTCGTTATGGCTGATAGAGGCCATGCCTCCTAAGTGTACGAAGGGCCCTCCAAAGTGCATGAGACGCTCTGCCTTCGCAGGATTTCCTAATTCCGCCGCCAGGTGTTCCCGATTACTGCTGCTGTCGCATAGCAACTGTGCAAGAGGAGAGCTGCCATCCTGACAGGACAGGTGGAGCCAGAATTGATCATTTTTGTTTTTATGTTTTACGTCATAATGGAGGAGACGGTGATGTACCTCAAGCTTAGCCAAGACTGAGGCCAGGTAAGTTACACTGGTTTGCTGCGTCGTTAATTGCCGGATTACAACTTTAAATGCAGGTATTGCTTGGAGATTACTTGAATAATGGAAAAACTACAAAACACACACACACACACACACACACAGCAGTTCAAATGCTGACTGATATCTTACAAAGGTGCGATTTTATATAGTTCATTGTCTTGACCATGGTGATCATATGTAGACAGGTTTGCAACTGAATTTTTTTAGGCAGTTAAGCATAAAAATAAAACTGTGAATAAAAAAATAAAAATAGGGCATTGTTCAGCTCAATGTTCAGCGGCAGCTGTGACAGCTGACCAGTGCTCTGTATGACCGGTCCGAGTCCTTCAGATGCAGCCTTTGATATAGTTAGCAACAATTTGTTAATATTCTGCACGGGCGCGTTCTTCCGGGAGAAATGCCCATATAAGGAGTTCCACCCTCGTTTACGTCAGCAAGAGCCACGATCAAAAAACAAAAACAAAAACAAAAAAAACTCTCCGAAACTTGTACGAACCCAGAAGTAAGATTTCTGGCACAGAAATACTCTCAAGTCTCAATTTATTTATAAAGCACAATTAAAAACAACTACAGTTGACCAATGTGCTGTACAATGTTGTAAAAGACTTTTAAAAACATGTATACAAACCAAGCAAACATCAGACAAACAACATCACAAGTCATAGGCTATAGTGAAGAGATACGTTTTTAACTTTGATTTAAAAATATTGTAACATTAGAAATGTCTTTACTGGCACTTTTGATCAATTTAAAGCATCTTTGTTGAATAAAAGTATTAATTTCTTTGATTTAAAAATATGTAATGTTGGTGCAGTTCTAATATGGATCGGTAACGTGTTCCAAAGTTTAGGTGCGGCTATGGCAAAAGCTCGATCAACCCTATATTTTAATTTTGACTTTGGGACAGTTAACAAACTCTGATTGGCAGACCTAAGAGTTCTTTCCGGATGATATTCACAAAACAAGTCAGAGAGGTAAGGGGGAGCGAGGCCATTTAGACATTTAAAAACAAGAAAAAGCACTTTAAAATCAATTCTAAAGCATACTGGGAGCCAATGTAAAGACATTAACACCGGAGTAATATGTTCGTATTTATGAACACTAGTTAAAAGATGTGCAGCCGCATTTTGAACGATTTGTAATCTAGATATTGAAGAACTGTTTATTCCCAGATACAGGGAATTACAATAATCAATTCTAGAAGAAATAAAAGCATGAATTGCAGTTTCAAAGTGCTTAAAAGAAAGGAAGGTCTTCACTTTAGCCAACATTCTTAATTGGTAAAAACTTGATTTGACAACTGAATTTATTTGCCTATCAAATTTAAGTGCATTATCAAAAAAGACGCCCAAGTTTTTTACACCTGATTTAACTGAAGAAGATAAAACACCAGAATTTACATGAGAAATGTTTGGGACTTCAGAAGAGCCAAACACAATAATCTCTGTTTTACTCTCATTTAGATTTAAAAAATTTGAAGACATCCAGGCTTTAACTTCGGAAAGACAGGCACAGAGGGAGTTTACACCATTTTTATGCTTCAGGGGCAAATAAGGTTGAGTATCATCTGCATAGCAGTGATAGTACAAGCCATGCTTTTCAAAAATAGAGGCTAAAGGAAGCATATATAAAGAAAACAATAAAGGGGCCAAAATAAAACCTTGGGGGACCCCACAAGTCAAGGGGACCACCCCAGAAAAATAATGTTCAATATTGATTGAGAAGCTTCTATTTTTAAAATATGACTGAAACCAACTTAATGCAGTTCCTCTGATGCCCACAACTTGCTCTAGCCGAGCAAGCAAGACCTCATGGTCAACTGTGTCAAATGCAGCACTTAAATCTAATAGTACCAGTACAACAGAGTCACCTGAGTCATTGGCCATTAAAACATCATTTAAAACTTTTACAAGTGGTGTCTCTGTAGAGTGAAACTTTCTAAAAACCTGATTGGAAAACATAAAAAATCTTATTGTCATTCAAAAATCTCTGCAGCTGGTGAAAAACCACTTTCTCCAAAATTTTGGATAAATAAAGAAATATTAGAGATGGGCCTAAAATTAGATAAACTTGGACATTTTAAAAGAGGTTTAACAATTGCATGCTTCAAACAGTCAGGTACAATTCCTGATTCTAGGCACTTATTAATAAAAACTAGAAAAACAGGGCCAACCACATCAAAAACTTCTTTAAAAAGACGAGGAGATATGACATCACAAGGAGACCCAGACGGCTTTAGCTGATTAACAATCTCATGTAAAAAAGAAAAGGAAACAGAACTGAACTGGCTAAAGGTAGAACTGGGATTTTAATAAACAGCAGGATCATAAGTAGCAGGCCTGATATTCTGCCTAATTTTCCTTATCTTCTTTACAAAAAAATGACAAAATCTTTCACACATATCAACGGTTTCAGAAAGGTAATTACATACAGGTGGATTCACAACCGCATTTATAGTACTGAAGAGCATTCTTGGTCTATGAACATTCTTATCAATGAGCTCAGATAAATACATAGACTTAGCCGATTTTATGGCTTTCTGATATTGAGATAAAGAAGACCTTAAGATTTCATAAGAAATCTGGAGCTTATCTTTCTTCCACCTTCTTTCAGCTCTTCTGCAAGTCTGTCTAAGAGCACGTATAGCATCATTTAACCAGGGTACAGACTTAGGTTTGGATTTTTTAAGCTGCAGAGGAGCTACAGTCCAAAATATTAGTGCAAACATCATTAAAACAATGTATAAGCTCTTCAGCACTTTGATCAGATGGAAAGGAGACTAGAGATTGAGAAAACTCCTTGAACATTGATGAGAAAGTATGACTAGTGGTGGAAGATATTATACGAGTCATACAGGCAGTTTACATGATTTAACAACAGGAGATGACAGAGGAACAGTAAATAAGATAGGTTTATGATCTGAGAAACTGTAATCACCTAATTCAATGTCCAGCACTGAAAAACCACGGGACAGCACAAGGTCAAGTGTATGACCACGTGAATGAGTGGGACCTTTCACCAGTTGAACTAGATCAAATGAGTCTATAAGGCTAATAAAGTCCTTGGCCAACAGATTAGAGGGACAGCACACATGAACATTAAAATTTCCAAGGATTAAAAACCTATCAAAATTAGGAATAATACCACTTAAAAACGGAAAAATCAGCAAGAAAGTTTTCATGAGGTTTTGGGGGTCGAAAAAATCAATGCAATCACCAACGGATTAACAGAGCCCAGAGCCAGGAGTTGAAGTTCAAAGCTGTTATACGCATCTGCCTTTAAAGCCCGACAAGAAAAATTCTCTTTAAAAATAGTTGCCAAACCTCCTCCCCTTTTTACAGTTCGCGGGGAATTTAAAAATGTACAGTTGCCAGGTAACAATTCTGTAAACGGACTCACATCCCCAGCAGTGAACCAGGTTTCCGTAACAAATAGAAAGTCCACAGAACGCGAAGTGAAGAAGTCACTGAGGATATAAGTCTTATTCACAGCTGATCTTGCATTGACCAAAGCCATTCTTACCCGCACTGGGCTGTCCGCCGCCTGTGTGGTCCGACACAACGAGCGGAGATTGTGCACACGCACACCGCCATGACGAAGATGAGGCGAATGGGGCTGGGGTAGCTGATCAAAGGCAGTTGGTGGAGCTGGAATAATCCAGGAACAGACAGGATCCGATGGGCGCCATATGACAAAACGTCTAAGATCCACATCATGATTTGAGACGACAAAACAAGGTCTGAACCCTCTTTTTGCTACCAGCAAGAGTTTGATCTTGACGGCTACGCCTCCTCGTTTCCCCTGTCTTTTTTGGCGTCTTTTCCCAAGTAAGGAGCACGGAGTTCGACGTAAACATGCAGGTAGAGACGCCAGCCAGGGAGGGGGAGAATGATATGGGCCTCTCTGAACTTGGTTAAACAAGGCATCCGTAGAGATTTGCAAATTTAAAAGCGTTTGACTGTCATATACTATAAGTGGTGAAACAGCTTGAAATAAAATAAAACACAGTAAAATAGACAAACTAAGAGACACAGAAGGGAGCAGACGGCAAGCCACACACCACGGCGCCATCTTTCTTTGGTCTGTTATACATCCAAATTGTTTTTTGAAACTTTGTCCATGCTTAGCATGAGAAACCAACTCTTTAACAGTGTAAACAACTCTGAATGCATGAAACAGCATTGTACCCCCCTTTAATCACTTAAAACTGTTTGTAGTCACAATAACAAATGTTAAATATATTTTTTCTGTCGATGAAGTGGAAAAAAATTGTTGGATGACCTTTTGGCTCATCCTTGCTTCAATTCTGCTGACAATTTCTTCTCTTTAATCCTTCCCATATGTTTTCTGTCACTAATTATATTAGCTTAAGCATTTGTCATGATTCTTATGTGGCCTTGTTATTATGTAGAGCTAATGAAGTCATCGAGATGTACAATCAGAGTTTAATCAGTTCGAGGCTTCTCAGGATTAAAAAAAAAAAGGTGGGATGATGTCTCAGCTGCTTAGAAACAGCATGAGATTTTATGACGTACATCAGCATGACATCTTTGTGGAAGAAGGGGTGAAATATCATACTGGAAGAGAAACTTTGAGACTAGACTAGCAGTTCCGGCCTCAAGCTGTTTATTCCATCTGGTGCTAATTGTGTTACACCTCAAGATCTTCTGCTTTTCTCTTCGGGCAAAAAAATAGAATCCTATATGAAATCCTAAACGCCTTTCTATATGAAAATAAATTTTGCCCCACAATTTAAAATCACTTCTGTGGTTTATGGTTTCTGTGTAACAGATGGTGATTTGCTTGTATTGTTTTACCCTCTCCAGTCAGTGTCTTGGATGCCCACACACCTTTCTTGCGGTGGGTGATCTCATATCTTCCACAGTAAATACTCAAGCTGTGAGTAATTCTGCCAAGCATAATTATGTCTTGCTCCTGGCCGTTGTGCCTCATTAGAACCTGTTACCAGAGTACTCAGGCCTCCCAGAGGGCCTTGGAGGTGTTTTCTTAAGCCCTACACCAGAGGAAACCACGTGGCCTGCGCAGCCTTTTCCGGCCTGTAAACGCTGCATTTATTTTTGAAACACTCTTCTGAAAATATCTCCTCTCTAAAACAAGATGCAATGCTCCGAAAGACTGCCAAGCGCTAACCATCTTACCAAAAGATGTAGAGAGAGAGGGAATAAGATAAAAGAGAGTATGTTAAAATTAAAAAGAGATTGGGTAGTGTTAGGAAATGTTGGGTGTGTTGGCAAAACAGTTTCCTGCATTGTTTGTTCAATAATGATGCAATGCTGCTACTGAATCTACACCGCAACCACTGTTCGATTCCCATACAAATGATTCTTTTGAGCCGTTTCATTTAGTGACTCAAGGACCGGTTCTTTTTAGGGAATCAAAAACATATGGCTTACAACTAATTTGGAGATGCACACTGTGCATTTTGGCTGTGGTATTTCATAAATGTTAATGAATTAAATATGTTGTCACATTTTTGTTTGTTTAGTTTTGGATTGCATTTATGTTGATTCTGAAGCGACCATGAAATGTTATTTAATAGCTTTAAACTTTTAAATAAAATTATTGTTAAAACCATCTCATCATTTAACAATAGAACTACATTTAATTTTCCAAATATTTATTGCTTTTAAGTATTAACATGCTTATTATTGGTACCATTAAGAAACCCGAATCATTCAGTTCTTCATGATTTCCATCCTTTGTTGGGATGAATCTTTTCCAGACAAACTAGGGGCCGGATTTACTAAACAGAGCAAATTAGCGTTAGAGCGCAATTCCATAAAAGCACCAAAGGGAGGGGGAAATTCAGCGTGTGATTTACTGACAATGCGCACATTAAAGAACACAGACGCAGACAGATCATTTCCATAATGACCAGCACAATCTACCAAGAGCAGAGCAAATTATCGCCTGCTTTAAGACATGCTTTTTTGGGCATTAAATAATGGCACAAATACCAGTAATTTGACGAGCACAAACGTTAGTAAATCACGATGCATGATTCATTTTAATACTCTCCTCCCATAAATTTAGCGTCTGAAAGGGAAACTCCTACAAATGCATATTCAAGGTCAGGGGCAAAAATAACTGTCCACGCCTTTTCAGTGCTAATTCTTCACTGTGTCTCTTTAGTAAATCCTGACAGTACTATTTTAACGCCAAAAGAGTAAATCTGGCCCTAAATCTAGTATTGTCTGTTTAAAAAACTAACAAAATGCCCCAATGTTTTGCATTTACAATGACAAATTTGTCATTTTGATTTGATCACCATCGAAATTTTGAATAGCACCATAGCAAATCCATTTTTAAAGCATTATCATTACTTTTGTTGTTAAACACTGGTCCTTTTTGAGAAGGAAGTGCTTTATTAAAATGGAAATGGAATATGTTTTGCTTTCAGAGGACGTCCTGCCTAAACCGTCACCACAGAAGCAGCTGTCCCGATCACAGCACAGCACAAGTTTTACTTTAACGTTGTTTTGCTTCGGCTGCGTGTGGCTGGTGCGTCCTGTCATGATAACACGGCAGCCAAATCTGCATAAGAGATCAAAGATGAGTTCCCTCCTAACAAACAGCCCAACACATTGTAATTACAAACATCTGGCGTCAGCTGGGTAGAGATGTCAGGCCGTACCCACACCCCTAAAACCATCAGAATGCGGTCCAGATGTGAAGAGGTCCATCTCACGTAAGATACAGATGTTGCTGTTTCTCAAACCACCGCAAGGCAAACTGTGCTTTTGTCTGAAGCACTTTTTAAATTTAGATTGTTTTGCTACACCCTGTTTTCATGTGAAGCTGTGGGACAGGCTACAAACAGCCACTGAGAATGAGATTCAATTAGAGTTGATATTGTTTAGCAAAACAACACTGAGAATCTGCAGTTTTAACATCAGTCTGTTGGCTTTGCTAGGCTTGCATTTAATCAGGCTGAAGTAGAGCAACAACAACTAATGCTGAATGTAACATCAATTTTTGATTCAATCACAATTCACAAGTGATTCAGTTCCATTTTCAGATTGATTTAGCAAATTTTAGTAGTAATGTCAATAATATGTACTTTAGAAAGTTTGTGGTCGGTAAGAGATTTTTTGCTCACCAAGGCTGCATTTATTTGGCCATAAAAGCAGTACAAACATTAATATTGTGAAATATTATTAAAATTTTACAATAACTTGTTTCTATTTTAATCTATTTTTAAAAAGTGATTTATTAATGTGGTGCAAAGCTGAATTTTCTGCATCATTACTCCATTCTTTAGTGTCATATGATCCTTCAGAAATCACTTTAATATGCTGATTTGGTGCTCAAGAAACATTTATTATTATAATCAATGTTGAAAACACTTGCGCTGCTTAATATATATGAATAGAAAGTTACATAGGTAAAATGTAATAAGGTTTTTTTTTTTTTTTATTGTCACTTTTGATTAATTCAATGCATCCTTGCAGAATAAAGGTTTTAATTTCTTTCAAAAAAAAAAAAACCCTTACTGACCCCAATATTTAAAGTCCCCCTGTAGTCAAAAATTTGATCCTTTAAAACTCATCTTTGATCATCAAAATGACATATTTAAATGTTTTTTTCTTGTGAAAATAATTTTCTCATGCCTTAAAATAGCTTGAATGTAACTCTACACCCTTGCCTCATTTACTATACGCGGATCTATGAATATGCAAATTAGCCCCGCCTCCACTCAGTCACACACCAGCCAGGGCCTCCTGATCCACTAACTGAAGTGTAATAAACGCGATACAATGGCAAGTGGAAATATTTCTTTAATTAAGCCATATATGTTTGAACCAGAAATAAGCTGGTATGCTCAACGTAAGCAAGGAGACTGATAACTAACTTCGTGAGGTAACATTTTCTGTTTGCGCTGGTTTGTACGGATAATGACTGACAAAGCTATGTTTTTACTAGCGGACAGCTACAGTGGCTACTGTAACATTTGTTAAATTTACCTACTTGGCGATGTTGTGTCCTCAAAATGCCTTAAAGACTCAAATGCAGCCAAGTTTGTGATTCCAGTTCGCGCCCGCGATCATATGCGTGTGAAGAGCGGATGTCGATGCGGGAGAGGTGCGTCTGACTCCGGGATACTTTTACACTGTTGCCGCGGGGTATTATTCAAGTTAACGCTTCTAAATCCAAATAAATAAGCGCTAACAGCACATGACATTGTGAAAATAGGGGGAAATATTAACAGTTAGCGAAACATCTACAGAAAAATATAACTGTTACCGGATTAACCTCGCTGCCTTCTCACTAGACCCTCTGCTTTGCAGCACAGTTAATGATATGCTGAGGATAGGATCCCTTGACGCGATTGGTTATTGAATTTTGTGACGTAGCAAACCTAGGGCTGTTTCAAACCGCATTTCTTTGACTGTCACTGAGCGACTACAGTTTTAAAGAGGAAATACTCAGCAATGGTGTTGATAAATGGCTTGGCACATGGTTTGTTTAAAAGCATATTAAAAACACCACACAGAGAAATAAACAACATAAAAAAGTTGATTTTCACCACAGGGGGACATTAATAATGTTGTTTATTGTTATGTACATGCTATTTATTTTAATAGAAATACATTTACAGTGTTTTATGCATTCAGCAGACACTTCTATCCACTTCAAGGAGACTTCAAATGCATTCATGGTATGTATTTTATGTTTCTGTGCCTTGAGAGCTGAACTTAGGACTGTGGCATTGGTCGAGCAAATTTAATCGACCTTAAACTATATTTTCTCATTATGTCACTCTATTCAAAATTGCTGAGCGCTTCCCATGCAAGATTAGACATCTTTCTAAATTGGATTAATGCAGATGAATCTCACAGGCGCAAGTGGGAATCTAATGAAGGTGCAGGTGCAAATGAAATCATTCCCGAATTCTCCTAGAATGTTTCAATCAGTCCACAGGTTACTGTCAGTTCCTGAAATTGAGTCTCAAAGGACGTAAATAGATGCCAAATCAGTATTCCCTGTGTCGGCTGTGACCGAGGTGACTTCCTGTTTAAGATTCTATATCTGATTATGGGTTTATATCATCTTATGCAACCTGCTTGCTGTAAAGAGAAAAACAGTGAGATATAGACGGACACCTGTAGACTGATTTTGAATTCATACTCTCCTATGTGTGGGAAATCTTGACTTTAGTTAGTATTTATTTATTTTTTTACATAAATTATTCCTTTTATCCAGCAATAATGCCTTAAATTGATCAAGGTGAAATTGAAGACATTCATGATGTTACAAGAGATTTATATTTCAAATAAATACTGTTCTTCTGAGCTTTCTATACATTAAAGAATACTGAAAAAATCAAGGTTTCTACAAAAATAGAAAGCAGCACAACAGTTTTCATCATGGATAATAACAAGAAATGTGTCTTGAGCACCAATCAGCATATTAGAAAGATTTCTGAAGGATTTCTGGAGTAATGTTGATATTGTTGAAAGTTTTTTATTGCCTTTACAAGAAACACATTTTAAAATATATTAAAATGGAAAAAAAAGTCATTTTAAAATTCTAATAATATTCCATCCGATTTTTTTTATTTTTTGAATTAAATAAATGCTATGGTGAGCATATAGGAGACGTACATAGGAGACATCCAAAAATCTTACCAACCCTGTAGTGTATGTTACAGTTCATTAAAATTACAACCAGTTTGTTCATCAGCATTACTCAGAGTTGGACTACATTAACCAAAATTATCTTCCTACATGTGTAAATAATTCTAAAGGGTATAATTAATGTAATAGGATTAGTTTGCGTTCTTTGAAAGTAAATGTTGTGGTCAGGATGAGTGGAGACATGATGAAATGCATTACAGCTCATTGAAGATTTTTGTACCTTAATGTGCCGTGCATGAGTGATGTTAGCACCAGATCCGGTCCAGACTGATCCTGCTCTTCCGTTTCTGTAAGTTCCCTGTAGGGATTGGAAAAACACTTTGGTGGATATTACACCCTGTTATTCTTTCTCTCCGCAGTCCCTCCAGCAGCTTTCTGTCTTTAGGCCATTAGAATAATAAGTCAGTGTCTGGGTCAGAAGGAAGAATATCACAAGTCAATTTCTGAACCCTCTCTAACAGGACTCGTGTCTGCGGGTAAAGCTGTGTATAGCAGTATTTTTTATTTATTTTTTATTATTATATTTATTTTTTATATTATTCACATATTTAGGAAGGACACATATACAGCTGTAGTACATTTTATTTTATTTGATCTGTGTCATGCTTTGGGATAAGCTGTGTTAACTGATCAACTATTAGTGTCTGTAATAACAATTGTCTCCAGATTTGTACAAAACATTGAAAACTGTCGCTACATTCAAATATTCTGAATACTAAACCTTTTCGTGCATGCTGATTTATGAAAATGAGAATCGTGTGTATCAAAATTACATATAATATCATTCAAATGTCCCCCAATAATCCAATTTACCCCTTAATATGACACATCTTACATAAGAATACCATTTTTAGAAGGTTGACAAAGCGCCGACAGACAAGATAGAGCAGGCTACTTCACGTATGAAACACATTTAAGAAATTCAAACAATGAATACCGTTTTGTGGCTCTTTAATGTATCGTGATAGATCACTGTACTGTAGCGCCTCAGTTCAGGTGGCACGTGAACCGATCATCTTTTCATATTTATTAGTTATCAAGCACGATTTAAACATGAATGAACATCAGAAAGTATTTTATTTTAACGGCGGAAAGATAATCAGTACACACCATTTTTCGAGTTTAAGTCCACTGAAGTTAATCTACTCTCCTGTCTGATTTGTTTGTCGGATAAAAAGCCAGAATCGGTGTTACGATTGGTCAGATCGACTGTTAATCATGCTGACTGGATTTCGCCCAGGAAAATGCACTGTATAATGATAAATGTTACTCTTAAAGGCAAAAATGGCACAGGTTAGCCTACAGTACTCTCCTCTAAATATTTTTCTATTCCTCTAGAATTCCTCTCTGAAATGAACTCTGCTGTTTAGATAACGGCAGTACTTCTCTCCACTGTCATCATCATCACCATCATCAATGGTCATTACATCCACCTAAATTCCCTCCTTCCATGTTCCCCTTCTGTAAGTAATCATTACGAACAAGGTTCATGTGGTGACTGCTTCAGGTATGGCTGATCTCCAGTCTGGGATTCTTTGTCTTGATAGGTCTGGGTCCGCAGAGTTTACGCATGACAGATTACAGGGCCATGTCGAGTAGAAGATGAAGTTAACTTGTAAACGATGCCTTTCTCAGCTGTGTTGATTGATGTTGTTGTTCAGACATGGATGAATTACTTTTAGAGGAGATGTTGCCAAAGATCTCGATTGTAATGCTATTACATTATCTTTTTAATTCTTAAGGGGAATTTTGAAATTTTGCTTGGTGGATTGCAGAATTATCTCGTGCATGTTGTATCGATTAGTGTCAACAGGATTTAAACCATTGAGGATGTGTGTAATTTATCCCAACCAGGGGCGTCATGCACTCATTATTTTTGAGGGGGTACTAGTTGGGGGGGATTCGTCATGTGACACACAGCAGCCACAACAGCACCACTGTTGCCAGTTTGGGGATTTTGTCGCCAAATTTAACTACTTTCTCATTGTTCTCATTGATTTATTTGTGACAAGGAGCTATTTTAGCTATATTTAAATAAAAATAGCAATGTTTTTGGAGATTTTTTTATTTTTTACTTGGCCACACCCTGCTGTAGGCCTGTGACCTCTTACGTTTGCTCTCAGTCATGCCAATGAGTCTGCACAGTGAGTGAACACACATCAGTACACCTGCCATTCAGATATGATGACACACACCACCATTTCATTATAAGCATCAAGATGGTGGAGAAAAAAATATCAGCAGCACTTTAGAAATTGCTGGTTGCAAGAACCTGCATTTAAAGACTGGCTTCAGCCTGTTATGGGAAATACATCAAAAGCTTTTTGCAAATACTGCAAAGCAGGACAGGGATGCACTTTGGTGACACTGACACATGAAACAAATGCCCAACATTATGTGTCTTTACATCATATCCATCATGTTTGATGTGCTTGCAGATCACAGGAAGAATTTACTCATTCAAATGTGTCGTGTAGAGTTACAAGTAAGCATTTCCTAATTTCACTTCAGAATTTTTTGTTATACTTCATCTTTTGTTATATTTTTTATACTGTCATCATTTGTATTTGTAAAGTATATGTGTATATATATATATATATATATATAAGTATATGTGTATATGTGTATATATATATATATATATATATATATATATATACACATATACTTTACAAATACAATATATATATATATATATTTACTTTCCTTTACCTTTACCAAATTTAACTGTATTTACTTTCTTTTCATATTTGGTGACTTTTTGTGAAAAATGGAGACTTTTGAGGGTGGTTCTAGAGATTTTCTGAGGGAGGGGTTTGGCAACACTGAACAGCACTTATGTTTTATTTATTTTTTCCTTTTTATTCGAAACATTCCCAAACGCATTAACTAGCCTATATCATGAAATATCTTTATTCTCACCTTTATAGATTATGTTAGTTGATCTAGTGGGCGATGGTCAAAGTAACCTAATAATGTAATCTATTAACTATGCATAAAAACCTGTCTGTTTACTTAATTAACAGATATGGGTGTCATGCCATAACATATCAGAATCAGAATCAGAATGAGCTTTATTGGCCAAGTATGTTTACACATACGAGGAATTTGTTACAGTGACAGAAGCTCCACAGTGCAACAGAGAGACAGCAACAGGACAGGACACAGATAATAAAAGAATAATATACAAATATACAAATAGGCAATGTACAAAAACAGCAAAACACAATATATAAAATAGACAATTATGTGTGTACAGGTCTGATATGTGCAAATTTGAATGAAAAAACAAAATTAAAATAAGAAATAAGTGTGGTGAATAAATAATGTATACTAGAGTTGTGTGTTCCACGTTTATTGTCAAGTGTTCATGAGATGGATTGCCTGAGGAAAGAAACTATTCCTGTGTCTGGTCGTTCTGGTTCTCAGAGCTCTGTAGCGTCGACCAGACGGTAACAGTTCAAAGAGGGAATGTGCTGGATGTGAGGGGTCCAGAGTGATTTTACCAGCCCTTTTGCTCACTCTGGATGAGTACAGTTCTTGGAGAGTGGGGAGGGTTGTAACAATGATTCGCTCAGCAGTCCAGACTACCCTCTGTAGTCTTCTGAGGTCAGATTTGGTAGCTGAGCTGAACCAGACAGTTAATGAAGTGCAGAGGACGGATTCAATGATGGCGGAGTAGAACTGTTTCAGCAAGTCCAGTGGCAGGTTGAACTTCCTCAGCTGGCGAAGGAAGTACAACCTCTGCTGGGCCTTTTTGACAATGGACTCAATGTGATTGTCCCACTTCAGGTCCTGGGAAATTGTGGTGCCCAGGAATCTGAATGACTCCACTGCAGTCACAGTGCTGTTCATGATGGTGAGTGGGGGGAGAGCAGGGGGGTTTCTCCTGAAGTGAACGGTCATCTCCACTGTTTTGAGCGTGTTGAGCTCCAGGTTGTTAAGACTGCACCAGACAGCCAGCTCCTTAACCTCCTGTCTGTAAGCAGACTCGTCACCGTCCTGGATGAGGCCGATCAGTGTGGTGTCGTCTGCAAACTTCAGGAGCTTGACAGAGGGGTCTTTAGATGTGCAGTCGTTGGTGTAGAGGGAGAAGAGCAGTGGGGAGAGAACGCAGCCCTGTGGGGCTCCAGTGCTGATAGTGCAGGTGTTGGATGTGAATTTACCGAGCTTTACTAACTGCTGCCTGTGTGTCAGGAAGCTGGTGATCCACTGACAGACAGAGATGGGGACGGAGAGCTGTGTCAGTTTATTCTGAAGGGTGTCCGTGATGATGGTGTTAAAAGCGTAGCTGAAGTCCACAAACAGGATCCTCACATGAGTCCCTGGTCTGTCCAGATGCTGCAGGATGAAGTGCAGTCCCATGTTGACTGCATCATCCACAGACCTGTTTGCTCTGTAGGCAAACTGCAGGGGGTCCAGTAAGGGTCCAGTGATGTCCTTCAGATAAGCCAAAACCAGTCTTTCAAATGATTTCATGACCACAGACTGTAGAGCCACAGGTCTGTAGTCATTAAGTCCAGTAATTTTGGGTTTCTTTGGGATGGGGATGATGGTGGAGCGTTTGAAGCATGAGGGGACTTCACACAGCTCCAGTGATCTGTTGAAGATCTGTGTGAAGATGGGGGCCAGCTAGTCAGCGCAGGTTTTTAGGCAGGCTGGTGACACACCATCTGGGCCTGGTGCTTTCCTTCTTTTGTTCTTTCTGAAGACCTGGCACACATCTTCTTCACTTATTTGAATTATAGGTGCGGGGGAGAGGGGGGTTGCTGGAGGTGTGAATGGTTGTGTGGAGAGGTGTTCAGGTCGGGTGTGGGGTGATTTTTCAAACCTGCAATAAAACTCGTTCAAGTCGTCTGCTAGTTGTTGATTCTCCACATTGCTGGGGGATGGTGACTTGTAACTGGTGATATCTTTCATACCTTTCCACACTGAAGCAGGATCACTGGAAGAGAATTTGTTCCTTAGCTTGTCAGAATAATTCCTCTTTGCCACTCTGATCTCCTTTTCCACTGTGTATTTGGCCTGTTTATACAAGACTTTATCCCCCTTGTATATTTTAATATGACTGACTTTATATTTAATGTGAATTTAACATTGACAGTTAATGTGAATAAAAACATTGTAAATAAAAACATTGTAAATCATAACACTTTCATTGTAGAGCAAAGAACATATAGCTACATTATCAAAGAACATTTTTACTGACAGTCTAGAGTCCAAGCACTCTCAAAAACCCATTAAAATCACTGAAGCTGTTTACACTATGAAATGAATGTCTTACTTACATATTCATACACACATATGCACTTTGTTGTTTCTAACTAGAGAATTCGCCAGAAAGAGGCATTCAGTCTGCGAGCAAGTGAAGAAAACACCAGCATTTTAGCGATGACTCATCTGAATGCCTCTGATTGGTCATTGCATTCATAAGCTCAACAGCATCATGTGTGATTGGTTATAATGCGCAGCGCTGTACAAACGCGTCTGTTTCTGGCTCAGCGCCAGCCAGCGAACACAGATGTGAATTTAGCAGCTGATGATATGCAGATGATGACACACTGAATGTTCTAATCACACCGGTGTGATTGTATTAAATATAGAAAATATTAATCGGCTATTTTTTTGTCTTTTGGAAGCTGCATTCAAAATCCACTTGGCTCAAAAATCTGAGGGGGCACATGCCCCCCCACTTTGAATGGGCAAAACGCCTCTGATCCCAACCCATTTGATTTTATCATTAAACTGAACCCAACACTATCAGAAAAGACGGAAAGTTCAATGCGAAGTGGAAAAATTGCATTTGACCTTAGATTCCCATCCCCAAAAAACCCATCTAATCATTTCAAAACGGATGAAGTTCAAATTTTAAGCTTAAGCAGGAACCAACTCCATCTTTCAAGTGGCTTTCACTTGATGTGTCCTTCTTATTAAAAGTAATGTAGCAGATAATCAGACATCCCTCGTTGACCCCTGATACACGCCTCTGATCTTTGGCCTATTTGATCTCCTTCATGACCGAAACCCTTCATTTGTTTATGGCTTGGCCCGCCAGATATGATGATTTTCCAAAGCAGTGAGTCATGGCTCCCGTCTCCTCATGTTTTTCAGCGCTGTCCAAAACCTTGAAGGACTGGAGAGGGAAAATAGACATCCTGACATCAATGGTCCAGAGATTCTCTGATTTGTGTCCACGTCTGCATCGGCAGCTTTTTTCAAATCGTCTTGTGTGTACAGGACTGAAGGTAAACCTCTGACGGATGACACAGGAGATGTATTTTTAGGGTCAGCCTGGTCAGCAGACCTAATTGACTGCTACTGATTATAGTATTTATGTAAACCAACTCGCCCTCAGCCATAATGCAGCCTAACGGTGCTGCTCGTAAAAACATCTGTGCGTGACTAATGTTGTTAGGTGACGTGACTGAGTGGACTTCCCATGGGCTGCCTATCTATTAGATTTACTCCAACCCCACCCTGAATTCAGATCCAACATGCACAGCTAACAGGTTCGTTTGGTTCTGAAGGTGCAGCACAGTGCTTTTCCTCACAAAATCATCAAATATCAATTAAAACCATGTAAAACATTCATTAAAATGGTGTATGGGCATTCTGACCACTTTTATGATTCTTTTATGGTCATTTGTGAAGGTTAAAAGCATCATTATTCACAATTTATTCTTTTTTCTTCACAAGAAAGTTTTAAATATTTGGAATAATATGAGGGTGGGTAAATTGTTTTTGTGTGAACTTACCCTTTAAACTTAAAATTTGGGCTGTAGCGGTTGTATTTTTTAATTAATTAATTAATTTATTTATTTCTACATGGAGTCAAAATAATTCCAAATCAGCTACAGCAGTGGCTCCCAACCACGTTCCTGGAGGTCCCCCAACACTGCATGTTTTCCATGTCTCCTTAATCAAACACACCTGATTCAGATCATCAGCTCATTAGTAGAGACTACAAGAACTGAAATGGGTGTGTCAGACAAAGGAGAGATGCAAAATGTGTAGTGTTGGGGGTCCTCCAGGAACGTGGTTGGGAACCACTGAGCTACAGTATGTATTTATTTATCTGTAATCACTATATTCAGTATTTAAATCTCAGTATACCTAAAATTTATTTGAGAATATAAAGATCTAACACTCTTTCTAAAGCATTAAGAATTTCCTGCCTGTATGGCAAAAATATATGTCATTATGTTATATGTTATTAAAAATGTTATTTTATATATATATATATATATATATATATATATATATATATTAGCATATGTTTAAAGTCTATTATAGCAAGTTTTTTTTTTTTTTGAGAAGGTTGTAAGTATTGAAGGGGAAAACTTCACAATTCACCATTTTTCACAATTTCTCCTTTTGTTTTCACAGAAGAAAGTATAGGTTTGAAATGACATGATGGTGAGTAAATTGTTTGTGGGTAAATTAACCTTTGAAAATAACTAGTTTAAGCAACAGAAAAGCTCACCATAAACCCATTAAACCATCACTGAACAAGAAGGTTATGCTGATCCAAAAAAATCTCATGAATTTTCATGAACGTCCACCATTTGAACACTGCGGAGGAAGGCATTTCATGTACTTGCTAATGCTGTTCTGCAAGCATTTCCCATTGCTTACAATGTTTGGCTGGATGTTAAATTCAAAACTGGATTTAAGTAAAAGTCATAAAAGCTTTCACTGTGATTTATTGGGATATGTGGCTCTGGCTCTACAGAGGATGGAGCACAATAACAAATATATGATCCATGGACTGCTGCAGGAGTGATTTCCTCTGCTCTTCTCCAGGGGTGACACTGATGCTGCACATCACTGAGGTAATACTCTCGACACGAAGCGGCTCACAGCGAACTGGCACAGAAGATCGCAAAGCTCTGTAACCAGTTCAGATGATGTAGCTGTTAAATGTGATGTGGGAATCTATTGAACTACATACTGTTGTCTCTTCGTATTTCTTAATCTTACAGATGTGAATGGAGAAAGTCAGGGTTGTCTAAATGGAGAGGTTGATTATAGTTATAAAATAAGTGAAATTTTATCACTACTAATAGCATCAAACTGAATTTGTTTTGGCTTGACCAATGGCATGATTTATTAAAAACAATTGCAGTTTGGTTTGATGCCACTGGAGGTGGAGAAATGTGGCAAATAAGTGTTGAAAGCCAAAATGGCCAGCAGAAGGCCTGATCTGACCAATCCTTCTATACAACAAATGATTACAAAAAGGGCCAACAAATGCTGTAATTGCTAAATACTTTTGCTTTTTTTAATGCACTTTATCGAATACAAAAAAATCTGCCATAATAAGTATTTTGAGCTTTAACTTATTAATTTTTTATATGGAGTCAACATCATTGTGA
The DNA here is from genome assembly GCA_039654775.1 of Spinibarbus caldwelli. Taxonomy (NCBI): domain Eukaryota; kingdom Metazoa; phylum Chordata; class Actinopteri; order Cypriniformes; family Cyprinidae; genus Spinibarbus; species Spinibarbus caldwelli. The sequence continues at coordinate 9,129,176 of CM077253.1, read as the reverse complement.
ATCAGATGTTTATTTCTCTGTTAACAATATATTTAATTCCCAGAGTACCTCAAATTTAGTTAAGAATATTAAGATCTAATACACTTTCAATAGCATTAGGAATTACCAGAAAACAACAACAACATGTATTTTACTTTTCTTTTTTTTTTTTTTTTAGACACATTTTAGTCAATTATATTTAGGCTTGTGTGCATGTGTGTGTGTGTGTGTATATATATATATATATATATATAATGTACATACATGCATACATATATTTTAAATATATTTACAAAAAAATTGCATTTACCCAAAATGTATTTTATGATTAGAAATACTTTTTCTTGCTGTTTAAAGTACATTTTGTTATATATTTTGAAATTAAAAAGTTTAAATGAAATATTTTTTTAAAAATTAAAAATATATTTCTTTAAACCATGTAATTTACATCATATATTTAAAATATATTTAATATGTTATAGCCAGGAATATATATATATATATATATATATATATATATATATATATATATATGTATATATATATATATATATGTATATAATTACATTTGGATTGTTGCATTCTGAATGTTAAAATATGTGATACAAGTCACTGTCTACACGCCACTAATCAGAGTAAGGAATTTTTATGTGACATCCTGTAGGCAAACCTCTTCAATTCTATTTACTTACTTGCCTACTTCAAATGCATAGTGCTCTACCGGACCTCCCTCATTTTGTTGTATACAATTCCCATTCAAACGTAGGTACTTCCATAGACAAAAACATGCAGTATGTCATGCGTGTCACACCACTCATCCAGTACACAAAGTGTACATGTACAAACCAGTGGTGTCTTCCGGCATCTAAACAAATGCATTTATACGAAAAATATGGAGTTGTACACATGGATGCCAAACAGTTTATCATTCCAGATAAGAATTTGGATTAAGGAATAGATTTGGTTTAATTTCAGGATGGCCTCCAGCCACTCTCAGGACGCTGGAGCTCTTCAGCACCCCACTCACATCTGTCTCCTCACCTTCCTCTCAGGGAGTCAGCCAAAAACACATCACTCAGTCAGATCCACGCAGACCAAATGACCCAAGACAGCCGTGAGTGCTGGAGCGTCCATCTGGGATACAGCTACACAGAGGTCGTTGTCTCATTGTGTTTATTCAAATATGTCTTGTAAGTAGCAAAATGAGGATGTCAGTTATGCCATGCTGCTGCTTGTTTTCCTTTCAGTTAATTTATGTCAGGGTGCCAAAAAAAGCAACACTTTTTTTTTTTTTTTTTTTTTTTTACAGGGATTCTGCAGGTTTTAAAAAGTTCTCTAAAGGTCTTAATTTGCACTTCCACAAATTAAGGCCTTAAAAAGGTACTGCAGCAGGAAGTCTTGAAGGGGTAGTTTCTGGTAGCCTTTGACTTCTGTAATATGGGAAAAATACCATAGAAGTCAATGGCTACCGTCAACTGCTTGGTTACCAACATTCTTCAAAAAATCAGGTTTGGAACAAGTGGAGGGTGAGTAAATGATAACAGAAGGCCATTAAATGTTGCATGCAATTCAAAAAATTAGTATCTTTCTCAGTGTTTTTGACTGGTTTTCCAATATGAATTGAACAGCCCGATCTCACTGCAATTCATTCATATTTGACGAGGTGGCTAATTCTCTTGTACAAAAAATCTTACGGATTTTATGAGATGGCAAATTCGTAGGAATTTGTACAAATGACCACCCCTAACCTCGCCCCTAAACCTATCCCTCACAGAAATCGTATGAAATCGTACGTGTGAGGTCATACGAATAAGCCACCTCGTAAAATATGTATGAATTGGTCGTGATACACTGTTAGACATTTCAAAGGGTTTTTATAGTAACTTACTGGCAACACTGTTGCAAGTAAGTTACTGTAAATAAGATTTACAGTAGCAAACTGTATTTGATTTACAGTTGCAAACTGTACTGTTTTACAGTAAATTACTGTAAAAAATAATCCAATTCATCAGAATACTACTGTAATTCATTCCTTTTAATATAGATTTCATTAGATTTTATCATTTTTATATAGAATTCATTTTATTTTTACTCTACATAGGTACTACTTGCATTCAATTAAAACACACACAATAATTACAAAATATCAAATTCTTTATTTAAAACATTGTATGTATAACACTTAAAAATACAGTCTTCCAATGCTGGAACAGTGCATCTTCACCATTTCTCCTGTCTTAGGACGTTTTGCAGTGCATTATGTTGTATCCTCTGGATTTATCCTCACAAAAATACATAGCCATCTGCAAAACCCAGGTGCTGCTCCAAAACGTGGCCACCACCTTTGCTCACCATCCACTTTGTTAGTGACAGAAATGTCTTCTCTGAAAAACAAGAAGTAGGCACAGCCCAGCAGGCACCAGACGTCTATGTAACGTCAGGTTGACGTTGGACATGACGTCGGACAGATGTTGCATTTTAGTTGAAAATGAAAATCGGGTTGACGTCAATATTTGACGTCAATTTGACATTGACTTAACGTTGGATTTTGGTTGCACAACCTAAAAACAACAAAATCTCAACATCAGCTGACGTCGGTATTGGACATCAATTTAACATTGACATTAGACGTTGAATTTACGTTGAATTTTGGTCACCCGACGTCGCAACCAAAATTTAACCAAATATCAACGTCATATGACGTTGTGTGCCTGTTTTGTGCCTGCTGGGAGTAGACACATTTTTAAAAGGCAAAAAATGTTAATATAAGATAAGCGTTGCTCGTTAAAAATAATTTTAATTCGGTAACTTAATTCAATAAGCGGACAAAAGTCGTTCATAAGGACAGCGTTACTAGGTTAAACTGGTGTGCAAAAATATGACACAAACACAGTCAAACGTACAAATATTTCTACCTTGCTTGCTGGTCTTATTCTCTTATTCTCTTATTCTCTCGTATTCTGCCCCGCTGCTTCCGTGTCTTCCTTGGACGCGAGTGGCGCGGCGCGACGCAGCGCGACTCGAAAAGACAATATAGAACCTATTATACTATCTACAGTGGATGCGGACAGGGACGTCGCTAGGAATTCTGGGCCCTGTGCACTGAATTTGCTATGTGGCCTCCCTCAAAATCACGTTCAGTTGCGATCGTAAAATGTAAAATAACGTTTGGGGTGATGGGTCATAGAGTAAATAAATGAATAATACAGGACAGAAACGATAGATAGACTATTACTGAATTCACGACAAATGCAACAAACGTAATAATGCATTTTTGTCACATATAAAAGCACTTGACAGTAAAGCATTTTGAGATTTTGAGCTAGACTGCTGGAAAGTTACTGCTAATAATTTCTGTCATTTCCTCACCCTCGTGTCGTTCCAAATGACTTTCTTCTGTTGAACACAAAAGAAGATTTTGTAAAATGTTACCAAACCATTTTGGTTACCCTTGATTTCTACTGTATGGACAAAAATTTCTTGAATTTCTCAAATTATGTTCCACAGAAGAAAGAAATTCCTACAGGTTTGGAATGACAGGATGTTGAGTAAATGATGACAATTTTCATTTTTGGGTGAATCTCCCTTTAAGAACTTTATTATTTGTAAATAAGAAACACCTAATTTATATAAGACACTGATATTTATCTTTAATCAGGCCCTTATTGAATTAACATTTTACCTAAATTAAAATTAATTAGAACTAAACATCTAAAAAGAAAGAAGTATCCAGAGTTTAACTGACTAGTATTAGTATGATGGTGGTCACAAGAAGTAAAACCATGGTCCTCATTACCATGGTTATATGGACTTTAAAATAAATAAGTAATAATAAACTATAAAATTTGTAGTTTAAAAAAAAAAAAAAAACTGAAGAAACTACAAAACAGCTTCTATGAAATTAAAATAGCATATTTCCCAATATGTAATAACAGTTACATTTATAATAAATACATTTCTGTCAACACATAGGCTATTTGTACAGTGTTAATAACTTCAAGTTAAATTACTATGGTGCTGAATTGACAAGCCTATTAGCGTTTTCCAATACACCTCATTGTCGTGGCTGTTTTCAGCTGGCATCACTATAGAACCTTTAATGTCGACTGTATAACAATTCTGTGCCACATCTGAATGGATCAAACGACTTGTGCTGTTTATCTCTTGTAAATCGTGGCAGAAGCACGGAGCTGTGCGGGAGAGTGATCCCGCTCTTTGACGCGTGGCTGGCGGATGCATCGGGTAGCGCTGCTTCGCGTTTTTGGAGTATTTGCTTTATGAGGTTTCGCATGCGCTGTAATTAAAAACAGCGCCTAATATCGGGGAGGTCTCCTTCGTTTCGGTGATCGGCCCACTACTTGAATGGAATGTCCCGGTGTTCCCGATGGCCAGTAGGCGATCACGGGCCCCCCAGACCTCTGGGCCCTATGCATTGTCACACTTTTCCCTCCACTAGCGACGCCCCTGGATGCGGACAGTAAAATGATGCCCCGGTATATTTCTGACGTAGCCTAAAGATGTACTCGCTCGCGCTGTTTCTGACATGAAGGACAAACGGATTTTCCAATCATTACAAGTGATGTAACACGTCCAGTGCTACAGTCTATGGTCAGTGTAGTCAGTCCCAAGCTGTTGCGGCATTGTAGAAACGGTGTTGTGCAAATAGTGTCAGTCCAAATGTAGGAAATGAGGAAAATAAAACAACCTCAATAGAATGGCGCCAAAGAGGCCGTTACGGGAAATACAGTAGTGTACAGCAATTTTAAAAAATACAGTAAGTCTCTGTATGTGGGGTTTGACGTCACAGAAAATTCCCATGATGCAAAGGGTATTACAGTTATTTACTGTAAAGAGAATTTGCAGTATTACACTGGGTGATATACAGTAAATAACTGTAGAAATTACAGAAATGTCTAACAGTGTAACTTTGGAATTGAAATATCCTTAGACAAGATACATTTTCTTGAAATGCAAAATAAAGATTTTGGGCCAGATTTACTAACAGTTTGCGCCAGCACAAACCATCTTTTGGTGTTAAAATAACTTGCTATACAACTCATTGTGTGCTCCATAGCAATTACATTTAGAGAACATATTGACATATTATGTTCCTTTCAATTTATTCTTGAAGGTTTCTTAACTTGGTCTTTAAAAGGTCTTAAAGTCTTAAATTTACCATGATAAAACCTGCAGAAACCCAGCTTGTATGTTTTAATGCTTGAATGCTCTTGTGTTGGAGACAGGAAGGATTGACTATAGAAGCATGAAGCTGAAGAAGGGTACAGATCAAATTATTTGCATGAAATATGCTTTATTTCTCTTAGGGGTCTTTTTATTTAATAAAAGATCATTGTGAATTTAATTAACTCCAAGATCCTCCTATAACCTGAATTTCGGACCAGTTTTGAAGATTTTCCGTCATAGCCTATAGCACTATAACTTGAGTGGAAAATTATGTTGTTGAGTGTGTTAATGTCCTGTGACGTTTGCTCAGGAAAATCGAATCACCCGTTTCAACAAGAGCAAATGTGTCATATTAAAAGTAAATTGCAAAAGCACTGGAAGCGCAGAAGTTGTTGTGGAACATGTTTAATGCCACATTGTGGTTTGTTGCATTAGTGGAAGGGGTTTTGTGTTACAGTTTGCTTTGTCAATCAGAGGACTGTTGGCAGTCATGATGGAAAAAAATACCTTTCAGCTTAATGTAGATTGGAAGTTGATTGGTACTTTTTTTTCCAAACGGTCCAAATGTTTTGAGGAAGCATCGTTACCCATATATTCTTACCTCTGAGTGCAGATATGTGTTTCCTGCGAGACTTTCCGTACATCCTGCGAGAAGGTTCAATTCACATGCCAGTCAGTGTATATATTACAGCACTCATGCAATAGTACTTAAACTGTCTCTTTCTGCTTGCTCTGAGTGTGATGTTATGTTTAGAGAAGTTTTTCTCTCCTCAACATTCTGTTTAGTTAATTTCCTTTTCATTCATTAATCTTTTGTTTGGAGAAAAAAAATCACACCTTTAAAGTCACAAAACTAGTCAGTTGATTAAATTTTTTAATCTAATTAATTACATGATGTTTCAATTAATTAATCTAATTAATCACAATTAATCGCAAAATAAATTTGACTGTGAAAATACCCACAAAAGATTATTTAAAGATATTTTTGTGATGAGAAAGTATCAAGTAGACATTACAAATTGTAGCTTCAGAAATATTTTTGTTTGATTCAACAAAAAAATTTATTACACATAAACATTTAGGCTACAAAGGCCTAACATAAACTATATGGAACATAAAAGAAGATAATTTGAGAAACATCTCAGTATTGTTTGTTCATACAATGAAAGTCGTTGGTAACCAAAACAGCTTTGTTATCAACAGTCTTCAAAAAAGTCCCTTTAAGGGTATTCTACAGTCTTTGAAAATACCTTCTTTTATGTTCTATAAAAGAAAGGTTTGAAACGACATGAGGGACTTGAGAGTAAATGATGACAGAATTAAAATTTTTTGGTTTTTATTATTATAATGAATTAATGAATTAATTAATTATACTCTAAATAAGAAACTAAAACTACCTATGTATACTACCAAATGTAATTCATTCGATTCGTTCAAACGGCTGATTCATTCAGGAATGAAGTAAATAGGCTGTTTATGAATGAGCCTTTGAATCATTGGTTCACACGATTCGTTCAAAACATGGTTTCATTCAGAAACTAAACACAGCTGTGTTGCTCGAAGATGCACAACAGTTCTGCTATGGCTTTAAAGGTAATATATTCTTTGCAAAATTGAGCAAAAACACATAATATTGTGTTTAAAATATATCATAGTATCAACTTCTTATTTATTGAACTGTTGTATAAAATCAAATTTAAACTCGTGCTATTCGGGACAAAATCAGCACCCGTGTGATAGCCTACTGCTCTCCCTGCTCTTGTGATATCAATTATATAAATATGAGACAAAAACTCATACAGGGGCATTTTTGCACTAACATCTTGAATTTTAGGGCATAACTGCATTTATGGAGTTGTTGCCTTGCATCATATTTGTCAACAGTCAACTGTATGAAATGTAAGATGATGTACATGTCTGGGGGCGGGGCCAGTGCGTTAACTGCTTTAAAATATTTTAATCGCGTTATTTTTATTTTTTTTATAACTAATTAATTAAGTTAACACGTTAAACTGACAGCCCTAAACAAAACATGAGGGAACTCCATATCTGTAATTCTCTGTTGGTCTCTAGTGGAAAAAAGCAGTTTCGAGCATTTACTTACTTGCTTTTATTTAATGTTTATTTACTATTATGTATGTGTGTATGTATGTATGTATGTATGTATTTATTTTCTCTTTATTCACTATTTAATTATTTATTTATTCACTATTTAATGGTTTATTTAATTTAAAAATCTATAAATAAAGTATTATGAATACTATTTTGATTTTCTCCTAAAACACTGAAAAGCAACATACACCTAACATACACATACACATCAAAAATGTGGTTAAAAATTACTTAATTTATTCATTCATTGTAAAACATATATAAAGTATTATACTGTTTTAAATATCTCTTATATATGCCGAAAAGCACCAGACATCAACATCAGATTTGTGTTTATTTTAAATCATAAATAAAGTATAAATGCTATTTTTATTTTCTTCAAAAAACACTGAAAAGCAAACAGACACCAACATCAAATATGGTTAAAAAAATATGTTTGTTTGTTAAACAATATGTTTAATTATTTGTTTGTTTATTTAACTATTTATTTATTTATTCAACAGTGTACTTCATTAATTGAATAACTATTTATTTTTATAATAAAGTACTATGAAGTATTCTAAACAGCATTTTCTCCTAAAACACTGAAAAGCAACAGACACCAGCTTCAAAATTGTGATAATTTATTACAAAAATGTATATTATTGTAATAATTGTTTGTTTGCTGTAATAAAATTTAGCTTGTTTATTATAATAAAATGTCATGTAACTAAAGTAATATAAAACATATTTTTGAAATGCTGTAAATTTATGTACATATTGTAAAAATAAAATAAAATAAATCACATTCCTCTTAAAGGGGCTGTTTCAGTCCTGTTGTACCCTACGTTCAAAGAAGTGCTCTCTGAGCTTCCAGAGTTTTATTATCTTCACATAAAAGCGTGTCCTCCAAACATTCAAGCCTTAACTCTTATCCCTGTTTATGTTCACACATGCATTTTATGCAACATCTTTGTCAGTCTCCCCATAAAGTATCCTGGCCTGAAAACTTGTGAATGTGAACTCCTCTAGTTTTAAAGCTGTAAATGTCCAAACGAACGTGTTGCTCACAACCAAACACCACGGCCCCATGTGGAGAGCAGTGGCGGTTAGTCAGAATCAATCAGCAGATGCTGAGCAGGGCATGAGTTTGTTAATCGTTCCCTTCCGCCCCACAATTCCTCTACTGCTTGTCTCACCCAGAGGAGCGCTGGCATCTGTAGCCAGTATGAAGTACTACAAAGGGGTAGAATAAACTATCCTGCGTTTAATAGCCTCCCCCTCGCAGGAGTGAAGTGTTTCTGTCCCTCTGTTTACGGTTTATGAATCCGGTAATGATTCTCATTGTGTGGGTTGGCAGATGATTTATGTCTTGAGTGGGATTATGCTGGCTGTCAGGATGTGGTGGAGGAAGACAGGGGGCATCTGTGGTTGGTTGAGGATGGTTGTACTTTTGTTGTACTGAGCATCAAAGCAGGACGTGATCTCTGAAGTGAGCTGACCGTTTACTGTCAGTAAATCTTTGGAAATGCTGTGATATTTGGTTAAGTCTGTTTGTTCAGTTGCCCAGTGTCCATGAAACATTTCAATTTTTTCTTTTAAACAGTGATGGAGAGCGAATGGAGCTGAAATTTCCTACTGAACTCTCCTGCTTCTCAACATATTTTCCTTGGATTATGAGCTCTAAAATTGTTAATTAATTATTCAAATATCAAATTGTCTGAGTGCTTCATCTACATTCATGTTATAGCACTATATTATATATAAGCAGTAATATTTTATTTTTTTAACATTCATAGTAAGTGCATAACAACATGCATTGTGACAAGTGTCTAAATTAAGAAAATGACTCTTATGAGCTGGTTCTTTTTAGTGAATCACAAACATAGTGAATCAAAACATACTACCAGTGTAGTCAGATTCCTGAACAAATTACTCTAGTGAGCCAGCTCAAAAACCTGCATCATGACAAGTTTAGTCCGATTCCCAAACAAATTATTCTCATGAGCTGCTTTTTTATTTTATTTTATTTTTTTTGTGAATCAAACATGTAACATGACCAGTGTAATCTGAATGATGAACAAATTTGCAATTATGAGCCGGTTCTTTTTAATGAATCAAAAACATACAGCATGACCAGTGTAGTCTGATTCCCCGACAAATTGCGCTTACGAGCTGGTTCATTTTAGTGAATCAAAAACCTGCATTGTGAGAAGTATAGTCTGATTCCTGAACAAATGATTCTTATGAGTCGGTTCTTTTTAGTAAATCAAACACAAAAACATACAGTGCAACCATTGTAGTCCGATACCTGAACAAATGACTACGTGGGTTTTTTTTTTTTTTTTTTTTTTTTGTGAATCAAAAACATACAGCTTGACCAGTGTAGTCCGATTCCCCAACAAATTACTCTTTTGAGCTGGTTCTTTTTAGTCAATTAAAAACATACAGTGCAATCAGTGTAGTTTGATTCCTGAACATATTACTCTTATGAGCTGGTTCATTGTAATCAAATGGAAACGTACAGTGTAACCAGTAAAGTTTGATTCCCTAATGAAGAACTCTCATGAACTGGTTCTTTTAATGAATAGTTCATGAATACGAGTCACAGGTTTAAATCAGTCTTACGAATCCTTTAAGTCAAGCTGTATTATTTTCAGTGTTATCCATATCGAAAATGAAGTTTGGTGTCAGTATTATTACTGACTGATTGTTGAACAAAGATTGACTTCTGCAAATTAGGATTTTTATTTTAATTTTATTTTATTTTGTTTTTTCAAAAGTGAGCATTCAGACATGCTTTAACTGTTTATTTTTACAGTGGCTGAGAGAGCTCAACATGCTGCAACTTCTATTGAAGTCTACGCTGCAACTTCTATGCAACTTTTATTATTATTATTGTTTTTTTTTTTGTTTTTGTTTTTTTTTGCAGAAGTGAACATTCAAACGTGCTGTAACTGTTTAGAGAATTTATCCCTTTGCAAACAAACAGTTTCTTCAGATGGAGAGGTCAGAAACCAGTTTCTGTGCTAGCGTTGTGTTTGTGCAATCCTGGAAAACAAAGAGGTTCACGATCAAATCTGTGATATCAGCCAGTAAGGACTCCTAGATACTCAATACAAAGCAAAGCCATATGGGCAATATTTTCACAGCGTTCACAGCATCGTTGTTTACATTTCAGGAGTAAAATAAAACTCCAGAACTCTTTGTGGTAGGCTAATAACTTGGCCAAGTTAGTTCATCTTAATGATGGCATTGTTCATGTAATCAAGAGCATATAGTTGCACCGAATCAACCCAGCCATCTGGACGATGTATCTTTCTGATTCTGAAATGCTCCTCTTGCCTTGTCAGATATTGTGAGGTCTGTTTGTCCAGCCAACAGAACACTTGAGAAGACAATGACTGAAATGGTAAGGAATTATATGAGCCAACAGCGGGAAAGATCAGTCGAAGTCCTTCCATGATCATCCAACATGGATAATAGGCATCCATTTGTAATGCCAATTCTGCAATCCATTTAGTCACAAACAGATGGGAGTCTTGCATAGGAATCCTATCCCAGAGAGAAGAAATTTGTTCAAAATACAAATTAAGTGAAGGCATAAAACGAGAACAAATGCACTCCAATCAATATGTACTTGAGGATATCTTGTCTCTATTTAGATTCATAGGTTTTTGTTGGGTTTTATGAGCAGCGGAATCTACCTGCAGCACAACGGTTTTCAACAAAATTAATAATAATAAGAAATGTTTCTTAAGTGGCAAATCAGCATATTAGAATGATATCTGAAGGATCATGTAACACTGAAGACTGGAGTAATGCTGCTGAAAATTCAGCTTTGCCATCACAGGAATAAATTACATTTTAAAATATATTAAAATAGAAAACAGGTATTTTAAATTGCAATAATATTTCACAATATTACTGTTTTCACAGTTTTTTTTTAATTTTTTAATTTTTTTTATGCAGCCTTGGTGAGAATAGGAGATTGCTTTAAAAAAATATTTAATTTTGATTCATACAACTTGAAATTTAAAAATATATTAGTAGATGTAGAAATTAACCTATAAATGTTGTTAATATATTTTTCTTTGTTAATTCATGGTACCTAATACATTGCGCCTTATTGTGAGGGAATGTGAAATCGTGTAGAACAGTTTTATTGAAAATCTAGACTGCTTTTGTGGAAAAGAAAACATACAGAAAAAAGTTGAAAGTATTTTTATAATACATTGATAACAGCAGGCTACAGTGTTTGTTTATATGTTCTGTATTAACCAACTGTATATCTTAACAAAATAAGGAAGGGCCATTCGATTCATACACTTGATAAGCCTCGCGCTTTGAAGTGCTGCAAAGCCCTCGTGGGTTTGTGAAACGGCGATCTCTCCATCTCCATCCAAACGTAACTGAACCCTAACCTGGCCCTCGCTGAGGAAACAATAATTCTCTCTTGTTTCAACAGCCCAAGATAACTGAGAATAAAATAATGAAGTTAGTTGTTTTGAAGGAATAACGAGAAAGGGGCCGAAGGATGGTAGGAATATTTCCGCAGGTCTGTGAAAGCAGTGAAGACAAGCCTTACATGACTTTGATTATCCTTCATGTACACAGGAACTTTTTGGGTTTGGCAGGCAAAATGTAAAAGCGCTTTTGGTTCACCCTGCTTGTAGGGTTAGCAAAACATTTAGCCCTTGATTAAAGTGGACAAACTAATCTCACTTTTGGCCAGGACATTTTAAGCACTGCTTCGCCATGTGCATTGAAAACAAGCAGTGTTAATTTTATGCCCTGTTCTTTGCTTACTTTAATCCTGCTAGAAATCAAATCCATAAATATTCCATGCAGCGCTTGCAAAACGATGGCAAATTATCAGGCCTTCAAGTCTGAATGGAGGATTTGCTTTAATCATGAACTGCATCTGGAAATAACAGTCTTCAAGTGCAATATTCAGGGCTATAACAGGCTTTTAAGCCACCCCACCCTTTTTTATCCTAGGCAGTCTTTGTCTATTCATGATTACTTGTCATTTGTCATTCATTATATGTATTTACCCCAATAATGGCTTTAGAAAATTCAGCGGCTCAATTTTAGTGCCTCAATTTCTTGAGCCAAAGTAAAGCAACACTAAACAGGGAGTCTGTAAAAGTGCTCTTGTCTAAAGACGGAGAACAAAAAGATGACACGAGGGCTGGTATACGGTTCCCCTTGATTTGAGCCAGCTGTGAACCCATGTGCCGTTTGGGGTCTGTCTAAGTTTTTGTCCTCTGCTTAAATTTACTTTATCACCACATACACATGCAGACACACCATTACGTGGTAATTTGGCAGTAAATATATATTTTAATGGCTTTGTTTACGTTTAAAATGGAATCTACCATTAGTGTTCAATCAGTGGATGAATGCAGTGTGGTGTTTAGAGCCCTTTTAAGATAAATGTAAAGATAAAAGGGCAGGTGTTGCCTTGTTTTTATCTGCCCAGGCCACCGTACTGATGTTTAAATATGTGCTTCCTGGTTTTAATGTGTAGTAATAATGGACCCAAGCTCAAGTTTCCTTGTCATAAATAATGGTAAAAGTACAAAAATAAAAATGGCTGCCTAGTAAAAATATAACTATTTTTATTATGTGCTTGACCATGCACTAATACGTATTTCTGTCGCCAATTTCTGCAGAAGCACCAAGGGTATTTGTTGCACGTGGCAATATTTTGTTCAGGTTTTGAATCAAGAGTCCAATTACTGTTTTGTTTTGTTGTTTTCTAGTAAAAAAAAAAAAAAAAAAACTATTTGCTTGACCATGCACTAATACATATTTCTGTCGCCAGTTTCTACAGAAGCACATGGGATATTTGTTGCACTTGGCTATATTTCGTGAGGTTTTGAATCAAGAGTTCAATTACTGTTTTGTTTGCTAGTAAAGAAATAAAACTATTTGCTTGACCATGCACTAATACATATTTCTGTCACCAGTTTCTACAGAAGCACAGGGGATATTTGTTGCACTTGGCTATATTTCGTTCACTATGAAGTTTTGAATCAAGAGTCCAATTACTGTTTTGTTTTGTGTTGTTTGTTTTGTGTTTTGTTTTGTTTTGTTTGCTAGTAAAAAATAAAACTACTTGATTAACCATGCACTGATACATATTTCTGTCGCCAGTTTCTACAGAAGCACAGGGGATATTTGTTGCACTTGACTAGATTTCGTTCACTATGAGGTTTTGAATCAAGAGTCCAATTACTGTTTTGTTTTGTTACCTAACTGTAATATTCTGATGAAAATCAAACTTCAGCGTCAAAATATTTTAATAATAATAATAATAATAATAATAATGGGTGATTACAAAATATAATAATAATAATAATAATAATATATAATAAACATAATATATAACACAATGTAATAAACATAATATAGTAAAACTGTATTACATTCAGTTAAACAATAATACTTAAAACAACTTGCCCCAACTTAATGTATGGCAGTGAGTATACATTATTATTATTATTATTATTATTATTATTATTAGATATTTTTTTGTATTTTTTTGTTATCATTATCTATGGGCATGTTGTCACATTGTCTATGATGACAATCTGACAACATGCCCCGCTATTTAATATTTAGCTCTACATCTATTTGCAGTTGAAATGAATACTACTAGATGGGCGCTTGGCAAGCCTTTAGTGCTTTACTTTATTGTATAGTTTGAAAAGAATGAAATATAAACCAAGATCAAGCCTGTCTGGATCGCACTGTATCCATTAAATCAATTAAGCTGGAGTATTTTGACAGAGTTGTAAATCACTGCAGACAGAGCAGTTGAGATTGCCAGGGATGTGTCTCTCTGATATGACAGGGATTGTGTAAACAGACCGAGGAGCCGTCAAACAAGGGCCTCGGGCAACATGTAAGGACCCTTTTCTCAGAGGTATATTTAAAAAGAATAAAACTGAACTGTTTGTTAAAAGTCTGATATGTTTAAACATTAACTCATTACCTTTTCTGTTAATGTTCAGAAGTAACATCTAAATCTACCTCTTGTAATTTCACAGATGAGATGGGAAGGTTTCAGGCACTTTCTCATAAAAAGTCGCCTCAAACACACCCAGCAGTATGGAGAAACTGGCCGGGAGAAGAGAAAAATGGAGCCAATGTGAATGAGGTAAGTGACAGTTTGATGTTATGTGAAGGGATTCGACTAGCAGGTGCTTTGGAGGTTTTTTTAAACAGACATTTGAACTTTTGTGATTTGTAAATTTTTTCACGAGCCAAGAACAGCGAGGTAACAAGAGGCAAATAATTGCCTAAATGAATTAGCGAAATGACTTTCCATGTCGCCTTGCAATAAATCTCTCAACATAATATCACAAATCAACAAGCTAGACCACCGATCACTACTGACCCTTACATGAGCGCCCCAGAATAATTCAGACCACTGTCACTGAAATAGCTGTAGTGGAGCAATTTCAAAGTCTGTGATTGTGTGATGTGACCAAAAGACTAACCACAAAGTACTGCAGCAGATGCCTCAAAACATTACCTGGCTTTTCCACTCGAGTGGTTTATAAGCTAAAACGGGCAATATCCCTCAGTTAACAAACAATTGTGTTTTGCACGTCTTGATGTTTGGGTGATAAATGCGTGAGATGTGAACATTCGAAATAAGCACCAGAGTTTGTTTGGATTCCTCGCAGTAAAAAAACGCAGACGGCAATGGAAAAATGCTGTTGACAACCGGTAAGAGATGTGAATCAGCCAATATAAACACATTTCAACAGATTTCTTTTTTTTACTGAATATGAGTTGGTTTTATGTGTTTGATAAGGGATTTGCTTAGAATTGTGTGTTTGACCTTTTGTGGAAAGTCATTTGAATGTTTTTTTCCAGGAATGACAGAGACATTGCAGCGTGTACAGAGCATCTTAACTCTGTTTTCCTGTGGTTTACACAAAAGCTTCGAGACAGTCGTGCAGATTCACGAGAGCTCGGCCCGGCTCGGCCGTCTCCATTACGTCTCTGACATGTTGGCTACATATGCTCCCCTGATAGATCATCCTAATCAGTGTTAGCATTGTGCAGACCGTAAACATTTCCAACGTGAGATTAATCTTTCAGTGTGTTTTGTGTCTCGCTGTAGTTTGCTGGCGGCAACGTTAGACTGACGAATCTTTTCGGTTTTTCATAGTATCCTGTTTATGATGGTTGTGCTTTGAAATCAAAATTGGTGTGACAATCTATCTAAGAATCTATATTAAGTCTATATTATTTATTTATTTCTCCTGTCAGCAGAAGGCCTGGATTGAATTCTTCTGATTAAAGCTGTTTGTGCAGTGCTGGTGGGGATTTTTGTGATATTAGTCTAGAAACTAAGACTTTTATTACTCCAAATTGCTTCAGAGGGACTGTGTTTGCAATTGACACAGTAAATTGCTTAGGATAAATGTCTGCTAAATTATACATTTTAATTTCCGCTTCATTTTATTCAGCCTAATCAAAGATATTGCACTGAAAGTACTTTGCTCTGCACCCATTACCTTCTATCTAGCAAACATCAAGCTGACGTGAAATAAACATTGTAAACATGACCTTATTGTGCAAAATGTATTGTACGAACTGCCATTGAAGTCATAATCCAAATCAGATACCGAATAGTAACAGAATGACCCGCCCTGTCGCATTTTATGTCACTTTAACATATTCACCGCAAACAAATAAATACAACAGAATGACAGTTTTGAATTTGACAGGAAATAACTGTGGTCGCTCAGACATCGTGAATCAACTGCATGCTGAAAATGAGCTTATGGGTTTGCTTGGTCTTGTTTGCATGATGGGTTCCGCTCCATCCAGATACAAATGTTCTGGTTTCTCTGCTGATCCCAAAAACATTCAGTCGTCTTGGTTGTAAACATTTAATTGAGTGTTTACCAAATTGTGGACATACGTTTATTAGCTTAGATACATTCATGGCTGTTTTGAAGGCCATTTGTAGCCTGTTTAGGTGCATGTAGAGCTTTTCAGTGATGACGTCCAACTTGGAAAGCTACAGTTTGTTCCTTTGGGAGTTTCTAAATGGTTTTAAGCATAATTTTTAATTTATGCGTAAAATAAGGTCTGTGGTTAACATTACTTGCAGAGATTGGAATAAATTACACCTATTTTCATACCACATATATACCACAAATGTGAATCATTTGAAATCATTTTTGCTTTAAAACTGTAAATAGCTACATAACTACATGCTATTTTTACCTATTTCAAATATACTATTTCATAAATTTTTAAAATTTACATTTGAGGTAAACTACTATCCAAAAGTTTGGGGTCAGTAAGATTTATTTATTTATTTATTTATTTATTTATTTAAAAAAAAACAAAAACAAATTTGGAAGGAAATCAACACTTTTTTTTTTTTCCACGAACCATCTGTTATCAATATTGATCATACTAAGAAATGTTTCTTGATTATCAAATTAGCATATTAGAATGATTTCTGAAGTATCATGTGACACTGAAGACTGGAGTAATGATGCTGAAAATTCAGCTTTGTCATCACAGAAATAAATGACATTTACAGTATATTAGAAACACTTTTAATAATATTTCACAATTTAAATATTTTTATTGTATTTTTAATCAAATAAATGCAGCTCTACTGCCTTGAATCAGTAATAGTGACATGTCGCCACTAAGGAAACATTGTTTAAGGAGTAAAACTGTCTGAAACGTACAAAAGTATATGACCTTGTTTACCTTCCATGTAATAGTCAGATGTCTCTCGCCATGTGCTACCGAAGGAAGAGGATCTACAGTATATCTTTATTTTCTTTCCCATCCAGCACACATGAAAATTTGCTGTTTTTTTGTACTCGAGGGTGCATGAGACAGATTTTTCTTCATTTTTCAGCCTAACTCGTTGCCAAGCCTGTCTTCTCCCTAAACTCCTTTCATATAAATAAACTATATAGTATATTTTTTCAGGAAAACTTCATCTCCTGTCTAATGTATTTCTGTATCTAGATTTTGGCATGGCCTTGCGATCCCATGGGCTCTTAAACATTATCACTTGATATACCATGTAGACTGCAGTTTGCGTCGCTTCTGCTCGATGGATGAACTTTCAGGTCATTGTCAAAGTTTATTTGCACGTTTTTGCTAATGAAGAAATATGAAATACTTCTGTTTATGTATAAATTCATGCTTTAAATAAAACAACATAAAAAATGCTGCACTGCTATTTCTTTAAGACGGCTGACACACAAATACACAACTATGTATTTTGCATGTGCTTTAGTATGTTATCTAATCTAAAAAAGTATTTCTAAGAATCATTATTGTTATTTTGAAGGAGCATGGGATGTATAACTGCAATATACTTACATGGAACAAAATAATTATATTATCTGTCAATTTATTGTTTAAACAAGATGAATGGAACTTTTCATGAAACAAATAAGGATTTTTCTTACCACATATTATATGGGAGCTCATCCAAGTAGACTGCAGTTGCCTTTGAGGCTAAAAGTGATTTTCCTGATGGATGCATTGATAAAAATATTTGGAAAGGTGTTTTGCACCATAATGAAACTATTGAGTGGGTTCTGCACAGTATAAGGTCCTTAGGAGTGCTTTGCCTTTATCTGTGTCAAAATGATTTATATGCAAACAGACAGTGATTTGTTCTTTTGTTGTCTCTTAGGATTGATGGGGTCAGAAAGTGATCCAAGGTCATGGCTCCAGCTCTGCAGCAGATGAAAGTAAACGTCCTCCAGGGCGTTCAACATGCTTCTCTTAGACAACCACCAGATGGGAGGAATTGTTCAGTTACATGACCTGACGTTAAATCTGTTGTCTTGGCCTTCTCTCGCTCACTCTCACCCAGACCACATCGCAAACCTGTAAGAATGACGGATTTCTCAAGATTACTTTTTTCCGCCACCTTCTTTTCTCCTTATATATTTTGCATGTGTATTTATTTTTGTCGTGTCAAAACTGTATATTATATAATATGGATTGTGTAGTTTGAATTATAAATCAGATGGTGTGCTAAATTATTTTAACTGGCAATAACAAATAAACATGGTACTCAAAAAGATAGATAGACAGATAGATAGATAGATAGATAGATAGATAGATAGATAGATAGATAGATAGATAGATAGATAGATAGATAGATTCTAAATTTATGTTAAATTTATTAACAACCCATAAATTCAGTTCCGTTTTAAGAAGATTGGTGGCACCAAAGTCTGAGCGAATCGTGTCACACTGTTTTGGCTCGCTGTCGCCGCCGTTCGGTGAGGTCGCGCTATTATCCGCTTCTACACGTGCTTCATGAATATTCATGAGAGAGAGGGACGGGCCGGTGTCGTGTTTCACTCCTGGAGGATGAGAGCGTGTGTTGGAAGTGTGGAGTCTAGAGTTGGATGCTGTTGCCGATGCTGACGGACTGATTTCATCCTGTCTGCTGCGCTCAGTTTGGAGGACAGAGCCCTTTTGAATTGGTGCAGCGTATTTTGAGCTTGACAACAACGGGAAAACACAGAAAACTGGAAATATACTAGTGGAAGTTGCTGGGGTACGCGAAAGACAACTTGTGGGAAGATGGATATAATCTAAAAGGGATTTTTCTGAAACGACATTTCATTTTTGGCTGGTTTTCCTGACGTTACGTTGGCACAGACCAGATCGCTATCGCTGAAAAGCAAGAACAGATGAGTGTAAGTGTTTCATGGAAAAAGTGCGTCAGTGGTGTTAAACTACGACTTTATATCCCATCATGACGCGAAGTGGCAAACTACAACGCTTCCATCGCAGTCAACGCGCGCGCTTATGGCAAGCTGTTTTAACGTTTATTCCTTAAAACTGACTAGTATCTATTTTGATGTTAGTAGTGCTTATATTTGTTCTAGTAATAAATACTTAAAGATTATCTATTTAATAAGCCTATTAACTTGGATATTAGTATTGTTATCACTATCAAATATTAACTAATAAATTGCAGTTTTAAATAAAGCAATTGTAATAATGAGGTTAAAAAATAACTGGTAACAATTGGGATAGACCATAGTGTGAATGGACAACTAAAGACCTGTTATTTGTTGCTGGTATTGTTGAAAAAAAAAAAAACAGCATATGCTGGTTAGGTAGGTTTTGAAGCTGGGATGCTGGTTCTTTGCTGGTTTAAGCTGGTCCTTAGATGGTTTAAGCTGGTTCTTTGCTGGTTTATGCTGGTCTTTTGCTGGTCCTTAGCTGGTCATGTGCTGGTCCTAAACTGGTCTGACCAGCACATGACCAGCTTAAACCAGCAAAGGACCAGCTTAAACCAGCAAAGAACCAGCTTAAACCAGCTAAGGACCAACTAAAACCAGCATCCCAGTTTTAAAACCTACCTAACCAGCATTTGCTAGTTTATTCAACAACAACAATCAGAATACATTATTAGTACATATATTTACAAAGTTATTTGCCACTATTGGGTTGCTTACTAGTCATTACAGTACTAGTAACAAAAAACAGATGTTAGTTAGTTTTAAGGAATAAATGTTAAGCCAGCTTGCCATAGTCGTTTGCAGTATTTAGACTTTGAGGACTAGAATGGAAGCATAATGTCAAATTTTGTTGCTGTCTGGGTAGCTCTCATATACAGAAAATACATTTAGAATTTCTCATTTCAGTAAAAACTGAAATCACTGCGCTTATTGATCACTTATCTAGTTAAAAAGTCATCCACTTTGTAGTGTTTCATGTGCAATCCAAAGCTGAGGTGAAACCATTGAGATGTCAGGGAGAAGTTTTGATTCAAACTTGAGTGCATTGTTTCTTAGTCACAGTTTAATTTTGGATTCAATGCATCAAGTCAGTTGTTTGCATCTGTAGTTTAGTGCAGTTTGTGTGCAATCTACAGTATGATATGAACTGATTTATGATGGTTATTGTAAACATTCTGAAGTGAAAGTGCATGCATTATTGTTTGTTTCTGGTGGATGTGGTAGAAATGGATGTTAGGCAACTAAAAAAAAAATGTTTATTGGAATGAATCAGACCTACACCATGCTGTTTGTAATAAATCAATGCAATTAATCAGACATTGTCATAATGCAGCTGATATTGATATCAATGCTAAACTTGAAGTTAGGAGCTATTGTGTTTCCTAACTATGACTCACAAGACACAGTAAAAGTCTATTGGTTCAGAGATATGCTGTGGTTCACTGTGCTTGCAACTGCTGCAGTTTGACCACTGAGCTCCAGTTATTTGTATATTCTGCACTGCTGTTTTTAATCTAGCCTGGTATTGGTGTAACCCGTATACAGGCCACAAAAGCCTCCCGAATGATTCTTTTCGTTGAGGGGGTGATTTGTATTGCATAACTTTAGTTCTTTGCTTTTGAAAATGAATCTGAGAAAACATAATACATCAGCTGTGGCAGCCTGTAAAAACTTTGAGAGGTGGGCTTTATAAATCTAGACCTCCAGTATTATAGAAAACGGAAGGTTACTTAATAAACCCTGCAAAATTATTGTATCTGATTTCAAATCCAACAAATAAAAGCATTGTATGCAACTTTTCCAATTAAATTGCCGTTTTAATGTATTAATGTCACCTACAGCCTGACTTTTCTTGGCTGGTTTATCTCAGATGATATTTTTGGCAATGTGTTGCACCTCAGAGGAAATCAGTTGCAGAATAACAGGGGCAGATGTCCAGTGGTCATTTATTTAACTTTCTTGACATGCCAGAGCATATAGATTTTCTCTCCTTGCAAGACATTCCTCTTAAATTGGTTCATCAGTGGAATTCTTTTAGCCGTAGAGAAGGTGCTGTGCTTTTGTGTCGGTGACTGGCCGGGGTTCATGCAGACCACATTCCAAATCCCCCTCTGAGGACGACAATAATTAATATTCATCAAGATAATAAGGTTGTTTTCACTCATTCAGCTCAGTTGTCTTCCATTTCTCTGGTTCGTTGGTTGCCATAGTGAGATACTGCAGTGATTCAGCTACTGTTTCTGCTGCTCTTGTTGAGCTTAGAGGCTATTAGAATATAAAGCACCGCCCATCATCACCTATTCGCTATGCACCACATGTTCGCACTCTCGGTTTTGGGATGGATCCATAAGATTAGTGAGTCACATCCCAAGTTAATTCAAGTTCCAGTTTGTTCAGATGAAGTCATGAGCTTGAAAATTAACTGTGTTCCTCACGCAAATAAGCAGACTGCACTGGGCCTTTTATATTATAATGGTGTTTAAATAAGAACAACATGTTTGATTCGACAGCCACAAAGAAACATTGAGAATCTAATAAATCAAAGATAAAACTAGGAGGCGGCTGCATGCTAGACAGGAAGTGTAGTTGATTCTGGTGTGAGCCGAGCTGAAGAAAGGTTTAGAGCTTGAACCATTTTTTATTAGTTACTGGACTGAGTGAATTTCATAAAGTTTGCAATGAAAATAGCCGCAGAATTGATGTCCGACCCTCAGACAGAGCAGAACCAGATCGTACGCCAAAGGGCTTTTAAGACATTCCAAAGATTATGTCACCAGACTCTCATCCCAACGGACGATCGGTTAATTTCTCAGCTCCATCCCTGACCTCAGACCGTCTCGGGTGAACTGAGATCCATTCGGATGTTGGGAAGAAAAAAACGGGGTCATTGTGGAGTCAACCACTCACAACTTTACATCACTCTTGATCTCATCCTTTTGGCTTAGGCAAGGATTCTCTGATGATCAGGCAGTTCCAGTACCTCTGCTGTGGTGTAGTTAAACTCATTCTTACAGGTCTCTGGTGGAGCACTAAAGCCATACGCAGTTGCAGCATCTGGTCTCCAGAGTGGCGTACAGAGTGGACAGCAGAGATTGCATGCCAGAGGGCTGTTGCCCCTGCATCTGCGTTTCTCATTATGGTTTGAAGGGAGGTGTGTCTGTACACACATCTTGTAAAGCCATGAAGGGTCAGTGTGTGACCACCTCCTTGTATTTACAGAAAAGGTGTAGGTTCATATCCCACATGAACTATAACCCCTTGTGCCTTTGGGCTGTGCTTGCAAAATTTTGGGAAGTTGTACATGTCTGTTGCCCCTTGTGTGTCTAATAATTATTAATTTTAAAGTATATATTTATATGCTTTATGTAAATAATTAAAATAATATATATATATACATATATATATATATATATATATTAGTGCTGTCAATCGATTAAAAATTTTTATCGCGTTAATCACAGTCATGGACTGTGATTAATCATGATTAATCGCAAAATTAAAATACTAAAATATGTTGAAATAAAGAAATGCATGCCAAACTAGTTTAAGGAAACAGAACCTTTCACACCTCCGCCAGGTATGAGACATAATCCTTATTATTCTTTTATCATTATTCTTTTGTTTTTATTCAGCCATTATCGGCCTTTAAACTGGCAATAAAACATTTACCAAACCACATCGCTTCAATCCCAGTATACATTTACCCAACTATTATCAAAAGTATTTCTAAATAAATACAACAAAACATTTTCTTGCGACCTTACGTGAAGTATTATGACAAAATGCATTAAGAAGAAGAATTGGTCCTGTTCTGCAGGTGCATTAGAGCTAACATTAGCATCATGCTTCATAAGACAATTTATGAGATTAATAGTACACTTTTACTCAGAACTCACTTTAAACCACCATTGAGTGTTTGTAATAACTTCCTTTTGCGATCACATGTGGAATTTGGTCGTTTACTGTTGTCAAAATATGCTATTTATAGCCTTTTATATCGCTGCACAAATTAGCATAGATGTACACATTCATCTCAAGAAAATCACATACAAACCATATCCTATCGTAATCATGTGTTTATTATCTTATATAATCTATAGTGGCTGTTGTCATGTTTATTTCTGCTGTGTAAAAGCCTTAACATGTGCTCTGACTGAAACTCACGTTGTTTGTGATGTTACAGCCGCCTCTCCTTTCTTAAGTTGCCAGGGATACATTCCAAGTATAATACACATTAGTAAAATGATCTATTTTAATTTTTATTTGTCTGTATACACTTTGGGCGGCCGTGGTACATTATAAAATATGGGGCAGTCGTGGCCTAATGGATAGAGAGTTGGGCTTGTAACCCGAAGGTCGTGGGTTCGAGTCTCGGGTCCGGCAGGGAATACCACGACTGAGGTGAGACCCTTGAGCAAGGCACCAAACCCCCAACTGCTCCCCGGGCGCCCACTGGCTGCCCACTGCTCCAGGTGTATGTTCACTACTGTGTGTATGCACTTGGATGGGTTAAATGCAGAGCACAAATTCCAAGTATGGGTCACCATACTTGGCCACACACCACTTCCCCTTTCCCCCTTTCCTAAAAGTATTGGGTAGGGGGTTGTTGTGCTTTATGGTTAGGTTTAGGTTTCATAGGTTTCCCTTAGGAGAATCTAGTTACACTCATTACAAATGTCATTATCATTTATGTTTTTGTACTAGGGTGAAGTCTTTGTCTTTTTAAGTGACATTTTGAAAAAATTCATGGTTGTCATGTTTTCTGTACTGATTTGGGGGTTACAAAAACGCACAACTCAGCTACTTTTAGGCCATCACTTTTGAGTTATTATGGCTTCTTATTATTGTTTAATCAGTTTCCAATGCATTGTCAAATATTCCTTTTCACCCCAATGATTTTGGAAGTAAAATGGTTTGTGAACATTGTTTCTTCTTGACTCTTGAATTCTGGAGATTTGACTCAAGAATCTGTTCTAACCATGTATTTTGTAGATGTCACTCAAAAAGACAAAGATTTGGCTTTAGATAGTACATAAACATAAAATGGATAACTGTCAAAGTAGCATTTGTTATAAGCATAACTTGAATCTCCTGATAGAGAGAGGAAGACAAAATACTGCAGCCATGGCTTGTACGTCTCAGTCTGATATAGATTTGTTTGACTGTGGGGGCAACAACTCAAATATACGGTTCTCCATATGGCAACAGGCATACAGGACACGATACCTCTCTTTGAATCTATCTGCAAATGGGATGGTATAGTCTGTGTTCAGTTAAAACTACACACGGTGAATTTCATAAACTCTGTACTGGACTCGTCCACTCGATGCCGCCAGATGTTTCCAATTTCGCACTGTAACCGAAGCTGTATCAGCTGGTGTCATGTTCAAAGGACCCAGCAGCACGTGTGGTTCTTTGTTTTGTTCAACGCGCAGACCTCCTTCCACGAACATTTCCACAAACACACTCAGCAGGTTGGAGGGTGTGGGAAAAAGATGGTCCCCTGAAGCCAGAACATCCTAAATGCTGGCCAAACCAAGGCTGATAAGGCCTCCTTTTTTCCCCATGGTACAAATGTATCTGATGTAGATTAGCAGTGCATGTACATATCTGAGGCCCGCAGATGGTTTTCTTCTTTCCCACCAGCTCCTGTGGAGCACATCTACCATGGCTTATGCTGGACTACTGTATTGAGAATGTAGGTTCAACTCAACCGTTGAGTCAAGGTAAAGGGATGGTGGCACACAATGCATTTAATGAAGACTAGTATCCTTATTTGCTGGTTTATTATAAGTATGGTTGGGAATTGAAAATAATTTTTAATGGTTTGAGTTGTCTGGTTCCTTAACGGTTCTAGTTCTGAATATTTTAGTATTTGTAAGGAATAGATATTTGGATAAAAAGTTATATAAAAAGATCATTTTGAGTAGACAGTTCAGTAGCTTTTTAGGTTTTAGAGTTGGAATAGATGCATATGTGATATTTTTTTTTTTTAAATACCACTGAAAAATTGAATGTGCATTTTTAAATGCATTTTATAGTTAAACTACTAGTCATACTGTATGCACAACCAGTCAGTAATTACATTGATTTAAGTCTCACAGTTAGTTGTAAGCTGCGTTGTTTGATTCACTAAGAAGAACTGGCTCATAAGAGTCATTTATTCAGGAACTGGACTGCATTAGTGAGAAGAATCGATTCATTAGCTTCATTTGTTTTTGAATCAGACTACACTGGTTGTGCTGTATCTTTTTGATGCACAAAAAGAACAGAGTCATTCATTTAGGAGTCGGTTCTGCTATTTTTTATTCATTTATTTTTTAAATGAAATGCTTCTGAATAAGAATTGGTTCTCAGTTTCCAACTGTAGTTATAAGGCTCAGTGTGTGGTTGGTGTTTGCAGATCTTTAAGATACTCCATTATTTTAGATAAGTGCTTCAACATGAAGCCTCTCTTGCCAAGTCTCACTGGATCTCAGAGTGAGTGATTTGCTCAAACAAGCAGAAGTTGCATTGGAATCGATCACGAATGGCCAGGTTGGTTGTTTTCCTGGATTTCTTTCGGTTATCTTGTAAAAGCAAGAAATTTTAGGAAAATAATCCCACTGTGACAGCATGTTTGCTTAAGATCAAATGATAGTCAACGTGAAGTTAATTTGGTCCAGCACTAAACATCCTTTAAAATGGAAATATTTGAGTTGCCCAATGTTGAGATTGATGGTGTTACTTTATGGTTGCTTAGGGTTTCTTTTTAAGGTCTTTTTGGCTTTCAGGGCCTTTTCTCACTCATCATTTACACTGAAGGGGCCAATATATTGTCTTTACCTCATCCGCCCTCTCAATCTAACCGAAATGAACTTTTGAAAAAACATAATTCTTTAAAGCCGTGTTTGCAGTCATTACAGTCTTCCAGCACAAGTGTTGTTTGAGGTGTCGTGAGCGACGTGGATGTCTTCCACTGGGTGGGAAAGCATTTTGGACATCGAGTGATAGATGATCAGCGTTGGTCTGGCCAGCTGTGGTTGTTTTCATCCCCAGCGTCTTGGCCAGAGTGGTTTCAGTGTTTAACAGAGCAGCTTCTTTGGGATTGTTTAGCTCTAGATTTCTGCTCTGTCAGACCGTTGTGTGGAATGGAGGTTCTGGCTAATGGAGGAAGGCAGCAACACTTGCTCAGAAATATTAGTGGTCTACATACCCACAAATCTGCTATCTTCTCCTTTTCGTAATGGAAGATTATAAAAAAAGTACAAAACTGCCTTGAGGTGCTTGGAATCAGCAGGTGTGAACAGCTTGGAGACCATTATTAAGTGTTATTGAGGGCATGCTTTAAATTAAATAGGGCATACCTGTTTTCATTTCAACTGTGTTACACTTTGTCAAGGGATAGACTGTGCCTTGCACACCAAGAGTTTTTTTTTTTTCTTCAAATGGGCCATTTTCTATAATTAAACCGCAAGCCCTTTGTCGTATTAAGTGGTCTGGGTTAAACACATGACCCAGAGTGTTGGAAAGATGCCCAAAGATGGAAAGTCAGAAACGGTGATATAACACTTTCAACATGCTGTTATAAAATTAGCAGAATTAAAAGATATATGGCCAATGTCTTGACCTGATTTGATTGGTATGAACTCCACTTTATAAATATACGGTTTATGAATAATATGGTATAGTTAGAACCCTTTTATATTTAGCTGGAATCCAAGAGTATTTCTCTTCATGCCATGTAGTTTAACGTGGCATTAAATGTAAGAAAAAGAAACTTATCTTGGACAAAATAGCAGTTGTCTAGGTTCGTTTGCTGTGGTACATGTCCAGCCCTTTGGAGGTCTGTTCCAGCTGTTAGTAAAAGTGGCAGTGCCCATTGAATGCATCTGTGTAACTTTGTTTCAGCCTTTGACAAAATCTGGGACATTGCCTCAATGTCTGGAGAACCAATCATAATATTTTTGTTCAAAGTCAAACTTTTAATCTGAAAACCTCAATGAATAGTTTATGAAAGCTTATATTGTGTTTAAAATAAAACAAAATTTATATATTATTTGATGTAAATTTAATTTATATTGTTTCATATTATAAAATATACATTATAATTATAATTTAATTAATTATAATTTATAATTAAGATATATTTCTACATTATATATATTTTTTTTATTTTT
Organism: Spinibarbus caldwelli; assembly: GCA_039654775.1. Taxonomy (NCBI): domain Eukaryota; kingdom Metazoa; phylum Chordata; class Actinopteri; order Cypriniformes; family Cyprinidae; genus Spinibarbus; species Spinibarbus caldwelli. The sequence continues at coordinate 9,101,986 of CM077253.1, read as the reverse complement.
GTTCTGAAACCTCAAAATATATATGTATAATATATAATGTGTGAGTGTATGTGTGTGTGTGTGTGTGTGTGTGTGTGTACATACTTATGGGCGGCTTTGGAGGCTTCACTTTCGAGAAGAAGTGTTTGGTACACATAATCGTCGTTGGAGGTATTGTGTGTGGGTGTGTGTGCCTGTACTTTCTTAAACATATGAGAGTGTTCCTGCTTGTGTGTGTGTTTCTCAGTCCCTGTGATGCTGACAGACTGAAATTAGCTTTGGATTCCCATATGCACAGGGCAGGCTTCCAGCAGACCCCAATTACAATGCAGCAAAGCCAGAGAGGGTGCAGGGCAGACTGTGTGGAGCCCTCCTGGTCTGCTCCCTCGCTCAGGCACACACACACACTGTCACTACCACAGACTTGACAGACTACCGCAATGAGGCGCACAGCACGCGCAGATCTGACTCACACATACAGGCACTTACACACACTTTTATGTGGACACCTGCATCATAAGACTCATTCACACACATTTTAGATTAACCACATGTGCAGCTGTGTGCAAGATTCAACACCACCAGTCACTCTGGAGTTAATCGAGTTAAACCTGGACACACATTGAGACATACTTACCTACTTAAAACAAATATCCTGTGGGGTAGAAAGTGAAAAGAAGTAGCATTAGAATTTTGCAGAGGGGGAAAAATATATATATAGCTATAGTCCACCACCGGAGGGAGCCTTTCTGATTCGTACAGTATGACAGAGCAAAAGTATTTCCTGTGATTCTGTTTTTATTTACTTTATGAAAACATGTGAAATCCTGTGGTCGATTGTAAAGAATTTTATTGTGAAGTCATTTTTCTTTCACAGTGATTGAGAAAGACATGATTATTTCCCTTGGCCTGAAATTGATTTTGTGGCTTTTCGTAGTAATGCAGACAGTTAGGGTCTATGACAGGCTCATCTTAGAACTGCTCATGTCTTCATTTTGTCTTCAGTCCTTGGTTAAGGCTTAGATTGTCAGAAAATCTGTGAGTCGCAGTATGTGCAGGACTCAGCAAATAAGACATATATACATTGCTATTTAAAAAAAAAAAGTTAAAACATTTGTTTTTTTGTTATTAAAAAAAAAAAAAGATTTCTTTAAATTCATAAACTCACTTTTCTTGGAAAATGGGACTGCATACAGTCCATAATGTTTGTGTTTAAATCTAAGTGGCACTGGCAACCTATAACTAGCTTACTTTTAAAATGTGCTATAAAGGGGATCAATGTTGATCTACAGTGTTCCTTCAAGAGATTTAGTGAAAGGCAGAGTCAAATGTGGGGTTCAGTTGTCCCTTTGCATGTGAATACAATTTTCCTGTAATGCTCTTATTCCACAAAGGGAACCAGAAAACCACACAATTCATAATTCCTCCGATAATAAGCTCTCATTACTTTCAATCTTTCATCTCCTTTCTGCTTTGCAGATCCTTCATACTTGAGTAGCTGGGCTGGATGAGTCAAGTTCTTCTAACAAGCATATGTAAATATTTAAGCTCCCGTCTTACAGAATGTTTATAATTAATTTGGACCTAGAAAAGCGCCTAATCCAGGAATCATAATTTCAACAATAAGGTCGTCATAGTTTGCAGGTACACAAGCTGCAATTTTATGGATGAGGAATTGCTAATTTAAAAAGGAGCTGGAGGAACACTCAGAGGAGACCTTTGTGGTTTTAATTTATAATAATTGGCCCACCAGCGTTTTTTAGCTTCATTTTGGGCATTAGTATTGGCATTAATATACGACAGGGTTAACACTCAGTTGGCTTTAAAGGGTCCTCTTGGCTCTCTTTTGCATCAGTGTGGGCTGCAGTTGAATAGTTTTACTAAAAAAGGGGGGTCATGTTAGCCACAGTCTCTATTTTAGGCACCTGTCCATCATTGCACCGATATTCTGCTGTAGGAGGACATTCCTTAAGTTTACACCCCAAAAGAAATGAGAGCTGAAGGGAAAATGAAGTATTTCAAGCTTGGATCTCTCTAACAAACATGCCAACATTAACCAAAATAATCATCATGACAGGGATTTAAAGGAATTTTAGTTAAAGGGCAAAAACTATGACTAAATCAGAGAGTAAGAATATGACCACCTTGTGTGTTTTTTTTTTTTTTTTTTTTTTTTTTTTTTCATTTTAATACAGTGACGCTTCTTGTTTTAACTGAAGCAATAATATCTTGACTTATTAGCTGACAGTAAAATGCAGGTACAACATGTGTGCACATGGTGTGCTGCTGCATTATGAACCCATGCAACATGTGGAAAGCTACTTAAGCATTCTTGTCATAACTGTAAGCGAGCCTGCTTGTGTAATCTATCTTTTTTGTAATGCATGCTTTTTTAGATTTTTGGATAATGTTGAACTGCTTTCTGTTAGTTCACTTATGCTTGTTTCTCTAACTAATGTCCTTTTCCATTTGTCCTGTCAGGTTTTCTAAGAAGAATTTTCAATGAAGAGCAAAGAAAGGACGATTATGGATCCGTTGCATCAAAACAGGACTTGGTGGTGGGTATTGGTGATCCTCTATGTGGCGCTACAACTCGTGACCATCCACTCATCCATGGTTCCTGGAACATTGCAGCTCCAGTTAGATGAGGAACAGCCAGCAGGAACTGTAGTAGGTGACATAAGTGCTGGCCTCCCACCTGACATGACTGCAACCCACTATTTCATCTCAGATCATCAGGGCACAGGTGTCGGGACCGATCTGGACATCGACGAGAGTACAGGGATAATAAAAACCGCAAAGGTCCTAGACCGAGAAGTACGGGACCGTTACAGCTTCATAGCAGTCACCATAACCGGAATAACAGTAGAAGTCACCATCTTAGTAAATGACATCAACGATCACGCTCCAGTGTTCCCAAGAAAAAGAGCCACGTTTAAGATTCCAGAACAGACAACCATTGGCACCAAGTTTCCTCTTGAGCCTGCCTTGGATGCAGATGAGAACCAGCTCACTACGCAAGGCTACATAATAACAGATGGAAATGTAGGACAAGCTTTTCTTCTTGAAACCAAACGAGGATCCAACAAAGTGCTCTACTTGGATTTGGTAGTCAATTCAGTTTTGGACAGAGAGACAAGATCTTCATACACTCTACTCTTGGAAGCATTTGATGGTGGTTCACCCAAGAGGACAGGACAAATGATCCTGGATGTGATCGTGCAGGATATCAACGACAACGCCCCAGTCTTCAACCAGAGTCGTTACCATGCAGTGATCTCTGAGAACCTTCAACCTGGGAACAATATACTGCAGGTGTTTGCTTCAGATGCTGATGAAGGCGACAATGGGTTGGTGCTTTATGATATCAACAGGCGACAGAGCGATCCTGATCGCTACTTTGTCATTGACTCTCGAACTGGAGTCATCACTCTGAACAAGCCTTTGGATTTCGAAATGAGAAGAGTCCACGAGCTTGTGGTACAGGCTCGGGACAATGCCAGTCAACCAGAGGTCACCAATGCTTTCGTGACCATCCAGGTGCGAGACTACAATGACAACCAGCCCACCATGACCATCATCTTCCTCAGTGAAGATGGTTCTCCACGCATCTCTGAAGGAGCGCAGCCTGGCCAGTACGTGGCTAGGATTTCGGTCACGGACCCTGATTATGGAGAATATGCCAATGTGAATGTATCTTTGGAAGGGGGTGATGGAAAGTTTGCTTTGACCACCAAAGACAGCATCATCTATCTCATTTGCGTAGATCAGATCCTTGATCGTGAAGAGCAAGACCATTATGAACTCAGAGTCTTGGCCACAGATTCTGGCACTCCTCCGTTACGGGCAGAGTCTTCATTTACCATTCAGGTCACGGATGTTAACGACAACCCACCTTTGTTTGACCAACAGGAATACACCCAGGTTATTCCAGAGGTTGCCTTTCCGGGAAGTTTTGTTGTACAGGTTACAGCACGGGACAAAGACCAGGGACCCAATGGAGATGTTCAGTACAGCATCCTACAGAACGAAGAAACTCATTCAGACTGGTTCAGTGTTGACGCAGTCACTGGTATTGTCACCATTTTGACCCAGTTAGATTACGAAACGGACCCTATGCCGAGTGTAACTGTGATTGCTGCTGACAGGGGTCGACCGCCTCTATCTTCTACAGCTGTGGTCAAAGTGATCCTACAGGATATTAATGATAATGAACCTGTGTTTGGCAGCAAGTTCTACAATGCATCCATCAAGGAGAACACCGCAGCAGGGACCTGTTTTATGGAGGTAGAACTGTTATTTCTTTGTCTCCAAAATGCTGAATTTGGGCATGAAGTGTGTGAAAACCCCAATGTAGAATGACTGTATATTTTAGACAGATTGTTAGAGTGCACTTTTAAAGTGTGTAAACTGAGTAAATGGAAACAGTCATTTTAGGAAATTGACTTGGAAACCAGCATGATGAATTGTAAGATATTGGGGAGCGAGCTTAAGTAAGCTTTGTTTAGATTGGACTGCTTCAGTTGGGAGTTACTCACTCTCCTCAGGCTGTGGGGGATTGTTTTTTACTAGCTGTTTTTACTTACACCTCACGATGGTTTTCATTGTAGTGCAGAAGGTGGTGCAGATGAGTTCACATTTAAAGGTGAAGGACTTTTCTACTAGGGAAGTGAATCATAAATAATTAAGCAATTCTGGCTGCAATTCCTCTTAATGATTCTTTTTTATTGGTTCCATTAGTGATTCTTTTAGTTCTTTTTATTTAAATATTAATTATAAAAAATGTTTCTGGGAAAAAAGGATTCCATTGCGAGATAATGAGTCAGTTTGACTTTGCGTTGTTTGTGTTTGATTCACTACAATGAACCAAATCATTAGAGTCATTTGTTCTATAATTGGACTACACTAGTCATGCTCTGTTTCAAGCTGTAGATTCAGTAGTGGTATTGTGACGCCACTGAACAAGTAGTGTGGGAAACTCTGCCAGATTACTTTAGTATAGTATTCTGTCCGCATTTGTGGACAAACGTTATTTGGTTCTGGTATTTACAAAGAACCGGTTCTAGATTCATAACCTTTACTTTTCATGTGAAAAAGTGTGAGGGGTCACTTGAGGTTTGCACTTTGGTCTCATCTGGCCTTGAATTCATAGTCCCTGTTGTCTGCTCACTATAAAAGACACAAACCTTTTTTTTGTTCTCTGTGTTTTATCAATGTCTGTACGGGGACTTCAAAGTGTTTTTCTAATAAGTTTCTCCACAGGCAAATTCAAAGCTGGTAATACGTTTCCTAGTAAATCAAAATGTGTAATTTCACATGGTCACATATCAAGTGAAGGCACATTAATGCTTTCTCTGTGGTGGATTTGTGCTGGCGGGGGTTGAGACACACTCCAGCGAGCTGACAGAGGGCCCAGCAGACGGGAACTTGGCCCTGGGGTTTCTCTGGAGAGAGGGAGGATCGTGCCTGGGAGAGGTTTTGGGACTTCTTTCTGCTGTAGAGTGGGAATAGGAGCTGCGCAGGGTCAAGTAGGAGGTCTGGGAGTAAAATTAGAAGTTTAAAGTGGTATTACTTAAGTTCGGAATTAGGAATCGGATCAGCAGCGCTCGGGTCTACAAATCAAGTGCAAATCAAATCTGATCGAGTGGCTCCTGTCTTGCTGTCAGTTTCCATCCTCATTGAATGAGTGCTAATGGTTTATAGACGGTTGCCAAAAGACTTCAGTTTTCAACACGAGAACAATATAAGGAGTTACTAACTCTATCCTTACAACCATCAAAGTGAACTTGCCAAGGCCGAGGTCCAAACCAACTGTCTCTCAGGCTGTGGCATGAACGACTGCTGTAGATGGGAGCTGGCATGCCACTCAAGAGCAGTTGGGAGTTTGATGATGCACAGACTGCAGAAATCACTGCCAAATCCACATCCAAGCATCACAGCACGGCACTTGATGAGTTGCTTTTTTCCCTTCATCAGAGATCCCTGAGCGCAGAGTTCCCACCGCCTCCCTTTTTCTGAATCAAAGCTTCTGTCCAAATGCCATTACAATGGGGCTATTGTGATCATTCATTTAACATCTGAACTGGGCTTGATTTCATTTTTTTCCAGTGTATCCCTCACAGCGGAGCATGATTAGTTTAATGTGTACTGGCACTGCCGATTTACAACTTTTTAGGTTTTGTCACTTTACTTGTGCGTCACTGCCGTTGGGCTGAGGAATAATTAACTGGGTTTTATTTCTCTTTTGGTGGAATTTCCACCCTTTGTAGTGTGAAAACTCTAGCGACTATACCCAGTTTTATTTTAACCGTAAAGATAACATGCAAAAGACTTGTGGCATTGGAATCAAGGGTGTCTAAAATTACTAGACATGTTACTAAATTCTTACAGCCATAACTCTGCTTTCAATTATTACGCATTATTATTTATAAAGCGTGAAACTGAGTTAATTATCAGTCAATTTAGTTTTCATTCGTTTTCGTGATGGTTTTATTTAAGTTTTAGGGCCAGATTTACTAACACCTTGCGCCAGCACAAACAGTCTTTTGGCGTTAAAATAGTACTGTCAGAATTTACTAAAGACGCACAGTGAAGAATTAGCGCTGAAAAGGCATGGACACAATTATTTGAATATTGAATTTGCATTTGTATGAATTTCCCTTTCAGACGCAAAATTTATGGGAGGAGAGTATTAAAATGAATCACACAATGTGATTTACTAATGTTTGCGCTCATCAAATTACTGGTGTTTGCACCATTATTTAATTAATTATAATTTGCCCTGTTTAGTAAATCTGGCCTTTAGTGTTTTAGGGCTGCCAAAGTTGTGCTAACTGTTATCATTCAATTCAAATTTAATTCAGTTCACTTTAGTGTCTCAGCATAGTCTAGTGTTATTTGTATGTAGTGTAGTGTTTTACTTCGATTTGGAGTAATGAAAATGTATTTTGGATTAGTTTCAGTTATGTTAGTTTTTGGCTTTATTAAGTTTCATGTAGAACATTTCTCGTTTTGTACTGTAGTACTTACTTGACAAACTTTTGTCAGCAGTCATTAGTTGAGGCCGTTTATTTTGTATGTAAGCAACGATCCCAGTTGGTATCATACAAAAGCCAAAATTCTGTATTGATCCAACCCTGCTATTGTGTAATTTTAGAACCCTCTAACCAGTCTGAGAGTTTGGAGCTCCTATGGAGGACACAGATGAAAGGCTTCTCCTTGGTAGATGCACAAGAATGGCTTGAACTCAGCTGCTGTTTTGTCTCCTCTGCTAGGACACTTCACTTTTAAGGCTACTATTCACAACACACTCCAGCTGCGGTCTTGGACATGTTCACCACCGGAGTGACGAGCGTCTTTCAGTCTGTGTGAGGCAGCTGCATAATTGGTACATTTAGTCAAGTCTCCCTTTTCTTAATGATTTGAATTGAGAGAGCTGTGAAAAAGATGGAGTGTGGTTGCTCCACAGGTCTCCACAGCACAATAAGGCAGGAAAGGCCTTTGTTCTATTCAGATTCATTGAGGGCCCTGAACAATCATCTGTTAACGTAGTCTTGTTAGCGCTGCATTTTATTTCTAAAGCCTTTATTCACTTTTTTTCCCCTGAAACACTCATCTTTGTTCTTGTTTGTGCTTTTTTTCTATGATATATAATAGGCTCCAGAAAACATTACCATTCTCATGCACAGCAGGGCTGGAGATAAATTGAATATTAAGGGTATATTAGCAGTAATTCTGCTGGGGTTATAAAATTAAGCAGTATTGTGAACATTGAAATGATTTTAATACACTTTTTGTTTGGCCATTGCGTTTCATAAAGACTAGTTAAGTTAATTTCACAATTGTTCTCTTCTTTCATTAAACATAAGTATGAGAGACTTATTATGATCGATTTAAACATCAAAAATGAGTCTCCACAGCTCCTTATCTGATCTGACTTCACAGCTCATTGGGAAGGTGTCAGAATAACCTCACCACACCAAAAACTTCTTAGAGAGATCTGTGAACACTGGAGGCTCTTTAAGAACTTGAGAGGAGTCCGAATATTTGAGCCAAACCAAAATATTTTGGCATTTGCCTGTTTCAGAACTCTGAGTACAACTTGTGCGTCTATCAGTTTTCCTTTGTAGCCTCAAAGACGTTTCCTGTCTCAGTCGTGCCTTGGCAGCTCTCTGCTGGAAGTGAACTCCAAGTCCTGCACTGTCCTTGAAAAGACATCACTGATATTGTTCCATTTATCTTCCACAGTCTTTGATTGCCCCCGTGCCTTAAAAAATAGACTCGCAGGGCTTTCTTTGGTCAAGGGCAGCACTATATGTCTTTACCTCGTTGCCAGGTTTTTCAAAGGTGTATTCGTGTTCGGGACAATTTGGGGCATATTACTCATATCATTGCAGCCAGAGATGTGATCACTCACAGCATCAGACAAGTACACTCCAGCTGTGTCTCTTTTCCTCCATCATTAGACATTAAATCAGACAAATTGTTGGAAAGTCATAAGCAGAAAGAGGTTTCCGGATACTGACAGCAACTGTTGTCCAAAAACTTGATAGTAGTTTGTACAATTCCTTAGCTTACTTATTTTCCACAGCAATTAGCAGAACACAGTGCAGATCCAGAATGCATCTGGACTATGACACATTTCTTATAATATACAATATATTTTAATATTTTTCAATAATTTAAGTATTTTAAATTTATTTATTTCATTTGTATTTCTTGAATTACTTTGATTCTGAATCTTCAACAGTACTGGCCTTCAATTAATTTTTACATGGTATGTTCAGGCACTCTAAATTAATACTCATTTGTGTCATCTATTTCTTGTCTAATACTTTAAACGTATTCGATGAAATATGATCTAAAGTAGTTAAATGCTATGCATATTTTAGGACTTTCAGAAATTATATGTATTTAATGTAATCTGTTTTTGCTGTGTTGCTTCAGAAATTGTTTACAGCAAATTTACATTGATCTCACTGCTGTGCTTTTACTCACTGGCTCAGTTTTTCTTTGAATGCTAGACTCAAAACATCAACAAGCAGAGCTCAGCAGGCTTTTGCATGGACCTGGTTCCTGGTCTGAGGAGGAGTGGATGTGTGCATGCCTCATTAAGCTGCACACACACTACCATATGGCATTTTTCTCTTGATCAGATGTCCAGTTTTTTTGTTTCAGAATATGCCTCAGATCCTGCCTTTTTCCTTCAGTCTCCAAAAGCCATTCTCTGCTTTTCCAATGACTTGGTCACACTGCTTTAGTGCACACAAAAGACGATCATTCCTCCAGTCTGGTTTGATGCCAGACAACTTTGCATAGTTTTTGCTCGTTTTCACAACGGCCTTGAAAAAGAGGATCATAGCAACCGCTTTTTGATAAATTTCTTTGGATTCTGAAGCAGAAACTGTGTAGAAACTGTGTAGCTCAACATGGCCACTTTTGGTTTTGGAAGTTGACTATTTATGTTGTTGGTTTTTGTAAGAATAAAGAGATTTGGATAGAATTGACCGATTTGAATGCCGTTTATTTGCCGTTTATTTCCTTTTATGATTGCAGTGATTTATCTAGTTCAAATAGTTGACAATAACAAATTTGTTATTTATAATTTATATTTATAATTTTTTTCAGTTATTGGTTTGCTATGTATATTTTTGTTTTGTTTTTCATTTTTAATTTTCAAATGTTATCAAATTATCGGTCACACATTAAGGTCTAAATCTCACTATTAACAAACGACTGTGACCTTTGCCTCAATAAACTCCTAATTTGCTGCTCATTAATAGTTAGTAAGGCAGTTATTAAGTTTAGGTATTGGGTAAGATTAGGGATGTAGAATATTGTAATGCAAATTATGTGCTTCATAAGTACTAATAAACAGCCAATATGTTGATAATAGGCATGCTAATAAGCAACTAGTTAATAGTGAGAACTGGTCTCTATACTAATGTGTTACCCAAATACTGTATCATATATAATTCAATAAAATGCAGTTTTCATGTATATATTAAAGAGTTAAAAATGTAAACAGATTAAAAAAAAAAAATATCGAAATCAAGACCCTGGGAAAAAAGTATACACACACACACACACACACATATATATATTGGGTTGTTTTGCACTTTGATAAATTGCAGTTCTCATTACACGGCATAACTTAAACAATTACAAGTATCTTCCAAATATTTGCACATTTTGTAGATGTTTTTGCATAAACAGAAAAAACAAATTGCCCAATGAATGTTGAATGTTGCCTTGCTAATATTAACTTCTGAGCTCTCTGTTTATTTGTGTGCAGTTGTTTACAGGCAAACCTTACAATCAATGTCACCAACTAAGCAAATACAAGAAGAGGGAAAGCCAGGCAGACAGTCTCGGTGGCATACTTCTGTCTTCTCCCCTGCAGGCGCTCTATCACTTTTGGGCCAAGCCTCCGCTGTTTTTAGTTCTCCTCCGTGCTGCTCTTTCCTGCCGCTAACTGCCGTGCCCCTGCTACCCTGGCTCTGTGGTTTAGCACAGTATTTACACAGAGCAGCCCAATTGCAGGAAACGAGATGTACTACTTAATGTGTTTGCAAATATAATACTTCCTCGAGCACTTCGTTTGAGGCTAAGCGGGCGCACTGAAGTGAATATAAATATGGACGCACATCTGGACGTTTTGTGGGTGTCCAGGTCAGAGTTGCTCCACTTGAGGCAACTGCCTGTGTTTTTATAGCACGTAGAGCCCATCAGTTCAAATCCAGTGCATCTGTCCAACTGTAGCAAGGGGAAAATGTGTGACTTTGTAGGGTGTGAAGGAAAGTTCTCACAGTGCATTGCTTAGCAGTGACAAATTTAAGATGTACGTGTGTGGTAAGACAACAGCAAGAAAGAGGGAGAAGAAAGACTTATGGACTATTTGGTGGTTTTGGTATTAGAGATAGTTACTTGGGACGAGATGATGAAAAGTCGTGAAGTCTTTCATAATTTTGTGGTTTGTTCTGTGTTTTCATTATAGCTGTTTAGTAGACACTAGTCAGGCTTTGGATCTTAGTCAAGGTAGATGCCATATTAAGTTTGACACAATTGAAAATGTGAGAGTTAGCAGACAGTACTGGCGATTTTCAGCTATTGGTTGATATTGTGCATGCTCATTTCCTCTATTTTTACAATTTAGATTACCTTTGTCATGGCTTAATGCTCAATGCTCACTTAAAATAAGTCTTTTAAAACTCTAGTTTAATAATATTAAATATATATTGTATAAGCAATTATCAGCTTGTTCGTATTGACCAGAATTTTTACAGCCAATTGACAAAATCATTCAGAAGAGCAAACATTTGTTTTTCTTTTATATTTTACAGAGTTGCATTCTTTTGAAGCCTATGGCTCTTGAGGGACAGGATTTTACTATGGTTTTGGGGGTCCAAAGCTCACATCTGGAATCCGGGTAGTGCTGTTTGGGTGGTGTCTGTCCATCCTGCTTGTCATTAGATGCTGTTGTTTGCCAGACTTTTTGCTGCAGGTGAGCAGGACCTCTGAAGATCACTGCCAAGATTCTGTGAAGATAGTGATGGATGAGCGACAGAGAGATCGAAAAGAGAGAAAGGAAAATAAAAAACACTCCAGAGGGACAGTGGTGTTTGAGCAGTTGGAGTGAAGCCTCAAATCAGCAACTGGAGTTAGCTGTGAATGCTTCCCCACCGGTGTCTCTTCCTCTGTCCAATGTTTGCGTGGCGTCTCTTTATTCTTCCGTCTCTTTCACTCACAAAAAAACATTTGATATCAATGTTTTTGTCTTTTTTTTTTTCTAGCAAAAATATCTAAACAGCCTTAAACAAGGTAAATTTACTTCAATTTATTTCAGGAGGATTTAACAAATTTTATGGAAGTCTGTTTCCACCTCAGATTGTAAATAAATAAATAAATGTTACTCAGAATTTGGGTTGTATATCTCACAATATGACTTTTTTTCTTATTCAATCTCCCAAAAATAATTTTTAAAAAAATCTCAGAATTATCGGTTTTATTTTTTGCTCTGAGGCGGAAATGGGCTTCCTTACATTTCAGGCACATCTTGTTGCTAGGCGCACTGTAATTTCATGGAAGTGCCCTCTCGTAATTCATCTTGTCTTTTTATATATATTCCGGCCTAAACATCATAACCGCTGAGCAAATTGTCTCCATATTCCGAGCGTCGCTGCTTTAAAGAATGCATCCCTTATGTCTGCCAGCAACCTCAGGCCCCTGATTAAACTCTGCCAGTTGCAATAACGAGAATGCAATAATGCTACCAAGCAGGCGGTGCTCGGGAACTGAACCGAAGTAAGATTGTCCTGTTTCTCATTCTGAATAGGATTACTTAGAGTTCAGTGAGATGAGTAATTGTTAGTGTAAAGGTGAGAGAACATAATTTTGTTTGACTTCGCTTTATTTACGACTTAAGTCCGTGTTGAATAACGCTGAGAATAAGATGTTTGAAAGTGTGTTGCTTACTTGGAAGAAGCATGTCTGTAAATCTCAAGGTTTAGTACAGCAGATATACAAACAACAGAACACACAAGATGTCCTGCGTCAGAAAAGGTGGAAGGAGACAGGAAATTTGACAATTTGGTATTTTTACACTTGATTTCTTTATGTATTTTAGGGGTTGTGCACTCGTAGCTCACATTCCCTTTGGATTATATTAATAAAAATGTCTATCTGTTGCTCCAGAAACCAAATGGCTTAGGATGTTTCTGACATAGCAGAAGTGCATCCATGAAGAACACATATAATTGTGCTGTAAATCAGCACTGCATATAGTTTCACAGTAAATCAGATGTGCTTCCATAAAAATCACATAGTTGTATTGTAAATCATCATTAGAAAATCTCTTGAGGACCTCTTCGTAAGTGATTTGTATAATCGTAAGGTGTTAAAGTGGGAAGAGACATCATAATCTGCTTTAGATTCCTCACTAGATTGACTCAAATGCACCTGTGGGACACAATGCACCGCCAGGAGGAATCCAGGAGAGAATCAGATTTATGGTAAGCTGGGAACCTCCTCAGATAGTCCATGAGCTTGCGAAAGAACTAGTGTTAAGCTTAGTGATTTTAGGCACTCAGGTTTTTCTCTCCTTAAAACGATGTTCCATATGCCCTCCCTCACAGCTCATAAATACAAGGGGAATTAAAGCGTCCCCCTTGTGGAGGAAAGATCTTTTAGACTTCTCACCGATCGAATGGAAAACCGGTGACCTTCCGCTCCTGAGCTTTTACTAGGTGTTGGAGTAACTCTTTTCCCTCTTCTCTTTTCTCGAGCTGGGCAGTGCAGTCAGTCTCAAAAGACTTCATGGTGCATTGCCCAGAAACGTGGTCTTCAATGACAGCACCTTCATCTTCCTCAAATCCTCCTCGGCTCCATTAAAGGAGGCTGGAGGCGGTAGCTAGGAGCGCAGAGGGCTTGTCAATGATTCTGTAAAACAGGCGCAGTGTTGCTGAGAGGGTAGCAGGGGTTGGACACATGTTTCCAGCTCTGCCTCAAGTCAGAATCCATCAGGGGTTCATGATGGAGTGCTGGAGAGTAAATGAATGGTCTAATGCAGTGCTTCTCAAACTTTTCCACCCGTGATCAAACCAGAACTAGTGGTCAACTGATGTGTATTTCTTTACATATCCTAGAGACCATGGTGGCAGATGGACTGTATACTATATGTAATAGCTCATTATTTAATTGATAGATCACACACATGCTGCAATTAAGTGTATATTTATTTTACATAATATTTTCTGAATTAGAAAAAAAGTCTGGTTTTGACAGTTACGGACCAAAAAAAAAAAAAATCAGACAAAATATCAGTCAATCACTAATGAGTAATCTAAATACCACCTAGTCGCCACAGTATTTTTATATTGTGCTTAGTCTGTGACTGTCTGTGAGAAATGTAATTCCTTATTTTGACTAATATGATTGGTTAATATTTTGAATATTAATTTCATTTGGAAAGCACAGAATAATCTCCCACTTTTTTGTCATTTGATTCAGTTTTTGCTGTTCTCTTTTTAGTTCTTTTTTAAATCAGACCACAACAGTGGTCAATACCTTACCTGTTAACATTCTGCTGCAAAACTGGTTTGCTGGTCTTAGCTGGCTAATGCTGGTCTTCCAATGTGGTCATATTGTCTCTTAGATGAAAAGGACCCAAAAACCTCTCTAAAACTAGCCAACGTGATTCGCCTGACTAGGTTGGGAGACCAGAAAAACGTGCTTAGGCTGGTTGAAGCTTTTTTTCTGTAAGGAAGTACAAATATAGGCTATGCATGAGACTTAAACACTTAAAGGCAATATTAAAACTGCATATAGTTCCAAAATTAGATATCAAATGTGGTAAAATAATAGTACGAATTAGTTTTTTTTGTTTTTAATGTCGTAATTTTCATGAGGCATGTCAGCTGCGGGGTAAGCACAGTTTGAGACCACTGGTCTAATGTATTTCCATCAGGTGCCCCACTGGAATCAGATCTCAGAATCAAATCTTCTGTGCACCGTCATCTTCTGAAGCATCGACGCTTTGATCTTTTTGCATCCTTGTGCTGTTTCAACTACAACCTTACTTTTCCGTTCAAATGTATTCCTCATATCAGACAGCCAGGAGGTATCCCACACAAGATGATTTATGCATTGCTAATGCACCTTGTACAGGGCACAAATTTCAGAACATGTCATATCATCAAATGTCTCTAATCAAAATCATTAATGCTGTCAGAATAGTGTTGCTTGACTCAGGGATGGAAATGCGGACCTACTGGGTTCTGATGCAATAGCGATTCTTCTTTCTGTTTGAAGTCTGGTTCAAATGTAAACCTGACTGCTTTATCAAAGCCTTCCTTTTCTGTTTGAGAAGTGCTTCTGACATTTTAGGCAGCATCCTCAATGTTCTTAAGTCAAGACATGAACTTGATCACCTCTTCTCCTGGATGTCACTCAGAAACTATTCTTTGAAGTCAACATGAAATCAGAATGGACCGTATTTACTTTCTTTGTACACATTTCTGGTGTTTTTGTTGACGATTCTTCATTTCAAAGAAAAATACTTTATCTTTTATCAAAATTTAATAACTTGCTCTGTCTCTCAGATGTCTTTTTTTCAGTAACATCATCTGAAAAGCCCAGCGTGCACCACATATATTATTGCAGCCTTTCTAAAATCTTAATATTAGTTTGCGCAATTAAAACCTTTCTGAAGAAATCCACCTTAAACCAGCCTAAGCTGGCTTGCTGGTCCTAGCCTAGTCAAGCTGGACATTTTAAGCTGGTTAAAGTAATTTTTCTTATTAAATGTCTTGCTTCACTTTGTCACATTGCGAATGGGTTGCTGGATGTGGAAGAATAGTGTTTCATCTTGACTTTAAATATTTAAAGATGCATTCAGTACTGCGCTTAAATTGGACTACAGCAAACACGCCGCAGTGCGGTTTTCTTTTCTATAAGGCTGTGTGGCATAAATCTGTAATGGTGTCAGTGTCTATCAACTCTAACACTGCTAACTATCATCTATGCTTACTCAAATGTGATTATTTATGATCTTTCTCTGGCTTTCTCTCTCTTCTAGCTTGCCGAGTTCAGTATCCTGGAAGATCCATTACAGAGGCATTCATTTCTCATTTATTCCTTATCCAAGTATCATCCAAAAATCCACGCATGCTTCCTTTCATTGCAGAGAAGAAAAATATGAACCTTGGATTCAAATGTCTAGATCATTGCAAATGACATTAGCAAAGGTTTCCTATAGTTGTTGATTTGCATGCATGTAAACATTCAAGTATACAGAGAAAAAAATGACGTTTCGGTTTTTATTCCATTCTTAATTGAAGCTCTGTCAGCACATCATCTCAGAGAACCACACTTAGTAGGCCTAGAGGAAAAATGACCATTGGCAGCTGCCGAAAAGGTTTATGATCGAGTGAGAGGTACCTCTGCGGGTTGTTTGAATCCAGGCCTAATGATGTGAGTTAAAGGAGAAACTTGTGAGGGTTTTTGCTGGTGTCTCTCGATGGATTTTAACATAAGTAAAGGCTTTAAATATCACTATTAATCTGCGTTTGCCATCGATGAAATGACTTACAGCTATTCATCATTCGCACAGGCACAGGCGCGAGCATACACCCTTCCTTGGCACCGGTAGTTTGCGGAGCGGCCACTGAAGGCAGAGAACAAAGAGAAAAATGGATTGGGACAAGTCCGGAAAATATGAGCAAACAGAACAAAGAGCAGGAAGGAGGTGATTGGCATGCAGTGGCGAAGGCTCCAGAAAAAGTAGAGCAATACTGATAGATGGAGGCTCAGATAGAGAATAGAAGAGAAAGAATGGTGGAGGGACTTTTAAACAACTCTCTGTGATGAGCAATAGCCGTCTTAGGAATTGGGCTGCAGTATTGGTTGACTTGACAATGAGAACAGACTTTTTGTCTGTGTCTTTCTTCAGTTTTGTAGGGGACTGCTATCGTACTGCTAACTAGTTTGGTCCTATGGAGGCTTTTCTTTCTTTCTTCTTTTTTTGGCCTGGGTTTTATTCCCTATGCATTTTTATGCAGAAATTATGATTCATCAATAAGTTAATTTTTAATTGCAGATCTTTTTTTAAAGAAATTAATTTAATTAGGACACATTAAATTAATCAAAAGTGACAGTTAAGAAAGCAGATAAATGCTGTTCATGATTTCCACAAAAATATTAAGCAGAAAACAACTGATAATAATAAGAATGTTTTTTGAGCACCAAATCAGCACATTAGAATGATTTCTGATGGATCATGTGACACTGATGACTGGTGTAATGGCTGCTGAAAAATCAGCTTTGCATCACAGGAATAAATTCGATTTTAAAATACATTAAAATAGAAAATCATTTTAAACTGTAATATTTTTTCACAATATTACTATTTTTACTGCATTTTTGATCAAATAAATGCACCCTTGGTGCATAAGAGCATTTAAAAATTGTGTGAAACCTTTTCTGCGGATCAGTGAATGGGACACACTAAGTGTGAAAGATAATTATGCTTTACTGTGGCTGCCACTTCTAGACTTTTTATTGGTCAAGAAAATAGAGCATCTCTGTCTTTGTGAAGTTCATCATTGGGAACATGTCTAATTCAATATACTCATCAAAAGCTGCTTGGCTATTAGTGGATTATGTCTCCAAGTGAGTGAGTTTATGCTACAGAAATTCAATGAGCTGTTTAAGAGCACATACATTTGTTGAGTCTGTTGAATGAAAGCCTGCTGCGCTCTGTGTGTTTATCTAGTATGTGTGATGTATGGCTGGCCGACAGTGGCAGCAGCAGGGCACGGGTCACTGATGGCCAAACTCAAAGGACACTCCGGCAGACTCATCCTCCCCCTCTCTTCCTCCTCTGCTTCTTTCTCTTCTTTGTTTCTCGTTTGTGTACATATGAGGCGACTTCCTTGTCTTGTCGGATCTGTCTCCCCGGGGTCCTGATAAGGGATCTGGGTGGTCTGATGAGGTGTCAGCGTGATTAGATTAAATTTATTATCCGTTTTCCGCCAGACGGGGAAGAAGCGAGGCGCTATCGAAGCAGACAACACTTGTACTTTTGAAAGAGACTAATCTCACACCTAAATAATGTAGTCTTTCTTTTATCCACAAACACTGCCAGCAATAGGGTTGTAAATGGGTTATAGATGATGCTTATTATTTTTTTTCACAGATCTGTTAAATTATTAAAAAATGTAAAAATTGTATTTATGCACGCATTGATTTGACAACACTTATATAATAAGCATTATGCGGTGTGACTCATATCGTGATTGATATGAGAAAAAAAAAAAAAAAATATATATATATATATATATAATATAAAATATAATATGTATAAAATATATTTAAAAATAATGATTATTTTTTTATATTCCCATGTAAGTGACATGTAAAGGAACATTCACATGTACAGGAAATATATTAATTTTTTTTGTTAATTTTTTATTTTTTTTTACACCACATTACATTGTTAGAGTCATTACATTTGTGACCCATGCTGGCAAAATGAGTCGGAATACGCACATTTTCAAAAATGAATGATATATGACTTGTTGGAATCGGACAAAAAATGACTGAGCTACAGCCGTTTGAAGGCAATAGTAAAATAAATTTCTCAATGTAAATGTATGATTAACATTGAGACAGATCTATATTAAGACCTACTGTAATGCATGGATCAAATATAATGTTACACATCAGATTTCCCCCCAACCATTAACTAAACATTCATGTAAGACATAACAGATTATGTTTGTGTGAATCTCGCCAATACATATTTCGCAATAATGTACTTTATAAGGGAGATCGCGCGCCCGTGGAAAGGTGTGTCTTGTGCACGCGCTTTGCAAATGTTAGTCAGCGCGATCGTTTTGTTTTCATCAGCATGGGTTTGAAAATCATATTTCACTGGTTTGGACTCATGTCATCGAGAATTCTATATGAATATTCACAAAGCTGGAATGCTGCGCTTTGCAACAATAGACCTACAACTTTTGGTGAGAAGCAGCAGCAGTTGTCCAGAAGTGAGCAGAGAAAAGGTACTCCTCTCAGAAAACGCACAAATAAAGATCATTTTAGATGTTTAATTACTATTTGGAGCACTCGGATTGCTAGAAGAGGGCTTAATGAACTAATTTTTGTGAAAACCTCAAATTCGACCAAAACTGACATTTTTTCACTTTTTTTGCCTGTAGCTCAAAATTAGTCAGTGCGCATTCCGACTCATTTTGCCAGCACGGGTCACATTTAAACTTTTTAGCAAAAATGGCATTTTTAATTGTATTTACATTTCTTAAAATATTTTTTTCATTGACACCTAATTTATCATTGATCCTAATAATAGTATCAGTGGAGTGAGTGAAACTAGAATGATTTGCTAAAATTAATTTAATGTTGACATGGTAGAGAGATCTTTGTTTTCCAATATAGCTTTCACTGAGTTATCTTCTTTCCTTGTAAGAAGCTTGCTGCAAAATCTGCAGGATTTGCCCTACTTTGTGTCTATGAACGTTGTCAAAAGATTGGCCAAAACACACAAATGGTGAGGAGTTTTTTGGCACCAAAAATGCTGGAGTGTCGATCAAGGTGGCTAGAGCTTGCGACCATTAAAAACACCTCGCAATCCATCCTTTAATTAATTTTCAGATTTTCTCCCTGGAGCGAAACCAGCTAAGCTTAAGTGATTTGATTATATGTCACCTTTTGTTTGTCCGGGAGTTGAATACGGGCCCAAGACCCTGATGATATTCCATAGTAGAATTGAGCGCTCTGGTCCAAAACAGACAGAAAAGTCTCCAAAACAATCCATCCGACATCATCTCATTCAGTGAACTGATTGTTGCTTTTTGCTCTGGATTTTTAGAAGTAGAAAAGAACCCCACACAGATCCTCAGATAGACCATCTGTTTTAATTTGT
Organism: Spinibarbus caldwelli; assembly: GCA_039654775.1. Taxonomy (NCBI): domain Eukaryota; kingdom Metazoa; phylum Chordata; class Actinopteri; order Cypriniformes; family Cyprinidae; genus Spinibarbus; species Spinibarbus caldwelli. Next base: position 9,082,569 of record CM077253.1, on the reverse strand, counting down.
CCAGAGAAAGTGTTGATGATTGTAATCAGAGATGTTCTTAAATATTTATAGCACTTAGTAGGTACTAAATTACGAACTACCTTTGATACAGGCAAATTGGTGCTTTGTAAAAGATTAGTTCTTGTGTTTCTCCAAGTGAAATACAGACTAATTCCCATTGGTTGTGAGCACTTTTTTCTGAGATCGGATTTATTCACCAAAGGCTAATTTAAAATGAGCATTTTTTTGGTTTTTGACCCAGTGTCTACACGACTAGAGGGGTGTTAAGGCCAAACTGCTTCTCTAAGGACTAGAGATTAGCTAATACTGTACATCACTGCTTACTTGAAAATGCCTTCATTTGTTTCATTTACATGGCAGCTGCCTCTTTGTTTCCTTCAGGCAGGTGGTTTGAAGTGCACTATATTGGCGAACAAAGTTTTTTTTAAAGATATAACTAGGAAAGCAGTCCCGGTTTAAAAGCTTTTAAGAACATGTCACGTTTTAGACCCTTTGTGACACTTTTTCCCACTGTGTGCGTACGCTCCCTGTTGAGTTCATTAGCCTCAGAGGCTTTGGTTCTGAGACCAGCACAGTTTTAATGATCACTTCAGACCCTGCTTTCTCTTTCGGTGCTTTGATATGACTTGTGGTGGTGGTAGTGGCTGCTTTTTCATGCTAAGCAACCATTATTTTTCCATGTCGCAGACCATCGCTGGCTCAAATAATGAAGCTCATTAAAGTCAACTAGTAGCTTAGGCTCAGTAATGCTGGAGACACCAGGGTTTGGTGTGGTCTTTGAGAAAAGCTTGGGTGGTGTGGTGACGGTATTAGCAATGTTACGTCAGGGGATCTGTAATGGAAAGATTTGCGTTCTCTCTGTAAGTATTAGATTATTAATACCTACTTTTCAACTTCACAAGACAAGCATCTCAGTTGTAGGCTTTGCAAGTGTTAGCACTTGTAATGGGGCATGTAAATGACAGAGTAATTAGGGTAAACGTACCTATTAAGCTCACCAAAATCTACATTGAGACATTTTTAGTGCACAAGATATTGGTTTCGGTACAAGAAGTTATGTTAAAATAAAATATTAATCTCTCACAAAAAAATATTTAATTTTATTTTAAATGACAAAAGCATTTTGATTAAGATATACATCATTAAATGCAAAAAAGTCTGGCTGTGCTTAATGGGTAGATTTCTGTACCCTTTAAGCATACCCGTTTCCATTAAGCTCACATCATGTTTTATTAAAAATTCTTGATTATTTTAAACAACCTTGTTAAAGAATAATTGAAAAATGTTTTATTTGAAGGTACAAAGTCAATCACAAAAAAAAAAAAAAAACAGAACACTAAAATCAAGTAACAAGGCACTCAATTTGATTAGTTATTCATAGTGAAGTGTCATTTAAGCACATTGCAACATCTAGACTAGTCCACGTTCAGCTAAGTAACGCATATTCAAAAATCAAATAACAAAACAAACCAATAAAACATTTCATTCATGGGGATGAACACAGAAACTAGCCTCATTATGAAGCCTCTTATTAAATGGATGTCAACTTGTCTACAGTCTCTTAAGCCTGGAATACACTACACAGTTTTTGCCCCGATTTTCCACCGATTTACAGTCTGGAGAAGTTGATGCTAGTTGCCAAAGGTCTGAGACAGTCTGCAGATTTGAGCTGACATATCTAATAGAAACTCATGTAGTGTATGATGATCACAGACTCTGATTTTTTTTTTAGCTTCAGACTTTAATTCCATCCAGTTGGAGGATATCAAACATGTTTGATATTTTCAGCAGATTTTAAAACACATTGTTTTCATTTGTCATGTGTCTCCTACCAACAATGCACACGTTTCTGTGTGAGTTTGTTGTGATCGGAAGGAATTTGAAGTCTAGGTAGTGTATCATCCTCAGTCGTTTAGTGTATGATGCCCAGTTTTCCTTTCTAACTAATTACAAAGTTTGTAAGTGTATGATGCCTAGTGTTTTAAAAATCTGTTCAAATTTTAAAAGTCATATAGTTTAATCCAGCCTTTAGTTGCTTTTTTCCTGGACAGATATGACAGGTTTCTGATGGCTCCTTCTTTGTACAAACGACATGCCTCTTTCATCTTTGGGCATAAACTATAGTTACGTCTAGATTTTGTCATCTTAAAGATGTGAAAATAAGTTATTAACCATTTTATAAAGATTAACTTAAAGTGACAACCATCAATTAATATTTAAAGTCTGTTTATGAAGCATTTACATAGACGTTCAATGTGGAAGAGTTTAAAGGGAGCACACTGAGCTTAATTGGAGCAGCAACCATTTTTAAATAAATTTCATGTAATATTTATTAAAAGGACAGGATTTTGCTAAATAAATAGTCTAGGTCATGTAATAAGTTCATACATATTTTAATATGAACAACTATTATTAAGAATATCTATGAAATTATACTTTTTCTTATTGATGTAACACTGAAGCTGTGTGATTTTCATAGTAGTGTACCCTTTAAGCTCACCTTACAATAATATGAAATCTTTAAAAATTACAGCACTGTAAAACGATAGACCAGTAATAAACTGTCAATTCAAAATATTATGGATGTAAAAGAACAAGCCAGTAATGCCTGTGAAGTAATATGTTAGTGTAGCACACAATCTTATACAGCTAGTCAGCTAACTGTGTTCTGTAGCATCTGCGCTATGTTGTTAAAACTATCTTTTGGATCTAACTGTAATTATTTCCCACATCCAAGTTCCAGGTTACAATATGCAAATGTCTGAACATTAATCTCTTAATTTTACAGTAAGTAGTGAAACTTACCCAAAATAAATGCTTAAACGTCTAAAAAAAAAAAATGCAAATTTAAAGGGCTCCTCTTTTGGTGAAAGTTTTTAGACAGCTTTCAAAATAGCCGCCAGACAGTGTGAACATATGGAGACCCATATCTCAGTGTGCAATGGTCTGATTGACTTGAAATTACAGGAGGTATATAGTAACAAACACATCAACTGGTTAAGACATCAAGTAGGATAATCAATTATTTTTTCTTTTTATAATCTGAGCTCAAAAATGGAAGTGTGCTTAATGGGTATGTGAGTTTAATAGGTACGTTTACCGTATAATTTTTGTAGGTAACAATGGTGTAAATACTCAGTAAATTTTAAGTGGATAAGACTTTAAGATGTCTACACAGAAATTGACTTTCAAACATGAACAGACCTTGAGAAATATTAACTGGAGTAAAAACTGTGACAACTAGCCCTGGTCTCCTCATACTGTATGTATTTGTTTGTTGCATTGATTTGACTTGTTACTCATGATGGAGCTAGAACAATCTGCAAGTGTTTCTTACAAAATAATTAATGAATTCAAATTAATTCAGCTGAACCCAAACCCCCTCTCTTTAGCTCCCCTCTCAAAATCTCTCAGAGGGAGAAAGTCTGTTTGGGCACAGTTGCTATGGAGACTACTTTGATGAGGAGCAAATGACTACAGTTCAGTTGTTTGCAATGGTCTTTCCTTATTTATCAGCTCAGTGTTATTCTGCAAATTTAATGCAAGACATTATTTGCTTTGGCTGTGTAGAGGAATCAGTGGTAAATCCTTGTTTAGATATTGTGAGATGCATTGCCAGTGAAATCAGACAAATACATTATGCATTTATTAGTAAATTTACTAGTAGAGTTTTTTTAACATCTCTTGTGTTCACCTGGACTGCATTTATTTTATCAAAATTAAAACAAGTGAAATATTATTACAGTTTAAAATAAGCATTTTCTGTTTTACTGTATTGCTGATGTGGTGCTTCAGAAACATTTCTTATTATCAATGATAAAAATACTTCACATTCACTTCAAAGTTCAAAAGAACAGCATTTATTTATTTATGTAATGTAAATGTAAAAATGCTTACAGCCACTTTTAATGCATCTTTTCTGAATTAAAGTCTTAATTTATTCCAAAAAAATCTTTCTTACACCAAACTTTTGAACAGTAGTGTAAAGTGTGGGAATATATCTCTTCAAGATTCAGAAAGCAGATCTCAAGTTCTTACATTATTTGATTTGAGCTCATTAGTTTGAAATATTAGTGGCAGTTTTGATAATTATGAAACTCATTTCATAAATAATTTCAAATAAAACTCTCAAGATAGTTTTTATTCTGTCAGTTGAGTTTTTTAAAATAAACTTCTAAGGCTCTATGACCTGTCACCTCATTGCAAACAAAGAGAACTGTGAAGCTTTATGTTGTATGTATACTGATCCTTTAAGCTCACAATGCTAATACTGAGTCTTCATTGGCACAAAGAGTGTGCCGTGACAAATCCCCTCCTCATCCAAACCATTGTTTTGACCTGTAAATTGCTGAAATTTACCTCAACTAATTGTCAAAACATATCGTCACACAAACTGACACAAGCAACTCGAGGATCATTTGAAGTGAGGTTGATCTCTTGTTTAAACCTTTATATTTCAATCATCAACAGTCTCTGTCTCCCAGGCAAATAGATGTGAGACGGCCACATTGTGATGGTAAACATCCTGTCTGAAAGCAGAGGGAACCCCAGCTGGGGTCATACACATAACCGCATTGTACGTGAATTGACTCCTCATGTTGGATTAGCTGGTTAAATACAGTGATCCTTTCCCCCAGATGCACAATCGTGACATTTAACGCATTTGAATGCAAGTCTTAGAAAGGGCCACCACGGCCCTTTCAGCATCCGCCAGCTCCATTTCTCCACGCCGTTCAGTGTGTCGAGCTCAACGGCATGCTTGGCAACCCTGAAAGCGTCCACTTAAAATGCCCCATGCGGAAGTATCGAGACATCCCTCGTTCAGTGAATACATGCCATTGTGTAGCGTAGATGTTGAGAGAAGCCGATAGAAAAGTCATCAGAGCATGCATTGCGACAGAACGTGGTGTAATGCATCTGGACTCGGCTACAGCTGCCAAGGTAGTGCCAGAGAAAAGGTTTGGCAAGGAAAACAAATACTTGTTAAAATGTATTGGGATCCAGAAACCAACATTTTTTTGTCTTTTTTCCAGAGACTGAATCCCAACTCACGAGATCAGGATGAAAAGGAGTGAGGGAACTAAAAAGTTGCAGAGACGTGAAGAACGAGGGGTAAAAGTGGAAAACAGAGGGGAATGGGGTCTGATAGCGACTGAAATAAAAATAGAGTCTGGATGGAGATGGTGTCTTGATGAGGGCCGCCCGCTAACCTCTCAGGCGCCACACTCCCCGGCTCAGGCAGGCCCCAGGAGCGGGAGGGGCCGGACCACAAAACCATCTGGTTGCCGAGTCTGTTCTACCTCTTCACTTGGGGGTCTACAGCTACTGAGGGGTATTTTGCTTGCGTTACACCCTATAGATTGCTGTTGAGTTAAAAATGCATTCAGTTTGTTTGCGACTTCACTGTTTAAGTGTGTTGATCTACACTCTTAAAAATAAAAGTTCTTATTGGCGTTGATGGTTCCATGAAGAACCTTTAATATCCATGGAACCTGGATCTTTTAAGAACGGTTCACTGAAAGGTACTTTGGGGAACCAAAATGGTTCTTCTTTAGGGGCTTTCGCACTAGAGGAACCTTTTCATAGCTCCTAGAACTATTGGCGGAAGTTCCCGCTTTTTGGCGTGTTCGCACCGCATGAACTAGGAGTGTATTTGATTCTAGGAACTCCAGTTGGGGAACTAAATTCAGAGTTCCTGCTGCTGGTACGAATCCAACCAGGAAAACGGCCCAAGGGGGAAATTGGTTCTCTAGGAACCATCATGCTTTATAGTGGAAAATGTTCTTTAGATTATCAAAATGCTCACTCTAAGAAGAAAAATGGTTCTTTTAAGAACTGTTCAATGAAAGGTTCTTTGGGGAACCAAAATGGTTCTTCTATGGTATCACTGTGAAAATCCCCCTTTGGAACCTTTGTTTTTAAGAGTGTACTTTATTTGGCCACTTTGTTATATCACTCAGTGAGGCTATACAGAAGAGCAATTTTGGGTTCCCCAAAGAACCTTTCAGTAAATATTCCTTTTTAAAGAACTGTTTTTAGTTTTAAGAACATTTCAATAATCTCAAGAACCTATAAAGAACCTTTTATGCAGTTGAAAGTTTCCATAGATGTAAAAGGATCTGTAGATGCCAGTAAAGAACCTTTATTTTTAAGGGTGTTGTATCTATTCTGCAAAAGGCTAAGATAGCAGAAAGTCTTCCTAAACCAGTTTTCAGAGAGACGTCACAGAGGGACGGTCCAACATTTGATTAAAGAGTCTCTACGGTTCTTGACACTAACCCAGCAGACTGCGAATGGATAAAATGAGTCAGAGTGATACTCATGACTCTGATATTTAAGCAGAAAAAGATCCACCGTAGCATTGGTTTCTGTACTGAGGGGCCTGTTCCACCTGACACAACCCTGGGGGGATGTGGTGACCCTTTAGCTGATGACTTCATCACTTACAACATTGCTTCTTTAGGTTCTTCTCATAAGAAACAGCTGAAGGAAAGCAACGTTTGATTTGGATTCAGGAAAATGTCACATTAGATAAGCTTTCAATCAGAAAAGAAAGGTTTTTGTGTATGGGTAGAAAAGACTCTTTCACTTAGATTTGAGTCACTTGACTTGCTTATTTACTCCATTAGGACATGCCAGGTAGCATTAGAGAATTTGCAATTAACTTCAATGCAGCAGGGAAATGCAACAGAACTGTATATACATCCTCACATGGAATGCATTTAAAGGGAAAATATTTTCGTAACAGTTGGAAATTTTAGATTTTAAGTGGATTAAGGAGACTGTATGCAGTTTTTTCTCTCCTCTTTACAGAGGAACATCTGGATCCTGTTAGCTCTTTATGGACAATATTTCATTTCTCTCTGTGTCTTTTTGACACTGCTTCTTTTGATTGTCTGTATGTGTTTAAAAAGGGGCTGCTGGTTTTCTGTTTGTAAAACACAAGAATTTTTAAAACTTTTTTTTCTGAAATATAAGGGAATCAGATATATATATATATATATATATATATATATATATATATATATATATATATATATATATATATATATATACATACATTTAGCATGCTAATGTGCACCAATGCTCGCTATTTAACCCCATTGATAATTTATTCCTGGTATTGCATACCCGACTGTTATCAAAGCGATATTACTCTTTGTTTCATAAGCTAAACATCAAAAAGTAACCCAACATCATAGCTCTCTGTTGGCATTTTTACTTTTTTATACTTGCAAATTTATTCTTTCAGATCTGATCTGAAAACTATAGATGGATTTCTTCTTTGGTTTATTGCATTTTGTTCAATCCTATGAACAGTTTAGCTTCATTACTGTAGATAATGGTTTGGAGTATCTGCCTTTCTGTGTCTTTGTTCTATTTGCTGTGTTTTTGTTCTCTGTAGGTCATTTGATTAATGTGGATATTTTTGGTTGTTTCAGGCACTCTGAAAAGCACTTACTTCATTTTACTTTATAACCCCTGGCTGGTATCCTCTCTTACACTGTTGATCTTGTTCTGGAATATCTGTCACCATCTTCAGTCTTCTGCCACCTTTCTTAATGACTTCTCCAACTCAAACAGTGAAATGTTTTCAGTCTCTTTCTGTTTTCTCCTTAACACCTTCCTAAAAAACCTCTCAAGCCACAGGATGGCAGTCCTTTTCATTATCGCAAATTCTTTAATGAGCTTTATGAATATTTAGCATACTATTCCTGTCGGGTATATGCAGTAAAGGCCACCGCATAATGTGTTTCCCTGGAAGCCTGGCTGACTTTGTGGACTAGACGTGGCTTCACCAAAATGGGGGTTTTGTTTGCCTAATTATTTCATTACCAATGCGAGCCCTCAGTTCTGACTCGGGACACCATTTTGAGATTTGATAGTTGAGTGTACCATCTCTTGAAGGAAAGCAGGGGGCCGATGATTTTATCTCCAGGCAGAAGTTAAGACCCTTCATCTGGTAGCAATCTTTCTGTGAACCCGCTTCATCCAACCACAGTCCAATTCATCAGAAACTGTCATCTGCCCGTGGAATAGTGAAAAAAGTGAATGGATGGGGGAAGCATGTTGAGTGTAAACGTAGGGAGAAATAGATGATCTTTTAAAATGGAAAAACACCAACTCAGCTTTGCCATTTGCATGTAATTGCTTTAGGATGAAGCTGATGCAGGTCTGGATTTGTAAATGCGGCGTGTTTATTTTAAGACGAACTCGACCTCTTTAATGCGACATGGAACCTCTGGTCAACAGTTACTGTCTGCTCATTATTCTTAAGAAAACAATGGCTTGTGAGGGTAATGAGGCTAATTTTGTCAAGCACTGTGCGTGGAGTTGATTGGGTCGGCCTTTTCATGTTGGACAGACTGTCACCGTGCTCTGTTTGGTTAAAGTCGATTTAAATTGCCCACGAATTGCAGCAGCTCCTGAGAAAACAATGTGAATAGGTGCAGGCCGTGATGAATGGCATACAGAAGATCAAAGATGGGATCCTTATTATTTACAGAGCCTGTTCAGTATTGCTGCTTAGTAGTAGTTTAAGATGTTTTTGACCTAGTGTCTCCAAGCAGTAATCGCTAAAATATAGACTAATAATTATTAAAATATATACATAGACTGGTATAAAATTTTGGCAGATAGTAATGTTAGTTAATATTGATAAAAATTATAATCTTTAGCAAATCTCAAAGTGAATATAATTTAAAGGGATAGTTCACCCAAAAATGAAAATTCTGTCATCAATTACTCACCTTCATGTCGTTCCAAACCCGTAAGACCTTCGTTCATCTTTGGAACACAAATTAAGATATTTTTGATGAAATCCAATAGCTCTTTGACCCTCCCATAGACAGCAAGGGTACTACCACGATCAAGGCACAGAAACGTACCAAGATGATTGACAAAGTAGTCCATGTGACATCAGTCTGTCAACTCTAATTTTACGAAGCTATGAGAATAGCTTCGTAAAAAAAATTTTGCACAAAGAAAATAAAAATAACGACTTTATTCCACATTTTTGTCTGTACTGCGTCACTTGTGGACAAGTCGTTATTTTTGTTTTCTTTGTGCAAAAAAGTATTCTCGTAGCTTCATAACATTACAGTTGAACCACTGATGTCACATGGACTACTTTGTCGATCATCTTGGTAAGTTTCTGTGCCTTGATCGTGGTAGTACCTTGCTGTCTATGGGAGGGTCAAAATGCTCTCGGATTTCATCAAAAATATCTTAATTTGTGTTCCGAAGATGAACAAAGGTCTTAAGGGTTTGGAACGACATGAGGGTGAGTAATTAATGACAGAATTTTCATTTTTGGGTGAACAATCCATTTAATTAATATTAAATGAACATTTAAAATTTTAATATCATTCATTTCTAAGTCATCAGTCAGAACATGTAAGTAATTATTAGCTCATTGCTTGCAGCCAGAATCTTTAAGTGGAAGTTGGATTTATTAGATGAAATGATCATAGATGTGGATGTTTTCAATGATAACGTCTTATAGAAACGATAGTACACTAGCTTTAAAATTAAACATAATAACTGACATCAAAGGCGATGCATTAGCATGGAAATTCCAATGGAGCAAAACCGGAGGAAGAAAGTTCTGTTTCTTATAGTTTGAATTTATCTGGGTCAAAACTAATGCCACAAAGGACATTTTAATAGCCTGTAGCTATCAAAAAGATGTGAGCCAATCATATCCGCTTAGCCCAAAAGACCTAAAGCACCAGGATCCAAAGTAATATTAGCAGGTCTTGCGTGAAGATAAAATGCCCATCTCTGAACTTAATATCTGTCTGAGACGCACACAAAGACATCCGATGTGAGCCATTAGAAAGTTTCTCGTCAAGGAAAAAGGGTAAGTTTAGTGCAGTCCTGCCCCTGGGGTTTGTGGGATACTGGACGTCTGCTCTTAGTTGTGCACTAGGGAGGAAATTAAGAGTCTCTTCGCAAAGCCATCCAAAATGAGTCGGGCAGAGCAAGCATGCAAGGGCTCTTCTCGCCAAAGCTCTGGGAGTCAATAGGCCAGAGAAGGCCCTCTGTGATGAGTTACAGAGAATAGACCCATGTCAGAAACCCAGCTGCCTGGCACTGAAACTAGAGATGGTGGACAGATTTCTCCTCCCATATTACATATCTCCTGGGGAAAGCCAGGCAGTGCCAGAGGTTAATATCCTTCATTAAAGGCCTCGACCTTGAAGTGACAGACATCATGTGAGATGACACCAATGCTTACCACAAAAATCTCTCTCTGGTTCATAATATCTTTGTCCTCCCACTCTCCCGCAAGGAGTGAAACTTTCTATTATACTGATTTCTTGTACTGGCCAGAGTGATACTCAAACCTTGGAGAACTTTCCAGATCGTACAACATCAAGATTGACACTTTCATCCAGCTTTGATTGGTTCTGTTGTCATAATCAATTATGGATGAAGGAGGTGCAGAATTCTTCCATGGAAGCGGTGAACTTTCCTTAGACAAAGGTCAGGTTTTGCAGTGATGAATGCATTAGTTTTGAGCTTTCTCAAAAGTCAAACGATCACACGTTTCATGTAACATTGCAGAGTTGTGTGCCATTCAAAACACAATCGAGAATTGCTTTTACATTCCAGCTGAAGTTGAATTCAGATAGCTAACAGGAAGTAGAATTGCAGTTCATGTGACTGTAATTGGTAGCGATGTTTGGCACGTGTTTGGATGTTTGGAAAATTCGTATGGCGCATTGTCATGTAAGCCAGTCAGCGAAGAGCTTATTGACACGTCCGGTTGTATCTGAAAATGGAGGAGAGTATTATGCGATGTTTTTATTCACGTGAGTGACACGAAAAACATCCCGCGACTAATCTAGAGCGATAACTCCGTGTAGCTTCATGTTTGGTTTGCACACACTATAAGGGCAGGGACTTGGTTCTATCCGTAGGTTGTTGATCGGATTTTGAGAAATCAAAAAATGAATGCAAGCTTCATCAGTTGTGGAGGGATGGGGTTTAAATGGACTAAATGACTTGAGAAGTCAAGCATATGTCACCAGATCAAAGTGTCATTTTTCACCAATTGAGTTATGACAGATTGATTAAGAATTACAAAGTCAAAGAATCTTTCTAGGAACATACATATGAATGAATAGTTCACAGTAAGATCTATACAATGCTTCATTACATGCTGACTTTAAGTATTCAAGAAGTATTAGTATTCTGGGTGGTTGCCAGTTTGTTTTCCAGCATGTTGCTAGTCAATAGGACATTTATTGTATGTTTTATGTTGCCAGAAAGTGGACTTTTTTTATAAGCAAATAAAACAATATTCTTTAAAAGATTTATTTTTTTCTGTGAAACATAAAATGTCTCTTTAATGTGGTCTGGTGTTGTTTTGGACCCTGTTGACGTTCATCATCATATGGGGGAAAAAAAACAGTTGGTAGATTCTTCCAAAATATCTTTAACTTCTGTAGTCATATAGGTTTGGAACAACTTGAGGAGTGAGTAAATAATGACATTTTCATTTTTGAGTTGACTATCTCTTTAAGTAGATGACATCTCAACAACAGGCTTAACTTTTCAACCTTAAAGGGGTAATATAACCTGAGAACATTATTTTGTGTATTTGGCGTAATGCAATGTGTTTATGCGGTTTAAGGTTCAAAAAACGCATTATTTTCCACATACTGTACATTATTGTTGCTCCTCTATGCCCCGCCTTTCTGAAACGCGCCGATTTTTTACAAAGCTCATCGTTCTGAGAAGCGAGGCGTGCTCTGATTGACCAGCTATCCAGTGCGTTGTGATTGGCCGAATACCTCAAGCATGAGACGGAAATGTTACGCTCCTTACCGTATTGTGATGGCGTGTCCCAGCACGACGACACAAAAACAATAAAACCCATTACAAACGAGGCATTTGTTGCATCCAGTGGGGACATAATTACTGATTATAATGACTTATACTGTCTTTTTATGTGTCGTGTTGCATCGCGCCGCGTAAACATTACCATGTCTGCATTTGTGATGGCATAAACGACAAACAACAAGCACTACTCTACACAGATCAAAACTCGCGTTTAAATCGTCAGTGGCAAATTCTTTAAATATGAATACATACTTACAGGCTGTGAGTCAGAAGCGCCAGACTGTCCTTGCACAGTTGGAATTGCCCCACTTTATAGAAACAGCCTTTGAGCATAGCTGACAGGCCACTCCCAGGTTCAGGAAATAGTCCTCCGTAAAATGCGCTGCACACACTCGAATATTTGGGTTGAACTGTTCTGGAACAGTGTTGTAAATACAACTTAACCACTGATTTCTAGTTGTGTCCTCTTTTGGAAGCCCAAACAAAGTAGTTTCGCTTTCACAACGAAACACAGTATCTCCAGGACATGGCGCCGGCGGCAACAACAATACTACAGTGAGAATAAAAGTCCCGCCCCCTTTTTTTGCGTATACATTTAGGCGGTGTTTTGCAAATCTCCCCACAAAGTGACGTAGACATGTGGGAGCGTGTTTGAATGTTAACTTTTATAAAGAATATCTCTTTGGTTTTGAGACTTTAGTCTTTGCAACTTCAGGGATCTTATCTATGCACAAACAGCTTGTAACACTCCAAAGAGAAAGGAAAACTTGAAATCGCATCATATGACCCCTTTAAGAACATTGACCCCTTTTTCATTTTGTTTGTCCAGGGGAAAGGTTAGCATAACTCTCTGCAATTCCACAGCAACACAGTCTGAGGTGTCTGAAGGGTGCTTCCGAGGCTAGCTGTCCTGACTCTTACCCCCCCAGCGAGCATGTGTCTTCCCCTCAGCTCAGATTTTTAATATTCATCTCATCACGCAGAGCTTGGACCACTCATGCAGTTGCGTCTGGTCGTCTGAGCTAAGCCTGGTGAGATGTGTGCGCTGTTATGTAGCGCAGATCATTTGCCACACCCAAACAAAGGCGCACATGTCAAAGCCGAGGGTGTGTGATATGACCACACACAGCGGCATATTTGGTCGGCTTCACACATCCCGAAACACATACACACACACTTCACTCACACCTTTGCTAAGCCGCTTACAAATTAGTGTGTTAGCAAGTGTGCTAACATATCAGTCAACAGCTTGAGTGTATAGATTGAAGTTGTTTGAATTTTCTCCACATTTCATGCCTAAGAAAGAGAGATTGTTGTTGGGTTTCAGACGCTCGGGTCGCTGGGTCTTGAGAACCGCGTTGCCCTTCCGTGCTTGGTCTTCATTCATCTGTGGTGTCGTTCACCTCCCAACCCCCACATCCTGAATCACACTTCTTGAGCTTGTTTATGAAATGCTAGGAGAGCGCGACCCCCGGAGGTTTGAAACAGAGAGGAGGGATGTCTGCGACCCACAACTATCACCCCCCCTAGTCATCATCCCACAGGTTCAAATTCTGGTCTGGCGGGGGTAGCGGATGGTCGGGGATATAAGAGGCGAATGTCAGAGTGAGTTAGTCCAGTTGCCTGTTGTGGTCTGACTAGACCGGGGAACAATATTTTTCTAAGATTGTCCGACAGGTTCAGTTAGTCTTTTAGCTTCCTCACATTCCTACAAATCGTGTCCAAATCCAGCAATACACTGGAGGCGCTCCGCAAGGCTCAGATTCTGCTGATTTTAATCTTTTCACTTACACCGCTTGGCAGTTGTGTCCGTCTTTCTCAAACACTTCGGTTAAGAACCACACAGAGGGCTTCTCATGACCTGGACTGAACTATGGATTACGAAATAAAAATTCAATTGGAACTGGAAAAAAAAAATAATTTAAAATAGTAAATCAAGTACGTTTTTAATTAGCTTGCTATCAAGCTACTTTCGCAAATGTCTTGTTTCTGCTTTCTCTCAGCGTGTTTACAAATTATTCGTCTGGTATCTTCAGGATACACCAGACTGATAAAATGTGTGTGTGTGGGAGGTGTTTCAGGGCAGCCGTTGCAATAACTTCCAGCCTTATCTGTGAGTCTTTGACTTCTGCTGCTTTATTCGTTTTAGTACATTGTAGTTGATCTCACAAATCTTCATTCACTTCGCCATGGCTTCACCTTTTACCCGATGCACCATTATTATAGTTGGCATCACTATTACTAATGCTCATATTTGATTAAAAATTTAAATATAATTTATCTAATTAATTGCTTTTCAGCATGCAATTCTCTCACAGTGCAGTGCTACAGACATGAATGATACTTCAAATCATGCTGCTTTAGACTTTAGAAGCAACCAGAATGCCCTAGCAGCCATATTACATTGCCCTAGCAAGCACCCAGAAAATTTCTGCAACCACATAGCTTTTTAAAAACATTCAGGACACCTTAGTGACCACATGCAGTTGCATGTGTCATGACACATTAAAGAGCCACAAAATGGTATTTATTGTTTGAACTTCCTAAAAAAAAGAACAAAATTTGAAAGCTGAGACCTTGTTTCATACTAGAAGTAACCTGCTCTGTCTTGTCTGTCGGCACATTGTCAGTTTCCTCTTTTTCCCCCGCTATGTATTTTTCACTGCGTGAGAACATGACGTGTGGCGTAAGAGCGGAATGGCTTGTCGGACATAGCAACAGTAATTAAGGAGGGCAAGTTTTTGTGAAGGATCAATTACTTATGCAACCACATAACAATACACTATCAATTACCCAGAACCCCTTTTCTAACATTGTAGCAACTTTGAAAAACATTCAGAACACTTTAGCAACCACATGTAGTAGCAATGCCCTAGCAACTACCATAATGATTTTTTAACTCTATTGCAGCTTGCTAAAAACATTCGGAAACCCCTTGGCAACCACATACAGTAACAATGCTCTAGCAACCACCCAAAACAACTTGGCAACTTTCAAAACATTCAGAACCTTAGCCACCTCATAGCAACACCCTGGCAACACGTGAACACTTGTACAACCACATAACAAGTTTCTAAAAACATTCAGAAAACCTTAGTGACCGAATAGAAATACCCTAGCAACCACCCAAAACACTTTTGCAACCGCATAACAACATTCTAAAAATGTTCACAACCACATACAGTAGCAACGCCTTAGCAACCACCCAGAATGCTCTTGCAGTCACATATTGTAGCAACATCCTAAGTTGTTCTGTGTGTTTTTAGCAACCACTTATGTTAACTACTTACATATTCTTTAGTGAATGTCACAATCTGGATGTTCTTTGAAATCAAATAAAAGTTTTGAATGAAATACCTTCTGTAGATGTCTGCAGAGAAATAAATAAGAACATCAATTCCAAGTAACAGTAATAAATTAGATTTCTAAAATAACAGACTGAGGCAATTTCTCAGCTCACTGATTTGGCCTTGTTTGCGCTCAAACAAAATCCTTTGAGCTCCGCATTTTGACTGCCAAATCCACATATATTTTTGCTTTGTTAATAAATCACGGAATCTAATTCATCTACTCGCCCAAGTCGAACCTCATTGTGCGGCCTTTGGAAATGAAGCACCTGGCTTGAATGCCATGACACTTGTTGAGTAACACAAATTATACAGTTCCTGGAAGGAATCGTGCGGTTGTGGCTGCCAGTTAGCATTGTTGTTAGCTTGGCAATCACGCAATCGCACCCAGCTGCCTGAATATTGTGGTCCAGATGGGCAGATCTGTCTGGCCCTTTGCACGAATTTGGGAGTGCCATCACACTGAAATGCCAGCTTTAGTGGTGATGCTAGTTTTTATCAGGATTTCCATCAACGCATTGCTCCAATCTGGAGTGGTTATGTAAATCAACGATCAGTTAATTGAAAGTTATGTGATATCCTAGCTCTCCTAGGTTGTCTGTGATATTTATCCAAATGCTAACAGAAGGTTTAAATCTAGAATCTCCTATAATTGTTTTGATTGTAAATGTATTTATTGCTCATGCTAAGTGAAGTAGTGCTATTGGCCCAGTCTGACTGATACAACATAGTGACTCAGTGTTTTACCTCGTGTCTTTCCAAAAAAAGTAGGCTTTACTCCAAAAGTTATCTTCTGTTTCCACAGCCTTTGTAAATAGAGTCTCGTTACCCGGCCAAAATAGGACAGTTGGGACATTCATGGTGACTGGTTGCTTGTTTCAAAAGTTGTAGACATTGAAGCATCGTTTTCATTGGCAGATTTTGGTATTCCATCATTTTCAATCAATTCGTTCGATGTTTTATATTGACTGTGCAGATGAGTTATTGCCCTGGTGGCAAACGTCAGCCTGACCCTGGCTAACCTCTACATAATCTTTGTATAAAGAAACCAAGAGCGGTTTGTGTGAGTCATACTGAAGCTCTTTTTCTTTCTCTCTCTCAGCCCAAAAACTATTTGGACACTTAAAGGAGAAGTTCACTTCCAGAATGAACATTTCCTGATAATTTACTCACCCCCATGTCATCCAAGATGTTCATGTCTTTCTTTCTTCAGTTGAAAAGAAATTAAGGTTTTTGAGGAATAAATTCCAGGATTTTTCTCCATATAGTAGACTTCAATGGTGGCCAACGGGTTGAAGGTCCAAACTGCAGTTTCATTGCAGCTTCAAAGGGCTCTACATGAACCCAGCTGAGGAATAAGGGTCTTTTCTAGTGAAACGATCTGTCATTTTCTAAGAAAAATACAAATTTATATACTTTTTAACCACAAATGCTTGTCTTGCACTAGCTCAACTTTCCGCATTACGTAATCACGCAAGCGAGACAAAGTAGGAAGTACTGACCCACTGTTTACAAAGCGAACGTGCAAAGAAAGTCAAACGCTCTTTACAAAAAAAAAAAAAAGGTTAAACAACGATGTCAGATGATTTTGAAGTTGGAGGAATTTTTCACCCTACCCTACCTTTTTTAACCGAAGTACACAGATTAAGAACTAACCACCCGTGACTTTTCCAACTTGATTACGTAATGCGTGAAGACACACATCGCAGAGCTACTGCAAGACGAGCATTTGTGGTTAAAAAGTATATAAATGTTTATTTTTTTAAGAAAATGGTAGATCGTTTTGCTAGATAACACCCTTATTCCTCAGCTGGGATTGTGTAGAACCCTTCAACCCGTTGGCCACAACTGAAGTCCATTATATGGAGAAAATTCCTGGAAAGTTTTCCTCAAAAAACTTAATTTCTTTGCAACTGAAGAAAAGAAGACATGAACATCTTAAATTAAAATTTTCATTCTGGAAGTGAACTACTCCTTAAAGCAACATATAAATAATATAAAGATAAATATCTAAAATATACATTTATAAAATATGCATAATCCAGGTACAGTACTATTGCCCAAATACGTTTCATATCCATTGTATATTTCCTCGCCAGCACTCTCTCTTTCTGTCCAAATCTCATTTCTTCTCTCATTTTGAAGACTGCATTGTTGTGTGTCTGCGTCTCCTGGGCCGCCGGCCCACCGGGCTAATTCAGACAGCCCCCTTTAACCGTGAGAACACTTTTGGCGGGCTATTGGATTAGCCTTTGAGCACTACGTGGGCTAATTGATGAAAATGAGCCCAGTGCAGAGAGCAGAGCCATTGTCTCCGCTGTCACAAAGTCTCAAGCCATCAACAGAGAGCCTAACAGGATTTCTGCACACACGCCATCCATCCCTAATTTGTTGGCCCGAGAAACTGTCAGAGCCCACGGGAAGCAAGCTCGGAAGTGGGGTGTTTTTTCTGGTTTTAATGTGGTAGATTAATCAGCTGCTGCCAACCCCAAAAGCTAAGTGTAAATGTAATGAAAGGAAAGTTGACTTATGTGATTGAAAACAAATGGGACTTGTGATTTGGACTGGTGCTGTTCCTTCTATATGGTCTCTTTGAGCCTTTGATTTAGTAATGTCATGATTATTTAACAACCCCCAAGGTTTCTGATCACACCAATTATTCACACACGCACAATGCAGGCTCTGATGTTGTTTTATTAATTAAAAGAGCTGATTTGCCTGGTAGACATGTTGACGTATTTGCAATATAGATGATGTTTTTCAGATCTTGCTCTTTCTGTTCTTGCTCTTTCAAATACCCTCTCTCCCACTCAACACAACCACACACACACTTTCTAGAGCTCTACGTGTGAGAAAGGAGCCCTAAAGAGTTCTTCTGACCTGAGAATAATGGCTTGCTTGGTTTCCAGAGTGTTGCATTCATCTCGGTGGAATGCGGTAACCATAGATTACCTGACAATTAAACCCACTCATCTCACCACAAACCCTGCAGTAAGAGCAATCGAATATGCAAGCCTGTCAGGTAAGGCGTTGCTAAACAAAATTAGTACAGAAATAGCTCATAAATGTTACCCAACACATGCTTATTAGATGATTACACAGCAGTTCACATACATGAGGGGTGGCTAATTGGTGTTTATTGGTTTTTTAAGACGGATTACCTTTGTGCACTGTTTATATATACTACTGTTCAAAATTTTGGAGTCAGAAGAAGAAATTCATAGAAATTTTTTTAAGAAATTCATACTTTTAGTCAGCAAGGAGGCATTAAATTGATCAAAAGTAACAGTAAAGACATTTATAATATTACAAAAGTTATTATATTTCAAATAAATGCTGTTCTTTTGAACTTTCTATTCACCAAAGAATCCTGAAAAAAGATGTATGACTGTTTCCACAAAAATATTAAGCAACTTGGTTTCTTGAGCACTAAATCAGCATATTACAATTATTTCTGAAGGATCATGTGACAGTGAAAACTGGAGTAATGCCATTGAACTGATACACTACATTTTAAAATATATTTAAAATAGTATTTAAAATAATGTGCATTTTTTTAAAATAGAAAACAGGTAACAATATTGACAGCCTTAATTTAATGCTCTAGACCTTTAGTGTCTATACAAGTATGGGTATAATTTTTTACTATTTTTGTTTGGAAAATCACCTAATTGTGATAAATGGACATGGCTGTCGTGATTTATGGGTTAAATTACTCCATTGCATGTCCATCAAGATGATATGCATTCACTTAGAGGAATTCTTGGAATCTACGTTCTTCATTGAAGTAATTGCAAAAAAGGGGCTTTTATGTGTGTTCATCGTCATGGTTCATTGGTTTGGGAGACCTGCTAGTGTTCCCTCTGCATGACAACACATTGCCCTGGCAACTGTTGACAGATTACCAGCAACACACTGCTGATGTCACAAAACCTGTAGGCATTACTTTTTCCTGTTTATGTATCTCTCTTATGATAGTCCTTGTCACTTATTTTGGTCACAACAGGTTGGAAAACAGCTCAGATTTAAACTGAAGAAATAGATTTTATCACTTCATCATATTGCGTCTGGATGTTACTCTGTATTTTTTTTTTTTTTTTTGTCACTTTTGAACTTGAGACACACTGAAGTTTAAGTTTCAAAAACACACAAAATAAACCAGACTGATTGGATTAAATTTCACCTGCCTCCTCCTGCTGGTTGATGTAACACAGTTGTTAGTCGCCTCAAACCGACATTAGGCTACATTACATCCAGAGATTTCCCTGGAGTCCCATAAACACACAAGAAAATACCACAGATGTGAGACACTTGAGCAGACTCTTGTTTCACTAGTTGCATACATACACACATATAGACAAAAAACCACACCACTATATACAATCATTTTGTGGTATTTTACCTTCTGAGTGTCAAATTCTGATGTTAATATTTATATGTTAGTTATTTCGACAAGTTCCACTCATTTTCAGTGCTAGTCCCACTTTGGGAAGTTGTTCAACATTCTTCTGCAGTTTGATACCCGGACTTAATCTCCCTTGTTTTTTTTTATATTTCTAACTGACTTCAAATCAAGGTCTTTCCTCAGGCATTTTAATTAGTTTTTCTGAAATAATCCCCCCATTTGAGATTTAAATTGCATAAAATGCATTCACACTTCCAAAATGTATTGCGGTTTTAGGGTTTCACTGCTGTTTCTCAGAACACAGATTAATGACATTACAAAATGGTTACTAAAATATTTCAGGAATGAATATTGTATTGTTTGGGATAAGCTTCTCTTTGGGATAAGGCACTGATAGTGCAACATGAGCCTTACACTGCTAGTGTAATATTTTGCTGCATTTCAGAGACAAAATATGAAATAAAAGCATTTGGAAGGTAAAACTAGTTCCTAATATTTGGTACAACAAAGACTAGTGTGAGTAATGCACATTCCTTCATGTGATGATCATTGAAAGAAAGCTTTTTCGAAGTTTTCTTGTGTCAGGAACTAGTACGGCTTTTATAAATGATCTGAGGATCAAATGCATACTTCCTTGTTGCACATTGTAATGCATTCATTTGGAGTAAACAGTAAATAATCCCTCAGTTTGTAAAAACAAACAAAACAACGTGCTGACAGAAATCCACTTACAATGGAAGCCTTTGTGACTATTGTACATTTGCCCCATAGACTTTCATTGTAACCACGTAACTGTCAACACATTATTTGTTTTTGCAAACTGAGAGACAGTTTGAAATAATTTTCTTTGGCTTAGCATAACTCAGATTTAACCTACAGCATTCATGGAGAATCAATCAAAATGCATTGGATTAGACAAACAAAAGTCATTTTTAAGGGTCACGAAATGACTCCTAAAGATCACAACAACACTTTTTGCTTTTTACAATGTAATGAAATGAAGAATCCTTAGTATTACAACTACACTGGACAGTTTGGCATGAGCTCACAGCTCTCTACTGAGTCAACAATTAGCCGATGAATAGGTTGTGTTTGTGTGTGTGTGTGTGAGAAGAACATAGAGATATGAAAGAAAATGCATTGTTGAGAACATCAGAAGAAATTGGTGTAATGCTACAGTAGATATCAGCTTGTTCTCAAGGCCGTTTCCCAGTGTTTGAGGAAAGACAGAGGACTTTTTGTTCTCTTAAACAGTTACTGGTATACTTTTGATTGAGAGTTGGCTTCAAAGGGTCTTGCTTTAACATTCAGTTCACATACAACTGAAATATGAATTGGTGCACACCATGGTACAGCTAGCAAGATTTTTTAAGTTAGTGCCAAATATTCATTGTTTTCTTGAAAAGGCATTTTTGACTTGCATGTAATTAAAACCCATCACTTGGAATGGTTGCGTGAGGTCAATGTTTTCTTACCCTTAAATGCTTTTTACTGCAAATACTGAAAACTTCCGTTCAGGGCCAGTGAATCCATTATCCATTCTATATGTAACATGTGGAGAATCAATAAAGTCGAGGACATCTGGAGCCCCTCTTTGTGTGCTCGGCCAACAAGGATACTGAAGTTCAAAGACTGGTCAGTCAGCTGTAATTATAAGATAATCCTGTCTTTACAGTATAAGAGAATTATGGTGTAATTTTCGGCATCACCACCGAAGTTTTATGACTCGGTGGTTTCACGCATGATCACACTTTGGTTTGACCATCCTTAAATTTAAGTTACTTCTGAAATTATGTTTCTCTACTGTTTCTTTAAGCTGTTCACGCTGTTATACTCAGCCTCATCTTGTTCCAAACCTGTATGACTTTCTTCTGTGGAACATAAAACCATATACATTACAATTTAATAGTTTGTGGTCAGTAAGAATTTTTTAATGTTTTTGAAAGAAGTCTACATTTATTTGATCAAAAATACTGTAAAACAGTACTATTATGAAATATTATAATTACATTTTTTTTTTTTTTTTTTATTACTGTGATGGCAAAGCTGAGTTTTCAGTCTTCAGTGTCACATGGTTCTTCCGAAACCATTCTAATATGTTGATTTTGATACTTATGAAACATTTCTTATTATAATCAATGTTGAAAATAGCTGTGCTGCTGAATATTTTTGTGAAACGATGATACATTATTTCAGAATTTTTCAAAAGAATCAGGAAAGTTCAAAAGAACATCATTTATTTGAAATCTTAGAAATCTTTTGTAACATTATAAATGTCTTTGCTGTCACTTTTGATAAATTTAATGCATTCATGCTGAATGAAAAAAAAATCTTACAACAACTTTTGAATGGTAGTGCATTTTGAAAAATGTCTATATATGTACATACATAGAATGTAAGTTGATGAAGTTCAGTGTTTATTTGGACCCCATTGATATTCGTTATTGTATTGTTAAAGGACAAAAACAATGGAGACATTCTTTAAAATAAACAGATTTGGAACAATATGAAGTAAATATTGACAGTAGTTTCATTCTTGGCTGAACTATCACTTGAATATAAAATAGCTGAACTTTAGGGAGCAGAGAAAAACATTCAAGTTTGTTCCCTATAGGCTTGTCATGGATGCACATGTACCACAGATGAAACTTGGCTATTTAGTTACTTAAAAGCTAAATTTATCTTCATGATACTGTCCCTTCAACTGCACCAGGCTTCAGTTACCTCCCTCTTCACCTCCCAAATCTTTGGGAGTACAGACAAACAGTGTCTCGAGTCCACCAGGGACCATATTTCCATTCACGCTGACCTTATTTTACATGTGAATTATATACAGTGCAGACTGCCTGAACCCAGAGTGAACCCGTTCTTGGATCACCATGTTCATGGAGTTGTCCCAAGTCTTTATGAAAGGCATATGCTTGCATAGGCCTTAATACAAAATGTGGCATACATCTTCATTCTGCACGTCACTGATTAAAGTTAAGTGAACATTAGTCACATTCCTGTATGAAAGGTTGCGAGAGGTCATGTTGTCTTCGCAGAGGAAGTTGTTTATACTTGGTTTGATAATTCAGGAAAGGTTTTGCTAGGTTTACTGTGGTTTTGTTTGTAAAGATTACCTCATGCACTTTGAATACCATACAGATTGAGAAACGTGTAGGAGCTGTTGTAAATACTCATTTATCATTTGTATGGGCTATTTAATATCTAATTTGTACCATATTCAGGTTATAGTCGCTCATAATTCAGGTTCAAGGGTCTCAATAAATTGCGGTTAGTTCATATTCGTGAGATGTTATGACATGTTTTGCATCATTTGTATTGCGTTTGTTTCCCAGTAGATATATCTCGCCTGTCATAACATATCCGTACAGACTTTTATTAGCGTACCTGCAACTCTTTTCGTTTGTCACCGATACGCTCTTGCCAAATTTCTTGTTGGTTTTCCCTGACCGCTGTACCCAGCGCTCTTTGCCAATTTGTGATTTCATCTGCTTCTCAAAAGTCTGTTTAATAAGGAGTTTGATCTTGAACAACAGCGTGTAGCTTTAGAAAACAAGAAAAGCGCTGTCGATTGCTCAAGACAGATTGCAAACGCTAAGAAGGAATGATCTCTGATAATGTAGAATTATATAAATGTTTACAGGTAAGATCATTCTAGTCAAAAGTTGGGTTTACATCTAAACTGAAAAATGCTGAGTATATTTTAGATTGTACCTTTTGAATGCTAAATAGAAATAAGGTTAACAATGTTGCTCTCTTTCAAAAGGCAAGAAAAGTGCCAAATGTTGTTGAAAAAATGTTGATATGCCATGTAAAACCAGAGAACTGCGAACATGGAACAAGAAGAGTGGATAAACTGCACTATTTCCCATGAGAACCACAGTTAACTCTGTATTTGTGGATATTGTGTGGTCCAAGGAATTTAGTTTTTTTGGTCATTGCGTACAGAGACTTTGTTTGACGACTCGCTAGCGCAGTTGCATACGTCCAGCCTCCTTAAGTGTGTAGTTAAACGTGAGATATAGGCTGTCAGAAATAGTCTCTGTAAGCAGCAATAAATCAAGACAAGTGCTTTTTTCCGTGACTTTGTCAAGAGAAAGGCGAAGGAACAGACCTAAAGTGATTTCCCTACCATAGTGGTTTCTATTCACATTATGTTGCGTTTCTTGGATATACCTCTTTGTGGATGTACTCGTGAATGGACAAAAGTGCAGTGTCAGCAGTGTTCATGATTGATGAGGAGAAAAAATGTGAGAAAAATTCCATCCACACCACCCACAAATTATGCATCTTGCATCTTTTCTTGTTTGCATCTCAACTGCCCTCACAGCACATTATTATTAAAAAAACTCTGCATTTGGTTTAAAAGATGAAGAAACTCACATATGAGCTGTAAGAGGTCTCGATATTGGTATTTTGGTTTGAATATGTGTTATACACACTGTTAAAAGTACAGCAGATGCCTTCAAACAGTACTTTCACACATGTACTGTCTCCAATTAGGCCTTTATGTCTTCAAAAACAAAGAACTAGCTCTCAGGATACTTATAATTCACAGAATACAAAGTCTATGGCAATTGCAGATTGTAAAAACCTGAATTTATTTCAAGTTCAAATGTAACTTGATGTCTTCATATAACATTATGAAAAATTAAACCTCGCTATTGCTTATGAAACGGCCCAGTTGGATTTTAAATGCGGTTTTGAGAGATTAGTAGTGAAGGCTCAAAAGTTTGGTCTTATGTCAGCTCAACCCATCTTTAATTCAGCCAGACCGCCGGGATGACAGCTGTGGCCCCCCATTCTGTCTTAATGTATTATAAGAGTCCAGCCTCAACTCTTTAGCTTTCGTAGCTTTATCTGGTGGTGTCGGGCTGCCTTTAGCCCTTCGCCGTGTACCAGAAATGAGATGTAATCCTCGGAGTATCGGACCCCTTCCTTCTCCATACCCTTCACATGCTTTCTGCTGTTTTTTCTTCTCAAAGCACATTGGCTATCACGTGAGACCTGAGTCTTTAACCCATCAAATGAGCTTAGGTTTTACTGGTAAGGCAAAGTGT
The DNA here is from genome assembly GCA_039654775.1 of Spinibarbus caldwelli. Taxonomy (NCBI): domain Eukaryota; kingdom Metazoa; phylum Chordata; class Actinopteri; order Cypriniformes; family Cyprinidae; genus Spinibarbus; species Spinibarbus caldwelli. The sequence goes on along the minus strand of CM077253.1, from coordinate 9,057,901 downwards.
GCTAGATCCCATGATTCATCATTAATCCGTCTCTCCCTACACTTTTTCTTCATTTCTCTCTTTCTGTCACTCACAAGCACAATGCACTTGTTCTTTGAGTTCAGCTTTTCCACTTAACACTTGCCTGTTCTGAGCTCCACTCGGTCATACAGCATGCATGTTCAAATCCCTCATTATCCCTAGTTCTGCTGTTTATATGAATAAGGACCTTAATTCCATGTGTTTGTGTTTAGGAACTTTTTCTAAATTTCTTATAGATGCCAGAATAATTGAAGATTTCACATCTAGCTAAAATTACCTCTTACAGTGAACTCTATTTTTGTTTTAAAAAGTTAGCCAATTTAAAAAGTTAGACAAACCAAATGAGATAACAGTACCATATGCTTTCAGAGAGCAGTTTAAATTGAATAGCAGGTATTGTGAGATATAGTTTCATAAACTTTGACCTCCTCCAATGATGTTTCATAAGCTGAATTTGAAAGAGCAATTTTTATGCCGTATGTTTGATTCTGCCTTATCTTTATATGACAGTATAGGAAGAGTAATATGCTAGTATGCTGTTCCAAATTCAGCCCTAGTGAGCTGCCTACTTAGGCAGCATTTTATGACTTCATAGAAAGCACTCGTGATGCAAAGTTTATTCCTGAGGAAACCTTTTTTTGGCAAAAATCTAAAACAGAATTGAATGTTTTTGCTGAGAAAAAAATGCTGGAATACGTTGTAAGGAGATCAGTCGAGAGAAGTATAATTTATTTATTTATTTATTTTTCCTTTTAGAGTGTTTATGCACTTATTTAATTCATTACCAAAATGTTTCAATAATAATAGTTGCAATGTATATAGCAATGTATATATGTGTATATATATATATATATATATATATATATATATATGTATATGTATGTATATATGTATATGTATATGTATATGTATTATTTTATTATTTATATATTTGTTATAATTATGTTATATTTATTTATTTTTCTGTTATGCAAACTCATGGCTGAGAAGGTTTTGGAACAATGTCTTACTTATAATTTATAATATCTATCAGTGACGTTTTGGATTTAATAAACTAAACCAAAATGATAATATTCGTAACGTTATTTCAGTACAGAAAAAGAAAATAATGATGCTTCGTCTCTTGTTATTAAAGACAGACCAGGACCTCCCAGGTTCACTGATCTGATATTTTTATAGGTGGTGGTTAGTGACCTATGATGATTATTACCGCCAACATGGCAATTAAATACAGCGTAATGCGTACAGTAGTAGACGTTAAATGGTGCTTTCTTTCTTTTTTGGAAAATGCTATGCTGTAAATTTGCAATTACTGCTAAATTATTAAAGTTAACGGCGACCTAATATTGGCTCTCTGTCATTTAGGGTCATGTTCTTGCGTTTTAATGTGGTTCAGTGTCTGTGACCAGTGGCTTCTCTTTGCCCCATCAGCAGATTTTCCCTGTAAGCCGGAAAAATAGAAAAACCATAATTTCCCTAAAGCGTTGCAAAGCTTCAGTAGATTTCAGTTCAACACTCTCAAATCTTCCCATAAGACCCGTAATTTCTGCAGTGCCAAATGGATGTTTGAACCCTGTTCCTTCAGTATTTTCTTCTTTGTCTACTGTTTGAAGAGAAACTACATTGTTAAAAATAATAAATAAGCAAATAGATAGTTTATTTACTTGTTTATTTATTTTTAATAAATTATTTTAACCCTTAAAGACCTAGAACATTTTTGGGGCACCTGACACGCCTGCACTTTTCTTTGTTTTTTAAGACCTATTCTAGCAGTCAGCATCAAGTGCCATATATCATTATAAACAGGAGAACTTGAAGTTTCAGTCTAGCTAATTTAAAGTCCCAATTTTCCTTTTGTTTTCTCTAAAAATGAATGAATTTCCAGAATTTTAAGAAAAACGCAAGCAACAATTGGATGTTTTTTACTGTGTACTCAAACAGAAAATCCTGAAGTTTGGATTTTTTTTTCTTTAGAAAGTTGTATCTGGGTGTTTTACACTTCCAAATAAAATTTAGTCTACATATAACATTCCCCAAACAAGTTATAGCCATTTATTACAATATTGTTATAAGTGCTTTTCAGTGAAAAAACAGGTCTATGTATATTAGTTTATTAACAATATAGATGTGTCAATATCTATATAAAAACGTTTAGGGAGTAAAGAAAATGGAATCAGTGTTATATAATAACAAAACACAGTAAAAAAGTGACTTTTTTTCAGAGAAATATATTTTCAATCTGAGTATGAATAACAACAAACACAAACCGTGCAGCTAATAGTAAAAACAATTGTTCAAATTCTTCTGCAACAAAAATACAAATGGTGCAAATGATTCACAAACTACACACAAAATGAGTGAGAAATATACAGATTGCAACAGAAAAAATAGTGAAAATGATCTTTATGAACTATTTAATTATTGTTTACATAATATAAATTATATAAATGGATTGATCCACTGGCTGTACTCTGCATCGGAATGATTTTACCGGGACATCGCCTAGCGATGCAAAGACATGAATTCCAGTGCTTTATCCGATATGTACCGCTGTTTCATCCTTGTTTTTGGTTTGTTTTATGTCAAAGTATTCAGTTGTGTGTTTTTCTGGACTTTTTTAGAGAGTTCTCTCATGCAAATGAGTTATTTTGTGTGTTTTCATGCACGCACGCAGGACAGACTTTACTTTCACTTTGCGTTTGTTCAAATTTCCAATGAAACACCAAAATGGTGGTTCAAAAGACCAAAACCTGTTTATTGGTTGAACATGTGACAGTTTGAACCAATCTGGGCATGGGGGTGGGACTAAGCTTCAACAATCGTTTCTGTTTGGCTCAGAGGGACGAAATGTATGGGTTTCTTCTGAAGAATCAATGTTGTCAAAATGTGATGACGTAATCACGTATGCTATGGAGCCTCTGAATATCTCCGAAAAGCAGAGAATCTCCGCTTTACAACACTTTTTCACTTTTTCAAAAGCATTCAAAAGCATTAGCGGTTCAGAAGTTATGAAACATTTAAGAACAATAGTTATTTTCAGCTGCGGTTCCAAAACGCGATAAACGCCATTTAAAAAAAAAAAAAAAAAAAAAGTGTTTCCACCAAAATCAGTATTGTATCTGGCCGGTATTGAAAAGTCGATGTTTAATTTTACGCAAAATGCAATATCCGCTGAGTTATTCTGTCATGTTTTCTCCCTTTTTTTCCAAACCACGACAAACGCTAGTCTCCCTTCTCTGCAAAACGCGATATATATCCGCTCAACCAATTACACCGCACCATTCCACGCATCGTAAACAGTAATGGCGGCGCTTAGAATACACTCTGCATCCTAGTTTTCCTCTTCTACTTTGTACTTTGTGATCAACAAACAAACAAAACGATAAATCGCATGTGATTGACAATCACATGCGATTTATCGCGCACCCCTAATGGATTTATTGCATTTTGGGGAAAAAATAATCAGTTTTTATTATAAATCTTTGAAAATCAAAATCTGGATTAGAATTTTTAATGTTATTATAACCTAAAGATGCTATGTGAAAGTTTGAAACAGAAAATAGTGGTTTTCATCTTGCCACTCTCTTGGTAAAGAAAACACATTTTTTCTCAAACTAATCAAAATGGATTTATTGCGTTTTGGAACCAAACTCTTCATATATATATTATTATTATTATTATTATTATTATTAGTATTATTAGTATTATTATTTTTTATTTTATAAAACAATATATAGTTTGGGTCAGTAAACCTCTCAGTATTGCTTTAGCAAGGCTGCATCCAGGTTGATGAAGCATATTGACAGTTTAATACTGAACGGCCTGCATTGGAAAGAAGCTTCAGAAGCTGCCCCTACAAAGCCAGAACAAAATACGGACACCTTTCATGTTACAGGTGCTTTAGAAATCTAGCCTGTTTACTGCTACTGATATGAAGACCATATGTAGCCTCACGTGGATGTCCATATAGAGGTGTATTACAGACGGCATAAATCTTCCTGTCTTGAGACCACTTTCTCTGCTATGCACATTCATATGCTTGTGCTTGAAGTCTCAAAATGCAATTCACAGTATTGCGTAACTTGAGAACAGAAGGATGGAAGTCAGGATGAAAGGGAAAGAGGAAGCGTAAAGGATGATCTTGTAGGAATGTGGTCTTAGCTGAACCACATGACCCCTGAAAGTTGAGGAAAAAATAGAAAATATGTTGTTAAAAATAAAATATATTTTAATTTAAAATGTATTATTCTTTAATGAAAAAATGTTAATAAAATATGTTATTATTTAATTAATTGTATTTTATTTTCACCTGAAATCCATCAGTATTAAAATTGAATTCTTATAGGTAATTTTAGCAAATTAATAGTTTTTACATTGTTACATCTACATATTTGTGTAGTTAGAAACAAGAAGAATGAAATAAGTAGGCCAAAGACCAAAAACGTCTGAATGTTGACTTAAACAATTTGTTATTACATATTTATAATGTCTCTAATCTAATTGTAAATTAAATATACAATAAAAATACCTATTTTCATAATCTTTCATCAAAATGTAATAACTTTCTCTAAAACCATTTTTTGTGGATGTAACCAAGTTCATGTGGGTGAGGAGAAATAATATTACCCAATAACCATTTTCATCCAATAATGTCATAGCCTAATGATCTAACTGGATAATCAGTGGATAATTCTCATTAATTTTTTAATTTTATTTGGAAATATGTCTCATTATGCAGTTTAAATGGATTACAAATTGAACATTTCATGTTGTCTTTAAGCTTTATGATATAAGACTTACAAGATTTCTTGTGATTCAGCATTGTACTGGCAAATAAAGCTTCTGGGAAGCAAACACAAGGTATTTAGTGTGGTGTTCGTCATCCTGAACCTCATGGACATGTTCTCATTATTGCATCTCGACTCAATTAAACAGAAGTGGAAGAGGCCACTGAGTCAAGTTACAGGTCAAGTCTCTGGAGAGCTGCAAGCCGGCTGTCAGCAAGTTTTTGAACGTGTATAAGCTGGGGTGGATGGTGTGAAAATGTGTGTGTCAACTGCTAGAGATTTACCTACGCCATTTATACCATGCTAGATTCATGGCATAAGACTGCTATAATGAGCTAAGACTTCAAACAGGGCTCATCCAATCAGAATTTAGAGTCCATCTTGGTGCAGGTGTGTTGCACGTTTAATTTCCTTTTGCATGTACTGCTTGAGTGTTTTGTGACAGATCTGGCCTAAAAGACAAATTGCCCAGCATGTGTGTGTTGTTATAACCCATCCCTTCTTAAACGCCATCGGTCACTGCATGAGCACTGTCATCAATGGAAATCAAACACACACGCCCCATCTAAATTTTTATGGTCATCTCTTTCATATGCCTAAGCTGTTGCATGTAATGTTTTCATGGCGATAACAATATATGCCCTAACATTAAAAGACCCAGATGTCTTAACTCAAAACTGTGACCCGTCTAAAGTCATTGGAGTGACGAATCACTCATGACAAAAGAGAAGGCCGTGATAGAGACTCTGATTTATGTGAAACACCAGGCTCAGTGAAAAAGAAATGCTTTTAGATGAAAAAGCCACTTCAGAAAAATGGTAACAGTTGAATCTCATCCCAGCCTGAGACAGGGTTTGTGTGGTTCAGACAATCCTCAAGGATTCTGAATTCATTCTGAAGGTTCTACTATAGGATTAGGCTTTAAACAGCAGCTGAAAAATTATATTTGTGCTCACTGAAAACTTTCCATTGCTCGGTTTCTCCTTTAATAATGACTGGAGTTGAAGAGCTGTCTAAAGATCATTTGCTTTATTTAGAGGCAGGAGATATTGCATACACCTAATTACAGAGGCAGATGAGAATAACAAGGAGGCGAAAAAGGCATTTGAACTTTAAAAAACAACTAACAACATGCTAGTAACATGCTAACGACATGCTAGTCACTTGCTAATCATGCTAGTAACATGCTAGTAACTTGCTAACGACATGCTAGTCACTTGCTAATCATGCTAGTAACATGCTAGTAACTTGCTAACGACATGCTAGCAACTTGCTAATCATGCTAGAATTATGTTAACATGTTAGTAACTTGCTAATCATGCTAACGACATGCTAGTCACTTGCTAATCATGCTAGTAACAGGCTAGTAACTTGCTAACGACATGGTAGCAACTTGCTAATCATGCTAGAATCATGTTAGCAACATGCTAGTAACTTGTTAATCATGCTAACAACATGCTAGTAACCTGCTAATCGTGCTAGCAACATGCTAGTCATTTGGTAGTCATGCTAGCAACATGCTAGTCACTTGCTAGTCATGCTAGCAACATGCTAGTCACTTGCTAGCAACCGCATAAATCTGTTTGTCTGTCTGTGACTCTGTTTTTCTGGTAAATTGTATGGTTTTCAAAACTATAAAACTTCAAACATTAAAACTACTTTAAACTTCAAACTAGTTAAAACTGAAAACCTTCAAACTTTAAGCTTTTAAAACTACTTCAAACTTTCTGGCTAGGTTTTTTCAAGCCAACTTAAAGTTTGTCTACGAACTTTACTATCTAGTTGTATTTGAGCTTTCAAAAAAAGAAAAAAAAATTGTTAGAGCCCAAGGTGCTATAATACAAGAAAATGTTTGAAACTATTATTGTTTCCTGTTCTTGTATAACATTTCTTTGTATAAACTGATCTAGACATCTCAGTTATCCGTTCTCATTGCAGGTAGGGTCACTTATACAGACACCCACCATGTGGTACATGCTTGAGTCACACATAAAAGACAGAATGGATAGTGTTGGGGTTAAAGGTCACAGGGGGGCAGGTGGCCGTTTAGGTGACCTTTGATCCCAGACCTCACATGGCAGTCACACCCACGACTGATCAGATTAGCCTTAGTTTAATCTGCCATGAGGAGGCAATATAAAACATAACTGAGCACTTAGCCTTTGCAGTGGGACTGCTAATTTTTTTTATATCATGAAATGGGTTCATTATTCAGTTCCCTGACATATCTTATCTCTTCAAAATAATAAATGGTCAAAACCACAGTCACATTATATTTATGTGTTTGAGACTGAGGTTTGTGGTTTGTACTGTTTTATATATACAGAGGGAATGCAAACGCTGCGTCACCTAATTAATATTCATGAGGCAATCTGATAACTTACAGATCGTTCCTACGCTTCTGGCTGCACGTATGAACCCTGAAACATTTTCAGTGACGTATCTCTCTATCTGGAGAATGTGTGATATCACAATCCCCACTTGTGTCCAACACATTCTCTGGCCGTGTGTGATCAGATAAAATGTTATATCATCAGATCTGTGATACATTAGGGTTGAGTGTGTGGATGCCCTCTTGTGCCTCAGTTTGTTTATCATAGGGAATGTGTTATCACCCCTCATACCATTAAGCAACCTAATAAATGATGCAGAGCATGCAAAATTCTTATTGAACAAATTTTTGCTGTAGGTTTGTTGCATTTCTCACTCCACGCAGCTCTGAACCACAGAGGATGCAGTGTTAAAAATGTTCAATATGTGATGTTCCTTTAAAACTTGTATCATATTTCTGTGAATTCTGAATGCTCGTAAGTGTCAAACATTTCCTCTGAAAGAGGGATGCTGTGAAGACCTGCAGACTTCTCATTCAGTACTTTTCAAGTGAAACTGATATTTTTTTGTAATGACAATGACAAATTGTAATGACAAATTTTACAGAATTTTAAGTGCAAAATGTTATACTTATTAGCATCACCTACAGTGAATGGGTGTCGTCAAAATGAGAGTCCAAACAGCTGCTAAAAACATCACAATAATCCTCAAGTACTGGAAGTAATCCACAAGTTGTGTGTTTGTAATAAACAAATCAAACAATAAGCATTATTTTTCCTTTAAACCACAAACCTATTCCTTTAAACCACAAAATAATGAGAACAGGACGACCTTTTAATTGTTTTTGCAGCTGAATAAATATTCTTTAAAACATCTTCTGGATATTAAAGACACAGACCTATAATAACAGTCATATCCTTTTACAGTTTAACTCAAAAGTATTTATTGCCATCATGTACTCATGGCTGACCCTCAGGTTAAGTGCATTTGGCTTTGCTTTTGAAAAACTAGCAGACGGTTTGTATGTACAAATTCCATATTCACACGAATCATGAATCAGAATCAGACCTGTTTATTTGAATATAAGTAGGCCTATACATCAGAAGTGAGTCGATCCTTAGGATACTCATCACTAACGATGGAAGAAAAGTACTCATCTTATATCATCCATATACAGACAGAAACCATAAGACGGTTTTACAGAAAAAAAAATATCTTTTAAGTGTATAAGTGATTCTTTTATCTAAAGTAAATTTCAAATCTCCATGGAGTGATAACGAGATGGAATGGGAGGATGCTGAAGATTTGAGGATATTTTATGTAGGTCTGGAGCAGGATGGAAGAGATTGGTTTTGAGATGCTTCAAGAAGTGCATCATCTCAGTGACTCAACTATAATTGTGCTATAAATTAACAGGGGGTGGATTAAGTGATGTAGAGAGTGTGTTGGGCTTGTCTAGTTGATTTAGGATGAAGTGCATCCAAAGGCCAACAGCATAATCCACCAGTTTGCCCTCTGCACAAAATGAGATGCATGAAAGCAGTATTACAAATGGTCAAAATAATCCCTGATGTCTTTTTAGCATCACTGGGATATTTTTGTTAGATTTTTTTATTTTTTTTTTTTTTGTAATTTTGTGTTTTTTAGGTTTTATTTTTTTTTTCAGTTGTAGTTATTTTAGTACATAAAGTTAAACTAAATAAAAAATATAAATCAAAAATAGCTGAAATAAAATATATTTGTAAAAAATATTTCAGCTGACATTTCAAGCAACAAAAGTGTTTCCAGTGCTGATCAGCACAAATATGGCAGAAAGTTAATTTAAAAAGATATTTTGAAAAATATGTGTTATTCAGTGTAATTGTTTGTTTGTCAATACAATGAAAGTCAGTGGGGTTCAATATTGCTTTGGAACCCAACATTTATGAAAATGTCCTCTTTTGCGTTCCATAGACGAGAGACAGTCAGGTTTAGAACAACATGAGGGTGGGTAAATCATTATTTAATTTTTCATTTTTTGGATAACCTATCCCTTTAAGAAAGAGTTGTCTTCACACTAGAATGATTGAAATGCCCCATGAGGAAAAACCCCATAACAGAGAAAAGCATTTCCAGGTTTTCCAGGATTTCACTTTCCAAAGTCTCCTACATTGCTTTTGTATTTGTCTAGGGCAATGGTTCCCAAACCTGTCCTGGAGGCCCCCCTGCCCTGCACCTTTGGTATGTCTCCCTTATCTAACACACCTGATTCCACTCATCAGCTTGTTAGTAGAGACGCCAAGAACTAAATTGGGTGTGTCTGATTAGGGAGACATACAAAATGTGCAGGGCAGGGGGGCCTCCAGGACAGGTTTGGGAAGCACTGGTCTAGGGTAATATATATATATATATACACACACACACTCTGATATAAACAGTGTAAAGCTTGCAGGAAGAGTCAAAGGTTGTGCAAAAGATATTTAAATATTTCAGATCTGGAGCGCAGTGGCTGGAAAGCAGTTCTATCTGGGCACCAGCTGTTGTTTCGTGAGAAAACACACGCCATTTCTTTTGTTTTCTCGCTGAAGAGGCGGCTGGGATCTGCCTGAAGCAGCTGGACCAGAACACTGGTTCTGTAGAACAAAACATAGAGTTTTGTGTGTGTGTGTGTGTTATCACAGCATTAAATGATTTGTTTTGCTCATGAGTGATGTAATGTTGACGTCTTCAACCAGTGAGTGCACCTTCATAAGTTTTGCTGTTCTTATCTGGTTTAAGCTGGTCTAGGTGGTCTCTAGATCTGGCAGACTGGTGTCTAGCAGGTTGATCAGCTAGAAAGAGTCCAGAACTCCTTTGAAACCATCAAACCAGACAAGTCTGACCAGGCTGAGAGACCATCTAAAGCCCGGCTCACACTGTGCGATTTTGGCCACGATTTGGTCATCTGGGACAAATTTTGAAAATCCTAAAAGATTCCTATAATCCTAGCCTAAAATCTGTAGTCTTTGATCGCTGGTTTGACATGTTCACCGACAGCCGATTAATGGCTGTTGCGATCAAATTTCACCTCTGACGTAATTCTGGCAGTGTCAGAAGATTTGGCGCACAGTCCTGCAGGGTGACTACCCCTACGATGAATGTCAAATTGTCTCCGTTTTTCAAGACAAGCTATGAGCAGAATTAATGCTAGAGAATTATTCTATCAGCCATAAACTCCAGCGCTCCCGTCCTCCGCTCACGGAATTCGTCTGATATGTTGCCTTTTCTATATAAACACTGGTTGCGCCGCTGTTTTCATGTGGATGTGTAGAGCTGCACACACTATTCTTAAATACGCCGGTATTGCCGCCGTTCATATACTTTTCATGATAGCCAACATTTCGGTCCTGCGTAAAATGCAGTTCGCAGTCACTGGATGTGTATGGGTTGATAATGTAAAACTCCGGACAAGTTTTCTTGCACGCACCGGTTTTTAACTCATCTCGACTGTCGTACAGTCTGACATTAATGACAACTGAGATCCCATAGTGTGACATGATCATCACGTTCGTACAGTCTGACAAGTACAATCCTAAAGGACTTTTAAAAAATCACACAGTGTGAGCCTGGCTTAAGACTGGTAAACCATCTTAGACTGTTATTTGTTTTAGCAGGAGATGGAATAATTGTCAGATACTGAAGCACAAATTCTGTCTCTGAACTTTTGGAACTCTTCATGAGTGCAAAAAATAACATTGTGGCAACAAAAAACAGAAGTTAACATGTAGCAGAGACTGTAAACTCTGTCTGCCAATACAGTGAGACTTGGATGACTGAAAAATAAAAGAGAATGCATCAAACTACACAGTTGTTGATAGGCTACCTCCTGTTTTTTGGATTTATTTGTCAAGAGAGTGATTTATTTGTCTCCTCTCAATGCTATATATTACGTATAGCTTATTTTACAATATAATTATGCAATTAACTCAGTGTAATGAAAGAAGTGTGCTTGTATTTAAGTGACAGTTGCATAAGTTACATTCTGATCGCTCATCATTATAAATGTTTAGGCTTCAGTTAAATATTTCCCAGTGTAACGTGTGCAAAAGTTCATAAATGGGTGCGTTGATGCAGACAGCTTAATTATTTTATATCTGAGAACGTTTTTTTTAAAACTTTCAAACGTATTTGCAGCTGTGCTCGCCTTGTACATACAAATGTGCATTAGTCACCTCATCTATCATAATGCACACCACCCAGATTCGTGTCACACCTTATAATATGCCAAACATTAATACTTTCCAAGCTGTAAGAAACTGTGAATCTCTATTGCATGTTTTGTATTACAGGATGTCTACCGACTTTGGCCCAACATATTCAGTTTTTTGTGTCGCTTTTAAAAGCAACTTCACCGTCATTTTTCACGGAGGTCATTATTCCTCTAGCGTCCATTTGTAGGCTGCTAAATGAATAGTCTGTTTACTTGCGTGAACAAGTGCCAGCGAAACTGAAGAAATTGATCTAAACACACTCTGGCCTGTGCCGTCTCCTTCACCAAACTGTGTGTTTTTCTATACTCGACCCTGGCTTGAACCGGAGGAGGAATGACCTCCGCTGGGACCGTCCCACTGCTCTAAAAACAGTCGTCTGAGGGCTGCGGCCCAGAGCGTCGTAGCACGGCTTGGCACATGCCAGTAAGCAGCCCCAGCGGGCCTCACAGAAAGCCGTGTTTATCGGCCAGTGGCACGGGCCCCATGTGTGTTTATAGGGACGGCTCCAGAGAGCTGATATTAACTGTGTGACCTAAACAGTTATTTTAAAATGATAGCGTCCGGCCCGCCACACACAATAACGGCCCTCTGTACTGAACGTTGCTGGTTCAGATCTTAACTTGTTTAGGGGTCGTTCTACACTGTAATCACACATATATTGTTTTTGAGATTAAAAGATGTAGGAAAAATGATGGACAGGCAGAATAAAAGAACCTTGGAATGGGTAATGACAACTTTTCTTAAAGTGCCCCTGTTATGCCATTTTGAATATTGCCTTTCATGCAGTGTGCAGTGTAGCTGTACAGTATGTGAATGCAAATGATCTGCACTTGTAAAGTTGTAAAGCTGAAAGTGCACGATAAATAAAGTTATTGTCTCCCAAAAGAAAGAATCGACTTTTTAAATCAGCAGTTTAAACGAGTCGTTAGTAATTCGAATCTCACTTCTGTGATGGCTACACATCACGGGGTGACACATTTGCAAAATGCCTGCCTAATTTTCTTCCTTGGCTGGCCACGAACAACTTTATTAACAAATTGTATATTTGAAGTCTTAACAACTACATTCTCATCTTAAAAGAAATCTTAAAACTACATTCCGTGACACAAAAACAGTATTATTTTTATAATTATAGTGGATTTGGGCATCTGCCATGACACTCGATGTGAGAAATACCGCAAACGGAGTGGTACAAACAGTGATGGTTGGAGGCATTGGTTGGAGTTACGATATCGCTTGAATATCGCTCTCTTATCAGCCAATCAGATTTGAGGACCAGAAAGAACTTTTGTATAAATCAAAATACGGAAGTATGGCAATGGCTGTATCGACCAATCACAACAGACTGGGCTACTGGCCAATAAGAGTAGAGTAGGCTCACGGAAAGAGTTGAGAGAGACTGAATCTTAGAACTGCTTCGAACGAATTGTTTAAGAATCATTGGAAAATGAGGTGATATTAAATGCATATTTTGAGAAAACGAAAGCATTGTTTGACCTTGCATGCTCCTGTTTTAGGAGACTCCCAAAACAATATTAGGAACCTTAAAAATGACATATTAGGGGCACTTTAATGAAGCAAAAGAAATACCAGATGTTATATGATTCTTGAAGAAAATGAGTTATGTAAAGAATATGGAATTTATTTATTTGTGTGTGTGTGTAGTTTTTTATGATTATAGTTTTTATTAATTATTTGAATTAGGTTTTATTTTTAGATTTTAGCTTTTGATATTTTCAGTTTTCATTTTAATTTTAGTTTAATATTTAGTAATTTTATGTGCTTTTGTCATTTTTATTATTGTTTTTAATATTTCTGTTTAGCTTTAATTCATTTTTATTTATAGTTTCAGCTTTTATAATTTTAGTGCTTCAACTCAAACTAAACTAACTAGGCAACATTTCTCATTTTTGTTTAGTTTTTCATCTAATATTTATATTTTATTTTATTTCAGGTTTATTCCAGTAAAACAAAATATTGTTCATAGTTTTAGTTTTAGTTTTAGTTAAGAATAATAACCCTGGTATATATTCAATATATTGAACATATTCAATACATTTCATAATTTGGATTAAAATCAACTGTTTGTATAAAGGTTGGTACTTTATTTAGCTTTTATGCTCAGTTTATTTACTGAACGTAATGATTTCTCATGCCATGTTAACTGTGTATGATTTTCTTTCGTCTGTGAAACCCAAAAGAATAGAATGTTTTTGTACATGTTATCAAAGTCAATGAGGTCTTAAACAACACTGGACTCCATTGTATGAAAACCCACAAAACATTTTTTTTTTAATTCTTCACAGAAGAAAGAAACCAAAACCAAATGGGCTTTTAAACAGAAATGTGGTGTAAATAGGAGTTTCTATTCCCATACTATGCAGCAAGATGAACTCAGTGTGCCAGTTTGTGATGAGCTTGAGGCAAGCGAGTGCTTTTCTCTCCAGCAGAGACTGTGATTAAAGCTTGGTGAAATTAAAGAGCATGTTTGTGAAGTGGTCTCTAGGTCCCTGTTCAACAGTAAAGCACCTTTCCATTGTCATATGTATCTGGACCATGAAGTGCCTGCAGCCACTGAGAGATGGCAAGCGTTTACTGCCCTCTATTTCAGGAACTTCTTGTTTCCGAGTGTCATGTACAAATAATGGTATTATGCTGTGCATTCTTGTAGAATTTTCTGATCAGGGAACATTTCTTCAGAGGTTGTAAGAGGTTGATGATGTCATGTGAATAGAAATATTTTGAGCGTAGAGGTTAGTACATATGGAATGACACATTGTGAGTAAGCAATGTGAGTTGGAGTTTGTCTTTTCGTGTTTCCTGTCTCCTCTTTCACTGTTTCTGTCACACAAAGTGGCAAAAAGTTCAACCAACAGATATTAAAAACTACACTTTTACATTTTTTGTGGAAAATGCGATTTGTGTTTGCATCTACAATACTTGCAAACACAATTCCAAGATTTTCTGTGAGGTTTTTAGTGTGTTTAGTGTGTAACATCTCTAGCGTGTTGATGTGGTGTTGTGGTCTGTTCTCATTGCACAGTTTGAATCAAATTATACACCATAGTTTAAAATTTGTAGTTATTGGTTTGTTCAAATTACATGTTTGATGACAGCTGTAAAGTCAAAACATCAGATCTTTTGTAGAAGATTTTTGATTGAAATAAATTTAAATTCATACCTTTACTTGGCATGTTTATAGTGCCAAATTACTTTTCCTTTAAACTCACAATAACTGTTTTTCAATAAATAAGACCCATACCACAGAGGAATGGGCTTAATTTGGTGGGCATTGTTAATTTTGTTTGTTTTCTCGTAAATATATGCTTTGTAAGTTGATTTACAAATTGGAAACAACCATGAACAAATCAAAGACGTCTGGCCATGACAAGAACCCAGCATTTATGCGTCTTTAGGAGAAGAACACAATCATGATTGCTGTAACTCAAAAACAGATGCAGTATACTGGATATATATAAAATATATAAGCTGATAATGGAATGGCATAATAGAAACAGATGAGAGGTGGCATATATGTGTGTATATATATATATATATATATATATATATATATATATATATATATATATATATATATATATATATATACACTGAACAAAATTATAAACGCAACACTTTTGTTTTTGCCCGCATTATTCATGAGCTGATCTCAAAGATCTAAGACTTTTTCTATGTACACAAAAGGCCTATTTCTCTCAAATATTGTTCACAAATCTGTCTAAATCTGTGTTAGTGAGCACTTCTCCTTTGCCAAGATAATCCATCCACCTCACAGGTGTGGCATATCAAGATGCTGATTAGACAGCATGATTAGTGCCTTAGGCTGGCCACAATAAAAGGTCACTCTAAAATGTGCAGTTTTACTGTATTGGGGGGGGTCTGAAAACCAGTCAGTATCTGGTGTGACCACCATTTGCCTCACGCAGTGCAACACATCTCCTTTG